>OU342739.1:166948070-167548070 GCA_910589765.1 Avena atlantica | reverse complement strand
TTGGGGGAGGAGTCCCCTTGGCCGGCGCGCCTCCCAAGGCTGACTTGGGGAGGGACTCCTCCCCTTGGCCGCTGGCCCCTCCCATCTATATAAGGAGGGGCAGGGCTCCCCTCCTAGTACACACAAGTTCCTATCTTCTACCTCCGGTTTAGAGCCGTTTGGGTTTAGAGCTTCTAATTGCTTTAGCCTTCGGTTTAGAGCCTTCTAATTGGTTTAGAGCCTTCTAATTGGTGTGTCTAATTACTAGACCACTAATAGCCTCTCTCATACTCCACCATACTCGCACCGGCTTAAGGCGAAGCCCTGCGGGATTTCCCCTCTACTTCCGGTACCACGCCGTTGTGCTGCCGGAATCGCGAGGAGAGTGCTACAACCTCCGCTGCCTGCTGGAACAAGGGAGAGGAAGGTCTTCGTCGAGTACCGAACGTGTGACCGACTGCGGGAGCGCTGCCGGAACGCAGCGCCGGAAGGATCGTCTACACGATCTTGAGATCGGGAAGAGTACGACTACATCACCCACGAGAATCCGCTCTCGTTAAACGCTTTGGAATCTTCGAGGGTAAGTTATTCCATCGACTCGTTGCTACAATCTAGTAGATAGATCTTGGCTTGTTTGTTTGTATGCGATAGAAATTTTTTGTTTTCCATGCTACGAACCCCTACATAAATCCCCAAAGCATTAGGAATCACTATACCCAAACTTTGGAGTTTGTTTGCGTGCCCAGACATCTTAATCACATGCTCACTGACGGAGCTGCCCTCTTCCATCTTGCAGTTAAAGAACTTTTCAGAAGCCTCATAACTCTCAACTACCGTGTGAGCCTCAAATATCATTTTGAGTTCACGGAAAATATCATGTGGGTCATGGTTCTCAAACCTTTTATGAAGCTCCGATTCCAAACCATACAAGATAGCACACTGAACTGTGGAGTATTGATTCTTCCGAGTGAGGTAAATGTTCTTTACTTCATCGGTAGCATCAACTGCAGGCGGGTCACCCAGCGGTGCATCCAGCACATAGGTCAAATTACCAGCATTGAGGACAATCCTCAAATTGCGGAATCAATCCGCGAAGTTTCTTCCATTGTTTTTCAACTTTTCTTTCTCCAGGAACGCATTAAAATTGATGGTAGGGGCCACCATTTGATCTACAACATATTTGCAATAGTTTAGACTAAGTTTATGACAAATTGAGTTCTAATTAATAGTTAAATTAATCTAGGTGAACTCCTACTCAAAAAAATATCCCTCACATTGTTTTAGTGATCACACGAACCAAATCCACCACATCAAAACCGATCATCACTGTCGTGGGAATGACCACGGCAGATGCTACAATCGGCAGCGAGTAGTAGAACATGGGGCAAGGGTGGCCAACCATCTGCGGTGCGAGATGAGGGCTGAGACACAAGGGTTTACCCAGGTTCGGCCCCCCGGAGGGTAAAGACCTACTCCTGCTAGATCGTATTATGATGAGAGTACAATGGGGCGAGCTCGACGGCTAGGCGGCGAGTCACTTGGGTGTATGATGGAACGTACGTCTATGTATCCTTTAGGGAGGTTTATATAGACTCACCTCGCTAGGGTTTACAGATCACAACCGAATTAGTTAAGGTTTCGGAGATTCTCTGACCTAGTCCGACTGGGCCTAGCTACGCTTCTGGGCCTTTAGCTTCCAGTCGCTTGAGTCCACGCCAAGTCTTGATCCAGTCGCCGTCCTGCAGGCCCACTCGCTGATGCTTGGGCCAGTAGGAAACGTCCTGCTGGGTATACCCCGGTAGGCATATCCCCATCAATAGTCCCCGAGGCCGTCGTTGATTTGTCGCAGGCGTTTGCTGGCAGTCGGAGTATTCGGGTCCAATGCGGACGTCTAGTCGAATCAGCGGCGGACTCCTGAACAAAGGGAAGAACTAGTCATTTTAGTCGCAATAACGGCGACCAATCGTGTCGCAGCTCGGCGAACGGGTCGGCGAATACTTAGTCACTGTCATAGTGATCGGGTCGGCGAGTCGTCGAGTCGCTGGGAGCGACGAGTCGAATGGATGAAGTTGGACCGTCAATTGGGGTCAAACTAGCCGTTGGGTAATCCAACGGTAACTTCGGTGTAATTACCGCGTAGTAACGGCTCCCGAAACTGGAGGGTAGCAACAACTATATAAGGAGAATGATAGGCGAACAGGGAAACGCTTCTTCTTTGTTCCTCCGATCTCACTCGTCTCCGTTTCCCCATTCCGCACAGCGATCTGAACAATCCAGAGAGCCTCGATCCCCACGAAACTCCAACCGATGGCCCCCTCCACCGAGCCATGGGGCAGATCCAAACGCACTAAGGCGCTACTGGCATCCTTCGAGGAGGCCGGGATCCTCCGCACCGGCAGATGGCGCATCCCCGCGGCCGGAGAAGTGACTCCGGATCCGCGTGAGGGAGATTTCATCTGCTTCACCAGCCACCTGGAGCGGGGGCTGGGCTTCCCAACTTCCCTCTTCTTCCGGCGTTTCTGCGCCTACTACGGAATCCAGCCATCGGATCTGGGTCCGCACAGTATCGAGCAGCTCGCCATCTTCGTGGTGTTCTGCGAGTGCTACCTGGGCTGCAGGCCCTACTTTCCCCCTGTGGCAAGACTTGTTCCATGGGAGAATCAGCCGCGAGGAGTCAGGCGACCCGATGCTAGCCGCGGGTGGCCTGACATTCCAGCTGAAGGCGAAGGCGTCGTTCTTCGATCTGATGCTGCCCGCCAAGGCGGCGAACGAGTGGAAAAAGTTCTGGTTCTACGTCACCGAGTCGACTCCAGGCGATGAAGTGGCGCTTCCGAGATACTCCGCCGACCAGCCCGAGCCGCGTCGGCTTCAGGTCGCCAAGCTCCCGCTGGACCAGCGGATGGTTGTCGACGAAATGTTGCAAACCATCTATGGCCTGAAGAAGAAGGGCCTCCAGACCATCAACCTCTACAACTGCTCACTCGGGCGGCGACTCGTGCCCTTGGCCAGCCGCGAGCACTATATGTACGAGTATACGGGTAAAAACGACCCGACGAAGTCCTGCCTCGTTGAGTGGAGACTCAACGACTACACCCTGGCCCTGAAGAAGATCACTCAGGCGGTGTACCTTGATGAGGACTAAGAGCATAGTTGTTAGCGCGTCTCTCCTGCCTGATCCGGAGGATCAGTCACGTGGCGAGTCCTGAGCGCGCTCTCATACTTGGCGTTTTTCCCTAGTCGCTCGTATTTGGCTGGGCGTCGGCCCCCGAGCGTGGTACTTGGCCGTTCGAGTCGCTGCACCAAGGGTGCGGAGGATTTGGTCGCTGTGAGGAGCGAATGCAGTTGTCTTGGCTCGGTGATCCAGTCGGGCTAGGCGACTCCAATGGGGCTCCGGGTTGGCGTTTTTCGTGGACGTTACGAGGCCTGGGGTTTTCCAGTACCCTCGTGCCGCACTACTTGGCCGTGCCGGTCGCTTTACCAGAGGTTGACTTCTGCGAATAGCATAATGCTTTTATTACGAGTGTGAGTGGCACAAGACATGGAGAGTAGGCACAATTTTCGGTAACCGATCTGTTTTATTTCATAGCGGGTGGAAAGTACATGTATGGAGTTCTAAAAGTAGAACTTCTGTAGGAGGTTTACATTCCATGGCCGCTTGACGTCGAGTTTTCCGTCTCCTCGGACGTCGGTGAGGTAGTAGGCGTCGTTTCCTAGGACTCGCCCGATGGCGAATGGTCCCTCCCAAGGGGGGAGAGCTTGTGCGTGCCCTTATTGTCTTGGATGAGGCGCAGTACCAGGTCGCCTTCCTGGAAAGTGTGAGTCCTTACTCGCCGGCTATGGTAGCGGCGGAGCCCTTGCTGGTAGATGGCGGTGCGGGAGCGAGCTAGATCGCGTGCCTCGTCGAGCTGGTCGACCCCGTCTTGGCGTGCGAGTTCGTTTGTGGCCTCCGTATAGTTGACCACCCTTGGTGAATCGTGCTCGAGGTCGGTGGGCATGACTGCCTTGGCGCCGTACACCATGAAGAAGGGGGTGAATCCCGTCGACCTGTTGATGGAGGTGCGGATGCACCAGACAACTGACGGTAGCTCCTCGACCCAGCACCCGGCGGTGCGCTCGAGTGGAACTTGGAGCCGTGGCTTCAGGCCATGTAGGATGCTCTGATTGGCGCGTTCCGCCTGGCCGTTGGACTCCGGGTGGGCGACTGAGGCGAGGTCGAGTCGAATGTGGTGTTCCGCGCAGAACTCGGCCATGGCTCCTTTGGCGAAGTTGGTGCCATTGTCCGTGATGATGCTGTTTGGGAAGCCGTAGCGATAGATGAGCTCGCGTAAGAACTTGTTGCGGTCTTCCCGTCGCATTTGCGGACTGGCTTGGCCTCCACCCATTTTGTGAATTTGTCGACTGCGACTAGGAGGTGGGTGAAGCCTGAAGGGGCCTTCTTGAAGGGGCCTACCATGTCCATGCCCCATACGGCGAACGGCCAGGTGATGGGGATTCTCTTGAGCGCCGAGCTTGGCACGTGGGTCTAGTTGGCGTATTTCTGGCACCCGACGCACTGCTGGACGATGTCGACGATGTCTACGTGTGCGGTGAGCCAGTAGAAGCCATGTCGCATAGCCTTTGCGACCAGAGAGCGGGCGCCGGCGTGGTGGCCGCAGTCGCCGGAGTGAATGTCTTGGAGGATCTTGCGTCCTTCAGCGGGTTGGACACAGCGTTGGAACACGCCGGTCACGCTGCGCTTGTGGAGCTCGCCGTTGATGATGACGAAGGATTTGCAGCGGCGTGCTATCATCCGGGCGTCCGTTTCGTCCGCGGGCAGGGTTCCCCCCTCCAAGTAGGTGACGTATGGCGTGGTCCAGTTGTTTGGCTCGGCGATTAGTGCGACCAGGGCGGCCTCTGGTTGCAGTGGGATTCCGATGTCGATCTCCATTGGGGAGAGACGGAAGGCTTGGTGATGGTGTCGAGGAAGACGCCAGCGGGTGGTGCGAGTCGGGCTGAGCCGATGCGAGAGAGTGCGTCAGCCTCCTTGTTTTTCCGCCTGTTGATCCACTCGATAGAGTAGAGTGAGAAGTGTCCACCCAGCCGGTCCACTGCTTGGCGGTATGCCGCCGTGGTTGGGGAGACGGAGTCGCAGGTGCCGGCGACTTGCCCGGCGACGAGGTCGGAGTCTCCGTAGCAGCGCAAGCGATTGACGTTCATCTCTTTGGCAGCTCGCATGTCGTGGAGTAGCGCTTCGTACTCGGCCATGTTGTTGGTTCAGGGGTGAAGTCGAGGTAGAGGACATAGCGGAGCTTGTCGCCCTTCGGAAAAGTTAGCACGATCCCTGCTCCTCCACCGTCCGCGTTCTTGGAGCCGTCGAAGTGTAAGCTCCAGTAATGGAGGTATGGTAGCTTCTCTGGCTGCTGGGCCTCCTCCCAGTCGGCGATGAAATCTGCGAGAGCCTGTGACTTGATCGCCTTGCGCGACTCGTACTTGATGTTGTGGACGCCGATCTCGACGGACCGCTTGGCGACTCGCCCAGTCGCCTCACGGTTGCGGATGATGTCCTGCAACGGGGCTGAGGAGACGACCGTTATCGGGTGCTCCTGGAAGTAGTGCGACAGTCGCCGCTGTGCTCTGAAGACCGCGTATACCAATTTCTGGTATTGCGGGTAGCGCTGGCGCGACTCAGTTAGGACCTCGCTGATGTAGTACACTGGTCGCTGCACCGGGCGCTCCTTTCCTTCCTCTGGCCGTTCGACGACCATGACGGCGCTGACAACGCGTTCGAAAGCCGCGACGTAGACCAGCATGGGTTCCTTGTCAACGGGGGCAGCGAGTAGTGGTGCTGCGAGTAGCACCTCCTTGAGGTCGTGGAGCGCGTCATCTGCCTCCTTGTCCCACTGGAAGGTGGGTTTTTTGCGCATTAGATGGTAGAGGGGCATCGCCTTTTCGCCCAACCAGGGGATGAAGCAACTGAGAGCCGCGACTCGCCCGACCAGCTTCTGGACGTCGCGCAGGCACTCGGGTCTACCGATTCGAGCGATCGTGTTGATCTTGTCAGGGTTCACTTCTATCCCGCGCTTGGAGACAACGTATCCCAGTAGCTATCCAGTTGGCACTCCGAAGGTGCACTTCCCTGGGTTTAGCTTTATCTTGTACTTCCGCAGGTTGGCGAATGTTTCCGCCAGGTCGAGTAGGTTGCTCTGGCGAGCAGATTTTACCACCACGTCGTCGATGTAGACGTCGATATTGCGGCCAATCTGGCTCGCAAGGCACTCCTGCATGCACCGCTGGTAGGTCGCCCCGGCGTTCTTGAGACCGAAGGTCATGGCGGTGTAGCAGAAGGCTCCGAATGGAGTGATGAACGCCATCTTCTCTTCATCCTCGACGACCATTTTGATCTGGTTGTACCCAGAGTAGGCATCGAGGAAGCATAGCGCCGCCGAGCCCGCGGTGGAATCAATGATTTGGTCGATCCGTGGGAGGACGAATTGCTCCTTCGGGCAGGCGCTGTTTAAGTTTGTATAATCGATACACATCCTCCAGGTCCCGTTTTTCTTCTCGACCAGGACTGAGTTTGCCAGCCACTTGGAGTACTTGATTGGCCGGATGAAGCCTGCAGCGAGTAGACGCTGCACCTCCTCAGCGATGGCTCGGCGACGCTCTTCATTGAAGGGCCGCAGTGACTGCTTAACAGGTCGCACTTTGGGGTCGGCGTTGAGTTTGTGCTCAGCGAGTTCCCTCGGGACACCAGGCATGTCGGATGGTTTCCATGCGAAGATGTCCCTGTTCTCACGGAGGAACTCGATGAGCTTGCCTTCCTATGCTGGGCTCATGCCCATCCCGATCTTCACCGTCTGGCTGGAGTCGCCTGGGACCAGCTCGATGGTGCGGGTATGCGTTGTTGCCTCGAAGGCGGTGGAGTTGCCGCCCTCCGAGTTGGGCTTCTTGAGTATGGTGGGGTCGTCGTTGTTGACCCCGCTCGCGTACTTGGCGAGCTCCTTGCCGTGGTTGGCCTCTGCCGCGATTACGACATCAGCGAGTTCGGCCCCTTTGGCCTCGCACTCTGCGGCCATGTTGGGGTCACCGTGGATCGTGATGACGCCGCATGGCCCGGGTAGCTTCATCGCGTTGTACGCGTAATGGGGTGCTGCCATGAACTTGGCGAACGCCTGGCGCCCCAGGACACAGTGGTAGGGGCTGTCGAAGGGCACCAGCTCGAAGACGATCCGCTCGGTGCAGAAGTTTGCCGGTGTGCCGAAGGTGACTGGCAGCGTCACCTTGCCGATAGGGTACGCCTTCCGACCGGGGACGATGCCGTGGAACGTGGTGTAGGTCGTCTCGATCATCGACTACAGGAGCCGCAGTCGCCTGAAGGTGTCCAGGTACAGGATGTTGATGGAGCTGCCGCCGTCCATCAGCGTTTTGGGGAGCCAGTAGTCCCCCACCTTTGGCTTAACCACCAGGGCGACTTGGCCCGGATACTCGATCTGTGGCGAGTGGTCCTCGCGTCTCCAAGTGATTGGTTGCTCGGACCAGTTGAGGAACTGAGGGATGTCTATCTGGGACACCGCGTTGACGACGACGACACGGGCGATGACCTTCTTCTCACGCTTCGTGTTGAAGCCGGTGAAGGTGAGGAGCGAGCCGACGACGCTGCCGAACTTTCCGCCATTTGGCAGGTTGTTGTCGAGGTCCTCCCGCGCGTGCCGTGCCTTATCGATCTCCTTGAGAGAGTGGCATTCGGCGGTCGTGTGCATGGCGGGATTTCCTTCCCTGCTATGAAACACACAAGGTTGGTTGAGAAGGGCCGTGGGATCGAACCTCGGCTTTGTCTTGTAGTTGCCGCTATCGTGGCGCTGTCCTCCGTCGCGGCGGAAGCTCTTGGGCTCGCGCTGCGCGTACCCAGTGTTGGCGACGAAGTCGACTCGTGCATCAACACGGCGTTTGCCGGTGAGGCGAGTGCTACTGTATCGTAGCTCGGGCCGCCTCCCGTTGTCGTGGCCACTCACGCGGGATGTCCTCCCGACTCGTCGTCGGTTTCCTGGTTTGGGTCCTCTTCCGCGTACCTTTTTGCGATCTCTAGGAGGTCCGGTATGTTGTCGAGTGTGCGGTACGCTCGTTTGAGCTTGGCGACCAGGGGCTCGTAGCGGCACGAGGTCTTGAAGCAATGGATCGCGGTGTCTGGGTGGATGCCAACCGCGTTGTACCACAGATATTGCCACTATTGGACCCAGCTGCGGGTCGACTCGCGGGGTCCCTGGACGCACCGTTCCAGGTCCTCGATGGTGGTGGCGCGGGTTTATGAACCCTCGAAGTGCCTGGCGAAGGCATCGCGCATCTCCTCCCAGGAGTCTATGCTATCCGCGGGGAGGGTGTTAATCCACTGCCTGCATGCCCCCTACATCATCAGGGGGAGGTAGCGGGCGGCTAGTAGATCGGTGTGTCCGACGATCCCCATCGCCATGAGGTATGTATCCAGCCACACGGAGGGATCGTACGAGGGATCGTACTTCTCTATTTCCTTCATCGCTTTGAAGTTCGCCAGGTATCTTTCGCCTCGGATCATTGGTCTGAAGCACTGGCGTCCGATTCGGATCAGCGATCCCCTCGGCTCGCCGCCGCGACAGTTGGTGAGGGTGTGCCGCAGGTCGTCAGGCTGGCGTGCGCGCCAGCTCTGGTTGTTGATGATGTGGGTGCGGGCGTCGACGGGCTGTCCGTTGGCGGCGACGAAGTTGTTCGCCGGCCGCGGGTCGTTGGTGGAGAGTGCCGCATTCGCGGGTCGGTGTTGAAGCTGTAGGGGTTCGGGTGGCGGGCAATTGAGAGTGTTCGCCGCCATGGGGCAACCTCTCGAGGCCGCTCTGCTGCCTGATGAACGCGAGTACATTCGACCTTGTGAGTCGGCGTCTGCGTTTTGTTGCTCGACCGCTTTGGCGAGTAGGGCCCTGGCGTACTGGATCTGCAGGGCGCCTTCCCCGGTGGCTGCAATGTTGTCGACTGCCGCTCGGCCCGCAACGAGGTTATCCATTGGGGTGGAGAACAACGAGAGGCCGTTCGCATCTCGCTCTCGTGAGGAGACCATGATCCTTGGCTGGTCCCTCGGGGGTGCGCGGTTGGGTGGTGGTGGAGCGCCATTGGCCGTTGCCCCTGGTGGGGGCCGAGTGCTTCCTCCCGGCGGCGCGTTCTCGCAGATCGCGCGCTCGGCTGCGCGGGCTGTTCGTTTTCGTCATCGAAATTCAGGGCACGCCCCTGGACGGTGGGGTTCAGGCGCTATCTGATTCAGAGTTGGTGGTAGCGCGACAGCTCCTGCGCTGTCACCTTCTCGAGGCGAAAATTTTCGCGCTCGGCTTGTTCCTTGCGGACTGCCTCCGCCAGCTTCAGGCGGAGTTCCTCGACCTCCGTTGCCTTCGTGTTTGGTGGGATTGGCGTGGAGAAGGGGTCCTCCGGCGGGTCGGCGCCGGTCGCCATGTAGGTCGCGGCATGGCGTCCGGTTCCGTCGTGGAGATCGGCGGAATTCTTCGACCCGGAGTCGAGGTCAAAGATCCCAAGGATGGAGGGATCCTCGAAGTCTCCGACGTTGGAGACTTGGGTGATGGAGCCCGCGGGTGACGCGGCGGTGATGGATCCGGCGAGTGACGCCGGGGTCGCCGAATCGGTGTCGTCGTTGAGGGCCACGTCGTCCGCGGCCGCGGTGGTTTCGACCACGTTGCTATGGGATGAGTCGTACTCGGAGGCGAGGCGGTGAATCGTGCGGGCCTGACTCTCGGAGAGCCGGTCGCGTGGCGACGACTCGCGGATGCGAGCCGAGTCCTCCGGGACGATGATGTCGGTGAGGCCGACGAAGAGGCTGATCGTGCCGACCGGCAGGGTTACGCTATGTGTGACGGGTCGCTCCGCCGGGACGTAGCTGCTCGGTAAGATCTGGAGCATCTCGCCGATCGCGATCATGCGGCTGGTGGCGATCGACTCGTTGATGGGCAGATTGGATCTCGCCGCAGAACACCGGCCTGACCGGCCAGGCCCCACGGTGGGCGCCACTGTCGTGGGAATGACCACGGCAGATGCTGCAATCGGCAGCAAGTAGTAGAACATGGAGAAAGGGTGGCCAGCCATCTGCGGTGCGAGAAGAGGTCTGAGACACAAGGGTTTACCCAGGTTCGGCCCCCCGAAGGGTAAATACCTACTCCTGCTAGATTGTATTATGATGAGAGTACAATGGGGTGAGTTCGACGGCTAGGCGGCGAGTCGCTTAGGTGTATGATGGAACGTACGTCTATGAGTCCTCTAGGGAGGTTTATATAGACTCACCTCGCTAGGGTTTACAGATCACAACCGAATTAGTTAAGGTTTCGGAGATTCTATGACCTAGTCCGACTGGGACTAGCTACGCTTCTGGGCCTTCATCTTCCATTCGCTTGAGTCCATGCCAAGTCTTGATCCAGTCGTCGTCCTGCAGGCCCACTCGCTGACGCTTGGGCCAGTAGGAAACGTCCTGCTAGGTATACCCCGGTAGGCATATCCCCATCAATCACGAGAGTTGATGTAGCTTCAATGGTGAACAATCGACATGTTCATCATATCTACTATATGACTCATGCTTTACCTTTCGGTGATCCGTGTTCCGAGACCATGTCTGTACATGCTAGGCTCGTCAAGATCAAACCTTAGCTTCCGCATGAGCAAATCTGGCTTGCTCACATTGTATACACTTGCAGAATCTAACACACCTGATCATCACGTGGTGCTTCGAAACAACAAGCTTTAGCAACGGTGCTTACTAAGGATGAACACTTTAAAACTTGAAATTTATGTGCATGAGGGATCATCTTATAATGCTACCGTCGTTAACTAAGCAATACAAGATGCATAAAGGATTAACATCACATGCAATTCATAATATGTGATATGATATGGCCTTTCTTCTTGTTCTTTCGATATCCATATTCAAGCAAGAACATGATCTCCATCATCACCGGCATAGCGTCAAGGTCAATGGCGCCGTTTCATGGTTGTCGTCCACCAGATCCAACTATTACAACTACTTTGAATAGACACGCGGGTCTTAACAGAATTTAAAGACAACCATATGGCTCCTGCCGGTTGCCAACTTACAATAAGGAACATTGCATACATCAAATATAATCACAATCATTGCCATATCACATCACAGCACACCCCTACAAAACAAAGTTAGACGTCTCTAATTTTCTTTGCATATTTTACGTGGTTTGGGGCTTTCAATAAGTGTCGATCTAACTTACGAACAAGAACCACAACGTTGATGTTTGAACTATCAAGTGCCCATTGTAAATTGGATCTATACTATAATGGGAGAGACAGACACCCGCAAAGCCACTTATGCAATACAAGTTGCATGTTGAGCGTGGAGCAAGTCTCATGAACGATGTCATGTAAGATTAGCCCGGGCCGCTTCATACCATCATACCGCAAGATGCAAAGTACACAAGAAGCAATTGATAATAAAAGAACCACCGCCCACAATGACCATTGTGTTCTACTCGTGCAACAGATCTACATATAGACCTGGCTCTGATACCACTGTAGGGGTTCGTAGCATGGAAAACAAAAAAATTCTACCGCATGCAAACAAAAAAGCCAAGATCTATCTACTAGATTGTAGCAACGAGTCGATAGAGGAAATCACCCTCGAAGATTCCAAAGCGGTTAACGAGAGCAGATTCTCGTGGGTGATGTAGTCGTACTCTTGCCGATCTCAAGATCGCGTAGACGATCCTTCCGGCGCTGCGTTCCGGCAGCGCTTCCGCAGTCGGTCACACGTTCGATACTCGATGAAGACCTTCCTATCGCTTGTTCCAGCAGGCAGCAGAGGTTGTAGCACTCTCCTCGCGATTCCGGCAGCACGACGGTGTGGTACCGGAAGTAGAGGGGAGATCTCGCAGGGCTTCGCCTTAAGCCGGAGCGAGTATGGTGGACTATGAGAGAGGCCTTGGTGATCTAGGGTTTAGAGGGAACCAAGTGGAGGGTGTGGCCGGCGGCTAGGGCTTGAGTAAGCCCCAAGTTGCCGTGTTGGAGGGGAAACCCTAGGCGGCGGCTGCACTTGGAGGTGGAGGCGCGCAGGAGCTAGGGTTTGAGGTGTGTCGAAGAGGGGCACCCCTGCCCCTTAATTTATAGGTGGGAGGGCGTCGGTTGGGAGGAGGGAGTCCTCCCCCAACTCGGCCTCCTTGGCCGGCGGGTGGAGGGAGGAGGACTTCCTCCCCAAGTAGGTTTCCTACTCTCCCTCCACCAAGCAAACTTGCCGTTTGACTTTTTCAAATTGGCGTTTGACTTTCAAACTAGGATTTGATTTCTCCCTTTATTTTGCCTAGCCATGTTACCTAGTACATGATGCAACCTTCCATATTGTCATGACACATTCATGTACCCTTCCACTCCGGAGTGCCGGACCTTCCGGACCCTTCTAGAACATTCCCGATGAAAACACCGAAATCATTCCCCAACTCCGAAACAGGACTTTCCTTATATGAATCTTATTCTCCGGACCATTTCGGATCTCCTCGTGATATCCCGGATCCCATCTGAGACTCCGAACAACATTCGGTCTCTTACTTATCATTCCATAACTACTCAACAACATCGAATCCTTAAGTGTGTCTCCCTACGGTTCGTGAATTATGCGGACATGCTCGAGACACTTCTCCAAACAATAACCAATAGAGGAATCTGGAAATTCATATGTCTCCCACATATTTCTACGATTACTTTGCGATCGAATGAACCACTTACATACGATACCAATTTCCCTTTGTCTCATGATATTTTACTTATCCGAGGTTTTGATCGTCGGTATCTCTGCATACCTAGTTCAACCTCGTTACTGATAAGTACTCTTTTCTCGTTCCCGTGGTATGTGATCCCTTGTGAGCCAGTCACATGCTTGCAAGCTAATTGGATGACCTTCCACCGAGAGGGCCCAGAGTATATATATCCGTCATATGGATGGACAAATCCCACTCTTGATCCATGTGTCTCAACCCATACTTTCCAAACACTCAATGCCACCTTTATAGCCACCCAGTTACGGTGTGGTGTTTGATGTCATCAAAGCATCCTTCCGGTGATGGTGATAAGCATGATCTCATGGTCGAAGGAATTAGGTTACTATGTATCAGAAAGCTTATAGCAATTGAACTATTAAAATGACTTGATCTTTATGCTACGCTTATCTATAGGAGTATGTCCATCATACCATTCTCCTAATGATATGATCTTGTTGTTAATAACATCTCAATGTTCATGATAGGGAAACCATAATCATCTATTAACCAACAAGCTAGTATTATGAAGAGGCTTTACTAGGGACTCTAATTTAGTTTACAAATCACACAAGTATTAATGTTTCCTGGTCAATACTATTATAGCATGAATGTAAACATTTATCATAAAAACAAAGATATAATAACTATATTTATTATTGCCTCTAGGGCATATCTCCAACAATGGCGCCTAGGGTTTCCCCTTGCATGGAGGCCACTTAGGGCCGGCGGCTTTCCTAGGGCTGTGGCGGCGGTGACCTAGAGGCAGCAGCGGTGGGAGCCCTCCACCCCCTGCCCTAGGGGTTTCCCCTCTCCCTCCTATAAATAGAGGGGTCCCCCTCCCCTCTATGCACAACAAATTCTCCTCTCTCTCTCCCTCTCTCTCTCTCTCTCTATTCCCTAGAGCCCTCTCTCCACCAATATTGGATCAAGCTCTCGTGGGATTAGTTCTCCACCTCCGCACTACCATCGTGCGAAGGATGGTCCGGCTTCCATCTTCTTCCACTGCTCGACAAGATCGGAGCCCGGGAGACGTCGCCTACACCAGATGTGTGTTGATCTTTGAGGTGCGACACTTGGGGCGCTGCTCGTCTTCATCACTATACGCATACCTGCGTAAGGCGTGTCACGGTCGATATGAACACCGTCCCCCTCTCCGTTACTTATGTCTACATAGAATAGATCTTGGTAAGTTTATTAAGATATACGACGGTAGCCCTAAAGCCACGTAAAACATGGAAGAGATAAAGCAAAAGTGCCTAACTTTATTTTGAAGGGACGAGTGTCATAACATAGCAATGGTAAGTTTATGAAAAGTTTTCCATTGGAGCTCTCGATGGTGATCAATACGTTGCAACCATGTCATGACACCATAGTTTTGAAGAATTTACATGTACATATTTTTTGGCATAGTATATTAAGATATACGACGGTAGCTTAAATAGGATGATCCCTCACATAATTCCAATGATAGTGTTCTCCTTGTGTGTGCGCCATAAAGAAAGTCATCAGGTATGATGCATGCCGTGATGATCGGGTGTTAGACATACTTGTGTTCACATACGGTGGGTGTAAGCCATGTTTCACAACAATACACAGAAGTTTGAGTTGGCAAGCCTAGCATGTATAGACATGTCCTCGGAACACAACAGACCGAAAGGTCGAGCATGAATCACATGTTGATGTGATCGACATTTGGAATGTCTACCTTTGTATCTATATCATCATCCATGTCAATCGGGGATGATATGGTGAATTGGGATCATGTGATCACTAAACGAATTGAGGGGTGTTCATTTGAGTGGGATCCCTATTATTTTTAATTTAGTGTAAACTTAAAACTTGAGTTCATTATATTATGAACATGGTCTAAACACTTTGCAAATCCATTGTAGATGTCTTGCCCACTCACCTTCAACCTTAGCTCATTCCTAGAGAAGGACAAGCTGAAAACCGATGGGTCAAATTTCATCGCCTGGCACCACACCCTAAGAATCCTCCTGGTTGCCTACAAGATCACCTATGTCTTAGAGGCTGAGTTGCCTGCCATACCCGCTGATACCGCCACCAAGGACGAAAAGAATGTCTAGTAGTCCAAGGAAAATGATTCCTCCCTCATCTAGAGTGGAATGCTCTATGCCATGGAGATGGAGCTTCAAAAGCGTTTTGAGAAGATGAATGCTTTTGAGATCCTTGAGGATCTCAAGGATGTCTTTGCTCCGCAGGCTCGGGCCAAGAGGTATGAAGCTTATAAGCTTTTATTCTCTCCTAAGATGGAAGAGCATAGCAATGTGAGCGAGCACGTCGTCAATATGCCTGGCTATGTTCAACGCTTGAACGCCTTAGATTGCAAAATCCCGAACAAGCTCGCGATTGATAGGGTGTTGCACTTGTTGCCCCTAGATAAAAGGGCTTCTCGATTAACTACAACATGTGAGGGGTGGTTAAAACCCTTGTTGAGTTGTTCGCCATGCTCAAAACTGCTGAGGTGGAAATCAAGAAGGATCACAAGGTGTTCATTGTCAATAAGACCACCAACTTTAAGAAGTCGACGCATAAGAAGGGAAAGAATCCTAAGAAGGATGGCAAGCTAGTTTCCAACCCCTCTAAGGCTACAAGGCCCGATCCTAAGCCCGATGTCACGTGCTTCTACTACAAGGTAGACGAGCACTGGAAGCGCAACTGCACCAAGTACCTAGAGGACAAGAAATCCGACAAGTTTGATGCAAAAGACAAAGGGTATATGATATACATGTTATTGATGTATTCCTTACAAGCGCCAGGAGTAGAACTTGGGTATTTGATACTGGTTCTGTTTCTCACATTTGTAACTCCTAGCAGGAGCTACGAAATAAAAGGTGCATGGGGAAGGACGAGGTGACAATGCACGTCGGCAACGTATCGAAGGTTGATGTCAAGGCCGTCGGTGATCTACCTCTCCATATACCTTCATGATTAATTTTAGTTTTGAATAATTGCTACTTTGTACCCGCATTAAGTATGGATATTGTGAGTGGATATTGCTTGTTGCAAGATTGTTATTCGTTTAAATCTAGAACAAGTGGTGTTCTATTTATATGAATGATATCTTTTATGTTCATGCGTGTGTATGCAAAGTTTTATTCTTGTTGGATCTTGATAGTAGTACACACATCCACAACATTGATGCCAAGCATTCCAAACACAATGACGAACATTGATGCCAAGCATTGCAAACATGATACGCCCAATTTGCATCACCTTTCTATATCATAATTTACCTCTATTCATTGATATTTGTATTATTATTAGGTATTACTTATGGCGTTTCATCTGTTTATCCATGTTGGATGATTCTTGGAGGATGGACTGCCGGAGTCTGGATTCTGATGGAAAAGAAGGCGTTTCGGTGCAATTTTGCGAAGATCAGAAAAATACCAGACAAATATGGAAACATATTATTTTTCCAGAAGACGAAGGAAGCTAGAAGGAGGAGCGAAGAGGGGCCACAGGGGGCCCACACCCCCTAGGCGCGAGCCCACCCTGGGCCTCTCCTAGGGCAGGTGTAGCCCACCTGCCCGGCTCCCGACTCCGCCCCTTCGCCTATATCTTCCCTACGGAACCCTAAGCCTTGGAGAGCGACCACAGATAGATTTCCGCCGCCTTTGGGGGGCGGAAAACACCAAGAGAGAAAGATCTCTCCGGCAGACAGATTTCTGCCAGGGGAATTCTTTCCCGGAGAGGGGAGACCGTCGCCATCAACACCATCGTCAAGCTAGGCTTCATCGGGATCATCATCATCCACACCATCATCTCCACCAGCACCATCATCACCACTTTGTCCCACTGTAACAATTGTGTTGGATATTCTTTAGTTCTTAGGGGAATCTTTCCCGGTGTTGATTACTATTGTAGTTGATGCTCGTGAGGGGAACCATTGGATTATTGTTTATGTTTAGATTGTTATCCATTACCATATCATCTTTGATCTTGATCCATATGATGTCTCGTGAGTAGTTCGTTGTGTTCTTGAGGACATGGGAGAAGTCATGTTGTTAGTAGTGAATCTGTGATGAGTCATTATTAAATGGTTTAGTATTTAAGTTGTGGTGCTATTCTTCTAGTGGTGTCATGTGTACGTAGACTACATGATACTTCACCATTTATGGGCCTAGGGGAATGCATTGTGTATTTGGCTACTAATTGTGGGGTTGCCTGAGTAACAGAAACCTGAACCCCCGTTAGGACACCTTTGCACAAGGGAGCGTAGGATCTCAGAGTTTAAGGCTATGGTTAGATTTATATCTTAATTACTTTCCTGTAGTTATGGATGTTTGTAGGGGGTTTAATCACAAGTATGTATTAGTCCAAGTAAGGGCGGTATGTTAGCACATGTTCACCCACACAACACTTACAACACCAGAGAAGAGTACTCGGCTATTTGAAGCGAAAGCACTTGCCATAATTCCCATGTGTCCTCGAGAACGTTTGGTCCTCATAAGTATTTCCACCGGCTTGTCCTTTGCTAATAAAGGATTGGGCCACTTGCTTCGTTTGTTCGTTGTATTTATTACTTGCTCTTTGTTTTATTGCCTTGTCATAAAACCACTAAAAATCCGTTTGTTAAGTATTCACAGGGATTTCCTTCTCCATGCCACTGTTCAGCACCTTCTGCTCCTCGTTGGGATCGACACTCCTATTTATTGAAATTACTATGATACACCCCCTATACTTGTGGGTCATCAAGACTATTTTATGGCGCCGTTGCCGTGGAGTGAAGCGCTATTGAAGAGTGGAACTGGTAAAGGAAACTTTTACCGTGAGTATTGCTTTTGTTACTGCTTGTTACTTTGTTTCCAATATGGATAACCCACTTGGTTTTCTATTTGGGAAAAATACTACCACTGCTAGGGTAGTAGATGAACCACCACCTGTTGAGATAGATCCTTTTAAGATACCTACAAGTATTGTTAATCTTGTTATGGATAATTATTATTTTGGGGATGGAACTGTCCATCCCGGTGATCACTTGCTTTTTATCCATGAATTATGCGGGTTGTTTAAGTGTGCAGGTATCACAACTGAACAAGTGAAGAAGTTACTCTCCATATCCTTGAAAGGGAGAGCTGAAGAATGGTATAAGCTGCTGAAGAATGGACAATCCATGGAATGGGAGGAGATGGCATCTCTCTTTTACTCTAAATTTTATCCTCCCAGTGAAATTCACAAGGATAGAAATCTTATATATAACTTTTGGCCTCTTGATGGAGAAAGTACAGCTCAAGCTTGGTTGAGATTGAAGTTACTAATGCTTAAATGTCCTATTCATGAACTCCCTAACAATATTATTCTCAATAACTTTTATGCTAGGCTTTGTCTTCATGATAAAGATCTACTAGATGCTTCTTGTGCTGGATCATTCACACGTATGTAGGAAGAAGCTAAATGGGATCTCTTAGACCGTATTCAAGATAACACTAAGGCTTGGGAGAATGACAAAGGAAGAAATTCAGGTATAAACTATGATTATGAATGCATGAAATATTTTATGGGAACTGATGACTTCCGTGATATTAGCAATGAGTTTGGTCTTGATTCCCAAAGAATTGCCAACTGTTTTAAGGCCTTTGCCTCTTACATTGAAATTCCCAAGAAGAAGTGGAATAAGTACCATGCTCCTTATAAAGATGTTGTTAGTCATGTTCCAGTTAGAAGTACTCAAGTTTGTACTACTAATCATATTGTGCCTGAACCTCATGTTGATAAAATGCCTTTCCTAGCTAAGGTAAAGGTGTATCCTATGATTATTAGTGCAAATAACAAAGGTACAAAGAAAACCGTGGAGCCTGGTAAGCATTTGAGTGATGAACCTGTGGTAGCTATTGTGAAAGACACTGTCACTAGAAATATAGAGGATGAGCACATTGTCTTTTGTGAAGATGCTTCTAATATTATCTCTCATCCTAGTAAGGCTAGAAAAGCTAGTGTTCCTATGCTTTCTGTTAAAATTGGTGATCATTGCTACTATGGTTTATGTGATATTGGTGCTAGTTCTAGTGCTATTCCTTATGAGCTTTAGAGGGAAATTATGCATGAGATTGGTCCTTGTGAGCTTGAGGACATTGATGTGGTTTTTCACCTTGCTAATAAGGAAACCATTTGCCCCATTGGCATAGTAAGAGATGTGGAGGTTCTCTGCGTAAGATTAAGTATCCTGCTGACTTTCTAGTGCTTAATTCAGCAGCTAGCAAAACTTGTCCTATCATTTTTCGTAAACCTTTCTTGAACACTTGTGGAGATATTATTGATTGTAAGAAGGAAAAAGTTTTAACTAAGTTTGATGGAGATTCTTATGAGTTTAACTTTTCCAAATTTGCTAAAGCTCCTTGTGAAAATAGCTTGCCTAATAAAGATTTCAGGATGGAACAACTTGCTTCTATTGATCCAGTCTATGACCTTGGTCCTCTTTTTGGTGACTGTAAGTATGATTATTCTGATGATAAAGTTTTTTCCAGTGACAATTATATTGTCAACTTTATTCAAAGTGCTACTGAAAGTTATTTTGAGAGAGGGAAACAAGGTTTTATGCATCTCAATGATGTTAAGTTTCCCCGTTTTATGTTGAAAGCTTTGAAGTTGCATTTGTTTTGTCTTCCTATGCTTGTGGATTTTTGTTTCAACAATTCGTTTTCTCATGATACTCCCATGCATAGGAAGCGGGTTAGACTCAAATGTGTTGGTTATTTGCTTCTTGATGCTCTCTTTCACTTCAAATATATATATCCTATGTGAGCATCTTTGAAAGTTTCAAGCCTAACTTAAAGGCATTAAAGAAAAGTACTTGTTGGGAGATAACCCAAGAGCTTTGTCGTGTCTTGGAAGTTATTACCTCAGTAATAACCGCTCCTTATCCTTTTTGTTTTGGTTTTTGTGTCAAGTTCAACTACTTTTGTGAAGTAGAGGAGTTGTGAAAAGTGGATGTCCTGGGACATATTTTTGTGCTGTATTGTAAAGATTCGTGAGGAAGCTCAGTACTTCGGATGGAGCTGCATTTTTCTGATCTTGTCTCCAAGTTGTTACCCAAATTTCATTAGTTCTGCAATTTTTTATTTGAGCAACATAAGGTCTTCAAAAAAATCAATCTTTACATGTCGGTCTGTTTTAGCAGATTTCTGCCATCATTTGCATTTGCCTCTTACAGAAGCTTTTGTTTTGATGGGTTTTCACTTAAAGTGTGTACCTAAATTTTTATTGTTTTTTCTTACACTAATGTTGCCATTGAGTTTGTGCAAGGGTTTTGTAGGAGAAAGAGAAAAGGAATCTACAGAGTTCGTCTTTGAATAGGTAAAAGTGGTGAAAACAGAAGGTTCGTGAAACTCCAATATTTTTATATTTTTGATGTTTTTAATACATAAGGAAGACTACGAGACGGAACTGAAGAGGAAACAGAGTCCAGGGTGGACAAACCCACCCCAGGCGCGGGCCTAGCCTGGCCGCGCCTGGAGGGGGTGTGCCACCCTCGAACTCCGTCTCCGCCTCGTTTCCAGGTCAGTACCTTCCTTATGCCTTGAAACTTCGTAATATATAACCCTCGGATCCCCCGAGGTTTGTGCATCATGTTCTCGTCGTGTTTTTGTTTCAATCTGTTTCTGTTAGGAAATCTTCTCAAGTTTAGAGCACCATGGCCCCCGCCAACGACAAAGGCAAGAAGCCTGTGGAGGAGATAAAGTTGGAAGAACAAACCGTCACAGGGACAAGGGAAAGGAAACCTACTTTTGTAGAGGCAATTAATACTGGGGATTCTTTTTCTCGTAACATGCAGGGAATCATAGCCTTCGGTCCAGACTTCAGATACTGCCCTGAGGCAGCGGAAGCCCTTCGAACCACTAACGAGTTTTGTGATAAGTACCGTGCTTTGAAGATGAAAGTGGATATGCTTCAAGAGGAGAATGACAGGCTTCATAAGATGCTGGAAGATTTTCTCACTCGTGACAAGAGAACACCACCACCAAAGGAGTAATTCATCATCATGTTTGGCATCCCCTTGGCTTGTTCCAAGGTTGGGGGAGTGCCGCGGTATCACCACCATTATCTTTTATCTTTTAACTTTTTAGTGGATTCATATCTGTGGTAGAGAGGTTATCTTATAGTTTGGTTTGCATGTGGAAGTATCTCTCCTTTTGTTGATTATCTTTGTATCCCTTGGTGTGAGTGCCTTTATTGGAATATTAATGAGAAGTCTCATCTTTTACTTTTTGCACTTCTTATTTTAGTTTGAAATCTCTATTATATGATGGATCTTGTTGATCAGTATTGGCACCACTTTGGGAGCATCAAGTGGACCTAAATTGGTTTTGGAAAACCAAGTTCTGGTCAGTAGCAATACCTTTAGAAGTTTGAAAGAAAAAGAGAAAAATCTTACAGGTATTTTGTATCATTTGTTTTCTTTCTTGTTGGCTCATAAGCTTAGTATTCTTTATTTAAGATCTTTTGTGTCTTCAAGGAAGATTGCATGTTTGGATTTCTTACTTTTATGTTTGCTTATTTCTTTCAACTCTCTTGCTTGCTAACCAGCCTTGCTAGCCAAAAACCTGTTTTGAGAAGGCATATTTCTCATGTTTCCAAATCCTTTGAACCAAACCTATGCCATTTGTGTCCACCATATCTACCTAGTAGCATTTTTGCTATTCCAAGCAAATTCTCAAGCTTTTTCTACCTTTCGAATTAAAAAGTATTTTGTTATGTGAAAACTAGTTAGTAAAGCTCTCACGAACTTGATGGTACACCTTATTTTCTTGCCCCTAATAGACTTGAACCATTGTGCCATCGAAGTTGTATATGCTTGCATCTATACGTTGGAATTAGCAGAACCATGCTGTCATGAGGAACGTTTTCAACATTGCACTTGTACTCTATACACAGTTGATATCGTGCTCTTTTGTCTATGGATGTCAACAGTGTGAAATAAAGAGGGAACTTGTAAGTCCATGGAGTCTGTATTTTGTGTTAGAGAAACCTCTGGGCCGCTAGCCTAAGCCATGCCTAATCTTGGTGGAAACTTGCAGCATGACCATAGTGAGCTATCTATGAAGCATCCTCAATAAAAAGCTATGCACATAGTAAATAAAAAGATCGCTGAGATGCTCATTGTCTGCTTGCATTGTCATTTTGGTTATGGGAAAGCTCCTATACCATGTGCAAGGGGTACCCCATTGGCGGTTCTCAATGATATGCAAATACTTACAATAACAATAACTTACCTGTGACCAAAGTTGAGTAGCATGAGGAGTGGCCCTCATATTCAAGGGACATGAGATTACCAACTTATATTTCGTCAAGCATATACTCCATCTTTGTGCACTTTAACCTTAATTATCTCAAGATGCCTATGATAGGGGCAATGAGGGCTCAAAGCTAGTAAGTAGCATAATCTTTTTAGCTCTTTATGACTTGTAATCCCTGCTTCCTTCTATAAAGGGACCTTTCTCCCACTTCCAAGTTGAGTCAGTAAACCTACTTCCTCTCTATCTCTAGCAAGCATTTGAGTTGTTGTGTTTCAAGCATTCATATGGTGATTTATTCAATC
The DNA here is from genome assembly GCA_910589765.1 of Avena atlantica. Lineage (NCBI taxonomy): Eukaryota > Viridiplantae > Streptophyta > Magnoliopsida > Poales > Poaceae > Avena > Avena atlantica. The sequence continues at coordinate 167,525,753 of OU342739.1, read as the reverse complement.
ATGTTCTTTATCTTCCTTATTTACACAAAACTCTTATCTATTGAGTATTACTTTGAAAGCCTTCACTTGTGAAAAACCTTTTTGAGCAAAGAGTGCTCCTGTTTTGAAACTTCTACAAAAAGCTTTTTGTAAAACTGTTTGCCAGGTGTTCTCTGACCAAGAACAAGTTTGCCAATTCCAATTATGATTTATCTTTATGCATCTCTATTGTGACTGTTGTACTTGGTTGCAAGCTAAGTTAAATAATGGTGAGTTGTTTTCTCTATGAGTTATGCAATGGTAAGTGTGATGCTTCTTGTTCGTATTCTTTTATCGACACTTCACTCCACAAACCTGTGGACATGTTTACTGAGCTCAGTTTTTTCTTGGGGACAAGCGAAGTCTAAGCTTGGGGGAGTTGATACGTCCAATTTGCATCACCTTTCTATATCATAATTTACCTCTATTCATTGATATTTGTCTTATTATGAGGTATTACTTATGTCTTTTCATCTGTTTATGCATGTTGGATGATTCTTGGAGGATGGACTGCCGGAGTCTGGATTCTGATGGAAAAGAAGGAGTTTCGGTGCAATTTTGCAAAGATCAAAAAAATACCAGAAAAATATGGAAACATATTATTTTCCCAGAAGACGAAGGAAGCCAGAAGGAGGAGCGAAGAGGGGCCGCAGGAGGCCCACACCCCCTAGGCGCGGGCCCACCCTAGGCCGCCCCTAGGGCAGGTGTGGCCCACCTGCCCGGCTCCCTACTCTGCCCCTTCGCCTATATCTTCCCTACGGAACCCTAAGCCTTGGAGAGCGACCACAGATAGATTTCCGCCGCATTTGGGGGGCGGAAAACACCGAGAGAGAAAGATCTCTCCGGCAGACAAATTTCTGCCGAGGGAATTCCTTCCCAGAGAGGGGAGACCGTCGCCATCAACACCATCGTCAAGCTAGGCTTCATCGGGATCATCATCATCATCCACACCATCATCTCCACCAGCACCATCATCACCACTCCATCCCGCTGTAACAATTGTGTTGGATATTGCTTTAGTTCCCGGTGTTGATTACTATTGTAGTTAATGCTTGTGAGTGGAACCATTGGATTATTGTTTATGTTCAGATTGTTATCCATTACCATATCATCTTTGATCTTGATCCATATGATGTCTCGTGAGCAGTTCGTTGTGTTCTTGAGGACATGGGAGAAGTCATGTTGTTAGTAGTGAATCTGTGATGAGTTATTATTCAATGGTTTAGTATTTAAGTTGTGGTGCTATTATTCTAGTGGTGTCATGTGAACATCGACTACATGATACTTCACTATTTATGGGCCTAGGGTAATGCATTGTGTATTTGTCTACTAATTGTGGGGTTGCCGGAGTAACAGAAACCTGAACCCCCGTTAGGACACCTTTGCACAAGGGAGAGTAGGATCTCAGAGTTTAAGGCTATGGTTAGATTTATATCTTAATTACTTTTCTGTAGTTACGGATATTTGCAAGGGGTTTAATCACAAGTACGTATTAGTCCAAGTAAGGGTGGTATGTTAGCACAGGTTCACCCACATAACACTTACAACACCAGAGAAGAGTACTCAGCTATTTGAAGCGAAAGCACTTGACAGAATTCCCATGTGTCCTCGAGAATGTTTGGTCCTTATAAATATTTCCACCGGCTTGTCCTTTGCTAATAAAGGATTGGGCCATTTGCTCCATTTGTTCATTGTCTTTATTACTTGCTCTTTTTTTGTTGCCTTGTCAGAAAACCACTAAAAATCCGTTTGCTAAGTATTCACAGGGATTTCCTGCTCCATACCACTATTCAGCACCTTCTACTCCTCGTTGGGATCGACACTCCTATTTATCGAAAGTACTACGATACACCCCCTATACTTGTGGGTCATAAAATCACAATGACGGTAATACCATATACCTATGGCATTTCCGTCTTGGTCATATTGGCGTAAAGCTCATGAAGGAACTCCATTCTAATGGACTTCTAGAATCATTAGATTTTGAATCTTTTGAGACATGCGAGCCTTGCCTCATGGGAAAGATGACCAGGACACCGGAGCGGGCAACATACCTGTTGGGAATCATACTTACAGATGTGTGTGGACCAATGAGTGTATCAACACACATGGATATCGTTATTTTGTTACATTTATTGACGATTTGAGTAGATATGTGTATATCTACTTAATGAAGAACAAATCCGAGACCTTTGTAAAGCTCAAATAATTTCAGAAGGAAGTAGAGAATCAACTCAACAAAAGAATTAAGAACCTTCGATCAGATCAGGGAGGAGAATACTTGAGTTATGAGTTTGGCATACACTTGAAGGACTGCGGTATTGTACCACAACTTACGCCAGCCGGAACACCACAGTGTATTGGTGTGTCAGAACGGCATAACCATACACTATTGGATAGTGTGCAGTCCATGATATCTTTAACTGATTTGTTGAAGGGAATATGCCCTGAGAGGCAATAATAAAGTGTTTATTATGTGTATTCCAAGTATATGATAGATGTTTATTTTGCATGCTATAATTGTATTAATACGGAAACGTTAATACATGTGTGTTTAATAAACAAATAGAAAGTTCCTAGTTATGCCTCTCTCATAAACTAGCTCGTTGATTAACAAGATGATCAAGGTTTCCTGATCATGGACATTGGATGTTGTTAATAACGGGATCACAACATTAGTGTAATGGTGTGATGAACATTCATCCGAAGTATAGCATTACGATAAAAGTCATTGAGTTTATATTGCTATAACAACTTAGGAAGTGATCCTACTCCTTATACCATGAGATCATGTCAATCACTAACACCGGAAGAGTTTCTTGATAACATCAAATGTCACACCGTAACAGGGTGATTATAAAGATGGATTCAGAACTAATAAAGTGTTATGTTGAGGCTCATGGATCGAGAGTGGAATTTTTTCATCCCGATGACGGATAGACATACTCTAGGCCCTCTCGATGATATCACATTGATTAGCTTGCAAGCAAGTGATTTGATCACTAGAATGTTATATCACAGGAACGAGAAAAGAGTGCATGTCGGTAACGAGATCAAACTAGGTATGGAGATACCGATGATTGAATCTCGAACATGTAATATATCGTGAAACAAAGGGATTAAGATACTAGCGTAAAAGGTTCCGACGATCACAAGAAAGTCATCGTTGAATGTGTGGGAGTCAGTATGGGTCTCCAGATCCCGCTTCTGATTATTGATCCGAGAGGGGTCTTGATCATGTCCGCATTATTCACGAACCGTAGGGTGACACACTTAAGAGACACCGACATCCAATTGGAGCAAATGTTTCATGCCGAAAGAATGAACAAGCGCAGGAATTTATTTCACTAGATACCGAAACAGGTTTTCGGGTGAAATTGCATAAAGTGGTTATGCATGTGAAATAGAATTCTAGCAAGGGGTTATTTGTGAATGTTTGTCATTAAAGTAATTGACAAAATTCTGAATAAAATAAAAGAGTTTTATTTAATGAGAGTTTGCATTAAATTTGGTGGAAATTTAATGGGAATTTGAGTGGACTTTTGAGTGGAGGGATTTTAAAGGGCATTTTGTGAGTGGAGTGTCCACCCACATGAATGAAGGAGGGGAGGGGGCAGCCCCCATGGCCGGCGGCCACCCCCTTGGGTGCCCCCCTCCTCCTATAAAAGGAGCCCCCCTCCTCACTTGTCTCTCACACCTCCTCGTGAAGGATCTCTCTCCCCCTCTAGAATTTATTCCCCATGGTCTCGGACTAGCGAGATACATGTTCCCGGTGGCTATTCGGCAAGAAAGAGTTGTGCTTCCGCTGCATCGCTGGAGCGAGGAGGCGGAGGTTGCTCGGTGCCTCGAACGTGTGTGCGAGCACGGATGCGCTGCTGATTTGCGGCGCTAGGACTTCCTCTCGATCTTGAGATCGGCAAGAGATCGTCTACATCAACCACGAGTTTAACTCGTTAAGCTTTGTCGGTCTTCAAGGGTATGTTCTCTACGGATATACATCCGTCCGTTGTTTGTATCTAGTAGATAAATCTTGGTATATAGTTCACATCATAGGAAATTTTTTGTTTTCTATGCTGCAAACCCTACAGTGGTATCAGAGCCGGATCTTTGCGTAGATACTTTACACTGGTAGTACACATATGAGTATGTGGGCGATGATGATCATGTTGTTGCTCCTTTGTTGTAATTTTGGATATTGGTGGCATAGTGGGATGAAGCGGCCCGGACAAACTTTACATGTCCTCGCACATGAGACCTGTTCCACGCTTGACATGCAACTAGTTTGCATAAGTGGCTAGCGGGTGTCTGTCTCTCCTACTATAGTCAATATCTATTTTGCATGCGAGTTGTCAACAATTTGATTATCCTCGTTGTGGTTCATGTTCGTAGGTAAGAATGGTTCTATCTCGAAAGCCCTAAGCCACGTAAAACTTGCAATGGATAAATTAGAGGCGTCTAGTTTAGATTGTTGCTGGGCTAGTGTTATGATATGGTAGTGTTGTAAGTAGAAGTATGAGATGATACTCTTAAAACACACATAGCGTGTAAAATCCATAGACCTTGGATTTACACATATAGGTATGATAGTGATCATACCACGATGCACATGATAGAGATCATCTGCGGGAACCATATAATTTCAATGATAAACATATGATGTTTGATAGCATCTTATATTGCTTGTTTAGCGCTTTGTTAGCATAATAAGATGATCCCTCATTTAAATATCAAGATAAGAATGTGTTCTTCCTTTAGTATGCACCGATTATGTTTTCGTCGCTCCAAGACATCACGTGATGATCGGGTGTTCTTGGATCCACGACCATATTTCGGGTGTAAAACAGTTACACACGCGAATACTAAGGTTCTAACTTGGCGAGCCTAGTATGTACAGACATGGCCTCGGAACACGGACCGAAAGGTTAAGCATGAGTCATATAGTTGATATGATGCCCATTTGATGCTCGCCTTTGAATCTATACCAACTCACGTGATGATCGGACTTGGTGTAGTGGATTTGGTTCATGTAATCACCAAAAAGGCACGAGGGATGTCGTTTTTGAGTGGGAGTTCATTCGGTTAGTTGAACTCAATCTATCATACACTTAGTCTAAACTTTACAAATTCTGTTGTAGATGGCACCACCTGCTTTTAATTTCAATGTGTTCATGGAGAAAGAGAAACTAGCAACGAACGGTAGCAACTTTACCAAATGGGCCATGAATTTGAGGATTCTCCTCTCTGCTGCACAAAAGCAATATGTGCTAGAAGCACCATTAGGCCCCCCACCTTTAGATGATGCCCCTGACGAGGAGAAGAATGTCTATCAGACTCGTCAGGAGGACCACAACTTAGTTCATTGCGGCATATTGTATGGGCTAGAGCCGGAATTTCGAAAGCGTTTCGAAAACGGCAATGCATTTGATACAATGGGTGAGTTGAAAATGATTTTCGACACACATGCTGCTGTAGAGAGCTACAACGCTTCAGAAAAGTTCTTTAGTTGCATGATGGAAGAGCACAACTCCGTTAGTGAGCATGTACTCAAGATGTCGGGTTACGCCGATAAGCTTGTGTCCTTGGGAATATCGATTCCCATTGACTTAGGCATCCATCGTGTTCTGCAGTCTCTGCCACCTAGCTATAAGAGCTTCGTGATGAACTATAATATGCAAGGCATGAAGAAGTCTCTCCCTGAGCTTCTGTCAATGCTTAAAACTGCAGAAGTGGAGATCAAAAATGAACATCAAGTGTTGATGATCAATAGGAACACTGGTTTCAAGAAAGACAAGAAGGGAAAACGGAAGGGAAGTAAGGGCGGCAAGCCTGTTGCCGCGCCTGAAAAGAAACCCCGAGTTGGACCTAAGTCTGATTCCGAGTGCTACTATTGTAAGGGGACTGGCCACTGGAAGCGCAACTGCCCCAAGTATCTGGCAGACAAGAAGGCCGGCAAGGCAAACAAAGGTATATATGATATACATGTTATTGATGTGTACTTGACTAGTGCTCGCAGTAGCACCTGGGTATTTGATACAGGTTCAGTTGCTAATATTTGTAACTCGAATCAGGGGCTGCGGAACAAGCGACCGCTAGCAAGGGGTGAGGTCAAGATGCGTGTCGGCAATAGATCAAGCGTTGATGTGATCGCCGTCGGAACGCTGCCTCTCCACTTACCGTCGGGATTAGTTATAAACTTGAATAAATGTTATCTGGTGCCTGCACTGAGCATGAACATTGTATCTGGATCGTGTTTGATGCGAAGTGGTTATTCATTTAAATCCGAGAACAATGGTTGTTCCATTTATATGAATGAAATCTTTTATGGTCATGCACCGATGATGAATGGTTTATTTCTATTAGATCTCGATGATAATGTTACACATATTCATAATGTTGATGCTAAAAGGATTAAACTTAACGATGATATATCCGCATATATGTGGCACTGCCGTCTAGGTCATATTGGCGTTAAACGCATGAAGAAGCTCCATTCGGATGGACTTTTGGAATCACTTGATTATGAATCATTTGATACATGTGAGCCATGCCTTATGGGCAAGATGACTAGAACGCCGTTTTCCGGTTCAATGGAACGGGCGACAGATTTATTGGAAATCATATATTCTGATGTATGTGGTCCAATGAGTGTGTCGGCGCGAGGTGGATATCGTTATTTTGTTACTTTCACGGATGATTTGAGTAGATACGGTTATATCTACTTGAGGAAACACAAGTCTGAAACCTTTGAAAAGTTCAAGGAATTTCAGAATGAAGTGGAAAATCATCGTAATAGAAAGATCAAATTTCTACGGTCCGACCGTGGAGGTGAGTATCTAAGTTACGAGTTTAGCACTCACATGAAAGAGTGTGGAATTGTTTCACAACTCACACCTGCCGGAACACCACAGCGAAATGGTGTGTCGGAACATCGTAATCGTACTTTATTAGATATGGTTCGATCTATGATGTCTCTGACGGACTTGCCGTTGTCATTTTGGGGTTATGCACTAGAAACTGCTGCATTCACTTTAAATCTGGCACCATCTAAATCCGTTGAAAAGACACCGTATGAATTGTGGTTTGGAAACAAACCTAAGATGTCATTTCTTAAAGTTTGGGGATGCGATGTTTATGTGAAGAAACTTCAACCGGATAAACTCGACCCCAAAGCGGAAAAATGCGTCTTCATAGGATACCCTAAAGAAACTATTGGGTATTCCTTCTATCACAGATCCGAGGGCAAGGTTTTTGTTGCCAAGAATGGATCCTTTCTAGAGAAAGAGTTTCTCGTGAAAGGTGTGAGTAGTCGGAAGGTAGAACTCGAAGAGGTTGTGGAACCTTCTCTTCAAAGTATGGCGAGTAGCGCAGCGCCGGAAGTTGTTCCGGAGTTGGCTCCACCTGTTAAAGAGGGAAGTAATGATAATGATCATGAAACTCCGAAAGAGAGTACTACCGAACCTCGCAGGTCAAACAGGACGCGTGCAGCTCCCGAGCTGTACGGAAATCCTGTCATGAATTTCATGGTTGATGAAAATGATGACCCTGCGACGTATGAAGAAGCGATGATGAGCCCGGATTCCAACAAATGGTTAGAAGCCATGAAATTCGAGATGGAATCCATGTATGAAAATCAAGTTTGGAACTTGGTGGAATTACCTCACGACCGAAAGGCCGTGAAGAACAAATGGATTTTCAAAAGGAAAACTGATGCTGATGGTAATGTGACCGTCTATAAAGCTCGACTTGTCGCAAAGGGGTTTCGACAAATTCAAGGAGTTGACTACGATGAGACTTTCTCTCCCGTAGCGATGCTAAAGTCAGTTAGGATTATGTTAGCAATTGCTGCATATTTCGATTATGAGATATGGCAGATGGATGTCAAAACTGCGTTTCTCAATGGTAATATTGAAGAAGAGTTGTATATGATACAACCAAAGGGTTTTGTCGATCCTAATGATGCTAACAAGTTGTGCAAGCTTCAGCGATCCATCTATGGATTGAAGCAAGCATCACGAAGTTGGAATCTCCGCTTTGATGAGGTGATCAAAGAGTTTGGATTTGTCCAAACTTATGGAGAAGCTTGTATTTACAAGAAAGTGAGTGGGAGCAATGTGACATTTCTGATATTATATGTGGATGACATATTATTGATCGGAAATGATATAGATCTTTTAAACAGTGTTAAAAGTTATCTAAACAACAAATTTTCAATGAAGGACCTAGGTGAAGCGTCATACATAATAGGCATAAAGATCTATAGAGATAGGTCTAGGCGCCTAATAGGGCTATCGCAAAGTACATACCTTGATAAGATTTTAAAGAAGTTTAAAATGGACGGAAGTAAGAAGGGGTTCTTACCTATGTTGCAAGGCAAGACATTGGGTAAGACTCAAAGTCCGGCTTCGGCGGAAGAAAGAGAGATAATGGACAAAGTCCCCTATGCTTCAGCCATAGGCTCTATAATGTACGCCATGCTATGTACAAGACCGGATGTGGCACATGCTATTAGTTTGACTAGTAGGTACCAATCGGATCCAGGTTCGGAACACTGGATAGCAGTCAAGAATATCCTTAAGTACTTACGAAGAACTAAGGATATGCTTCTTGTATACGGAGGTGAAGAAGAGCTCGTCGCTAAGTGTTATGTCGACGCTAGCTTTGACACCGATCCGGATGACTCTAAGTCTCAATCCGGATACGTATTTCTCATGAATGGCGGAGCGGTTAGTTGGAGGAGCTCCAAACAACCTGTGGTAGCGGGATCAACAACGGAGGCCGAATATGTTGCTGCTTCAGAAGCGGCTCAGGAAGCAGTTTGGATGAAGGAGTTCATATCCGAACTAGGAGTGGTGGCAAACGCGTTGGACCCAATGGTGATCTATTGTGACAACAATGGTGCCATTGCCAATGCCAAAGAGCCAAGGTCTCACAAGCATTCCAAGCATATTAAGCGCCGGTTTCACTCCATCCGCGAGCATGTCAAGGATGGAGATATAAAGATTTGTAAAGTACATACGGATCTCAATGTAGCAGATCCGTTGACTAAAACTCTCCCTAGAGCAAAACATGATCAACCCCAGAACTCAATGGGTGTTAGATTTATCACTATGTAACTAGATTATTGTCTCTAGTGCAAGTGGGAGACTAAAGGGAATATGCCCTGAGAGGCAATAATAAAGTGTTTATTATGTGTATTCCAAGTATATGATAGATGTTTATTTTGCATGCTATAATTGTATTAATACGGAAATGTTAATACATGTGTGTTTAATAAACAAACAGAAAGTTCCTAGTTATGCCTCTCTCATAAACTAGCTCGTTGATTAACAAGATGATCAAGGTTTCCTGATCATGGACATTGGATGTTGTTAATAACGGGATCACAACATTAGTGTAATGGTGTGATGAACATTCATCCGAAGTATAGCATTACGATCAAATTCATTGAGTTTATATTGCTATAACAACTTACGAAGTGATCCTAATCCTTAGACCATGAGATCATGTCAATCACTAACACCGGAAGAGTTTCTTGATAACATCAAACGTCACACCGTAACAGGGTGATTATAAAGATGGATTCAGAACTAATAAAGTGTTATGTTGAGGCTCATGGATCAAGAGTGGAATTTGTTCATCCCGATGACGGATAGATATACTCTGGGCCCTCTCGGTGATATCACATTGATTAGCTTGCAAGCAAGTGATTTGATCACTAGAATGTTATATCACATGAACGAGAAAAGAGTGCATGTCGTTAACGAGATCAAACTAGGTATGGAGATACCGATGATCGAATCTCGGACATGTAATATATCGTGAAACAAAGGGATTAAGATACTAGCGTAAAAGGTTCCGACGATCACAAGAAAGTCATCGTTGAATGTGTGGGAGTCAGTATGGGTCTCTAGATACCGCTTCTGATTATTGATCCGAGAGGGGTCTCGATCATGTCCGTTTTATTCACGAACCGTAGGTTGACACACTTAAGAGACACCGACATCCAATTGGAGCAAATGTTTCATGCCGAAAGAATGAACAAGCGCAGGAATTTATTTCACTAGATACCGAAACAGGTTTTCGGGTGAAATTGCATAAAGTGGTTATGCATGTGAAATAGAATTCTAGCAAGGGGTTATTTGTGAATGTTTGTCATTAAAGTAATTGACAAAATTCTGAATAAAATAAAAGAGTTTTATTTAATGAGAGTTTGCATTAAATTTGGTGGAAATTTAATGGGAATTTGAGTGGACTTTTGAGTGGAGGGATTTTAAAGGGCATTTTGTGAGTGGAGTGTCCACCCACATGAATGAAGGAGGGGAGGGGGCAGCCCCCATGGCCGGCGGCCACCCCCTTGGGTGCCCCCCCCCCTCCTCACTTGTCTCTCACACCTCCTCGTGAAGGATCTCTCTCCCCCTCTAGAATTTATTCCCCATGGTCTCGGACTAGCGAGATACATGTTCCCGGTGGCTATTCGGCAAGAAAGAGTTGTGCTTCCGCTGCATCGCTGGAGCGAGGATGCGGAGGTTGCTCGGTGCCTCGAACGTGTGTGCGAGCACGGATACGCTGCTGATTTGCGGCGCTAGGACTTCCTCTCGATCTTGAGATCGGCAAGAGATCGTCTACATCAACCACGAGTTAAACTCGTTAAGCTTTGTCGGTCTTCAAGGGTATGTTCTCTACGGATATACATTCGCCCGTTGTTTGTATCTAGTAGATAGATCTTGGTATATAGTTCACATCGTAGGAAAGTTTTTGTTTTCTATGCTGCGAACCCTACATTTGTCTGTGTCGTTCTAGGGCTATGCATTAGAAACCACCGTTTTTATTTTAAACAGAGCACCATCCAAATCCTTGGAAACAACACCATATGAGATGTGGCATGGCAAGAAGCCAAAGTTGTCGTTCTTGAAAGTTTAGGGATGTGAGGCTTACGTTAATAAACTACATCCTAACAAACTCGAATCCAAGGCGGAAAAGTGTATCTTTGTAGGATACCCAAAGGAGACTATTGGGTATACCTTCTACAACAAAGCCGAGGGCAAAACGTTTGTCGCTAAGAACAACACTTTTCTAGAGAAAGAGTTTCTCGCGAAAGGAGTAAGTGGAAGGAAGATAGAGCTTGATGAGGTCATTGAACCATCTCTCCAAATACCAAGTAGCGCAATGGGAACTATTCCGGAACTTCCCTCTACAATGGAAGAAGAATTAAATGATGTAGATCATAACATCAAAGCTCCTATGGTTTAGAGATCTGCAAGAGGATGTACCACTCTAGATTGGTATAGTAATCTTTGTGATGTTAGTCTTGTTAGATGAACAAGAAGAACCTAGAAAATACAAGGAAGCAATGGAGAGTGTTGACTCCAAGAAATGGCTAGAAGTCATGAAATCTGAGATAGGATCCATGTATGAGAACCAAGTTTGGAACTTGGTAGATCTTACTGAGGGTCGAAAGGCCGTGAAAAATAAATGGATCTTTAAGAAGAAGACAGATGCCGATGGCAATGTAATTGTCCACAAGGCTATACTTATTGCAAAGGGTTTTCGACAAGTGCAAGGAATTGACTATAGTGAGACTTTTTCTCCTATAGAAATGTTGAAATATGTTTGTATTTTACTAGTAATTGCTGCATATTATGATTATGAAATATGGCAGGTGGATGTTAAGATCGCATTTCTCAATGGACACACTGATGAAGAGTTGTATATGATGCAACCAAAGGGTTTTGTTGATCCTAAGGATGCTGGAAATTTATGCAAGCTTGAGCGTTCGAATTATGGACTAAAGCAAGCATCCATGAGTTGGAACAAGCATTTTGATCAAGTAATCAAGAGTTTTGGATTTTTCCAAAATAATCAAGAGGCTTGTGTTTACAAGAAAGCGAGTGGGAGATCGGTAGAACTAGTAGTATATGTGGATGACATATTAATTACTAATTAGGAAGGATGTGGAACTGTCAGGGAGCATAAAGGAATATTGGAGTAGTCAGTTTTCCATGAAGGGTCTAGGTGAAGCAGCCTATATATCATGTATCAAGATCTATAGAGATATATCAAGACGCCTGATAGCATTAAGTCAGAGTACTTACATAGAAAAGGTTTTGAAGAAGTTCAAAATGGAAGATGCCGAAAGGGGTTTTGTGCTTCTTGTAAAAGGTAACACATTGAGTAAGACTCAATGTACATCAATAGCCGGATAGCTAACATCCCCTATGCCTCGGCCATAGGTTCTATTATGTATGCTATGCTGTGTACTCGACCTGATGTGGCCCTGACTAGCTGGCTCTAAGTTGGACATGCTGTTTCCAAAGTGATCTAGGAGTGGACCATTGGACAACTGTGAAAAATATCCGGAAGTATCTTAAAAGAACTAAGGATATGTTCCTAGTATTTGGAGGTGGCGATGAAGCTCTAAACGTAACTGGTTACATGGATGCGAGCTTGAACACAGACTCTAATGACTCGAAGTATCAAATAGGATATGTTTTTCTGGTCAATGGTGGCGCGGTAACCTAGAGAAGCGTAAAGCATCTAGTGGTGGCACAATCTTCAATGGAGTCGGAATACATCTCAGCTAATGCAGTAGCGAATGAAGCTATCTGGCTACGGAATTCCATTATCGAACTGGGAGTTTTTCGAAGTGCGGATGACCTTGTGACAACACGGGTGCCATCACAAACGTGTCGGAACCAAGAACTCATTCCATGGTAAAGCACATCGAGCTGAGATTTCACGCCATTAGACAAAATGTTGAAAATGGCGAAGTCAAGATTTGCAAAGTGCATATGGATCTAAATGATACGGATCCATTTATGATGGGGATACGCCTACTGGGGTATACTCAGCAGGACGTTTCCGACTGGCCCGAGGGCTGGCGAGTGGGCCTGCAGAACGGCGAGTGGATCAAGGCCCAGCAAGGTACCAAGCGACTGGAAGCTGAAGGCCCATGCGAGTAGATAGGCCCAGTCGGACTAGGTTAAACGATTACCGAAGTTGTAACCGAATCGGTTGAGATATGTAAACCCTAGGGGAGGTGAGCCTATATAAACCTCCCTATGGGGTGAGTAGAGACACGTTCCCTCATACACCCAAGCGACTCGCCGCCTAGCCGCCGAGCTCGCCCATTGTAAACACCTCCATAATACAATCTAGCAGGAGTAGGTCTTTACCCTCCGGGGGGCCGAACCTGGGTAAAACCCTGTGTCTTTGCCCTCATCTCGCACCGCAGATGGCTGGCCGCCCTTGCCCCTCGTTCTACTACTCGCTGCCGATTGCAGCATCTGCCGTGACCATTCCCACGACAGTGGCGCCCACCGTGGGGCCTGGCCGGTCTGGCCGGTGTTCTGCGGCGAGATCCAATCTGCCCATCAACGAGACGGTCGCCACCGGCCGCATGATAGTGATCGGCGAGATGCTCCAGATCTTGCCGAGTAGCTACGTCCCGGCGGCGCGACCCGTCACGCACAGCGTAATCCTGCCAATCGGCACGATCAGCCTCTTCGTCGGCCTCACCGACGTCATCGTCTCGGAGGACTCGGCTCGCATCCGCGAGTCGCCGCCACGCGATCGGCTCTCCGAGAGCCAGGTTCGCACGATCCACCGCCTCGCCTCCGAGTACAACTCGGCCCACAGCAACGTGGCCGGGAACTCAGCGGCTGCAGAAGATGCGGCCCTCACCGATGACGCCGACTCGGCGACCCCGGCGTCACTCGCCGGATCCATCACCGCGGCCTCATCCGCGGGCTCCATCGCCCAGGTCTCCAACGCGGGAGACTTCGAGGACCCCTCCATCCTCGGGATCTTCGAATTCGACTCCGGGTCGGAGAACTCCGCCGACCTCCGCGATGGTGCCAGTCGCCACACCGCGGCTTACATGGCCACCGGCACCGATCCACCGGAGGATCCTTTCTCCACCCCAATCCCTCCTAACGCCACGGCAACGGAGGTCGAGGAACTCCGCTTGAAACTGGCGGAGGCGGTACGCAAAGAGCAGGCCGAGCGCGAAAAATTTCGCCTCGAGCAGGTGACGGCGCAGGAGCTGTCACGCTACCACCAACAGCGGATCAGGTCACGCTTGAACCCCACCGTTCAAGGGCGTGCCCTGAACTTCGACGACGAAAACGACCCGGCCCGCATAGCCGAGTGCGCGATCTGCGAGAACGCGCCACCAGGAGGAAGCACCCGGCCCCCGCCAGGATCAACGGCGATGGGTGCCCCACCACCACCCAACCGCACCCCTCCCAGGGACCAACCACGGATAGTTGTCTCCTCACGGGAGCGAGACGCAAACGGCCTCCCACTGTTCTCCACCCCAATGGACAACCTCGTGGCAGGCCGAGCAGCAGCCGATAGCATCACGGCCACTGGCGACGGTGCCTTACAGATCCAGTACGTCAAGGCCCTGCTTGCGAAGGCCGTGGAGCAGCAAAAAGCGGGCGCCGACTCGCAAGGTCGAGTATACTCGCGTTCCTCGGGAAGCAGAGCGGCCTCAAGCGGCCGCCCAGCGGCGGCAAACACCCTCAATTGCCCGCCACCAGAGCCACTGCAGCTCCAACACCGACCTGCGAACGCGGCACTCTCCACCAACGATCCCAGGCCGGCGACCAACTTCGTCGCCGCTAACGGACAACCCATCGATGCCCGCACTCACATCATCAACAACCAAAACTGGCGCGCACGCCAGCCCGACGACTTGCGGCACACCCTAACTAATCGCCGCGATGGCGAGCCTATGGGGTCGCTCAGTCGACTTGGGCCTAAGTGCTTCGGACCAATGATCCGAGGCGAGAAGTACCCGCCAAACTTCAAGGCGCCAAAGGAGATAGAAAAATACGACTCCTCGTACGACCCCGCAGTCTGGCTCGACACATACCTCATGGCAATGGGGATCGCGGGTCACACTGACCTACTCGCCGCCCGTTACCTCCCACTGATGATGGAGGGGACGTGCAGGCAGTGGATCAACACGCTCCCCCAGGACAGTATCGACTCCTGGGAGGAAATGCGCGACGCCTTCGTCAGGCACTTCGAGTGCTCCTACACCCGCGCCACCACCATCGAGGACCTGGAACGATGCGTCCAGGGACCCCGCGAGTCGACCCGCAACTGGGTCCAAAGGTGGCAAGAGCTCTGGTACAACGCGGTCGGCATCCACCCGGACACCGCGATCCATTGCTTCAAGACCTCGTGCCGCTACGAGCCTCTAGTCGCCAAGCTCAAGCGACACTCCCGCACACTCGACAACATCCCCAACCTCCTCGAGATCGCCAAACGGTACGCCGAGGAGGATCCAAACCAGGAAACCGACGACGAATCAGGAGGGCAACGCCGCACGGGCGGCAACGACAGCGGACGCCGAACCGACCTACGCTACAGCGGCACCCGCCTCACTGGCAAGCGCCGCAACGACGGGCGAGTCGACTTCGTCGCCAACGCTGGGCACGCACAGCGCGAGCCCAAGAGCTACCGCCGCGATGGAGGGCAACGGCGCGATGGCGGCAATTACAAGAACAAGCCAAGGTTCGATCCTGCGGCCCTCCTTAACCAACCATGTGCCTTCCACAGAAGAGAAGGGAAGCCCGCAACGCACACCACTGCCGACTGCCACACCCTCAAGGAAATCGAGAAGGCACGGCACGCGCGGGAGGACACCGACAACGACCCGCCAAATGGCGGAAAATTCGGCAAAGTAGCCGGCTCGCTCCACACCTTCACAGGCTTCAACACGAAGCGCGAGAAGAAGGTCATCGCCCGTGCTGTCGTCGTCAATGCGGTGGCCCAAATAGACGTCCCCCAGTTCCTGAACTGGTCGGAACAGCCCATCACCTGGAGCCGGCAAGACCACTCGCCACGCATCGAGTACCCAGGACGAGTCGCCCTGGTGGTCAAGCCCAAGGTTGGCGACTACTGGCTCCCCAAGACACTAATGGACGGCGGCAGCTCCATCAACATCCTCTACCTCGACACCTTCAGGCGGCTGCGGCTCCCGCAGTCGATGATCGAGACTACCCACACCACGTTCCACGGCATCGTCCCCGGTCGGAAGGCGTATCCGATCGGCAAAGTCACGCTGCCAGTCACTTTCGGTAGTCCGGCAAACTTCCGCACCGAGCGGATCGTCTTCGAGCTGGTGCCATTCGACAGCCCTTACCACTGCGTCCTGGGGCGCCAGGCGTTTGCTAAATTCATGGCGGCGCCCCACTACGCGTACAACGCGATGAAGCTCCCCGGGCCGTGCGGCGTCATCACCATCAACGGCGACCCCGACATGGCCGCCGAATGCGAGGCCAAAGGAGCCGAACTCGCCGACGCCGTCATCGCGGCAGAAACTAATCACGCCGACGAGCTCGCCAAATACGCGAGCGGGGTCAACAGTGACGACCCCACAATACTCAAGAAGCCCAACTCAGAGGGCGCAAACACCTCAACCTTTGAGGCCACGACGCACACCCGCACCGTCGAGCTGGTCCCAGGCGACCCCAGCCAGACGGTGACGATCGGGACAGGCATGAGCCCAGCATAGGAAGGCGCGCTCATCGAGTTCCTTCGTGAGAATAGGGACATCTTCGCATGGAAACCCTCCGACATGCCTGGTGTCCCTAGGGAGCTCGCTGAGCACAAACTAAACGCCGACCCCAAAGTGCGACCTGTCAAGCAGTCGCTACGGCCCTTCAATGAAGAACGCCGTCGAGCAATCGCCGAGGAAGTGCAGCGCCTACTCGCTGTCGGCTTCATCCGGCCAATCAAATACTCCAAGTGGCTGGCAAACCCAGTCCTGGTCGAGAAGAAAAACGGGACCTGGAGAATGTGTATCGACTACACAAACCTGAACAGCGCCTGCCCAAAGGAGCAGTTCGTCCTCCCGCGGATCGATCAGATAATCGATTCAACCGCGGGTTCGAGTCGCTATGTTTCCTCGACGCCTACTCCGGGTACAACCAGATCAAAATGGCTGTCGAAGACGAGGAGAAGACGGCGTTCATCACGCCATTCGGAGCCTTCTGCTACACCGCCATGACCTTCGGCCTCAAGAACGCCGGGGCAACCTACCAGCGGTGCATGCAAGAATGCCCCGCGAGCCAAATCGGCCGCAACATCCACGTCTACATCGACGACGTGGTCATGAAATCCGCTCGCCAAGGAGACCTACTCGCCGACCTGGCGGAAACCTTCGCCAATCTGCGAAGGTACAAGATAAAGCTCAACCCAGGCAAGTGCACCTTCGGTGTACCCGCCGGACAACTACTGGGGTACGTCGTCTCCAAACGAGGGATCGAGGCGAACCCAACAAAGATCGACACGATCGCCCGGCTCGGCAAACCCGAGTGCCTGCGTGACGTCCAGAAGCTGGCCGGGCGAGTAGCGGCTCTCAGTCGCTTCATCCCCCGCTTGGGCGAAAAGGCGATGCCCCTATACCGCCTGATGCGCAAGAACCCCACCTTCCAGTGGGACAAGGAGGCAGACAACGCGCTCCGCGACCTCAAAAAAGTGCTGCTCGCCGCACCACTACTCGCCGCCCCCGCCGACAAAGAACCAATGCTGGTTTACGTCGCGGCGTCCGAGCGCGTCGTCAGCGCTGTGATGGTCGTCGAACGACCAGAGGAAGGAAAGGAGCGCCCGGTTCAGCGGCCGGTGTACTACATCAGCGAGGTCCTCACCGAGTCGCGCCAGCGGTACCCACAGTACCAAAAGCTAGTATACGCGGTCTTCAGGGCTCAGCGGCGCCTGCCGCACTACTTCCAGGAGCACCCGGTCACGGTCGTCTCCTCAGCGCTACTGCAAGACATCATCCGCAACCGCGAGGCGACCGGACGGGTCGCCAAGTGGGCCGTCGAGATCGGCGTCCACAACATTATATACGAGCCACGAAGGGCGATTAAGTCGCAGGCACTGGCAGACTTCATCGCCGACTGGGAGGAGGCCCAGCAGCCAGAGAAGCTGCCATACCTCCATTACTGGAGCCTGCACTTCGACGGATCCAAGAACGCGGCCGGTGCAGGAGCGGGGATAGTGTTGACTTCACCAAAGGGCGACAAGCTCCGCTACATCCTCCGCCTCGAATTCACACCCTGCACCAACAACATGGCTGAATACGAGGCCCTACTCCACGGCATGCGAGCCGCCAAGGAGATGAACGTCAATCGCCTTCGATGCTACGGAGATTCCGACCTCGTCGCGGGGCAAGTCGCCGGCACCTGCGACGCCATCTCCCCTACCATGGCGGCGTACCGCCAAGAGGTGGACAAGTTGGGCGGCCACTTCACCGGCTACTCTGTCGAGTGGATCGACAGGAGAAAAAACGAGGAGGCCGACGCCCTCTCTCGCATCGGGTCGGCTCGACTCGCACCACCCGCCGGCGTGTTCCTCGACACAATCTCCAAACCATCAGTCTCTCCCCCGAGGGAGATCGACATCGGAGTCCCACTCCAACCAGAGGAAGCCTTGGTCGCACTCATCACCGAGCCAGACGACTGGACCAAGCCCTACATCGCCTACCTGGAAACCGGCACCCTGCCAGCAGACGAGACAAACGCTCGAATGATCGCTCGCCGATGCAAGTCCTACACCATCATCGACGGCGAGCTACACAGGCGCAGCGTCACCGGCGTGTTCCAACGTTGCGTCCAACCGGCTGAAGGACGCAAAATCCTCCACGACATCCACTCAGGCGACTGCGGCCACCACGCCGCCTCTCGCTCCCTGGTCGCCAAGGCTATGCGACACGGCTTCTACTGGCCCACCGCACACGTCGACGCTGTCGACATCGTCCAGCGATGCGCCGGGTGCCAGAAGTACGCCAACCAGACGCGCGTACCGAGCTCGGCGCTCAAAACGATCCCCATCACTTGGCCATTCGCCGTATGGGGCATGGACATGGTAGGCCCCTTCAAGAAAGCCCCCTCTGGCTACACCCACCTGCTAGTCGCCGTCGACAAATTCACCAAGTGGGTGGAGGCCAAGCCAGTCCGGAAATGCGACGGGAAGACCGCCACTAAATTCCTACGCGAGCTCATATATCGCTACGGGTTCCCAAACAGTATCATCACGGACAACGGCACAAACTTCGCCAAGGGAGCAATGGCCGAATTTTGCGAAGAGCACCACATCCGGCTCGATCTCGCGTCAGTCGCCCACCCGGAATCCAACGGCCAGGCGGAACGAGCCAACCAAAGCATCCTCCATGGCCTGAAGCCGCGACTCCAAGTACCACTCGAGCGCACCGCTGGATGCTGGGTCGAAGAGCTGCCCTCCGTCATCTGGGGAATCCGCACCTCGGTTAACAGATCGACGGGATTCACTCCCTTCTTCATGGTCTACGGCGCCGAAGCAGTCATGCCCACCGACCTCGAACACGACTCGCCGCGGGTCGTCCACTATACGGAGGCCGCAAACGAGCTGGCCCGCCAAGATGGGCTCGACCAGCTCGACGAAGCACGCGACCTCGCTCGATCGCGCACCGCCATTTACCAGCAAGGACTCCGCCGCTACCACAGCCGACGGGTGAAGACCCGCACCTTCCAGGAAGGCGACCTTGTGTTACGCCTCATCCAGGACAGGAAGGGCATGCACAAGCTCTCCCCTCCGTGGGAAGGCCCGTTCGCTATCGGGCACGTACTCGGCAACGACGCCTACTACCTCATCGACGTTCGCGGGGACGGCGAGCTCGACGTCAAGCGACCATGGAATGTAAACCTCCTCCGGAAGTTCTACTCCTAGAACCCCACACATGTACTCTCCAGTCGCTATGAAATAAAAGAAACGGTTACCGCAAATTGCGCCTACTCTCCATGACTTGTGCCACTCGCACTCGTAATAACAGCGGTACGCTAAAATGCAGAAGTCAACCTTTGGTACAGCGATCGGCACGGCTAAGTAGTGCGGTGTAAGAGCACTGAATCACTTCAGGTCTTGCATCGTCCACGAAAAACGCCAACCCGGAGCCCCATTGGAGTCGCCTAGCTCGACTGGTTTTACGAACCAAGACAACTGCCCTCGCTTCTCACAGCGACCTTGGTCCCCCTCATCCTCGACATAGCGACTCGAACGGCTAAGTACCACGCTCGGGGACTGAATACCAGTTCGTCGCGACCGGTCAGGGAAAACGCCAAGTAAGAGAGCATGTCCAGGACTCGCCACGCGACTGACCCCACGGGCCAGGCAGGAGTGACGCGCTCACACCAACGCGCTAAGTCCTCAACCACCCTCGAGTCGCGCCTAGAACTACCAAGTACCACGCTCGGGGACTCGGCCACCCGACCCCGTTCGCGTACGGGAAAACGGTAAAGTACAGAGCACTCAAGGGAGTCGCCTTGCGACTGGCTCTCCGAGCTCGGGCGAGTCGACTAAACTAACAAAACACATGATAACAACAAACATCATATACAAGGTGAACCCCACAAAAGGGCGGACGCGCTCGGGGACTCATCCAAAATCAATCCAAAGCACACAAACAAATAGCAAAATAAACACGGCGCCCCATTCAATCGCATATAGCATTGTCTTATATTACAAAATATGCCCGCGTGGCAGAACTGCTGCTAACACATCAAGGCAAACTACCCTATTCTGCAGGCTTCGATGACGACTCGCCAGAATCCCGGCGCTTACGGATGAACGCGGTGTACGGGTTTGACGGATACGTCGTCAGTTCACCCGCCATCGCCGCGCGAAAAGGCTGCTCGACCTTGAAGTCACGATGCGGCGGCTCGGGGTCGTTCGGCGCGACGACCGTTTCCTGGTAGGGAAGGAGGTCGCCCATCGCCCAGACACGCTCCGAGTACGCGGCGGCACGCTCCTGCAACTTGAGAACCTCGGACAGATCCACCGCGCCAGTCGACGAGGGATACCCACTCGTCACATCGTCGAGGTCGAAATCCTCGGGGAAGTGGGCGAGTCCAAGGCTCAGTGTTGTCGACGCTCCACGCCGAAACGCCGACCGCGTCATGAACTCAACGACCGCGGGCGCCTTCTCCAAATATTCCCACACCTCAACGAGGTCGCTGGGAATAACCTCCGTGGGCGACATTTCTTGAAGATAGGCGCGGATGCACGTCGCCGACAGCGTAGCCGAGTCGACGAGCATGCTTACGCACTGCTTCGCGTCGAGCGAGCTCGCTTCTTCTTGGCTACCAATAACGCGACCTGCGAGAAGGAAACAATGATGAGCGCGACGGACACCACAAAAACCCCAACTAACGGAAAGGGAAGGTGCACTCACCAAGCAACGGGCGGGCGAGTCCCGTGATGAAGCACTGAAGCGACGTGTGGTCGTCCTGAAGTCCAGCAATAAGGACTTCCGACAGCTTGCGATCCTCCTCCGCGGCTGCAATGGCGGCCTTAGCTCGCCCGTCCGCCGAGCTCGCTTCTTCCCTCGCCTCCCGCAGCCCGCGCTCGAGGTCGGCGACCCGCTGTTCAGCAGCGCCCAGAGCAGATCGCGCCGCCTCCAACTCACCAGCCGGGACAAGCTCCTGGCGAGCTTCCTCTGCCTTCGCAGCAACAACCTGGAGCTCCTTGTTCGCTTCCTGGATGGTGGTCAGCTCCTTCTCAGCACGCTGTTGCGCGGCCAATCGGTCCGCCGACTCGAGCTGCAGACCCTGCATATCATCAAAAAAGTTAGTAAAAACGAACCTCCTAAGTGCCCACCCGCTGAAATTCAGCGAGTGCGCACTCGGGGACTGGCGATCAAGAAATTCCCAAGTGCCCACCCCGCTAAAATTTAGCGCGTGCGCACTCGGGGACTGGATACGAAAAATAAAAGACAAGAAAATAATAAGAATCACGCCGCTGCAAAGCACCGACCTGATCCTCGGGGACTGGATGGCTGCGCCAAGCATGCCATGAAGTTGCATCGCGTCCACGGACGCGAGTAACGCTGGCGTATGCCCACGACGCTGGTCGACTTGAGCATCGGCGGTCCCTGGAGCGAGGCTCGGGGATGCAGCCCCGCTCGCCGCGGCCGCCTGGGTCACGAAGCGAGGGAAGGTGGCGATAGAGGCACCCGCGCCAAAGGAAGTTGCCTCCGCCGTTCCAGGCAAGGAAACACCCTCCTTCATAGACGCGGCTGCCTCCACCGCGGGGCCGGCCGGCGCGACCGCCGTGTCGTCAGAGACAGTGACGACGTCGTCGCCCTTGGCCTTCTTACTGCCATCCGCCGAGGCAACGACCTCGTCCGCTTTCCTCTTACGGGAAGGATCCTCCTCGCTAGCGGTGGAGGGTACCTGGGCCACGGTCGGGTGGCCCATCCTTTTCACTCCGGTCCTGCACATCAGTCGAATCAGTAAAGACAATCGAAATAGCTATGGAAAATAGGGAAGGCCGAATGCACTCACTTAGCAACTGGGATGAAACGTAGCCCTGTGCGAAGGCCGGCCGGTTTTTCCAGCTCGGGGCCCAGTTGGCGACTGAGCCCTAGTTCCAGGACGTCGCGTGCCCAAGACACGGACGGCTTCTTCGTCGTCGAGGCCGCGGCTGGCGCCTCTGGGATACCTTCGGCAGGGGCTTCCTCGCGAGCTGGAGCCGCTACGGCCGGAGCCTCCTTGCGGGGCGAAGCCGCCCCAGTCGGAACCTCCCTGCGAGGCGAAGTCGCCGCGGCTGGGGCCTTCCCTAGCCCAGAGACTGGCGCGAATGGCGGGGGCATCGAGGCCAGCGGCACTTCCACAGTCGGCGCATCTAGCGCGGTTGTCGCTGGGGCCGCGCCGTCACCGGCCGAGCTGTGAGCATCAGAGCTGCTCGTCGAGTGCGGCGGCGAGGCCATCCTCGGCGGCCTCGTTTTCCTCTTCGGGGGGGCCCTCGCTTCCTTTTCCTTCTTCTTCTTCTTCGAAGGAGTGGCCTGGCGGTGCGAGGTGGTTTCTGGGAGCTCGTCATCATCATCATGACGCTCGAGGCTCCTGCTCGCTTTGATTTCGCGTTGACGTTGCCCGCAGGTCTTTCGGACCAGCGGGGCGATTTCCTCTTCGGACTCGTCCTCGTCGTCCTCGTTGCCCTTCGCGGGTGGCAATTCGCTTGTATCCTGGGCGGATGGCCCCGGGCTCTCGTCATCGGAAGGTGGGAGCCACCCTTCCACCACTTGGAACAGCTGCGATGAACACGAAACAGAGTCAGAGTTACCGCGACTGCATACGCTGCGACTGCGAACAAGATAAAGAAATTACCGTCGGAGCCGGACGCTTCGCGGTGTAGGGGGCGACCCCGGCCTGTGCATCCACGTACACCGCCTGGGTGATCTTCTTCAATGCTGGGAGATAGTCCTCCAGCTTCCACTCGTCGAGGCAGGCTTTCGTCGAGTCTCCCCGGCCCGTGTATTGATACATGTAGTGGTCGCGTTGGGCGAGCGGAACGAGCCGTCGCCCAAGCCAGCAATTGTACAAGTTTATCGTCTGAAGGCCCTTCTTCTTCAGGCCACGGATGGCCTGGAGCATCTCGTCGACGACCATCCGCTGGTCGTCAGGGAGCTTGCCGACCTGGAGATGGCGCGGCTCGGAACGATTGGCCGAGTACCGCGGGATCGCCGCCTCGTCCTCCGGGGTCGCCTCGGTCACGTAGAACCATGACTTCTTCCAGTCGCTCGCTGCTTTGGCGGGTAGCATCAGATCGAAGAAAGAAGCTTTGGACTTGAGCTGGAACGTCAGGCCGCCCGCGGCTAGCATTGGGCCGCCTGCCTCCTCGCGGCTGATCCGTCCGTGGAACAGATCTTGCCACAAGGGAAAGTAGGGCCGGCAGCCCAAGTAGCACTCGCAGAACGCCACGAAGATGGCGAGCTGCTCGATGTTGTGGGGACCCAGATCTGAAGGCTGGATCCCGTAGTAGGCGCAAAAACGCCGGAAGAACAAAGACGTGGGAAACCCTAGCCCCCACTCGAGATGACTGGTGAAACAGACGAATTCCCTCTCTCGCGGGTTCGGGGTCGTTTCTCCGGCTGCGGGGATACGCCAACAGCCGGCTCGCAGGATTCCAGCCTCCTCAAAGGAGGCCAGCTGCGCCCTCGTGCACTTGGACCTGCCCCATGGTTCGGTGAGAAGGGCCATAGCCGAGGGGTTGGTTGGAGATCGGAGGATTTCGGGTCGATTGGATCAAGGAGCAAAGGAAAGAGAATGCGCGCACTCGGAAGAAGTGGTGGGCAGTTGGTTCTACGATTGCCTGCCATTCCTCTTATATAGCGAGAGTT
This sequence comes from Avena atlantica, assembly GCA_910589765.1. Lineage (NCBI taxonomy): Eukaryota > Viridiplantae > Streptophyta > Magnoliopsida > Poales > Poaceae > Avena > Avena atlantica. The sequence continues at coordinate 167,501,569 of OU342739.1, read as the reverse complement.
ACCCGCCAAATCAGGGGGCCGTTACCGCGCGATGATTACGCCGAAAGTTACCGTTGAGTTGCCCTAACGGCTAGTTTGACCACGCCTGACGGTCCAACTCCAGCCACTCGGCTCGCCAGGTCACTCGCTGCCACCGCGTTCGACAGCTCGGCTCGCCCAAGACGCGACTCGGTTCACCGGATTTTCTTCTTCATACAAGAGCCCGTCGACGATTCGACTGGATGCCTACTTTGGAGCCGTATACTCCGACTGCCAGCAGCCACTTACGCCTAATCGACGACGGCCTCGGGGACTACTGATGGGGATACGCCTACTGGGGTATACTCAGCAGGACGTTTCCGACTGGCCCGAGGGCTGGCGAGTGGGCCTGCAGAACGGCGAGTGGATCAAGGCCCAGCAAGGTAACAAGCGACTGGAAGCTAAAGGCCCAGGCGAGTAGATATGCCCAGTCGGACTAGGTTAAACGATTACCGAAGCTGTAACCGAATCGGTTGAGATATGTAAACCCTAGGGGAGGTGAGCCTATATAAACCTCCCTATGGGGTGAGTAGAGACACGTTCCCTCATACACCCAAGCGACTCGCCGCCTAGCCGCCGAGCTCGCCCATTGTAAACACCTCCATAATACAATCTAGCAGGAGTAGGTCTTTACCCTCCGGGGGGCCGAACCTGGGTAAAACCCTGTGTCTTTGCCCTCATCTCGCACCGCAGATGGCTGGCCGCCCTTGCCCCTCGTTCTACTACTCGCTGTCGATTGCAGCATCTGCCGTGACCATTCCCACGATAATTTACCAAAGTACTTCCACAAGCCAAGCATGAGCAACACCGGAATACTATTGGTGTTAAATCATTGCCTATTTTAAACTACATTAATTTATACTCTAGTGCAAGTGGGAGACTGGAGGAGATATGTCCTAGAGGCAAATAATAAAGTGTTTTATTTGATGTATCTCTTCTATTAATAATACGTTTATTACCATGATATAACTATGTTAATACAAAAACTTTAATACATGTGTGGTATGTAAACAAACCGAGTCTCTAGTTACCTCTAGCGAACTAGCTCATTGGTCAACTAATGATCTATGATTTCGAGATCATGGGTGATAGTGTCGATTGACAATGAGGTCATATCATTAGTTGAATGATATGATATACATACACCCAAATTAAATCACAATGAGATCTAATTACTTAACGTTCATCATTGATGATAACATAAGAAACCTCATAACCTAATCCTTCGACTATGAGATAATGCATAATCACCGTTACTAGAAGACTTTGATGGTATCAAGTATCAAGCTGTGAAAGGGTGATCATAAAGATGCCATCGGGTTTCCCGAAGGAAAGGGTTGAGGAGTATTTATCAAGACCAGGATTTTCCAATCCAAGTAACAGATAGATACACGTGGCTAACTCGGTGATGTTGCATTAACAAAGCTTTCAAGCGTATGACTAGGTCATGGAATGCAATGGCATGGGAATAAGTAAATGAGTTCATAAAAAACGAGATTGGACAGAGGTATGGGGATACCGAAGATCAAATCTTGGATGACCTAGGTATCGAATGGCAAAGGGAATGGGACACAAAGTTGAAGGTTCAAGCGATGAGATTCATGAATGCATGGGTGGTCATTATGGGCATCCAGGTCCCGCTAATAATCATTGACGCGAGAGGGTTCTCGGTCATGTCTGGAGCATCTCCGAACCGTAGGGTGGCACACTTAAGGGTGGGAATGCTTAGGGATCGAACCGAAACTGTGGGAGAAATGAGAGAGAGAAACCGGAAAGGTTTTGGGAAACACCCGATGTTGATCGGAGGGGTCCGGAAGGTGTTCCAGAGTGAAAGATATAATAGTACATGTGTTTTATATATATTAATTGGTTGAATTAATATTAAAAATACATTTATTTATTTATTTTTGGGAAGCCTATACCTATTGGGCCATTCCCTGGATGGAAAGGCCCATAGGGAAGGCACCTAGGAGAGGAGGGCCAATGAGCCTAGCGCCTAGGGTTCCCCCCGCATGGGGGCCACCTAGGGCTGACGGCTTCCCTAGGGAAGCGGCGGAGGCGATGGAAACCCCCCACACCCTGCCCTAGGGTTTGCCCCTCCCCCTCCTCCTACAATTAGAGGTTTCCCCCTCCCCTCTATGCACAATAAGTTCTTCTCTCTCTCTCTCTCTCTCTCTCTATATATATATATATATATATATATATATTCCCTAGAGTCCTCTCTCCACCAAGATTGGATCAAGCTCTCCTGGGATTAGTTCTCCACCTCCGCACTACTGTCGTGCGAAGAACGGTCCGACTTCCATCTTCTTCCGCGGCTCTGCTAGATCAGAGCACGGGAGACGTTGCCTACAACAGACGTGTGTAGATCTTCGAGGCACCATAGTTGGGGCACTGCTCGTCTTCATCACTATACACCTACCTGCGTAAGGCGTGTCACGTTATTCAAGGGTATGAATACCGTCCCCTCTCCATTACTTATCTATAGATAGAATAAATCTTGGTCATCGTGTTCATGTAGCTAGAATTTTTTTGTTTCCTGCTGCGAACCCCAATAGTCTAATGTCGATAAAGATATACTCATTTTGATTTGAATCCTTTGTAATTAAGGATGGCTCGATAATTTGATTCCAGAAGTGAAGTGGGGGTAAACACGTTAGTGTCCATAGTTTTTGGACTTGGGCTCTAAGGAAGAGCGGCGAGCTGGAGACTTTGTCGGCTAACAAACAATCAACACGGGGACATGGGGTTTACCTAGGTTCAGGCCTCCGGAGGGAAAACCCTACTCCTGGTTGTCTACTCTTGATTTATGATGAACCGAAGATTACAAGAGAGCCTTGATAGTGATGATGCGAAGATTATATCTGTAGATTGGGCCCTTTCTATTAACATCGACTATATTTACCTTCTGCGTCTTACAACGATTTGTCTTCCAGTCTAGTTAAGATAATATCCGAAGTCTTTAATTCTCCGCATATGAATAACAAATATCTCAAGGTTATTTTATATAGGTTCATGTTCATAATAAGATAAATCCCCATGACGAATCTCTGTAAGCTGAGAAATATTATTCACATTGAACCTATAAAATAAATCACTTGAGTTAAGATAAGAAGCTATATTCCAACTCTAACAACAGCTCATGAAAGCAATGATCACAATTAGTTGTACTCCCTCCGATCCATATTAATTGTCGCTCGATTGGATGTATCTAGCACTAAATTATGTCTAGATATATCTATTTCATCGACAATTAATATGGATTGGAGGGAGTACTATATTCTGTAGGAAAATAGAAGGTGTCCATTACTCTGAAATAAGCAATAATGACCTAGTGTCTTCTCACTTTTAATGACTTTTCACTCATTTTGTTACCATTTTGTCCATAATTAGGATTGTGATATCATTTTTTGCACGAATTCACATCTTTCAAAAGGACTCTAAATCATCGGTTCTCCAATTGAGAAATCATGTCAATTAGAATTTTAGGCCAATAGTATCTACAAGCCAAAGTAGAAACATAAAACATAAACCGCCACATAATTAGAGTTGGTTTTGGCCACACGCCATAAGGTGGCCAAAATAATCTTAGTCCTCCTTAGATACCACATTTAGGAGTTAAGTTTTATGTTGAGAGTTAGCTATTGAAAGAGAAAGAGTTGATTTAAAGCTAGACTACACTTAGTCCCCTTTTCACCTTGGAATCAGTTTTACACAGTGTTCACTAAACAAGCACAACTTTTTCATACGAAATCTATTTTTAGCGTATAGCCACTCAAATTGGTTAGAAAAAACATGCGCGGCTAAAGCTTTTTTTGCGAAATATCAAGGTAGGGTGGCTTTCCTACCTTGCCCTACTGGGAACTCTACCCCTTCCTTGGATACGTTACGGTTGTGTACATTCTAATTATGTGGAGATCTGGTGTAATGCTTACACATTTTAAGCAATAAATTGCTTCTTCCCGGAAAAAATCATATGGATTGAAGAGTAGAGGCGTGTCCATGATTGGACTAGGAAGCAGTAGTGAATCTTGCATTTAACAGTTGGGGTCAGGTGAACCCAATGAATTTGCACTAATCTAGTATTATATCATAGCTTAGCACCATATTTTTTGCTTTAGCCGATGTTTTGATACCTTTGAACCCATTATCATTTTTCCAGCTTCTCTGTTAAGAAAGAAAAGGTAACCGAGAACACGATGCGAGGAAGGATTCATGAGAAGATTGCTTATTTGTTCTCATTCATTTTCATGCATTGTCTCGCTTGTTCTTTTGATGAGAGAGGTTGAGAAAAGAGAACGATGTCCACGAACTCCAAAGTTCACAAAATAGGGTTCAATCTTTTCGGTTGCCAACTTAAACATGGATTGTTTTGATGTGGATATAGGAATTGGCATAAGCTTGATGCACAAGTTTTTTTTTTACCGATTCCATGGTTAAACTAAATTGAGGGGCACAACCTTTTATCTTTGTCTTCTAATTTTTTTTTAGAAATACCACTGATCTATAGTCATCAACAAAACAATACAAAAACTCGAAAAAAATAAATATTACAAATAAGTCATTGGACCACATAACGACTATAGACATTAGCGCGAGCCAAAATCATAGTGTTGTCCTCGCCCCTCCATCACCGAAAACAGCCAAAGCTGGTCGTAATAAATCTTATTATAGATATAGACATAAAGTCGTTGTGCTAAGACTACAGTGGACCAACCAACGCAAGAGCAGTAACCATCACCATTTACCAACGATGATAACCCTAGACGCGAAGAGAGTGTCTTAAAATAATCATTTGTTGTTGTAACCACTCTTTGCTTTCAGTACATCATACTATCTAGCTAGTTCTCATGAGCACAATTATGGTTAGGTGGGGAGGTAAGTAAGTGTGTAGGACATGCATGGCAGCAAGAAAGCGAGCTAGCAAGGGGGTATGCAAGCAAAAGAAGGTTTGGCAAGAAGGCATGATGACCACAGATGGTGCATTCCCGATCGGCTGTCCCCATGAGCATGGGTCGATGGTACCCACGATTTGGAGGCCGACCGTTCGCTCTGGTGCCAACACGTCCGTGGATCCTGCCTGCCTGGATCATCGATCACACACAGACAGAACGCGATGCGCCGAATTAAAGGGGGAATGCAAAAAAGCCAAGGGACAAACCCGACTATCGGAGGCCCCGCCATTTAGGTCGTATCGTGAGGCAATAATAGGCATGGCCAATGCGTGCTGTGGCGCGTGAGCGAGCACTGACGCCCGTCCTGCTCCTGCTACTCTGTCAGTTAAAGCCAGCCCTCATCCGGGGGCGGAAAGGCGCGTGGTTAGTGCGCTGTGGGGGTGGGTGCGCGCGTCGCAAGGCCGGCGCTAGGTGCGTGTCAGCGGCGCTCCGGACGGTGCGGGTATGGTTGCGTCCGCGCGCGCGCGTCGGCCCCGGCCGCGGCCCTGGCTTCCAGCCAGCTAGTTAGCTAGTGGTCGGTAGTCCCGCGGCGGGGAAAGGCTCGTCTCGGCGTGCGGTGACCGATTTCCCCGCCCCGGTGGTGGGCCGCGGCTACCCTTTGCTCGATCGCCCACGTCGCCGGTCGTTGCTGTCCACACGTGCGCGGGGGCCGGGTGGTGCCGTGGGAGTTGTTGGAGGTTGTGTCAGACCGTCAGAGTCTCTCACGAGAAGAGAGTTGAGCGTTGACGTCGTCTTTGGCTCAGCATAGCGCATCCAAACGGTTTTAGCGTGTCCGAAACTGTCCGCGCGCGACGTCCTAGTGGGGTGACCTATCCGGTGAACCGCGTCCGGTTCGATCTATTCATGCATCTAATCTGGGACTCGGTTGTGTTAGACCGGACGTGTGCGAACAGTGCGGACGTCGTGCCAGTTGCCGACTCGGACCATATGTAAGAGAGACATTAGTACTTCATATATAAGAGAGACATTAGTACTGAACGATAGCTTTCCATTAGATTAAGCCTGTCAGTTACAAAAAGGCCATTCAAACTAATTAGGAGGGGGTGCTACTGCTACTACTGCGGCTGCCGCTATCGCTACTGCTGGAGGAGGACAGCGCGGCGGCTACTCGCCGTCGTTGCCGCGGCCGCCGGCCCCTCGATTGCCACCCTAGCTTTTCAGATGGCCCGCAGCTGGACACGTTCGCGGATACGGGCGCGAGCCGCCGCCTTGCCCTCCAGCTTCTGCCGGTCCTTCGCCGCTCGGTTCGCCAGGGTCTTGTCCATCTCGGCGGCCTAGTGGTCCCTCACCTCCTGTTGGGCGAGCACCTCCGCCGGAGAAGGAGCCGGAGCCGGAGCACCATTGGGGTCGAAGCCCAGCGCCCATGCTATCTGCACAGGGACGACGAGCGGCGCCTCCAGCTGGTCCACCTCGTCCCCATCCTCGTCGCCATCCACCGCCTCCTCCGTGTCGTCGGCGTCGACGAGACTGAGCCACGCGCTCCTCCTCCGCCGCTGAGTCGGCGACGTGCTCGCGCCGCGCCTCTTCCGCCTTGTTGCGCGCTTTGGCGGCCTGGCGGAGCTCGCTGATGGCGGACTTGGCGGCCTCCTTGGCCACCTCCTCCAGCCTGGTCATGGCCGCCTCGTGGTGGATCTCGCGAAGAGCCGTTGATGCGGCCTCCATGGCCATCGCCTGCACCACCTTGCCGCCGCCTCCACCACCTGCTGCAGCGCACCCTCAGCGACCTCGCCTTCCTTCTCGAAGGCCATCACCTGCGCATCGCCCATGCGCCGGGCTAGCACTGTGGCCTCGAGGTGCACCTCATTGACCTCCACGTCCGGGTAGCGGGCGTGGCATATCTCCCGGATCTTGGACCATGTGACGATCTTGCGGCGGGACATTGCTGCTGGAGCTTTTTCGGCGGCTGGTTTTCTCTTGATTTGAGGCTTGTTGTCTCCCCCGCGCCGGCGGCCGTCTTTTATAGACCGCGGCGGAGGTGGGAAACAGACTGGGATACGCGGGAAGTTTTCTCGCTGCGAAAAGCGATGCGCGCGGGAAACGATGGCGGGAAACGCCGGCTGCGCGGAAAGCCGTCGGCACTGACAGCCGACCTAGCATCACCATTAACGCGCATCAGGAGGGCGTCAACCGGTGACAGCGGGAGGAGACGGAAAATAGATCGGACCGCTTTGCGCGTCTGGCCGGCTATCCATACTAACCGCGGTCAGATCCAAATGGACAGAAACAGATAGTTTAAGATGACCGTTTAAGTCGGCCCGGTGGAGATGCCTTTAAACCTTTGGAGTCTGGAGCTAACCACTTGGTTGTTCTCAGTGATGCCGCCATACTCTGCTTCGGTCGTGTGCGCCTTCAGCCTTCTTCCTGTAAACGGTCATTTCCGATCAACGCCGGGTCCATGCCAGCGCTAGCAAACAAGGAAGTGTTCTATTCTTCTTCGTTGCTAGAGTCCATTTCCCCCTTTCAAATAAGATGTTACTGGAATTCCAAGTTGATATGGAAGATCCGTGACCAATGCTTTTTCTGCGTGAGAATCTCTCAACACCTATTTTCTACCACCACGGTTGAAAATATGGGGGCCTTTCCTTGGGCCGGTGGAAAATCGGACCGTATAACGCACGGTCTGGCTCCATTTTTCACCAACGCATGTCCAGCCGGATATGATGATTAGCATGCTAGGTTTGGTCTCTGAAGATGGACCACGGAGCACACCACCAACAAAGGAAAGAAAACGTGCTAGTCTGAACTCTCAAGTGTATGAACCACACGGGCTTGGCGACTAGTCTTCTGGTACCGGTAGGGTGCTTACAGGTTCAGAGTTCGAGTTTATTCTGTCGTGTTTCAGGCTCTTACTACTCCCTCTGTTCCACAACGACTTGAAATAAATGCCAACAGTTCGAATTTCGAAACAAGGAAGTAGTTGGAGCCTTGGAGGTGATCCCCCGCCTAGACATATCTAGAAGATTACATGCATGTCCAGAAGAACACACGAGAACGCCCTTGCACAAGGACCCATGTCATCCTCACCAGGATTGCGTTTATGCTGGATAATTTCGTTTGCATGCCTTTTTCCCTAGCCAACAGCAATCAATCAATCAAAATACCACTAAATTATTACCAACAGCAAGAATCGCACGGTGCTGGTGGTTCGCTTGATCAGTGTTGTTCACTTCATCTCATCTCCTGAAAAGTCCGCTACTAGTCAGCTACTGATGATTCATATATGCCCATATTTCTTGCCCAAGTCCCAGCAACAACAAGCGTCATGTCCGTATCCTGCCCAGAACCCAAGAGACGAAACTCCACACGTCGAAAATTCCAACAAATTCGTGCACAGCACAGCAGAAGAAACGTCACACATGGAGCCTCTACCCGTCGAAAATCCCAATAAAATTCGCGCACATCACAGAAAAGGAAATGTGATTCCGAGGACTACACGCGTGTGTTTGAGTTGGAACGGACATCCACCGTGTGAGATACTGCGAATGACATGTGGACACACGACGATCTTGCAAAAATCTCTGTGGTAGGGTACTACTGCACTTCATGCTACGTATCACTCGATCATCAACTTGATTAATGATTATCCTCCCTTCCATTTTTGGTGCGAGCGGTTACGCGTGATCGGCACGGTTGTCCAACAATCGAATTCGGGACAGGAGTTAATTACCAACAAGTCTGCTTAATGGTCTTTCACATAGGCCACTAGATATATAGAACGTGTTTGGCTGAGCAAAAGCACTGCAAACTTAAAGCATGTGAGTTACCAACAAGTCTGCTTAATAGAGCAATTTACCAAGCGAATTACCCATAATAAACACTAGATAAAACATGATTAGAATAAAAGATAAATACTAATCATGTGAAATAGCGAAAACATATTAAGACAGTTAACCAAACAGGCTGCAAGACATAAGTCTTGAGATGCGATCAGAACAAGATTGATAAAGGAAACATACACGGCAGCGGCAGCAGAAGAGGAACCACCGGTGTTCGTGTTGGCACCGTCGTTAGCCATGTCGTCGAGGAAGAGGGTGCTGATGTCGGGGAAGAAGTCCTCGTCGGGAAAGACGTCGCCGCAGTCGCTATCCGTGTGGGAGTCCGTGACGAAGCCAGTAGTCGCGCCGATAGCGCTCCCCAAAAACCTTATCGCCCTTCTCCCGTACAGGACTCGAAGCAGCGGGGTCTCGGAGGCCTGCTGTCCCGGCTGACGGTGCACGTCGCAAGACGGGATGGGGAAGATCTAGGTAGCGCAGTGCTCTGAAACTTGAGGCGCAAAGGAGTATGCGACGATGTGTTGCGGTGGTTTTTGAGAAGAGGCGCGACCTCTCTCTTATATAGACACAGAGGGGTAGGCAGACAGGCTGCGCAGAAAATGAAACGAACGGACGGGAGTTGAAGCGAACAGGCGGCAGCCCACCGGACAGCCTCCACTCAGTTCGTATTAAAAGTCCACTCGAGCAAAACGTTTCAACTTCTGTACGATTGTTCATATACCATTCATGCGTGGCAAAATAAAGCTCGGCTCGGCGAGATTCCCGCAACCCGCGGCGCGCGCGCGTCGTGACGTGCCGTGACGTGACGTGACGTGACGTGACGTGACGTGACGTGACGAGGCGTGGCGTGGCGTGGCGAGCAAGGAGGAGGAGCGCGCGTGTGGAACTCTCTCCTTCTCCTTCTCATCCTTTTACCAAGTGGTAGGAGAGCTCACCTTATAAGATGGTCCAACTTCCACTCAACTAGTAATGTGAGACTAAACATTTGTCCCAGCTCTTGCCTTGCATGAATGGGCCAAATGGGCCTCTAGGATTTCAGGAATTTATTGACATATAATAAATAGGCTGGGCCTATTTAGGCAAAAATTCCAACAACTACTTGCGAAAAATAGGATGGGATCTTGGGTTAGTACTACACACTAGAAGGGAGTATTGGGATCTTGAGTTAGTATTGAACACTAGTGGAGACTAGAGAGGGATGGGGAGGGATCTTATGTTATTGCGAGATCTAGGGCTCGATGGGGGGAGAGGGAGTGTGACAGCGAGTGGTTAGAGGACAAGTATTCCTAGTATTATATAGAAAACACTATGGGAAATATGGTTTGCTTTATGGGATCCTTGAGAAAGTGAGGCGGGATTCTGGACCTCGCTTTCTCAAAGGCCCCATAAGCCATAGAGGCCACTCTTGAGGGGATATTCGGTGGGTCCCACTAGTAAGCGACTCTGCTAACTCCTGAATATTCGTTTTCATCTTATATTATTAAAATGCCCAGGCGTCTCTTAATATTAATGAAACAAATATTTTTGTTAAAAAGCTTCAATGATAACCATACAAGACAATCAAGCCCTAATGCGTTGGCTTAGCAAATGGTGGGACACACATGTCAATATGATATGCCTGGCCAGGCAGTGGACATGTTTGACCATTCATCAATATTTACCGACATTTAAAATGGACAACACAACGATGAATGCCTACGTTCCGCAAGCATGGGATAAAAAGTGCCCCTTTTGCGTCCCACCTACCACGGCACAATTATGTGCTGGTAACAAGTCTACCTGGCCGCCACCAAAATCGTGCGATAAATGCTCATTCGCTGGCTAAATAAAACTTGTGTATGTCCTTTGGGCGTGTGCCATCCAAAAAAGTGTTGTGCATGGTGTTTATGTTTGTAGTAAAACTCAAATACCCATCTCATAAAAATCAAGGTCCACTACAAATGGATTATAAATAGATGCACATAATCATGTTAGGAAGCTCATATGGCACTAGAACAATGATAGCATGAGAGTGAACAAGCTACTTCCACAAACTCATAGTCCGGGGGTGGACTATTCCCTCTTCATCATGTAGATGATGGAGATGTTAGAGAGGTTGGAGATGCGAGCCGAGCTGATGGCGTTCCAGCGGACTATCCCCCTCCAATTTCCGCTAAATCTCCTATGTTTCATGTTTGTCTCCGTGGTGCGTCGTGCTTCGAGATAGTGACCGGGGCGGTATATATATATATATATATTAGGGTGGCACTATTTTGACACCCAGGGTGTAGAATAACTATTCTACACCCACCATCTATCTTTAAAACCGTATATTATTTTTACGTCACGTAAAATTTGTATTACTTCGTAAGTCGAGAAGAACATAATAAAATTTAGAAATGACATATTTTTTGTTTACATGCCGTAATTGTTTTTCACATAAAATAAATAGTTTTGATGTTTTTTACACTATAATGACTCATAAACTTTATTTTTGTGTCAAATTGTTTGGTTGTGGTGAATATATGAACATAATTATTCGTATACAAAACATAATTTTTTTAATCTAACAACGTAAAAATATGTTGGGTGCAAAATAACTATTCTGCACCCTGGATGCTGAATAGGGTTTCTGCTTTTTTAGGTCAAGACAAAGCCAAGGAACGAAGTTCGATGGCATGGGCCCTCTTGGGCCTCCTCCACCCCTCCCCCAGGTGAGGTCTAAGTGTCCCAGGTCTTGATCTTCCATGGAAAAAATCTTAGGTACTTTTGAGTTTTCGAAGGTCCTTAAAAGTCAAAAATATGCAAACAAAAAAAATCTGTCTTCAAAGTTATAATCAAAATAAAGGGAATCTTTTTGTAAAATCCACAAAATCATTTTAAAATATGCTTATAACGACTTATATAAATCAATTATAGTGGAATACGACATACTATAAAGAACACATATGTATTCCCCATGCATCAACATCCCCAAGATTAACCTATGATCGTCCTTGAGTATAAAGGTGATAACTAAATGGACTTTAGAGTTTTTTTTTGCGAAATTCCATCGATCTATTAATAATCATCAAAAACAGTACAAAGATTCCTAAAAATAATAAAAATTACAAATAGGTCAATGGACCACCTAGCGACGACTACAAACACTAGCACGAGCTGAAAACGCGCTGCCGTCCTCACCCCTCCATCACCGGAGCCGGGAGAAGCTTGTCGTAGTAGAGATTTTTTGTAGTAGAAAGGCGGAAATTCATCATGCTAAGGTCCCAAATGACCAGCATACCAGAGAAGTAACCATCACCGAAGATGACCAACGTAGATGAAAAGACTGACCTCAAAACGCACCAATAAAACACAAGCAGATTCCAAGAGATCTGTTGGACACACGACTCTACACGCCCTTCGTCGATGCTAGACGCATCACCGAAGCGAGGATAGGACAGGGAGTAGGGGTCGTGGTCCGTCATGTCTCCAAGGCCCAAAGGCCGCTGGAGACGAGACATACCGGTGGCGTCGCCGACGGAGGGAAGGAACCCTAGATGGGTTTTGCCGCCGTCTCTTGGGAGAGCCTCTCTCTCTTGGTCCCGTACCGGTGGGTTGTTGTATGTGAGCAGTATTGCCTTTTACTTTAGAGTTTATTGTCAATAAATACAACATAATTTATGATCATTGCTACTCAAAATATCATAGTTCCTTGATAAGTAAATAACGACAAGCAATCAACATATGAAGTAAAATAAAACATAAACCTAAATATGTGCTTTTGATTTTGGGTTTTGACTTATACCATCCTCTAACAATATCTACAGTCATTATAAACCAAATTTTATAGTACTAAAAAACAGTGGCGGAACCAGGAATGAATTGGAGGATGGACACACTCCAATATTTGTTCTGCAACGACCCATGTGGAATACATAATCTACCTAAAAAGTCATGTAAATAGCATAGTGGAATCTTATAATATTATAGTTCTATAATATGTTCCAATTTTAAGGTCAAAAATATATTTTCATTTTGTAAGTTATGGTACACCATAGACAAGTAAACAATAGAAATAAACAATTACAACAGTGATGCTTTTTAGCTACTGGACTTGTGTGTAAGTAGAGCTTATTCCTTGCTAGATTTTTTCTACAATAACCCATGTGACACACAAAGTCTGTCTAAAAAGTCTTGTATTATATTCATTGATAGAGGATAACAGAGTCTAAATACTTCCTCTGGTCCAATTTAACGGACTCGGATCCATTTAGATATGAATATGTAGCACTAAAATATGTCTAGATATCCGTATCTAGACAAATCTAAGTTCATTAGTTTCGGAGAGAGTAGTACATGTGATGACTGTCTAAAAAGTGATATTTGCTAGAATACGCCGACGGTAGTAAAGGATATATGGTTTGTATGTTTAGTGAAAACTACTGGTCCGACTTGAATCTCTCTCACCCTCACATAGATCCTAATTTTCCCAGGATCCCGCGATTTCCACCGTCCGGGTCCCCCGCGTGCGTGCAACGTTTGCATCCGTGATGGGCCTCCTGGAACCTCATCTCCTCCATGGCTTCGGTGAGGCTCTCAAAAAAATGTCTCTGACAAGATATGTCTTTTAAATTTTTGTCCTATGAGTGAACTTTTTTGCTACATGCAAAAGCGGGACATTTTATAGAAAAATAACACATTTTACAGCAAAAGCGGAGATTTAATAAAAAATACAAAACAAGTGTCAGTAAGAGAACCTGAACAATGGCAACACGCCATCAACCCGGGGATGCTTCGAGCTATCTTTATTTTTATACAATCAACTATTCCTATAAGTGAAAAATAAATACTCTCATACTGGTCTGCGATCTGAATATCAGATTTTTTTTAGACGATTAGTGAGAGTCTATTTATTCTCTAGAATTCTAGATAGGCAACGGCCTACCCGGGCCCATCTGTGCGTACGCCCATGCTAAAAAGGGCTTAATCAATCGCCCCGCTAGCCCTCCCACGCTGACACACACGGCAGTGTAACCCTTAGCCGAGGTTTTGCGTAACTGGGCATGCATAAACATGGTGCACGCTGTGCACTGTACTGAACAGTGAACACCTACCAAGCCATCACAGTCATCCGAAATCTAAACTACATGCACTAACCCTATCTTCTAGCTTTAGAGTTTTCTACAGACTAGAGGAAATGGCCGATAAATATGGTAGTACCACTAAGCTTTCGCGCACAACAGATGAGGCGATAAATGGCCGATTACTGGGTGCTTTCCTGTACATCTTTACTGAAAAGGTTTGATGACACGAGCAGCAGCAGCCACGGCTGTACAAGACAAATAATTTCTGATTGCAAAAGGAAGATTGCGCTTGTGTTGCGATACCACTTCTGCCAAAATAAAAATAAAAACCTCGCTTTTGCCTTGACGGACGGGGAATGAGTCTGTGTTGTTCAGATAATCTCCAATATTTTGTTAAAGTATTTAATTTGAAAGTAAGTACATATTTATGTCATCGATCAAGATTATAATCATGCAAGTATTTCGATGAATGAATGTTATAGGAAACTAAAAGAATACAAGAGCTTGATTACTCTTTCATACTGAAACATTTTTTTAAACAAGACAAAAGATTTGTTATTTTCATTAATATAGGAGTAGTTATAAAAAAAAGGTCTTACAAACTGGCTCTTGGTAAAGAAACCAAGAGCACAAACACAAAATCCAAGCAAACAAATGGATCACTCTCGTGACATTAAATTACTTAGTGATTTAGCATCTGCAGGGCTCCACATAGCCGCCATCTCCTTGATCTTTGAGATGACCATAGTGGCGGTAGAGTATTGGTTCCCAAACACCTCTCCTTCCAAATCTCCCAAGACATTAACATGGCAGGTGACGCTAATGTCCTTCTCGAATCTCCTTTCTTATCTATGGCAAGGTTCGACCACTCCTTGATTCTTTGAAAGTCATGCCAATCTCTAGGTTCCAGATCGAAAAGCCCAAGCCAATCATTTTAAACTTTCCCAAACTCTAGCCATGAACCAACATTTGAAGAAAGATGAGCGGCCAACTCTTTAACTTTTTTTGATAGAGAGAATATATTAATATCTAGAAAATATTAATTATACCAAGCCTTTGCAATAACACGGTGCCCTAAAGGCATTATGGATACACACAACCCTAAAAACCAAAAGGAGGAAAAAAATCCCCGTAACATTGATCTATTTCTTGTAGTTGTAGTACAAACAATCAAGACAACACCCAAGTCCAAATTCTTCAAAACGATGGCTCCAAGAAGAAAATAGCGCACAAGCATCATCGTCCGATCATAAATCATAGGTTTTTCCCGTGAAAAAAGTTCGGCGCTCTTAAAACAATGTCTTTAATAAGGTTATTGCGAGACACAATCAATTAAAGACAGAACCTTGGATTTTCACCGTAAAAGATAAGACTTGGTACATTACAAGAAGAAAGACATGTAGAGACATTTAATTTAGAGGCTTGTGACGCTAAATTTCATCTCTAAGTCGCTATAAGGATGCCACTATAAAACATCTTAGGAGCTTCTTCTTATGCACCTTCTCAAATATCATAAAGACGCATTGTGAGCGTGCCAGAAGTGAAATGAGATGTTTTCAAAAGCGTATTTATGCTAATGGAGGCGCTTTGAAGATGCAGAACTTATCGTCTCTACCAACATTGAGTCGCTTTATTGAATCCGTGAATGGAGCTTATTTTGTATTATAGAAATATTATTTTGTTCTTCAAATCTTTGCAATTTGTACCAATGCATGTCATGACTAAAATAAAATTCCATCTATCAAAGAACAAAAAACATCACAAAAATAGAGTGCACTGCATAGAAATATGTATTTTATTATTTGACAACAACTGTACTTTACAAGTGGAAGGTACATCCTTCCAAACAATTGCATACATGACTGAATAATAGATGGAATCTCCGTATATAATTTCTTATAATCTACTAGATCTTGAAATCATCCGCTGTTGAGTTTACTGCTTCTGCAGACTTTCTTTGGTCTCTACACTATGTCGCATAAAAAATCTTCAGAAGAACTATCCTGCAGAGGGACAACCGAACGAGAAAAAATCAATATTTAGACTATAAGCAACTTGACAGCATCTTATATATAATATGCTTATGGTCTCTGGTTAAATACCGTGTGCAGCAGAAATATTTTATCCTGAAGTTGCAGTCTTGTAGAATACATACACACAGATCTGTACTAAAAGAGTCCAGCAAAGCCTAATCCTGTTTGCAGTTCAAAAGACCAAGCATCCGTTCTTGTACATAATTCGAACTTAGCTCTTTAAAATAGTTACAGAAATTAAAAGTTACATTGTGCTAGTCAATGCACTTAGTGACCTCCGCTTTGCATGGCACCTCCAACTCCTAGTGTTGCCTCGTTTATTACCTCCTGTGCAAAATTTTGATCAATATCCATTACCAGCAGGCGAACACAAGGATGACCACTAATCTGCACCATACAAGTGAAGATAGGGAGATCTTAGAGGTGAGAGATTGAAGGGTATCGAATCATGGCGACTAATTAGGAAAGGGCAATCTTGATTTTGTACTTGACTAAATAACAACTCTTCAGAAGATTACACGTATGCTTACACTGGTACATAGACCAGACTTCAAAATATTAGATAATCGCCTTGGCATTGTGTTTAGAAGATTAAGCGTATGCTTGCATTGTCTATACTTCGAAGTTAGAAAAAAAGGAATATTACCTTGGCATTGCTTGTACGACTGCAGTATGTTGAAGGACCAATTCTTGATGCCACAATATTTTGCTTATATGAGTCACTCACAGCAAAATTGAAGTGAAATTGTCCTGAAAAAATGAAAAGAAGCGAAAGATGTAATATTTACTCAAATCTCACTGAATCACTTATTAGCAAAAAAAAGAAAATATGAACACAATGCATCTGTGTATTTTCATCCAACTTCGAGAAGTAATTATCCAAACAAATATGCTAGTCTTAGGAAGAGCAGGTGAACTCATGTTACAAGGAGGTGAAGTGCACCGGTGAAAACGGGCTTCTAGTTCAGGGCCGTAACGGACTCTAGTTCCGGTTTCGGATCTGGAATTGCCAAATCGGGACTAGTGGCCCCAATCTCTAGTTCTGCTTTACTATGGCCTGGGACTAGAGGCCACCACGTGGCAGTTCGTGTACGACGGGGACCGAAAACCTTCTAGTCCCGGGTCGTAACACCATCCGGGACTATAAGGGTTCCTGCCATGACAGAGATTCGTTTGTTTCTCTGCCGTCGGAGATTGTGTGTTTTCATTTTTTTGCCGTTTTGTTTCTTTTTTGATTTGTGTTTCACTATAATTTTAAACATGTTTTGGTACACTTATTCTATGCTACTACATACACAGAGAACGTTGATGTATATATACATATATTCGATCATATCAAAAGGAAGAAAATGTTTTGAAATTACATGGTTATTGATGATATATCATATCAACTACATGGAGATCACTAAGGCATATCGAGTTCCGCGTAATCCGCATAATGTTCTCCATGTACATTAAGGACCTCCTTCATCAGAAATCCCGCCAGATTCTCCCGCAAACCGTGAATATAATATGAATCAACTTTCCGCTCACTGGTCAACTCGCGAATGTACTCGCAGACGTAGAATCCACATAAATGAGTCCCTGGTGGTTGTTGTAAACTCTTCACAATTTTATAAGTTAGCTCATCTTTGAATGGACCTGGTATTTTTTGTCTGAACCGTGTCCAACACCTGCTCGGCAAAGAAAATAAACAAATGAGTTATCAGTTACTGGATATCAGGAAATGAACGAAAAAGGCTGATATAATGCAATAATGATTGAAATTACTTATGGAACATTGCTTTCATATCGCTCCACTGCTTTTGGTCGCAACTTAATGAGTCGTGGAATTCAACTAAGGACTTGTCAACTTGAATGTTTAGCATGATGCAGTGAAACCTGCGGACGTTTACATAAGCATACATGCATAACTCATCAATTACACTTAACATCAAGTAAGCAAAAAAAAGAATGTGTACAAGACATAAACACTCACTTGAAGTTGTAAGGAAATAGTATTTTCTTAACAAAATGATCCTCGGTTAAAAACATGCACATGTATTCCTCCATGTCCTTGGGGTGATTCTTTAACATATATTCATTAACTTGGGTCAATGAACCCAACGTCATATCTTCTAGCTCTTTCGGATTCAAGTATCTGCATTCTACAGAATATAATACCGTACAAAAGGATATATAGTCAGGATAATATATTACATGCAATGAACGAGATGAGCTAGAGACTTAATTACAAAAATAAATCACTTATAGACAGTAGCAACCAATGATAGATTTGTCAAGGGCGCGCTGATTGTATAACTAAAATAGTTCTATTATTTGAACATGTATCGAGTATGGTTTGAAGTGATGATCCTTTCTAACGTCCACCGAAAACCAATCTTTCTGGTGCTTTTTCTGTTTGCACAATGTACCATGCGTGCAGATTTCGCATATGTGTGGATAGATGCGTGAGCTCGTCATGACTGACTAGAGGCTCCCTTTTGACATATGGTCGTACTATCTGACCCACTGGTGTATCTTCATAGTTTAAAAGTTGACCAAGAGACATACCTGCATTGGTAGCATGTTGTTTGGCCTCCGCTACAGTGATGCCCATTAGTGTAGCAGCAGCTCTGGCTCTGGGGTCCATTATTTGCATGTCCTTATCCATTTCGGCTCTAAAGGCCTTCTCGGCATCTGAAATCACTTTGAGTGGAGGGACCGATTGAATCTTCTGTTGTCTGAGCTGGGTAACTTGTTTCCCGCTTTTTGCACTTGTTATTTTTTCTGCTTTGCTTGCTTAATAATTTTCTGGTCATAGTCTGATTCTAGATTCATCGGTATTTGGGATGGTTGCTCAAGAAAGGACCTAGCCCACTTTTTGATTTTTTTTCATCAAATACCGGCTTTGGCTCAGGATTTTTGGGTGAAAAATGCGCCTTAACCTGGGCATCCACATCCTCGGCATTTTTCTCATCGGTCTTGTCATAAGGTCTCTTTGGACGAGCCGACGAGATGTCTACTGTCTTCGCCGTTTTACCTTTCTTCGAGATGGGGAGCGGGGGAGCGGCGACCTTCTGTTTTTCTGACGAGAAAGTATTTCATGGAGGCGAAGGCGGAGGCGGAGATCGAGTATTGCACGGAGGTGGATATCGAGTTGATGTATTCGTGCTGCGGCGATCGACATCAGGGTAGGGTGGAATTTGAGGTTGAAGATCATCGGGGCGGGGTGGACTTGCAGGTTGACGATAATCGGGGCGAGGTGGACTTGGATTCCTCGGAGTCAAGGGCCTTCGAGCCGAGCCTAGAAACTTTATGTACTTTTTCTTCCATAGAATGATGTTGCGCTTGACATCTCCCAGTTTCCTAAGGCCTTCAGGCGTAGCGATGTCAATCTCTAGGTCCGCAAAATCCTCCACTATGTCATCCACCATGACACGAGCATAGCCAGGTGGAATCAGAAGTGAATGGTGGAGTGCTCCAGGTAGACAAGGTAAAGCAGTGTTGATCGCCACCTTGAAGGACATGTTGTGCATTGGCTGATGTAGCTCACATTGTGTCATCTCTCTGACATTATCCACGGGGTAGCGAGGAGCCGGTGCATCATCCAGCAGTGCTTGATCATCAGCTCGGACCTGCGTGGATGCCATGCCGCTTCTCTGTTGGCTAAGATCCAATGCACGATCATCAGCCTGCGGATGAGTTGACGAACTTTGGCTAATTTCTTCCATGAGCTTCTTCGTATCAGCTAGGTCCTCTTCTATCTTACCGATATGGTCTGCCTCCCGGTCCTTCTTTCTCTGACGGCTTCTGTAACTGTCATTGTACTGGGAAAACCCTTTCTTCCACGTAACACCGGTGCCTTTGCCTCATGTTCGTCCAGGTTTTTCAGGATTCCCGAGGGCGTGTGTTAGCTTGTCGTTCTCTCCCTCGGGCCGGAACAATCCCAATTGAGCTTCGTTCATTGCTTTAATAAGTTCTTTGGAGGGTTTTAGATTTTTTTCCATGAAATAATGTCTTCCCTGTTTCTGGGTCCAACGATCCCCCATGTCTGTACCACCAGTGCTTTGACCTCTTGGGCCATCCATTTGTACCGAGAGTGATGCCTCTAGCCCTCATGTTCCGCTCCATAGTTTCCCACTTAAGAACGACACTCTTGTAGCCACCTGTCCTATTTTATGATGGTATTTATTTGTCAGCATTTAACGCATTCTTTTTAGACTTTGCCTGGGCTACAGAACACTGCTTGTACGATACAAAATTGGGCCACTGTTCTGTCAACTTCTTGTTTTCTCCTTTGAAGTCTGGAGTTTTATTTTTCGCGACATACTGATACGTCGTAAACGTATCTATAAATTTTTATGCTCCATGCTTGGTTTGCATCAACTTTGTTATGTTTTGTCTACACTTTGAGGTATTTTTATATATTTTCCAGAATTAACCTATTGACAAGATACTGCAGTGCCAGTTGTCTGTTTTCTGTTGTTTTTTATTTCAGAAAAGTTAGTAAAGAAATATTCTCGGAATTGGATGAAACAAAAGCCAAAGTTCCTATTTTTCCCGACATGACGCGAAGCCCGAAGGATAGACGGAGGAGGGCAACGAGATGGCCACACCATACCGGTGGCGCGGGCCCCTGGCCGTGCCACCAGGTGGTGTGGGCCCCTCGAGTCTCCACCGACCTTGCCCTTTTGCCTATATATATGTCTCCCCAAGACGTAAACCCTATGCGGATTAGATCTCCATAAAAAGTTCCGCAGCGCCGCCACCATCGAAGAGGAGACTTGGGGGACAGAAGTCTCTGTTCCGGCACCCTGTGGGGACGGGGAATTGCCCCCGGAGCCATCTCCATCGACTCCACCGCCATATCCATCGCTGTTGCTAACTCCCATGATGAGTAGTGAGTAGTTGTTCCTCGAGTCTAAGGGCTCTACTGGTAGCTATGTGTTCATCTCTCTCTATGTGTGATTTTATTGTGGTCATGAGCTTTGTAATCAAGTAGATCTACTCTGCTACTCAATGTAAGGGTTCCCAATCTTAGATAAGATAGAGCCCCCTGTGTTTACAATGCTAGTCCCTGGATCAATAGCTAGAATCCATAGTTAAGATGTAATATCAAGAAACAAAGGTCATAATATAACTTTATAACCAGGAATAACATAATTTTATTACATCATACATAGCTTATTTGGCTATTACATTACATTGCAGCGGAATAACTATAGTCATGGGTCCTTCATCTTCAAAGTGCCACAGGTAGATGTTGGTTGTAGACTTTGTAATCCTAATCAATCAATCTTCACTAAAATCAATCAAACCTGCAACATTACAAGTTACAGCCACAAGGGTCAATACATTTGAATTGTATTGGCAAGTGATACTATGGTAGTATAGTGGAGTCTATCATCTATATGCATTTGGCTAAGTGGAGTTGAGGCTTGCATTGCTCAAAATAGATTTTTCCTTAACATTTGAAAATACTAAGTTTTGCTTGGCAAAAACATTTTCTCAATCAAAGATTTGAAGATCCTTTACAAGGCATCTCTCCATCAAAGATTGAAGATTGCAAACAACCCTTGTTCAACCACAAGATTTTAAATTATAAATTTGAATGATGAGATTCTTGATTGCTTCCATGTCTTGATGCTCAAATTGTCCTTTACCAGGGACATGGCTAAGTACTTAGGTTTTACACTCTGCAGAGGTGGTGCACTTTCCCCACAAGACTTGGTTTCCCAAGACAAGATCTTTCAGAAGCTTTCCCTTAGACCAAAATGGACGCGTTCCAACCTATCAAACAGTACCACCCACTGTCCATATGGCTAAGTTCTTGCAACCTATATGATCATGGCAGAGCCCATATTGCCAAGTGGTTGCACTTGAAGCTTCTCAACATTTGACATCTCAAATCCCTTTGTTCCTGGGTGGCATACCATAAGTGAGATACACAAGCCAAGTCCATGGCCTTGTGAACCACTCAACCAAACACCACCAAGCCACCCCATTCCACCCAGGTGATTCATTAACTTAGTTGTTTTATTAGACAAAATCACAAGTCCTCAGACTTAGAATATTTTTCCATAGTGTGAATATATTTCCACCCATGTTTTCTATTGGCTAGGCTAAGCTTGATAGTAATAGGAATCTTAACTTAGGAAGATTTCCACTAAGGTTTCTTCTACTAGGTTTTCCTATAGCAAGGTTTATACTTAGCAAAATCCATGCAAGTTTTACTTAGCAAAATCACTAATGCATAGTGAAAGTAATGGGACAAAAAGTATGAAGCATCACTTGCCTTTTTGGTAGAGTATGGGTTCACTCCTTGTCCTTGCAACAATCACACTCTTCAAGTCACTACAAATCAATCAAGCAAGGCACAAACTCAATCTACCAATCAAGCAAAACAACACATAAAATGTCAAAGTCAAAGTAATGCATGCAAGCATGCAAAAGATGGTTCTAATTGCAAAGGTCGTTTCCACTAGGCTTCTAAACTTTGTAGGTTCCAAATTGGTCATTCATCAAAATGGCAAAGTCAATTGCAAAAGGGTTCTATCTCAAAACCATTTTAAAATCCATTCATCATTTTATGTGGTGAAAAATGTTTTTATCAAAACAAAACTTTTAAGTTTTTCACCAAATGAGTTGCTATTGCAAAACTTGGTGTTTTTGTGTTAGTAGGTTTGGTCCAAACTATTTTCTCAAAGTTTTCTTTCCATAAACATTTTCATAATAAACTTAATAATTTTATTTGACTAGAAATTGGCTAAGTCAAATAATCCAACCTAAATTTTACCAAAATCATTTTTAACACCAAGGGTTGGTTCCTAGGGTCAGTAAGGTCACAAAAAACCATTTTGCAAAGGTTTTAACCCTAAAATCATTTTTAAACAATTTTTCTAATCTTAACAAGCACACAAATGAATCTGCAAAAACAAGTAAGCTAACAGATACTATTTTCTAAACCAAGGGCATGGTTGGCTAGGTCTTGCTCTCCTGAATCCATTGATATAAAATTTGCAAAATTTGGACGTGTGGTTTGAAAGTTACATCAATTACAAAATTGGAAATCTAATAGAAGTTTTCTATCTTTTTGAATCAAACAGAGGCCACGTGGCTGTTTCCTATTCGTCTATACCGGTTCAGTGTGGATAGCTGGTGTGGGTCGCACGATTTACATAAAACGAACGGTGCAGATTCATCAAGGCTCGAGCTAGGCTGGAGGTTTGGCTCACGGCGCGTGGCTCGACTAGATCTAATCGTGTCCGTCGAAGTGAGATCGAAGGGTAAGGAACAGAGGGTGCTGGCTCACCTGGTGGCTCTGGTCACCGGCGATGGTGAGGACGGCGGCGACGCTCGGTATGTGTAAGAAGGCGACGTTCTGGTGGTTCCCGAAGATGGTGGAGACGGAGACGATGCACAGAAGTTCTGGGTAAAGCCAGTGGCGTTGGAGCGGTGGAGGTTTGCTTCCTGGAACGGTTCCTAGGGGTGGCCGGAGTCGTGCTTGCGGCGTCGCTTGTAGATGTTGTCAAAGTCGAGTGCCTGGGGATCAAGAAACCAAACCAAGGAGTCAGGAAGGTGCGTGTAAGAATACTAGGGAGATTCAACAGAAAATTGGAGGTGCGGGTGTGTTCTTTTCACCGGAATTTGGCTCTGGAACCCGTCGGCGCCGGCGAGACGTTGAGCTCGAATTCGAGGTTCTCAATGGCTCATTTGCGATGGTTGTTGAGGGGAAATGAGGAGGAGTCAGAGGGGATTAAGAGGGGCTTGATTGTTTTGGTGATTAAGATCGCATTAGAGCGAATTTAAACCGAGAATTACTCACTGGCAACGGGCGCTCGAGTTTGAAGACAATGCCAACGTGGCTGTGGGTCCTATTTGTCAGTGAGATAGAGAGAGAGGGGATAAGGTCCACCAGTCAGTGAGGGTGCGGGTTTCTTCTGTGGTGTAGAAAAACGGTTCGAGGGTGAGGTGGGCTAGGTGGGCTGTTGGGCTGGGGCAGCTGGGCCAGGTCGTTTGCTCTATTTTTTTTCTGTCTAAAAACTTTTTCCTTTTTCCAATTTCAATTTCTGTTTTGAAATTTCTATCAAACAAACATGGTTCAAATCAATTCAAACAACACCCACACTTTGTAATATTGAAATTAGTTCTGTTCAGTAACATGAACCAAAATCCAAATTCAAATTAATAATTTTAATAATAGGGGCTATTACTATTTAATTAAATGGATGTACCAATTATTAAATCCATAGGTTTTGATTTAATTCAAAGATCCACTTGAGAACTAAATAATTTTAAACCATTCAGTAGGTTGTATTTGAAATTAAGGAATATTTGGAAAGCTTGTTTTAAAATAAAAATAACATTTTGTTATATAGGGTCCATTAATAATTAAATAAAATGGGCCTTAGTTATTAAATCAAATAGAGTTTGATTTTATTAATAAAATCTTTATTTTTAAAATCTAAAATAAAACCAAAACACTTCAGTAGGTTTTATTTGAGAATATAAAATACTTGGAAAACTTATTTAAAATAATTAAATAAGTTTTAGTGTTTATTTAAAATGGGAAAAGTCTTTACTTAAATAAAATTGGGTACTAAATCCTTATTAATTTATTTAATTTAGACTTTATTATTTTTATCAAATAGAAATATTTTATTTCAAAAGCTTGGCCAAGGTTTAATTTGGCTTTATAAAATAATCTTTATTTTTAAATCCACCTTTTCTTTTGAAAACCAAATCTTTTTATTTAAAGATAAAAAAATAGTAATTTTAATTTCCTTTAATAAATGTTTATCTTTATAAATCCCTTTAGGATTTATTTGATTCTAAATGGGTTTGAAGTTCCTAATAAATTTAAAAAGTTTCTTTTGGCCCTGAAAATCAACAAAGTTTTATTTTATTCATTTATTTTTCACATAACAAGATTTGGAAAATCTTGGGATGTGACACTCAAGTGCTTTAATTGTAATCTCCGGTTATCCCCACATGTGTGAAGTTGACAGTGTGCACACCGTGTGACACTTAGGCTAAAGATTACATAAATACTTATCATGAGTTATATTTTGAGTTGGATGTCTCTATGAAATTATGGTGTTTGTTGGAACCATCTAGCGCTCAAGGTGACAATGTGGGGTTATCTAGATGGGGAATGCGAACTTTAAGGAGTGCTTTTGTAGCCTTACCATGGACTAGAGTTGTCCAACCGGAGAGTAGTTCAGAGTAGCATAATGAAGAGAAGATATTTATATGAGAGTGTCCAGTAGTGAAAGTATGATCCCTAGGCCTTGTTTTTAAGCATTTAAACACCGTTACAACTAGACCTGTTACATGTTTGCTTGCTTCCATATTTATTTTAGATTGCAATTACCACTTATAATTATTCATATTACTTGTATTTCACTATCTCTTCGCCGAACTAGTGCACCTATACACCTGACAAGTGTATTGGGTGTGTTGGGGACACAAGAGACTTCTTGTATCTTGATTGAAGGGTTGCTTGAGAGGGATACCTTTGACCACTTCCTCCCTGAGTTCAATAAACCTTGGGTAATCCACTTAAGGGAAACTTGCTGCTGTTCTACAAACCTCTGCACTTGGAGGCCCAACACCGTCTACAAGAATAGAAGCGTGCGTAAACATCAAGCTCTTTTCTGGTGCCATTGCCAGGGATAATAGGGCCTTTAATCTTCTTCCTCCCCATACAAATATTTTCTGGCACCGTTGTCGGGGAGGTAAGGTAAAAGGTACTCACATCCTCTGGCTACTAAGCTATCTTCTAGTGCTGTTGCTGGAGTGTGAGTGCTCGAAGTTATTTTCTTTAGATTCTGCAATTATATCTTTTTGTTTCTTGTTTTTATTTTCACTAGTTAGGCTTAATGGAAAGCAACAAAAAACTAGAGAACTTTATAGTATTTATCTAGAGTTAGGACATGAAGTGTTTGAAGAGAAAATTAAAAAACCTATGGAACTTTATTTGCATGCTAATAACAATGTTATTAATATGAATTCTTTGAACACCATTATTGCTAATGCTATGGAAATGTCTATGCTTGGGGAAACTAGTTTTTATGAAAATGATCTTTTTAGTTCCCCAGCTTTAGAGGAGAAAATTTGCTTTGATGATACTATACCTCCAATATATGATGATTACAATGATGAATATGATATTTTTAGTCCACCTCCTATTCATGAGAAAATTAATTATGATTACAATATGCCTCCTATATTTGATTATTATGGTGATGATAATAATAATAATGATAGATATTTTGTTGAATTTGCTCCCTCTACAATTAATAAGAATGACTATGCTTATGTTGAGAGTAATAATTATTATATGCATGTGGATCATGATAAGAATGTTTTATGTGATAGATATATTGTTAATTTTATTCATTATGCTACTGAAAGTTATTATGAGAGAGGTAAACATGGTTTTATGTATCTCAACAATATTAAGTTTCCCCTCTTTATGTTGAAAATTTTGAAGTTGCACTTGTTTTGCTTTCCTATGCTTGTTGCTTTGTGCTTTCATGAATTGTTTCTTTACAAGATTATTTTTCATAGGAAGTGGGTTACACTTAAATGTGTTTTGAATTTGCTCTTTTATGCTCTCTATTACTTCAATTCATATTTCTTATGTGAGCATCTTCTCAAACTATCAAGCCAAACTTAAAGGCGTTAAAGAAAAGTACTAATTGAGAGATAACCCAAATTTTAGTAGGTTTTTGTTTTGTTGAGTCTTGGAAGTTATTGCCTCTGTAATAACCTCTCCTTATCCTTTCTGTGTGGTTTTTGTGCCAAGAATAACCTCTAATGAGAGAGAAGTAAGATTTTGTGAAGTTGTTGTCCCGAAATAGATTTTTGTGCTTCACTGTAAAAAATCGTGAAACATCCCAGTACGTTGGATTGAGCTGTAATTTTCTGAGCATATGCCCCAGGTTATTACCTAACTTTCGTTAGTTCAACACTTTTCGATTTGAGCAACATAAGGTCTTCGAAAAAATCGGTTTTTACCTCCTGGTCTGTTTTGATAGATTTCTGCCATTATTTTCATTTACCTCTTAATCGTTTTATTTTTGAGTTCTCTTTGATCGCTTGAGATTTTAAAAGGAATTGATACAGTAGCTTGTGTTCTAATGAAAGTTTTACTTGTGTTGAAACTAAACCCAAAGTATTTTTATCTTGAATACTTTGTATGAAGGAATTTTCAAGTGTAGAGGAAGAATGATGTGATGAGATAAATAATGGACAAAAGCTCAAGATTGGGCATGCCACCCCGTGTCACCCCAAGAAATATTCAAGAGGTACAAGCGTAAAAGATTGGGGATTCCCAAGGCATCCCCTTCTTCATCAATAAAAATCTCAGGTCTCTTTCTAGACACTTCATTTTTATTGTTTCATGCACTATTGTGTTGTTCTTGGAGCGTCTTTGTTTTAGTTTTTAGTTTTTGTTTGTTTAGTTTGCTGAAATAAGTTGGTTGGACCCATCAAACTTCTTTCGGAGAGAGACACACTCCATTTTCATTGCCTAGAACACTCGAGTTTTCTCTCTTATTGTTTGTGAGTGTTCTCTTTTGCTAGCACTACGTTTAGCTTTAATTTTCTTGTGCTTTCAGCATAGAAATTTTTAGTTCTTCTTTGTGGATTTGTGAGACAATCTCACTGATATTTATTGATTATTATCCTTGTGAGTTATTTCAAATAATTCGATTGGTGTTGGAAGAGAGTAGAATGTTTCATGCTTATAGTGGTACAAAAGGAAGCTTGTTTTGACTGTTACTTAGACTTTCTCATGTCATGTTAGATGTTGCTTTGACCTTATGATTAGTTATTATTGCTGTAGCATGACTTGTTTCAAACAATTGAGATTTCTTAATGTGCCTTGAAAGAATCATGTGTTGTTTTAGCATACAAAAGCATAATATTGTGGTATTCTCCTTTGATGCTTTATTTGGGTTGACTTGGCACATGCTTACACCATGTTAAGACTATGAACCAGTCACCTTAGCCTCTATGATCATTTAGTTTTTGACTTGTGATACCACTTTATGCTTTAATTAATAATGTTTTGTCACTTTGCATGATTATGGACATTATTGTTCTCTTAGTTAGTCGCTCCCGGTCTTCTGCTAGCCTCCACTTGTACTGAGTATGAGATATACTCGTGCATCCAACTCCCAAGAAACCAAGTTATTCCAAAAAGTCCACTATAAACTACTATGCATGGTGTGTTACACCATTTCAAGTATATTCATGTTTTTATCTATCTTCCAAATTAAACTTGTCATGTGAAAATTAGTGATTAAAGCTCTCACAAACTTGATGGCACACTTTATTTCTTGCACCTAATAAACTTGAACCATTGTGTCATATATGTTGTATATGCTTGCACTTATAAATTGGGAATTAGCAGAACCATGCTGTCATGGGGAACGCTTTCAACACATGTACATATTACCCAGTTGATATCATGATCTGTTGTTTATGGATGTCAGCGTTGTGAAATAAAAGGGGAGCTTGTAAGTTCATGGAGTATTATATATGTGTTAGCGAAAGGCCTAGGTGACTAGCCTAAGCCATGCCTAATCATGGTGGAAACTTGCAGCATCACCATAGTGAGCAATCCATGAAGCATCTTCAGGAAATAAATACAGAAAAAAGAGAAAAAAGCACCATTCTCATGGTAAATAAAAGGATCGCTGAGATGCTCACTGTTTGTTTCCTTGTAATTTTGATATGGGATAGCTCCTGTGTCATGGGGAAAGGGGTACCCCATTGGTGGTTCTCTATGATACACATATACTTACAATGACAATAACTTGCTTGTGACTAAAGTTGAGTAGCATGAGGAACGACCCTCATACTCAAGGGACATGAGATTGCCAACTTATGATTTATCAAGCATATACTCCATATTTGTTTCACTTTAACCTTAATCACTTCAAGATTCTATTGATAGGGGCAATGAGAGTTGAAAGCTAATAAGTACCATAATTTTTGGAAGCTCTTTATGAAACTTGAAATCCCTACTTCCCTCTGTGAAGGGCCTTTCTTTTACTTTTATATTGAGTCTCCACCTTCTATCTTTATGCACCAATTAAGAGAGCATAGTTGTCATTCTTAGTTTTATGTGCGTTGTCCCTAAACTTATTGATTGATTCATAATCATGGTATTGCTTGTTCTTAAACTATTTTTATCTATTCACCCTTATGAACTTTGAAGGTGTCCTATGCATTTATGTTTTGCTATACCATGAGGGACAAGCTGAATAACACACATGCTATGTTTTTATATGTGAAACAAACAAACGTCTTTCAATGCATTGTTATTCATGATCCTTTGGTTGTGTTACCTTTCATTCTACAACATAGTTGCTATGTCTTATTGTTAGAGCTACATCTTCCATGCTCATGTTTGGAGTACTTTAATCCCAGCTGTAAATGCTTTACAAATTCGTTGATCAAGATTGTGATGGTGCATGTCACTTCAAAAATTATTCTTTTTATCACTTACCTACTCGAGGACAAGTAGGAGTTAAGCTTGGGGATGCTTGATACGTCATAAACGTATCTATAATTTGATGCTCATGCTTGTTTTTATCAACTTTGTTATATTTTGTCTACACTTTGAGTTATTTTTATACATTTTCTGAAACTAACCTATTGACAAGATGCCGTAGTGCCAGTTGCCTGTTTTTTGTTGTTTTTGGTTTTAGCAAAGTTAGTAAAGAAATATTCTCAGAATTGGATGAAACAAAAGCCAAAGTTACTATTTTGCCCGACACGACACAGAGCCCGAAGGAGAGACGGAGGAGGGCAACAAGGTGGCCACATTTTACGGTGGCGCGGCTCCCCTGGCCATGCCACCAGGTGGTGTGGGCCCCTCGAGGCTCCACCAACCTTGACCTTTCGCCTATATATACGTCTCCCTGAGACGTAAACCCTACATGGATCAGATGTCCACAAAAAGTTCCGTAGCGCCGCCGCCACCGAAGAGGAGATTAGGGGGATAGAAGTCTCTGTTCCGGCACCCAGCCGGGACGGGGAATTGCCCCCAGAGCCATCTCCATCGACTCCACATCCATCTCCATCGCTGTTGCTAACTACCATGATGAGGAGGGAGTAGTTCTCCCTCGAGGCTAAGGGATCTACTAGTAGCTATGTGCTCATCTCTCTCTCTATGCGTGATCTTATTGTGGTCATGAGCTTTGTAATCAAGTATATATACTCTGCTACTCAAGTTACTAAATTGTAATCTCCGGTTATCCCCACATGTGTGCAGTTACCAATGTGCACACCGTGTGGCACTTAGGCTAAAGATTACAGAAATACTTATCATGAGTTATTTGAGTTAGATGTCTCTATGAAATTGTGGTGTTTGTTGGAACCATCTAGCGCTCAAGGTGACAGTGTGGTGTTATCTAGATGGGGAATGCGAACTTTAAGGAGTGATTTTGTAGCCCTACCGTGGATTAGAGTTGTCCAACCGGAGAGTAGTTCAGAGTAGCATAATGAAGAGAAAATATTTATATGAGAGTTTCCACTAGTGAAAGTATGATCCCTAGGCCTTGTTTCGAATCATTGAAACACTGTTACAACTAGACCTGTTACCTGTTTGCTTGCTGCCATATTTATTTTAGATTGCAATTACCACTTATAATCATCCATATTACTTGTATTTCACCATCTCTTTGCTGAACTAGTGCACCTATACACCTGACAAGTGTATTGGGTGTGTTGGGGACACAAGAGACTTCTTGTATCTTGATTGCAGGATTGCTTGAGAGGGATACCTTTGACCACTTCCTCCCTGAGTTCGATAAATCTTGGGTAATCCACTTAAGGGAAACTTGCTGCTGTTCTACAAACCTCTGCACTTGGAGGTCCAACACTGTCTACAAGAATAGAAGCGTGCGTAGACATCACATACTTCGCGTATAAACTTTTCTTGTGGTTCTAGTATAGTTCGGCCATCTTCATTAGAGCCCACTCCTTAAATTTCTCTCTTCTTTCAAGCCCACCCGGCCTTGGGGTAATGCCATCTACCTCGAATTATTCATACTCTGGAGGTAGTATGACATGCGCTATGAGCTTCTGCCAAAGGTCATCTTTGGCATCATCGGTGACATAACTGTTGGATTCTTCACTTGGTTCTTTGACTTATTCCATTCTTGAATGGTGATCGGGAGGTTGTCCCTAACAATCACCCTGCATTGTTTTATAAACATCCTTCAATGTTTTTCTGGAGCAATCGGTTCTCCATTATTACGTATTTACTCGAAGGTGAATCTTTGATTACCATCCAACTTTCTGTTTGGGCCTCGTTTCGTTCTAGCTATCGATTGCTTCGATCCGGTGGGCTAAAAGAAGGAGAAAGAGTGATTAATATATATATCCAAATCAATTAATGAATAGAGGTCACACGAGGATTAATATATATACCTCGCCGGATCCTGTCGAGGGGCCATCATTGTTGTTATTTGTTTGCCCTTCGTCCATCCGGTCTTGGCCTTCGTACACCAGGTCTTGCTCTAGTCCATCACCGGATGGATTCAGATATGATAATATCTCTTCCTCGAGCTCGATATCTTCCCTGGTAGTAATAAGAGGAATTTCACCTTTTATCATGTCGTGAATAAGATCTTCATCGCTGCGATCATCATCCATGACTTAACTATTACAGAAGGAAAGTTAAAAAAGTTAGAAAAAAACATTAATATGTTTGTAGCATTCATCCATGAAATTAAACCCTAAATATTACTACTACTAATAATAATACATTAATATATTTGTAGCATTTATGCAAAACCCTAAATACTACTAGTAATAATACTAAGCAATTATTACTAATAATTAATAAAAATATATTACTACTAACTACTCGGTCGACGAGATCGGGCGGCGAGCGCGTGATGGCACCCGGTGTTGACGTGGCAGCGCTTCGTTGGAAACACCTAGAGCAAGGTGTGAAGAACACAACAACAAGTCTTCCCTCAATAAGAAATCGAGGTTATCGAACCATTAGGAGGAAGGAAACGTCTCAAAGGTGTTGCAAGCAACGTGGAAACCTGCACAACACAGGAACTTTGCCCCAACAAATAGTGAGCTTTTTAACCTCACCGGTTTGTTGTAACAAAGGATTAAATGTATGGTGTGGAAGGTGATGATGGTTTGCAACAAGTAAACAAGTAACAGTGGAAGATGTATCAATGGTAAAGATTGGACCGGGGTCCATAGTTCACTAGAGGTGCTCTCCTTAGATAAACAAACATGGCATGCAGCGTAAACAAATTATAGTAGGGCAATTGATAGAACTGAGCAAGGCATAACAAAGCAATACTAGACAAAAAGATCCTATGAGATTCGATTGGGCAATACAACAATATACATAGACAGCCATCCAACTGCATCTATGACTAGAAGTCCACCTTCAGGTTATCATCCGAACCCCCTCCAGTATTAAGTTGCAAGCAACGGACAACTGCTTTAAGCAAAGTGTGTAAGGTAAACAATCCACCTATTCCATGAACAAGAGACCATTGTTTTCTCCCTAGTGGCAACAACACATCTACCACCGTAGAGATTTCTGTCGCTTCCCTTGATAAGTAGAGGCATGAACCCACTATCGAGCATAAATACCCCCTCTTGGAGTCACTAGCAACTACTTGGCCAATATAGCTACTAACAACGAAGAGCATGCAAGACCACAAACAACACAGACATGATAGAATCAATAAGACAAAAACATTAATCAATCTGACATAGAAATCTCAATATCCATCGGATCCCCGCAAACACAACATGCATGATTACAAATAGATTAGATATCGATCATGAACAGAGCTCACAAGATCTATACATGAAAGCATAAGGAGGAGATACAACCATCTAGCTACTACATGGACCCATAGTCCAAGGTGGAACTACTCACGCTTCATACCGGAGGCTGGCGTGATGAAGAAGAAGGCCTCCGGGATGATCTCCCCTCCGGTAGGGTGCCGGGAAGAACTTCAGATCCCCCCGATCTAGGGACGATGGTGGTGGCAGCTACAGACAGTTTCGTGGAGTTTTGACCGGGTGTTTAGGGTTTTGGCATTGGGGGGACTTTATAGACAAAGAGGCGAGGCAGGGGGCCACCAGGGCGGCTGCACCCCCAAGCGCGCCTAGCCCTAGGCCGCGCTGCCAGGGGGTGTGCCCCCCTGGTGAGCCTCCTCCGTCTCGTATTCTGGCTTCAGGTTGCCCACGGTAAAATATTGACTTTGGCTTTTGTCCCGTCCAATTCCGAGAATATTGATTTTCTGCCTTTCTAGAATCAAAAATAGAAGAAAACAGGCAACTGGCACTGCAGCAAATTGTTAATAGGTTAGTACCAGAAAACATATAAAAACACCTCAAAGTGTAGACAAAGCAAATCAAAGTGGATACTAATCAAGCATGGAACATCAAAAATTATAGATACGTTTCCGACATATCAAGCATCCCCAAGCTTAACTCCTTCTCATCCTCGAGTAGGTAAGTGATAAAAGAATAATTTTTGAGGTGACGTGCACCATCAAAACCAAGATCAAACCATTTGCAAGCATTGAAAGCTAGGATCAAACAACTCTAAACATGTGCATGAAAGATGGAGTTCTAACAATAATACAAAGTAACTATGCATGCAACATGAAAGGCTACAAGCAAAGATCATGAATAACATGCATTAAAAACGTTTGTTTGTTTCACATACAGAAAACATGGCATATTGGCAATCAGCTTGTCCCTCATAGAGTAGCAAATAGATGCATAGCACACCTTCAAAGTTCATAAGAGTGACTAGATACAGATAGCACAAGAACAAGTAATATCACAATATGCATCAATCCATAAGTTTTGGGACTGCACATAGAACTAAGAATGACAACTATGCTCTCTTAATGGTGCCTAAAGGTAGACGGTTGAGACTCAATATAATAGTGGAAGAAAGGCCCTTCATAAAGGGAAGTAGGGATTCAAGTTTCAAAAAGAGCTTCCAAAAATTATGGTACTTGTTAGCTTTCAGCCCTCATTGCCCCTATCATAAGCATCTTGAAGTGATTAAGGTTAAAGTGAACAAACTATGGAGTATATGCTTGACAAAGTATAAGTTGGCAATCTCATGTCCCTTGAATATGAGGGCCGCACCTCGTGATACTCAACTTCAGTCACCTATAAGTTCTTGTCATAGTAAGTACATGTGTATCATAGAGAACCGCCAACGGGGTACCCCTTGCACATGGTACCGGAGCTATCCCATAACCAAAATGACAAGGCAAGTAGACAATGAGCATCTCAGCGATCTTTTTATTTACTATTTGCATATATTTTTATTGAGGATGCTTCACAGAATGCTCATTTGGTGATGCTGCAAGTTTCCACCAAGATTAGGTATGGCTTAGGCTAGCGGCCCAGGTGTTTCTATAACACAAAATACATAACTCCATGGACTTACAAGCTTCCTCTTTATTTCACGCCGGCGACATCCATAGACAAAAGAGCATGATATCAACTGTGTACAAAGTACAAGTGCAATGTTGAAAACGTTCCCCATGGCAGCATGGTTCTGCTAATTCCAACGTATAAGTGCAAGCATATACAACATAGATGACACAATGGTTTAAGTTTATTAGGGGGAAGGAATATAAAGTGTGCCATCAAGTTCGTGAGGGCTTTAATCACTAAGTTTTCACATAACAAAATAATTTTTAATTGGAAGATAGATGAAAACAAGAATATACTTGGAATGGTCTAACACACCATGCATAGGAATTTATAGTGGACACTTTGGAATAACTTGGTTTCTTGGGAGTTGGAATCATGATTAGAACTTACTCATACAAGTGGAGGCTAGCAAAAGACTTGGAGCAACCAACTAAGAGAGAAATAATGGCCATAATCATGCAAAGCAACAAAACATTACTAATCAAAGCATAGAGTGGTACTACAAGTCAAGGACTAAATGATCATAGAGGCTATGGTGACTTGTTCATAGTCATAACATGGTGTGAGCATGTGCCAAGTCAACCCAAACAGAGCATCAAAGGAGAATACCACAATACTATGATTTTGTATGGTAAAACAACGCATGATTCCTTCAAGGCACATTAAGCAATCCCAATTGTTTGGAAAAATACATGCTACAACAATAATCAGTAAGCATAAGGTCAAAACAACACCTAACATGTCATGCAAAAGTCTAAGTCACAGTTAATGCAAGCTCCTCTTGCACTTTCAAGCAAGAACTTTCTACTCCTTTCCAACACCAATCAACTTATTTGAAACAACACAGCGAGAATGGGGGTCCAAACTACTTTATTCAAACAAACTAAGAAAAACAAATGAAAACTAAGACGCTCCAGGAACAACACAGCGGTGCATGAAACAATAAAAACGAAGTGTCTAGAAACACCTAAGCTTTTTATTGATGAAGAAGGGGAAGGGGATGCCTTGGGCATCCCCAAGCTTTGATGCTTGTACGTCTTGGATATTTCTTGGGGTGACACCGGGGTGGCATCCCCAAGTGTCGTGGTGGTGTCACGGCAGATGCCATGGGTAGGCTTAAGTTGGGGGCCCAATGGGTGCTTGTGGTCACCGGGGAGGGAGTGCACGGTCTTTCCATGCACGAAGAGAAAGATGAACTCTCCACACTTAGGAATTTTATTGATGCTCGAGATTTACAAGTGATCCTTGATTTGTATGAACTAGTGTACTAGGCACTAGTTTCCTACTTGGTCCAACCTCCTTCTACTACAGCTATGCCCCTCCTTATATAGGCGGTGCTAGCTAGGTTACACCCCGTTGGGTTCTAGGGTTACTGTTTGGATCTTGGTCCCTACTATGCGGGCCGGGTCATGGGCTTGCCCTAAGACCAATGACCCAGTCCACAAAGCCAGACACTTAAGGTCTTCTGGTACACCGCCTCATGTTCCTTTTGGCGTCACGCTGTAACTTCATGTGCCAGCCCTTGCTTTGGGCGTCACCCGACTCCTTTCGTGTCACTCGACATCGCCCTTCTCTTTTGACCACGCTTTACCATGGTCCCTCCTGAGCCTCACTCGGAAAGGTGCCACACGTCCTATCTGACTCGGCCCATCCTCAGGAGACTCGGCTCGTTGATTCCTGATTGGTTGACACCTTTGTCTTATACGGGCCGACATAGTTTCTATGTCGGTCGCATACAATTCTCTTACTCGGTCGTAATTACTCGATGTAAGCCAAGATGGGCTGTGTTTCACCCCTTGTGACTCTACCGGGGGTTATCCTCCCGACATTAGTCCCCGAAGCTGGTGAGGTATGCAGTTCTAGCTGTAGGCGTCTCCAGGTTCCTTTAATGTAATTGGAACTTTTTATTTTGTGCTTATTCTTCGCTTATGGCGCACTGTTTGGCGCGATTTCGCATTTCACCGAGTCTGCCTGACAGTTTCCGGGTCTGTCCTTTGACTTTCTGGCTCTTTTTCGCCTCGGGCCGAGTCATTTTGGCCAATTCCGAGTCACTTTTGGCATGCCTTAGTCACTGACAGCTGGTAATCATGGTAACTTGCCTCAAATTTTGTTCCAAGCCCTAACCACACAGTGACGGCTGCGCAGTTATTCCCCGTCACTGTGGCAGTCCCATCGGTCTGTGCCCCTTGTCCTTCCTTTCGTGACGTGGCAGGGGTTTTTTTCGTGTATTGTTGTCACGTGGCGCCCGCTGATTGGCTCACTCGGCCGGGTACACGGCCATACGCTGGCCGCACGACACAGGGGGATCCCACGATTGGGTTTTTTACTGCCTCTTATCCTTCCTTTCGTGACGTGGCAGGGGGTTTTCCGTGTATTGTTGTCATGTGGGGCCCGCTGATTGGCTCACTCGGCCGGGTACACGGCCACACGCTGGCTGCACGGCACAGGGGGATCCCAAGATTGGGTTTTTTACTTCCCTTAAGTTGGGGTGAGGGGGTTACAACTCCCCTCGCCCGTTCAGTTTTCCCCCTGCTTCTTGTTCTTCCTTGCGCCTCCAAAATCAAACTCCCTCCTCTGCGGTTCTTCTTGCTTTCTGCTCTTTCCTTGCGATTGCCGTTTTCCTCTTATCATTCCACTACAGGTCCTTGTTCTTCCAAACCTCTTCCAACGACGTAGGAGATTGAGTCCAGGAGGATCATGGACGCACGCGACAGCGCTGAAGGCGCTGAGGAGCAGGAGGTTCCCGCCGGCGAGCACGACGGCTGGGAGGGTTCAGAGGTCTCCACCGAGGAGGTCGAATGGCTCCGCTCCACCAGGCGCATCCCGCTCTAGGTTGACTACCGTCTTCCCACCGGTGAGATCTCTCCCAAACCCAATGCCAATGAGCGGGTGGTTTTCCTTTCCCATTTTGAGCAAGGTGTCGCTCTGACAGTGAGCAGTTTCTTTTCTTCCTTTCTTTCCATTTTCCATCTCCAGACCCATCATCTCCATGCCAACGCGATTGGATCCCTTTTCTGCTTCATTTTCGCTCGCGAGGCCTATTTTGGCATTTGGCGCCTATAGTTATTCTATGGGACAAATATTTTAGCTTTAGGGTGCAAGTTGTCCCTCAGCCCTGCGCTCCCCGAGCCGAGAAGAAACCGACTTGGTGCGGTGCCGCTAGCATCTCTCCCAGGAGAGACTCCATCTTTCCTCGGGTCACTGTCCTTGAATCTTGCAAGAAATGGCATAGGACTTTCTTCTATGTCAAAAACAGCGAGACCACCGATAACATCCGACTCCCCCATTTCTCGGACGAGGTCCCCTGCAAGAAGTTTTGGCAGCTTGACCCGCGCGACCAAGACGCTGCGGTGAACGAGGCCAATGTGATCTTGGAAAGGTTGCTGTCGCTGGATGAGAACTTTCATCTCGCCGACATGGACCTCATGTGCACCTTCATTTCTCGCCGGGTAAGCCCTATCCAAGCCAGGAGCCACAATATGTGATTCATGAGTGGCTCCCACGACCCCACTCGGCACTCCACGAAGGAGCTTACCCACGATTCCGTGCCTCGCCGAGTAAGCTCGATCTTCAAACTGAACTTGGCGGATGATTGGGCTTGGAGCTGCTCTCCGTTTAGCCAGGTCAAGCTTGTCCCCTCGGTAAGTTTCCGAGTCACTTTCACTGCCGAATCAGCTTTAGCTTGTTTGCTACTCTCAATCTAGTTTTCGAATATTATTCTGTTTGTCTCTCGCAGAACCTTGTTCACTAGGTTGATGACAGTATTGTCCCTCCTAGCGCTTACAACAAGGATCGCTCCGATTCCGACGAAGTCGAGTATGATTTGGAGTGCTTCATGCCCATACCGCATGCGGTTGTTGCTTCAACTTCGGGTAAGAGTCAATCTCGAAACCCCTTACAAGATTGGTCTGACGATGATGAGGATGATGATTGTACGATTTTGGAGGTACATGCCTTGTGACCTTATCCCTCTAACTTATTCGAGTAAGCCTGTCATTTACTTATGCAGCTAGCCAGGTACATGACACTCCACCTCTCGCCGTGGGTGGAGTCGGCAAGATCCCCGTCGCCAAGCCGAATAAGCGACGCGGGGCCTCATCCAGTACTCAGCCAGCCAAAAAGAGCAAGGCTACTCCCGCTGCTGCCACGCTGGCTGAGACTCGCAAAGCTGCTGGGTGCCGAGTCACGCGTTGCCCACCATGCGATCCGGTTGTCACCGGGTAAGCTTTTGTGTTCTGCTTACATTAGATTTTTCCTTCTTATATGTTTCTACTATTTTCTTATGCGTGTCTTGTTGTTTTCAGCGCCGCGCCTCTTTCGGCTAACCAGGCTGCTCCTAGCATCGCCTCGCCGCTAAGGCCTGCACCTGCTTCGACTGGCTCTACGGTGCAGAACCCCGTCCGAGTCGAGGCTCCCACTGTTGAGGCTCATGCTTCTCAGTGTCAGTCAGACCCGGTGGCGCATCCCGCGAAGGAGACTCGGACCAGCACCCCTTGTGCTGGCCAGGAACAACTTCCTGATCTTGGTGCTAGCGATGCTGGCGCCGAGAAAACCTTCTCCATCAGTTCCTCTAGCACCAGTCCTCAAGCTGGTGCGCATGAACAACTTTCTGATCTTGGTGCCAGCAAAACAGCTGAGCCCAGTCAGTCGGCTCCCCTTTCTTCTCCAAACAAATCTGCTCACCCTCCTCTTCTGTCAAAGAACCAGACCCGGCCTACGGCTCCTGGACCGGCTCGCACCTCATCCGGCAAGACCACCTCCACCATACAGACAACTTTGGTTTGTGCTCCGGGTACCGCTCCTCAGATCCGTCCCCCGACATTAGCAACAATGCTCGTGTCAACGGGTAAACCGAGCGGGTCTACGGCTACCGGGTCAGGTGATGGTTCTAAAGCTATTGCCCTTCACACTAGTGCCGCTGCCACCCGCGCCAATGTGGGAACTATCCTGAAGATGGGGCAAGTTTCACTCGAACGCTCATCGGGAATGGCCTTGGTTCGGCTGAGCCTTATGCTGTGGCATGGAATGCAGATGATGAGAAGGAGTTCAACACCCGTGCTGGCAAGAAGCTAAAGCTAGGCCCCAAGGCCGTCTCCGGCATGACCCAGTAGGCCATCACCTTAATGGCTCGCGCGGATGAAGTGAACGAGGTAAATAACCTTTCTACTCTTTTGTGTTGATGAGTACTTTTGTTATACATATCACCTAGTCCACGAGGTTACTGTCGAGTGAGGAACTTACTCAGCTGTAAGCTGTAAGCAATAACTTAGCCTTTTATTTCCTTATGCCAAGCTCGCATGTTAGACTTTCGATCACTAGTCCCCGAGGTTACTGCCGAACTTATTTGGCTGTAAGCTCTAAGATAGGAGTCCCCTTTATCCGGTAGGGATCTTGACTTTTCCATTTATTCACTGTCTTTTTCCTTTGTGCAGCTTATGCATAATGAGCGCACCAAGGTGCATCAAGCTCTCCTCCTGGAGCATCGCAAGCTCGAACTTTCTTATGAGAAGCTGCAAATCGAGACCCAAGGCCAAGGTACTCTTCTTACTCTCCATATCTTTATTCGGTGTATCTTTCTTTGTTTCATTTTCTTAGTCTTTTCTCGTTGTTCTCCCACGGCTTCTACCCAGTCCACCATCGACACGCTCCACTCGTAGATCAGCAAGACAGAGAGTAAGTTCTTAGCCTTCCTCGTGTTGTTTTGTGTTCATGCCATTCTATTGCCTTATTATCCTGATGGGTCAAGATAATTCTGTTGCTGCTGATGAGTAATTCGTTCCGAATAAGCAGAGAAGCACCAATCTGAACTCCAGAAGGAGCAAGACAAGGTGACCCGGCTGAAAAAGCTAATGGCCGACATGGAGCAGAAACATTTAACCGATGTGAAGAGGCTGAAGGAAGAGCTTGCCGAAAGATGGCCAACACGCCGCCAGCGCCGAGAAAACCAGGGAGCTTCTCAAGGAGGTCGAGTCGGCAGTTGAGTCGGCGAACATGGATCTGGACGCGCTCCAAGCCAAGGCCAAGGCTTGGCAAACAAAGCTCGGCACCATCAAATCTTTTCTCGGTAGTGAGTTCTTACTCTTTTTTGCACTGTGCTTTCTGTTCTTGACTTTGTCATCCTTTTTGTTAGTTTTCTTTCTCTTTTGCTTTCAGAGAATTTTCCCGAGGCCAATTTGTTCACCATTCGGGCCATGAAGTGAGTGAGAGGCGAGTCTAGTGCTCCAGCTGTGGCGAGGTGAATAACGACGAGCATCTCGAAGCACTGTGGGAGCGCGTCAAGACCCTCAAGTCTTGCGGCGTGGACTTGCTCAAATCAGCCATTCATGCATTCCGCATGCTGTGGCCGGATAAAGATGCACCCACACTCATCGAGCCCCTTGCTGAAAGGCTGCTTCATACCGAAGACAACCTGGATCAGTGGCGTGAGTCGGCCGACCGAGCCACAGCGGATAAGGCCCTATCCTTCGTTCTTTCATGGTACAAGGACATCAATCTTGATGTGCTTGCACGCATAAGGGGAGACGGGAAGTGGCTGAATTATCCTGAGTTGATCAAGGTACGCCAAGAGCGAGCCTACGCCATGATCGAGTACACTATGGTACACGCTTGGTGCAACGGGCCCAACTTCCTCGACCTTGGCGACCCACTTGTCGAATTTGTTGACTAGGAGGGTGCTGAAAGTGAGGCCACCGAGTCGGATGACCCTGAAGACTCGGCGACTAATGCCCCTGACTCGGCAGATGCTCCAAGCCATGCTCCTAGTTCCAAGACTGCTCCTCCGGGTCCTGCTGCTTCTTAGACTGAGTAGGAAAAATACTTGAACTTCGATGAGATTCCCGGTATGCTTGGTACAAATGTAATATACATTGCACTTATGTTTGGTTATGTGCCTTTTGATAAGGCTATAAACATCTTTTTATATTTTGAGTGTGAA
This sequence comes from Avena atlantica, assembly GCA_910589765.1. Classification (NCBI taxonomy): domain Eukaryota; kingdom Viridiplantae; phylum Streptophyta; class Magnoliopsida; order Poales; family Poaceae; genus Avena; species Avena atlantica. The sequence goes on along the minus strand of OU342739.1, from coordinate 167,460,361 downwards.
TCATCCAAGGGCAAGTCCCCGAGTCTCATTTTTCCATTTCACCTTTCCTTGACTTTGGCTCTTGTCTACCTTTTTTGGCGTTCGACATTAGAGTCTCAAAGTACTAAGGATATAGTTATCGGGTATGAAAGTTAGATCACTTGGCCGAGGATCATTCAACACGCAATGCGATATAACCTGCAGTGGATTAGGCAAAAGACATTGGGCCGACTCACGTTTCTCCTTGTACTTATCCGGTGTTCGTGTTTACTCGTCATGCACCCTTTCCTCTGGGGGTGATAACTTATGCGTTCTGGCTGTGCGCTGCACTAGCCTTAGCACCATCTCCCCTTCTCGAAAAACACGAGGTTGAACTTTCCGGCTATGGTAGCATCGGAGGTTTTGTTGATATATAGCGGATCTGGATAATGCCAGTTCCCGTGATTCTTCGAGTAAGTCAACTCCATCTTCTCGGGCCTCTTTTACCTCGGCTTCCCAATATGGCCTCACTCTTGGCGAGTCATACTCTATGTCGGCAGACAAAACTGCTTCTGCCCCATACACAAGGAAAAATGGCGTATAGCCTGTTGACCAATTCGGAGTTGTCCTTAGACTCCATAGTACCGAGATTAGTTCCTCTATCCAACAGCCAGGTGATCTCTGGAGTGGTTCCATAAAGCGGGGTTTTATCCCGGATAGAACTAAGACATTAGCTCGTTCAACTTGTCCCTTTGATTCTGGATGAGTGACTGATGCCACATCGAGTCTTATTCGGTTTTTTCCGCAGAATCAAGCAAAAGCTCCTTCAGCAAAGTTTGTGCCATTATCTGTGATTACACTGTGTGGGTAACCATATCTCGGGATTATGTCCCTTAAGAATGTGACAACTATTTTTCCGTCCAATCTTTTGATGGGCTTCACTTCTATCCATTTGGTGAACTTATCGATCATTACCAATATATGAGTCATGCCTCCCCTTGCTGGCTTGAATGGTCCTACCATATCCAGGCACCATACTGCGAATGGCCAAGTGATTGGTATAGTCTTTAATTCAGACGCTGGTAAGTGTGACTTGGATGCATAATGCTGGCAACCATTACATTTTCCGACTAGCTCTTGTGCCTCTGCTAGTGCACTTGGCCAATAAAACCCATGTCGGGATTCCTTGGCCACCAATGCCCTTGATGATGCATGGTGCCCACATTCTCCTTGGTGAATATCCAATAGAATCGCTTGGCCTTTCTCTGAACTAATGCAACGCTGCAATACACTCGTCACACTTCTCTTGTATAGCTCCTTGTTGATTATGGTGTATGCTTTTGCCCTTCTTTCTGTTTGCCTCGCTAATATCTCATCATCCGGCAATGTTCCATCTTGTAACTAGTTGAATATTCGTTGTGCCCATGTTGGTATCAGTGGTTCCGGATCTGTTTCCCCATCAATTTCCATTGGCTCAGCCGGCATATGTTCTGCCGACATGGCCTGAGGAGTCCCGGAGTGTGATTCAGCTATCCCTGAGGTGAATGGATCAGTCCCCGAGTGACTCGAACCTGCCCCTGAGTCGATATCCATTGGCACAACGTCTGACTCCTGATTCGCCGGGGTGACCCTGATTGACTCGGATTCTGGTGACGGCTTGATCAATGGTTTCCTAAGGTGCTCCAATGCTATTCCTGGTGGTATCGCTTGCCGAGATGAACCTAATTTGGATAGTACATCTGCTGCTTCATTCATTGCTCTTGGGACGTGGTGGAATTCACACCCATCAAATTATCCCGAGATTTGTTGCACATGGAAACGATACAGTGCCATGTTTGCGTCCAACGCATCCCAATGCCCAGACACTTGCTGAATCACCAAAACACATAATACTTTTGATGCCAATCTCTTTGGCCACTTTGATGTCGTGGACAAGTGCTTCGTACTCGGCAACGTTGTTGGAAGCAACGAAATGGATCTGTAACACATACTTGAGCTGACCCCTCTTTGGCGATGTGAGCACTATCCCGACGCCCAAACCCATTTTCGTCTTGGACCCGACAAAATGCATCTTCCAGTAATTCAGATCTGGCAGTGGTGGTTCGTACTGCATTTCCATCCAATCTACGAAGAAATCTGCAATAGCTTGAGATTTAATTGCATCTCGCCTATCATACTATGGAGTATATGGTGCTAGCTCTATGGCCCATTTTGCGACTCGGCCACTGGCATCTTTGCTGCCTAATATATCCGAGATAGGCGCCTCACATATTACCCGGGTTGGGTGTTTTTGAAAATAATGTTTCAGCTTCTTTGCTGCCATATATACCCAGATGTCATTTTCTGATAATGAGGGTAATTCTGCTTTGATACAGAGAGCACTTCGCTCAAGTAATAAACTGGCCTTTGGACTGATTTGCCCCCTCTTCGCGTTCAACCACTATTACTTCACTTATAACTCTGTTGGTTGCGGCGACATAGAGCAACATTGGCTCTTTGGATAGTGGTGATGCTAATATTGGTGCTGTTGCCAACATTTTCTTTAGTTCATGGAAAACGCTATCAGCTTGCTGTGTCAATGTGAATTTGTCTAATTTTTTCATCAGTTGATATAGTGGTAGGGCTTTTTCACCTAGCCGATTAATAAATCTACTCAACGAGGCCATGCATCATGTGAACTTCTGGACATCGTTGAGGGTTTTCGGCAATTCCATTCTTTCGATGGCCCTGATCTTTGTCGGGTTAGCCTCAATTCCTCGGCTGGATACAAGAAATCTGAGTAACTTGCTAGCCGGGATGCCAAATGTGCATTTTTCCGGGTTAAGTTTCATCTGGAATCTTCTTAAGTTTGCGAATGTTTGACGCAGGTCCTCAATTAGAGTATGAATTTGCTTGGTTTTTATTACCACGTCATCGAAGTATACTTGAACATTTTTGTGAAATTTATCTCGCAAGCATTTTTGCATGCATCTTTGATATGTTGCACCTGCATTTCTCAGTCCGAATGGCATGGTACGATAGCAATAAGCCCCGTACAGGGTGATAAAAGCTGTCTTTATTTGATCATTCGGATTCAGTGGTATCTGATGGAATCCAGAATACGTGTCCACAAACGACAACAACTCACACCCGACAGTAGAATCTATGACTTGGTCGATCCGTGGCAGGGGAAATGGATCTTTTGGACATGCCTTATTGAGGTTCGTGCAATCAATACACATGCACCATACCACTACCACGTTCGGGTCATCCTTTTTCTTCTTGACCAAGACGGGATTTGATAACCAATCCGGGTGCAGTACTTCCATGATGAATCCAGCAGCTAAGAGCCTGGCAATCTCGGCAGCTATTACTGTCCTCCTATCTTCGGCGAATCGACGGAGGGGTTGCTTCACCGGCTTGGCATCTGGCCTGACATGAAGAGAGTGCTCAGCCAGCTCCCTCGGAACTCCATGCAAATCCTGTGTGGACCATGCAAAGATATCCCGATTCTCACAGAGGAAGCTGGTGAGCTCGCTTTCCTATTTGTCAGTGTGGCCAGCCCCAATGGTCACTGTATGCTCCAGGAAAGTCTCATCCACCTTTACCTTCTTGGTCTCTTTGGTAGCTTGAAATGACACATTGCCATGCAGATTAGTGAGTGCCGGCATGGACATTTGTGCTGCTTTGGCCAATGCTGCCACCTCCAACATTTGATGCTTTTCCTGCGCTATGAACAGTGACTCGGCCAATGAAGATCCGGCTGAGGCACAAGCAATGGACCTTTTGTAATCTCCTTCAACTGTAATCACCCCACATGGGCCTGGCAGCTTCATCTTCAAGTAAGCAATGTGAGGAGTAGCCATAAACTTCGCCATAGCCGGCCTGCCGAGTAAGGCATGATACGAGCTGACCAAATCAACCACCTCGAACCCTATGGCTTTAGTGCGACAATTCTCTCTATTGCCAAATAAGACGTTGACCTAGATCTTGCCAATTGGCTCATAGGACAATCCTGGCACGATGCCATGGAAAGTTGTCTTAGTCGGCTCCAGCATGTTCATGGTAATGCCTAACTTGAGCATGGTATCCTTGTACATGATGTTGATGCTACTGCCATCATCAATCAGTACCTTGGAAAACTTCACATTGATATCAGGGCCCATGAAAGTTTGATCTAAGACTAGAGCATAATCTCCTGGGGTTGGCATGATCTTGGGGTGATACTTTATGCTCCAAGTTATTTCTTGCTCGAACCAGTGCATGTACTTAGGAATTTACGGTATTGTGGCATTCACCTCCATCATCCGTCTCTGCTGGATCTTTTTGTCATTTGGTTCTGTGACGAAGACGACATAGCTCTGGTGATGTTCCGTGGATGACATGAGCATCGTCACCTCTTGGATTGTGCACCTGGTGTATAGCTTCCCTTCTTTCTTGATTATGATACCGTGACTGCCTGTTTTCATATCTATTATCAGCTCCCATAGCTTGAGCATTTCCTCCTGTAAGTGGTGGAGGGGGAGATGGTGGTAGCTGCTTACTCGGGAAATCCACTCTATATCCTTTCTGAAACCAAGTACATTGTCTTGTTATGTGATTTGCTGGCTTACTCGGACTAGGCATGTGAAATTTACACGGCTGGTCCATCATCATCTCATAGGTATACTTCTGTCGGTCCTGATACTGCTTCCTTTGTTCATATGGCTTTTTGCCATCATTCTTTGGTACCCACTATTGTTGTCCATTTGTCCTTTGAAGTTGGCTACTTCCAGCATCTGGATGATCCTGACTCACGGCTGCAACCTGAGTCGAACCATATCTGTAGTCTGGCCTTTCATCTCTTCTTGTGCTTCTGTATTCGGATCTTTCCTGGCACCTTTGCGACCCGGCAGCATCATAGATCTGAGTCTCAGTCATCGCATCTGTCGACATGAGCAGAGGCTGAGTTGGATCTCCTAACACATACGAGTCAGCAATCCTTATTGTTTCTGCCAAGTTTCCCGGCATATCCCTCTATAACCTTTGCCACAACACACTTTCGTCTCTGCAACCTTGAGCAAACCAAGCGATTGCATGTGACTCGATTACCCCTTCGCAAGAGTTGCGTATTGTGCAACATCTTGTGGGGAATTCTCTGTCTGTCTCATTCGGCCTTTGCTTGCACATTGCTAACTGTTGTGGGCGATTCGGCCTCTTGTAGGTGCTCGTGAAATTTCTCACAAAAGCTTCCTGAAAATCGATCCAGCTGTTGATGCTTCCGGGTGGCAAATTATTCAGCCACACCCGTGCTGGTCCTTCTAACATTTGTGGTACATATCATACTGCCCATTTCAAATTTCCCTGCACGATTTTCACAACAGTTCCATCATCTATGAGCCAGTCTTCTGGCTTTGTGCTCCCATCGTAAGTTTTTGTTCCTCTGGCTAGCTGGAAGTTTGGTACAGGTGGCTCCTTCATGATCCTTGGGCCAAAGCATGGGGGACCATGTGAACCTTGCGACTCGATCAGCTCTGCCATCTTTATTCGGTCAAGTTTCAGCCTTGCATCATCCGGCTGAAGGTTCCTGCCTCCGAGTCTGGCTCCCATCGCTTGATACGCATGATCCGGCAATTCATACCCGTCGTTCACCATCGCTGAGTAACCATCATTGTATTTGTTTGCGTTCGGGTTAGCAGGCTGTTGTACTGCTTTTCCCGCGCTTTGCTGTCTTTTTTCGAGTTGAGCCGGAGCATCATTCGGTGCTGTATTTCCTCCTCCCGCCGAGTGAGCTCCACGCCTAGGTTGAGGTGCAAAATTTTGCCCCCCATTTTCATTCCTTTGCCCTGCTTGCCTCTCTCGGCCTGCATTTTCCTGATTCTCATTTCCTTGGGCATTATTCCTTCTCATTCCCTGTGCATGCGCTGGATTTCCCTGAGCCATTGCTGGGTCATAAGTGATCATTTGCTTGTTCCTCCCCAAATCCACGCTCTTTTCTTTTCTCGGTCTTGGCGCTGCTCCGGGTGAGGATGCCATATGACCTGCTGATCTTGCTAGGACAGGAGTCGCCGAGTGAACCATCTATGACCTCCCTGCTATACCCGGATTCGCCCTATAGTATGCTTCGTTCAGCATGCTAGATGCTCTTACCAGTTCATTGACTCGCTCTTGTTGTCTTTTTCTTCGCTTCTCCTGTCAAATGGGGTAATTCTGCCATTGCTGCTTTTGCGGCTCGCAGGTTAGCTGCTGCTGTATTGTAAGTTGTCCGCATAGCTGTCTCATTGCTATTCTCTGGTGTTATTTTGGATGTTGCATCTGCCAACTCCTCATTGAGGTTTTTTCCTCTTAATCTGGTCGCATCAAGCCGGGTCTTTGCGCCCTTGACTCGATTTGCCGAGTTGAGCTCTCGGATTGTGATATCCACATCTTGCTGTAACTGTGTTGATTCCTTTGCTTTCTCCAGAACCTTTATCCTGGCCTCCTCTAACTCGTCTTGCACGCGTGCCGGATCAGTTGATTGCGCTACTGGCTCTGCCAACTTGTCTATCGCATCTTGCAGGTCTTTAGCCCTGTTACTCCTAGCTATGTTCTCTGTCTTTTCCAGTGGTGCATTTGCTGTTCTCGCAGCTTTTGGTGTCTCCTCATGATTTCCTCCCTCAACATTGTCATTCACTACTAGAGCTACTGACGGAGCTGCTGGGTTAGGGGCTGTCATCATTACCTCAACGGAGATGAGTTGGTGAAGCTTCCCAGCGACAGGAACCGCTGGCGGATCCGACGCCAGGACGACGTGCTCCGGATATGCGCGTTCCACGTGCACGGTGACGTAGACCTGGTGGTCGCCGAACTTGATGAAGCAAACGCCCCTAGGGAACGACTTGGTACCGAAGCACCCCGCGTTGTCGCTGACGAAGTTGAGCGCTCCAAACCTCTGGATGAGGCCAGAGTAGACACGCTCGCCGGTCTTGGCGATGATGTTGCCCGTCCGGATGAAGACTCCATCAAGCACCTGCTTCTTCCCCATGGTGGGTGCCAACTGCCGTGGTGGTGTCACGGCAGATGCCATGGGTAGGCTTAAGTTGGGGGCCGAATGGGTGCTTGTGGTCACCGGGGAGGGAGTGCACGATCTTGCCATGCAAGAAGAACAAGATGAACTCTCCACACATAGGAATTTTATTGACGCTTGAGGTTTACAAGTGCTCCTTGACTGTATGAACTAGTGTACTAGGCACTAGTTTCCTACTTGGTCCAACCTCCTTCTACTATAGCTATGCCCCTCCTTATATAGGTGGTTCTAGCTAGGTTACACCCCTTTGGGTTCTAGGGTTACTGTTTGGATCTTGGTCCCTACTACGCGGGCCGGGTCATGGGCTTGCCCTAAGCCCAATGGCCCAGTCCACAAAGCCAGATAGCTAACGGTCTTCTGGTATGTCGCCTCCTGTTCCTTTTGGCGTCACGCAGTCACTTTGTGCGTCAGCCCTTGCTTTGGGCGTCACCCGACTCCTTTTGTGTCACCCGGCGTCGCCCTTCTCTTTTGACCACGCTTTACCATGGTCCCTCCTGAGCCTCACTCGGAAAGGTGCCACGTGTCCTATCTGACTCGGCCCATCCTCGGGAGACTCGGCTCGTTGATTCCTGCTAGGTTGACACCTTTGTCTTATACGGGCCGACATAGTTTCTATGTCGGCCGCATACAATTCTCTTACTCGGTCGTACTTACTCGATGTAAGCCAAGATGGGCTGTGTTTCACCCCTTGTGATCCTACCGGGGGTTATCCCCCCGAAACTAAGCTTGAGCTTTTGTCCATTCTTCATCTTATTACATCATTCTCTCTCTACACCTGAAATTTTTCCTTCATACAAAACTTCACACAATCTTCATTAGCAACATTAGTGTATTCAAAAGATAATAGATCTTTGGGTTTAGCTTTGGAACAGCAAAACGTTTCACTAAAAGCACAAGCTACTGTAGCAACTCCTTCAAAAAGCTCAATTCCCCAAAAGATAACTCAAAAAGGAATCAATAAGAAGCAAATGCAAATAATGGCAGAAATCTGTCAAAACAAACCAGCAGGTAGAAACCGATTTTTTAGAAGACCTTCTGTTGCTGAAATAAAAAAGTGTTGAACTAACTAAAGTTATATAACATACTGGGGGATTTATTCGCAAATTGTGAGCTCAATACGACTTAGATAGACTCCTCATGAATTTTTATGGTGGAGGACAGAAATCTGTTGCGGGACAACAACTCCCCAAATCTTATTTCCCTCTCATTAGAGGTCATTCTTGGCACAAAAAGCAAATAAAAAGGATAAGGAGAGGTCATTACTAAAGTAATAACTTCCAAGACTGAAGGAAACTCTTGGGTTATCTCCCAACAAGTACGTTTCTTTAACTCCTTTAACTTAGGCACAAGAAGGAAGAAATCACGTATTTTTAAATGAAGAAGCATTAACATCAAACCTTGCTTTAAAAGGAGGAGCAAAAAGCAACTTATCTCTCCTCATAGGGAAGTGTTCAATACCTTTTTTGAATGTAAATTGATACTTAATGGTGCCTTCTTTCATATCAATGATGGCACCAACAGTTCTAAGAAAAGGTCTTCCCAAAGTAATAGGACAAGAAGCATTGTATTCAACATCCAAAACATAGAAATCAACAGGGACATAAGCATTGTTAACCATAATGAGAACATCATTAATACTCCCCATGAGTTTCCTTTTATCATTATCATTAAGTGGGACATCCAAATAACAATCTTCCAAAGGTGGAAAATCAAGCATTTCATAAATCTTCCTAGGCATAATAGAGACACTAGAACCAAGATCACATGAAGCTTTGAGATCAAAGTCATTCACTTGCATATTAATAATGGGTTCCCAACTATCTTGTATTTTCCTAGGAATAGAAGCTTTATGTTTTAACTTCTCTTCATTAATCTTAACAAGAGCATCTATAATGTGTTTGGTGAAAGCAACATGCATATAACTAGCATCTGGACTTCTAGCAAGCTTTTGCAAGAACAGAATCACTTCAGAAATATTGCAACCATCTATATCAAAATCAAACTTAGCATTACTAGTAGTAGACTCAATATGCTTAGGCATTGTAGGAGGAGGAATATGGACTTCTTGTGGTTTAGTGGCATCCATTTTGGTGATGGTGCACACACTATTTTTTCTATCAATTTCAGCTTCCCTTTCCCACCTAGCATGAAGTTCACTAACAGTCTAACATTTTCATCAATAGTAACTTGTATGGCATGAGTAGCAGCAAAGGTACTTTCCATGGTTTCAGGTTTAGCAGCCATTTTATTAATCAAAGAGGAATGAGCTTCAGACAAAGAGGAAATATTTTTCTCAACATTTAAAAGATTTTCATCCACAGTCTTGTTGAAAACGGTTTGTTTACTAATAAAGTATATGAGCTTGACTTCAAGTTCAGAGGGGGCACTTCTAGCATTGTTGTAGGAGTTTCCATAAGTGTTGCCAAAATTGTTGTTTCTAATGAAGTTCACATCAACTTGCTCTTCTTGAGCAACCAAAGAGGCTAAGTGAACATTATTTGAATCTAAAGGAGCTTTCCCATTAAAAAGCATATCCATAATAACATCTATCTTATCACTCAAAGAGGAGGTTTCTTCAACAGAGTTTACCTTCTTACCATTTGGAGCTCTCTTAGTGTGCCATTTAGAGTAATTAACCATCATATTATCAAGGAGTTTTGTTGCAGCACCCAAAGTGATGCCCATAAAGGTACCTCCACCAGCTAAATCCAATAGGTTTCTTGAAGAGAAGTTCAAACCTGCATAAAAAGTCTGGATAATCATCTAAGCAGTCAGTCCATGAGTGGGACAATTCTTAACCAAAGATTTCATTCTTTCCCAAGCTTGAGAAACATGTTCATTATCAAGTTGTTTAAATTTCATAATATCACTTCTCATAGATATAATCTTAGGAGGAGAATAGTACTTTCCAATAAAATCATCTTTGCACTTAATCCAAGAATCAATACTATTTCTAGGCAATGCTAGCAACCATTCTTTAGCTTTTCCTCTCAAGGAGAAAGGAAACAGCTTGAGCTTAATAATATCTCCATCTACATCCTTATACTTCTGCATCTCACAAAGTTCAACAAAGCTATTGATATGGGCAGCAACATCATCAAAACTAGCACCTGAAAATTGCTCTCTCATCACAAGATTCAACAAGGCAGGCTTAATTTCATAAAAGGTAGCATCAGGACCAGGTGGAGCAATATGAGTTCTTAGGAAATCATTGCTGTTTGTGCTAGTGAAGTCACACAACTTGGTGTTCTTAGTAGAGTTCATTTTGGCAAAGTGGAGCAAGCCAAAAACAGCAGCAGCAGCTAGAGCAGGAACTAATTTTTTTTGTGTTTTTTGATAAGAGAAAGCAAACCAAACTATTTTTTTGAGTTTTTGATAAAAATAGGCAAACAAAACCAAGCAAACTAAAAACAAAGTAGAGAGAAAGGTTGAGGAGGACTCCCCTTGTGAAGACGTCCTTAGCCTCCCCGGCAACGGCGCCAGAAAGCTTGATGGCGCCCGGTGTTGACATGGGAGAGATTCGTTGGAAACCCTAAGAGCAAGGTGTGAAGAGCATAGCAGCAAGTCTTCCCTTAGTAAGACACCGAGGTTATCGAACCAGTAGGAGGAAGGAAACGTCTCAAAGGTGTTGCAAGCAACATGGAAACCTGCACAACACAAACTCAAGACTTTGCCCCAACGAACAGTGAGGTTGTCAAGCTCACCGGTTTGTTGTAATAAAGGATTAAATGTATGGTGTGGAAGGTGATGATGGTTTAAAACAAGTAAACAAGTAATAGTGGAAGATGTATCAATGGTAAAGATTGGACCAGAGTCCATAGTTCACTAGAGGTGCTCTCCTTAGGTAAACAAACATGGCATGCAGGGTAAACAAATTACAGCATGGAAATTGACAGGACTGAGAAAGGCATAACAATGCAATACTAGACAAAAAGATCCTATGAGATTCGATTGGGAAATACACCAATATACATAGACCGCCATCCAACTGCATCTATGACTAGAAGTCCACCTTCAGGTTATCATCCGAACCCCCTCTAGTATTAAGTTGCAAGCAACAGACAACTGCTTTAAGCAAAGTGTGTAAGGTAAAAAATCCACTTGTTCCATGAACAAGAGACCGTTCTTTTCTCCCTAGTGGCAACAACACATCTACCACCGTAGAGATTTCTGTCACTTCCCTTGATAAGTAGAGGCATGAACCCACTGTCGAGCATAAATACCCCCTCTTGGAGTCACTAGCAACTACTTGGCCAAGATAGCTACTAACAACGGAGAGCATGCAAGATGAAAAACAACACAGACATGATAGAATCAATAAGACAAAACCATTTATCAATCTAACATAGTAATCTCAATATCCATCGGATCCCCGCAAACACAACATGCATGATTACAAATATATTAGATCTTGATCATGAACAGAGCTCACAAGATCTATACATGAAAGCACAAGGAGGAGATACAACCATCTAGCTACTACATGGACCTGTAGTCCAAGGAGGAACTACTCACGCTTCATACTGGAGGCTGGAATGATGAAGAAGAAGGCCTCTGGGATGATCTCCCCTCCGGCAAGGTGCCGGGAAGAACTTCAGATCCCCCGATCTAGGGACGATGGTGGCGGAGGCTACAGACGGTTTCGTGGAGTTTTGATTGGGTGTTTAGGGTTTTGGCATCGGGGGGACTTTATAGGCGAAGAGGCGAGGCAGGGGGCACCAGGGAGGATGCACCCCCAGGCGCGCCTAGCCCTAGGCCACGCCGCCAGGGGGTGTGGCCCTGTGGTGATCCTCCTCCGTCTCATATTCTGGCTTCGTGTTGCCCACGGTAAAATATTGACTTTGGCGTTTGACCCGTCCAATTCCGAGAATATTGATTTTCTGCCTTTCTGGAACCAAAAGCAGAAGAAAATAGGCAACTAGCACTGCAAAAACTTGTTAATAGGTTAGTACCAGAAAACATATAAAAACACCTCAAAGTGTAGACAAATCAAAGCAAAGTGGATACTAAAAAAGCATGGAACGTCAAAAATTATAGATACGTTTCCGTTGTATCAGCGCGGCCGGGGCACGGTGCGGTTAAGACACGGCGGCGGCGCGGCAAGCACGGCCGGGGGTGGTGCGGTTATGACATGGAGGCGGCGCGGCGAGGCAGGGGCACAGCAAGGTTGGTGCACGGCGAGGCGAGGGCGGTGAGCGCGAGCACGAGCGGCTGGCAACGAGGGCGGCATCGAGCTCGATTGAAAATCGGGCAGCACCTCCCGTCTCCATGGCTTGATACGTCCAATTTTCATCACCATTTTATATCATAATTTTCTTCTATTCATTGATATATTTCATATTAAGAGGTGATACTTATGTTATTTCATCTATTTTTTGCACGTTGTATGATTCTTGGAGGATGAACTGCTAGAGTCAGGATTTTGATGGAAAAAGTGGTGTTTTGATGCAATTTCACGAAGATTAGAAAAATACCAGAAAAACTACAGAAAATTATATTTTCCAGAAGACGAAGGATGCCAAAAGGGGAGGCAGAGTTGGGCCACAGGAGGCCCACACACCCCAGGTGCGGGCCACCCTAGGCCGCGCCTACAAGGGGTGCGGCCACCCTGGCCCACCTCTGGATCCGCCCTCTCTCCTATATTTTCTCCTCGAAACCCGAAAGTAGGGGAGCGACCACAGAAAGATTCCGCCGCCTCTGCGGGGCGGAAACCACCGAGAGAGAAAGAGCTCTCCGACAAACAGATTTCTGCCGGGGAAATTCCTTCCCGGAGAGGGGAGATCATCGCAATCAACACCGTCATCAAGATAGACTTAATCAGGATCATCATCATCATCCACACCATCATCTCCACCAGCACCATCATCACCACTCCATCCCGCCGTAACAATTGTGTTGAATCTTGCATAGTTCTTAGGTGAAACTTTCCCAGTGTTAATTACTATTGTAGTTGATGCTTGTGAGTGGAACCATTGAATTATTGTTTATGTTCAGATTGTTATCCATCATTATATCATCTCTGATCTTGATCCATTTGATGTCTCGTGAGTAGTTCGTTTAGTTCTTGAGGACATGGGAGAAGTCATTTTGTTAGTAGTGGAATTGTGTTGAGGTATTATTCAATGGTTTAATATTTAAGTTGTGGTGCTATTCTTCTAGTGGTGTCATGTGAACGTCGACTACATGATACTTCACCATTTATGGGCCTAGGGGAATGCATTGTGTATTTGGCTACTAATTGTGGGGTTGCCGGAGTGACAGAAACTTGAACCCCCGTTAGGAAACCTTTGCACAAGGGAGTGTAGGATCTCAGAGTTTAAGGCCGTGGTTAGTTTTTTATCTTAATTTCTTTCTTGTAGTTGCGGATGCTTGCAAGGGGTTTAATCACAAGTATGTATTAGTCCAAGTAAGGTCGGTACATTAGAACAGGTTCACCCACACAACACTTATAAAACCAAAGAAGATTAATCAACTATATGAAACGAAAGCACTTGACAGTATTCCCATGTGTCCTCGAGAACGTTTGGTCCTCATAAGTATTTACTCCAGCTTGTCCTTTGCTAAGAAAGGATTGGGCCACTTGGTGCAATTATTAGCTATCTTTATTTACTTGCACTTTATTTTCTTGCTTTATCGAAAATCCCTAAAAATCCCTTTGCCAAGTATTTGCAGAGAACTCTTGAGCTAGTACCACTAGTCAGCACCTTCTGCTCCCCGTTGGGATCGACACTCCTATTTATCAAAAGTACTATGATGCACCCCCTATACTTGTGGGTCATCAAGACTAATTTCTGGCGCCGTTGCCGAGGATTGAAGCGCTATTGAAGAGTGGAACTAGTAAAGGAAACTTCTACTGTGAGTATTGCTTTTTATTTCTGTTTGTTACTTTGTTTCCAATATGGATAACCCACTTGGTTTCCTGTTTGGGAAAACTACTACCACTGATAAGGTACTAGATGAATCACCACCTGTTGAGATAGATCCTTTAAAGATACCTACAAGTATTGTTGATCGTGTCATGCATAATTATTATTTTGGGGATGGAACTGTCCATCCTGGTGATCACTTGCTTTTTATCCATGAATTATGCGGGTTGTTTAAGTGTGCATGTATCACAACTGAACATGTGAAGAAGTTACTCTCTATATCATTGAAAGGAAGAGCTGAAGAATGGTATATGCTGGTGAAGAATGGAAAATCCATGGAATGGGAGGAAATAGTACCTCTCTTTTACTCTAAATCCTATCCTCCCAGTGAAATTCATAAGGATAGAAATCTTATATATAAATTTTGGCCTCTTGATGGAGAGAGTACAACCCAAGCTTGGGGGAGCTTGAAGTTACTGATACATCGTAAATGTATCTATAATTTTTGATGCTCCATGCTTGTTTTGTATCAACTTTGCTATGTTTTGTCTACATTTTGAGGTATTTTTATACAGTTTCTGGAACTAACCTATTGACAAGATGCCACAGTGCCAGTTGCCCGTTTTCTGCTGTTTTTGGTTTCAGAAAGCTAAAAAATGAATATTCTCGGAATTGGACGGGACAAAAGACAAAGTTCATATTTTTCCCTGAGCGATACATAAAATCGAAGATGAGATGGAGGAGGACACAAGGGTGGCCACACCCTAGGTGGGCACCAGGCCCACCCTGGCCGCGCTCACAGGGGGTGTGGGCCCCTTGGCACTCCATCGACCTTGCCTCCTTCGCCTATAAGAAGCCCCCGACTCAGAAACCCTAAGAATCAACCATAAAGCCACGAAAAGTTCCGCAACGCCACCACCACTGAAGGGGAGATTCAGGGGATAGAAATTCTCTGTTCCGACACCCTGCTGGGACGGGGAAGTGTCCCCGGAGCCATCTCCATTGATCTCCACCACCATCTCCATCATCGTTGCTGATTCCCATGATGAGGAGGGAGTAGTTCTTCCTCGAGGCTAAGGGCTCTACCGATAGCAATGTGTTCATCTCTCTCTATGCATGATCATGTTGTGGTCATCAGCTTTGTAATCAAGTAGATCTGCTCTGCTACTCAAGTGCTTTAATTGATCTCTGCTCTCCCCATGTGTGTGAAAGTGACAACATGCACGCCATGGTAGCACTTAGGATAGAGTTTACATAAATACTCATCGTGCTTTAATAGATATATTATTTTCCCCACATGTGTGAAAGTGACAGCGTGCACGCCGTGTGTGGCACTTATGCTAGGTTACATATATATTTATCATGAGTATATTTTGAGTTGGTTGTCTCTATGAAATTGTGGTGTTTGTTGGAACCATATAGCGCTCAAGGTGACAGTGTGGGGTTATCTAGATTGGGAAAGGTGGACTTTGAGGTGTGCTGTTATAACCCTACCATCGATTAGAGTATCCAACCGGAGAGTAGTTAAGAGTAGTATCATAAAGAGAAGATATTTATATGAGAGAGTGTTCACTAGTGAAAGTATGATCCCTAGGCCTTGTTTTAAGCATTGAAACACCATTTGCATCTAGATCTGTTGCATGCTTACTTGATTCCATCTTTATTTAAGTTTTCTTTTAGTCTCTCCCATGTCAACAACAAGTCAGAAGCTCTTTTATGGCACCGTTACTACTTGTATTTCACTATCTCTTCGCCGTACTAGTGCACCTATACACCTGACAATTGTATTGGGTGTGTTGGGGACACAAGAGACTTCTTGTATCTTGATTGCAGGATTGCTTGAGAGGGAATACCTTTGACCACTTCCTCCCTGAGTTCGATAAACCTTGGGTAATCCACTTAAGGGAAACTTGCTGCTGTTCAACAAACCTCTGCACTTGGAGGCCCAACAACTGTCTTCAATAATATAAGTGCATAGACATCAAGCTATTTTTTGGTGCCGTTGCCTGGGAGGAAATGTAAAAGTCACTCACACACGTTACCCCACGACAACAGCAAGCCAAAAAGCTATTTTCTGGCGCTGTTGCCGGGGAGGTAAGGTAAAAGGTACTCACATCCTCCGGTGTGAGTGCTCGAAGTTATTTCCTTTAGATTCTGCAATTTTGTCTTTTTGTTTCTTGTTTTCACTAGTTAGGCTTAATGGAAAACAACAACAAAATTAGAGAGCTTTATAGTATTTATCTTGAGTTAGGACATGAAGTGTTTGAAGAGAAAATTAAAAAACCTATGGAGTTTTATTTGCACGCTAATAACAATGTTATTAGTATGAATTCTTTGAACGCCATTATTGCTAATGCTATGGAAACGTCTAAGCTGGGGGAAGCTAGTTTTTATGAAAATTATCTTTTTAGTCCCCCAGCTTTGGAAGATAGCTATTCTATTGCTTATGATGATACTTTACCTCCAATATATGATGATTACAATGATGAGTATGATATTTTCAGTCCACCTATTATTGAGGAGAAAAGTAATTGTGATCAAAATATGCCTCCTATATTTGATGACTATGGTGATGAGAATAATAATGATAGCTATTTTGTTGAATTTGCTCCCACTACAATTAATAAGAATGACTATGCTTATGTGGAGAGTAATAATTATTTTATGCATGTGGCTCATGATAAGAATGTTTTATGTGATAGTTATATTGTTAATTTCATTCATGATGCTACTGAAAGCTATTATGATAGAGGGAAACATGGTCTTTTGTATCTCAAAAATATTAAGTTTCCCCTCTTTATGTTGAAATTCTTGAAGTTGCACTTCTTTTGCTTTCCTATGCTTGTTGCTTTGTGATTTAATTACTTGTTTCTTTACAGGATTCATATGCATAGGAAGTGGGTTATACTTAAATGTGTTTTGAATTTGCTTCTTGATGCTCTCTGTTACTGCAATTCATATTTCTTATGTGAGCATCTTCTCAAATTATCATGCCTAACTTAAAGGTGTTAAAAAATACTTGTTGGGAGATAATCCAAGAGTTTTCTTGAGTCTTGGAAGTTATTACTTTATTAATGACCTCTACTTATCCTTTTTGTTTTTTTTTGTGCCAAGAATGACCTCTAATGAGAGAGAAGTGAGATTTGGGGAGTTGTTGTCCCGAAACAGATTTTTGTGCTCCACCATAAAAATTTGTGAGGAATATATGTAAGTTGGATTGAGATGACATTTTGTGAATAAATCCCCCAGTATGTAAGATAACTTTCATTAGTTCAACAATTTTTGATTTGGGCAACAGAACATCTTCAAAAAATCGGTTTATACCTGCTGGTCTATTTTGACAAATTTCTACCATTATTTGCATTTGCTTCTTTTTGATTCCTTTTTTGGGTTCTTTTTGGGAAAATGAGATTTTTGAGGGAATTTCTAAAGTAGCTTGTGTTTTTAGTGAACGTTTTTCTGTTTCAAAACTAAAACCCAAAGGTCTATTATCTTTTGAATACACTAATGTTGCTAATGAAGATTGTGTGAGCTTTGTATGAAGGAAAATTTTCAGGTGGAGGGAAGAATGATGTAATGAGATGAAGAATGGACAAAATCTCAAGCCTGGGGATGCCACCATGTGTCACCCCAAGAAATATTCAAGAGTTACAAGCATCAAAGCTTGGGGATGCCCAAGGCATCCCTTTCTTCATTAATAAAAAGCTCAGGTCTTTCTAGACACTTCGTTTTTATTGTTTCATGCACTGTTGTGTTGTTCTTGGAGCGTCTTAGTTTTTGATTTTAGTTTTATTTTTCTTAGTTTGCTTGATAAGTTGGTTGGATCCTAGCACACTTCTTTTGGAGAGAGACACACTCCATTTTCATTGCCTAGAACACTCTAGTTTTCATTCTTATTGTTTTGTGAGTGTTCTCTTTTGCTAGCACTGCATTTAGCCTTAGTTTTCTTGTGCTTTCAGTTAGAACTTTTTAGTTCTTCTTTGTGGATTTGTGAGACAAGCTCACTGATCTTTGTTGATTATTATCTTTGTGAGTTGTTTCAAATAGGTTGATTGGTGCTGGATAGGAGTAGAAAGTTCTTGCTTATAGTGGTACAAAAGGGAGCTTGCGTTGACTGTGGACTAGACTCTATCATGTCATGCTAGATGTTTCTTTAACCATATGCTTCGTGATTATTGCTGTAGCATGACTTGTTTCAAACAATTGAGCTTGCTTAATGTGCCTTGAAGGAATCATGCGTTGTTTTAGCATACAAAAGCATAGTATTGTGGTATTCTCCTTTGATGCTTTGTTTGGGTTAACTTGGCACATTCTCACACCATGTTATGACTATGAAGAAGTCACCATAGCCTCTATGATCATTTAGTCCTTGACTTGTAGTACCACTTTATGCTTTGATTAGTAATGTTTTGTCGCTCTGCATGATTATGGCCATTATTGCTCTCTTACTTGGTCACTCCCAGTCTTTTGCTAGCCTCCACTTGTATGAGTAAGCTATACTCATGCTTCCAACTCCCAAGAAACCAAGTT
Organism: Avena atlantica; assembly: GCA_910589765.1. Classification (NCBI taxonomy): domain Eukaryota; kingdom Viridiplantae; phylum Streptophyta; class Magnoliopsida; order Poales; family Poaceae; genus Avena; species Avena atlantica. The sequence goes on along the minus strand of OU342739.1, from coordinate 167,441,983 downwards.
ATTCCAAAGTGTCCACTATAAATTCCTATCCATGGTGTCTTACAGCATTCCAAGTATATTCTTGTTTTATCTATCTTCTAATTAAAAAGTATTTTGTTATGTGAAAACTTAGTGATTAAATCTCTCACAAACTTGATGGAACACTTTATTTTTATTGCCCCTAATAAACTTGAACCATTGTGTCAGCTATGTTGTATATGCTTGCACTTATACGTTGGAATTAGAAGAACCATGTTGTCATGGGGAACTGTAGAGGTCCCGACCTAATAAGGTAGAGATCCATGTGTTTACAATGCTAGTCCCTGGATCAATAGCTAGCATCCACAGTTTAAGATGTAATATCAAGAAACAAAGGTCATGATACAACTTTATAACCAGGAATAAAATAATTCATTACATCTTACATAGCTCATTTGGCTATCTCATTACAATGCAGCAGAATATCTATATAGCATGGAGTCCTTCATCTTCAAAGTTCCACATGCAATCATGTTGGTTGTAGACTTGTAATCCTGTTCAACACACTTCACTAACATCAAATAAACCTGGAACATAATAAGTTACAACCACAAGGGTCAATACATTTGAATTGTATTGGCAAGTGATACTATGGTAGAATAGTGGTATCTATCATCTATATGCATTTGGCTAAGTGTAGCTGAGGCTTGCTTTGCTCAAAATAGATTTTCCTTATCATTTGAAAACACTAAGTTTTTTTTGTCAAATTACCCAAGGAAAAACCAATAGGAATTGGTTAACCTTTAACCCTTGTTCAACCACAAGCTTTTACCTTAGAAATTGGGATGAGGAGATCCTTGATATCTTCAATGCCTTGATGCTCAAATTTTCCATTGCCGGGGACACGGCTAAGTACTTAGATTTTACTCTCTCGAGAGGTGGTGCACTTTCCCCACAAGACTCAACATGCATCGAGACGAGATATTTCAGAAGCCACCCCTTAGACCAAATGGACGCGTTCCGTCCTATCACCCCCTACCACCTTTTGTCCATCTGGCTAAGTTATTGCAACCTATATGATCTAGGCAGAGCCCATAATACCATGTGGCTGGACTAGAAGCTTCTCAACATTGACATCTCAAATCTCTTTGTTCCTGGGTGGCTTTCCACAAGTGAGATACACAAGTTTTCACCAGTTTTCTGGCCTTGTGTAACCACTCAACATAAATCCATCCAAGCAATTACCATTCAACCCAGGTGTTTCATTCACATAGTTGTTTTATTAAACAAAACACAAGTCATAGACTTAGAAATATTTCATAGCATGAATATAATCCACCCTTGTTTTCTACTAGCTAGGCTAAGCATACTAGTAGCAAGAATCTTAACTTAGGGAAAATTCTACCAAGGCATCATCTACTAGGATTTCCCAAGGCATAGCATACTTAGTAAAAATTCCATGCAAGTCCTATTCAAAATATCACTAATGCATAGTTAAAATAATAGGACAAAATGTATGAAGCACCACTTGACTTTTTGGTAGAGAATATAGGTTCACTCCGTGATCTTGCAATTGTCACACTCTTCAAAGTTCACTACAATTCAATCAAGCAAGGCACAAATTCAAAACTAGAATTCAAACAATTCACCACATAAAATAATGAAAACAAAGCAATGCATGCAAACATGCAGAAGATTGTTTTATTTGTAAAAGTGGTTTATAATAAGCTATAAACATTTTAAAACACCTATTGGTCATTTATAAAAGTGGCAAAAACCATTTGAAACCAAGTTAGTGAAAATGGTCATTTTAAATCATTTTTGTTTTGCTAGAAATGATTTTAATCAAAGTAATAGTTTATAATGTTTGCCAAATATGTTTTTAAACACAAATTTTAATTTTTATGGTCAAATTGTTTTAAAACAAATCCATTTGCAAAAGGTTTCACCCAAAAATCATTTTTAAATCATGGCAACATTTTGTTTTACTAGAAATGCCTTTATTGAAAGTAATAATTTTATAATATTAAAAAAATATATTTCTAAACCCAAAAGTTTGTGTTTCTGGTCAGTAGGTTCAAAACAAATCATTTGCAAAATATTTTACCCAAAAATAATTTTTAGAATAATTTTTATACTCAAAATAGTCCTACAAATGTTTCTGCAAAAACACATAATTTTCCAGAAGCAAAATACTAAACTAAGGGAACTGTTACAAAGTTTGCATTTCCCTGATTCCAATGATATAAAAGTTGTAAATTTTGGACATGTAAAACAAAAGGTATGAATTTTTCAAACTCAACTATCTAATAGATCTAATTCTGTTTTTAAAACAAAATCTGGCTACATGTCACAATCTCATTGGCGCATACTGATTTGGTTGGATCGACTAATACATGCCGTCAGATCTAATCAACGTGTACCTCTTCGATTAGACGATCTATCGTGTCCACAGGATCTGCATCTAACGGCCTATAGCTACTGGCCACTAGCTGGCGGCGCTAGCGACGGTGGACGGTGGCGGCGCGCTCGGGCAGAGGTGTTCTGGCTATTCTAGGAAGTGAGGGAGAAAGGGGAGAGGCTCACCGGGTTCGCCGTGGCGTGAGGATGCTCGGGGTGGTCGCCGTAGACCAAGGGGCGCACGAGGTAGCCAGTGACTGCTCGCCGGAGCTAGTGACGACGTCAGGTGCGTCTGTTCGTCGACGTTGGCGAGGCTACGGAGCATGCCAAGGCAAGAAAAAGGGTGTGTCAGATGTGCGAGAGAGAGGAGACTGTAGGGGCATCAACCAGAGAGGAGGGGGCGGTCAGGTCTCACCGTGAGGAGTCGCCAGAGTGGACGCAGACAGTGGCGGCGCTCAGACGTTGTCAATGTAGAGTTTCTAGGGCATGCGCGTGCTAGCTAGGGATACTGGCAGGTGTAGGAGACGCTGGCGAGAAAACTCATAGACTCCAGGGGAAAGGGGAGGTAAGGGTTGGCCGGAATTTGGGTTAAAGCTCGTCAAAAACAGTGTGGTGCGAGGGGAAATTTGCTCAGCCTAGTGCCTCCGGTGGAATGAGGTCTAAGGGGAAAGAGAGAGGATGACGAGGCGCTTATGAGGGCACGATCACTGGCGAGGATTACTCCCGCATTAACGCGAATTTACGCGAGGTATTCACGACAAAAAACGACAGCGAGGTGAGGAAGAACAGGTCACGGGGTCAGCAGGTGGAGACGACGATGCCAGCTCGGCAGTGGGTCCTAGTGGTTAGTGGGGTGAGGGGTACACGTGCTGGTGTGAAAAGAACAGCAGAGAGAGGGGGATGTGTCGGGTGGGCTGGGGTTTAGGCCTGCTGGGCCTGGTAGCTGGGTTAGGTTAGATTGGGCTGCTCGTTCCTATGTTTTTTCTTTCTGTTTTCTTTTTCTTTTTTCCTTTCCTATTTTCTGTTTTGATTTGATTCAAATGTTTTTACCCATTTGTTTGTATTCAAATTTCTAGAACTTTTTCAGTTGCTTTGCACTTATTTATTAGTGTGTTTTGAAAGTCCATTTTTGAATAATTCAAAATATTTTAATGTGATTCAATATTCATTTAAAATGGGCTTTTGTTTTTATTCAAGTAATATTTAATATGATTCATAAAATCACTTGAATTCAGATTTATCAAACCTTTTCTAAACCATTTCAGTAGGTTTAATCTTATTTAATAATGTATTTAAATAATACATTTTAGAATAATTTCTTTTATTCTCTTATGATTTATTATTTATTTAAATTATACATTTGTTTTTATTCAAACCATTGATTCAAGCCTCCATTTGATTTCAAATTTTCATCAAACCTTTTGAGTAGGTTTTATTTATTCATTAGTGTGTTTAAATAATTCACTTTGAATTATTTCAGAATATTTTAATATGATTTAATATTTATTTAAATGAGGCCTTTGTCTTTATTTAAATGAATTTGATTATGGTTCAAAACCATATAATTCTATTTAATTAATCCTTTATTCTTTTTAAGTTAATTAGATAACTTTTAATCCACTTTGGCAAATTCCAATTTATTATTTTCTCATGATTTAATTAATCATTTTTATTAGGGATCTTGCCTTTATTCAAAACAAATATGGTTCAAGTCCATATAAGTTTTTATTCAAATAATATTTATTCCTTTATTTTATTTGGATTATATTTATTCCATTTTCTTATGGATTTAAGTCAAGTTTCAAATTGTCTTCTAAATAATTTTCTTGGGATTTATTATTTAGTTTAGGCAATTTGTCTTTATTTAAATAAAATTGAATATGGTTTAATCCATATGATTTTATTTAAATAATCTTTTACTCCTTTTTATTATTCAATAAACTTCCATTCCATTTGTTTATGGATTTATACAAGATTTAATTTGTCTTTTATATATTCCTTATTTATTTATTTCTTTGTCTTATAGAATTCATATCTTTTTATTTATAGATCGAAATTTGGTGATTCCAATTTTGTATAATTTTATTTAATATTTGTTTATCTTTTTAAATCCTTTTAGGATTACTTTTTTCATAATTTGGCATGGATTTTAGTTAGGAGCTTTATTAGCTTTGGAAATTGTTTCCTTTTATCTTATTAAATTCATAAGTTTTTATCCATGGCTCCAAATTAAATGAAACCAATTTCTATGGTTTTATAATATTTTTGTTGCTCAATTCTTATATGGATAAAACCCATAGTCTTTGAGAGATATTGGAAATGATTTATCCCATTAGGGTTTTAGGGTTTTGGTTTATTTTTCCCAAGTGTTTAAATTCAAGATTCTTTCCATGCATAAAATGCATTTGATCTTTGGAAGTGATTTATTTCATTAAGATTTAGGGTTTTGGTTTAACTTTTCCAAATGTTTAAATTTCAAGATACATTCATTGATAAATGCATTTCACTCGATTGAAATTTTGTTGGATTCCCTTTTCATTCAAATTTTGTTCAAGAAGGGTTTTGCCATTTAGAAACAAAAAGTTTCTTTTCACCCTAAATTTCAACAATTGTTTCTTTTGTTTATTTATTTTTCACATTTCAAAATTTGGAAAATTTTGGGACGTGACAGGAACGCTTTCAACATTGCACTTATACTTTGTACACTGTTGATATCATTCTCTTTTGTCTATGGATGTCGTCGGTGTGAAATGAAAGGGGAGCTTGTAAGTCCATGGAGTTATGTATGTGTGTTAGAGAAACGTCTGGGCCGCTAGACTAAGCCATGCCTAATCATGGTGGAAACTTGCAGCATCACCATAGTGACATCTATGAATCATTCTTCTTATAAAAAAAGAGATTGAGAAAAAGAGACATATGAGAAAATAGGAAAGAGAGAAAAAAGCACCAATATTCCCATGGTAAATAAGAAGAATGTTGAGATGCTCATTATCTTGTTGCCTTGTCATTTTGGTAATAGGATAGCTCCTGTACCATGTGCAAGGGGTACCCTATTGGCGGTTCTCTATGATACACATGTACTTACTATGACAAGAACTTGCAAGTAACTAAACTTGAGTAGCATGAGGAGCGGCCCTCGTATTCAAGGGACATGAGATTGCCAACTTATACTTTGTTAAGCATATACTCCATAGTTTGTTCACTTTAATGTTAATCACTTCAAGATGCTTATGATAAGGGAAATGAGGGCTGAAAGCTAATAAGTACCATAATTTTTGGAAGCTCTTTTTGAGACTTGAAATCCCTGCTTCCCTTTTATGAAGGGCCTTTCTTCCACCATTATATTGAGTCTCCACCTTCTATCCTTAGGAACCAATTAAAAGAGCATAGCTGCCATTCTTAGTTCTATGTGCATTGTCTTAATGTTGATATTGCTTGTTCTTGAACTATTTGTATCTAGTGACCCTTATGACTTTGAAGGTGTCCTATGTATTTGTGTTTTGCTACTCCATGAGGGACAAGATGAATGCCACTATGCTATGTTTTCTGTATGTGAAACAGATAAACATTTTTTAATGCATGTTATTCATGATCTTTGTTTGTATCATTTCATGTTGCATGCATAGTTACTTTGTCTTATTGTTAGAACTACATCTTGGATGCTCATGTTTAGAGTACTTTGATCCCAGCTTTTAATGCTTGCAACTGGTTTGATCTTGATTGTGATGGTGCATGTCACCTCAAAAATTATTCTTTTTATCACTTACCTACTCGAGGACGAGCAGGAGTTAAGCTTGGTGATGCTTGATACGTCGTAAACGTATCTATTATTTTTTATGCTCCATGCTTGTTTTGTATCAACTTTGCTATGTTTTTTCTACACTTTGAGGTATTTTTATACACTTTCTGGAACTAACCTATTGACAAGATGCCACAGTGTCAGTTGCCTGTTTTCTGTTTTTTTTGGTTTTAGAAAGCTAAAAAAATGAATATTCTCGAAATTGGACGGGACAAAAGCCAAAGTTCATATTTTCCCTGATCGATGCGTAAAATAGAAGACGATACGGAGGAGTACACAAGGGTGGCCACACCCTAGGTGGGCGCGAGGCCCACCCTGGCCGCGCCCACAGGGGGTGTGGGCCCCCTGTCACTCCACTGACCTTGCCTCCTTCGCCTATAAGAATCCCCTGACTCAGAAACCCTAATCGACCAGAAAGCCACAAAAAGTTCTGCAGCGCCGCCGCCACCGAAGGGAAGATTCGGGGGGCAGAAAGTCTCTGTTCCGGCACCCTGCCGGGACGGGGAAGTTCACCCGGAGCCATCTCCATCGATCTCCACCACCATATCCATCATTGTTGCTGATTCCCATGGTGAGGAGCGAGTAGTTCTTCCTCGAGGCTAAGGGCTCTACCGATAGCTATGTGTTCATCTCTCTCTCTATGAATGATCATGTTGTGGTCATGAGCTTTGTAATCAAGTAGATCTGCTCTGCTACTCAAGTGCTTTAATAGATCTCTTCTCTCCCCATGTGTGTGAAAGTCAGAGCGTGCACGCCATGGTGGCCCTTAGGCTAGAGTCTACATAAATACTCATCATGCTTTAATAGATCTATGCGTTTCTCCACGTGTGTGAAAGTGACAGCGTGCATGCCGTGTGTGGCACTTAAGCTAGGTTACATATATATGAAATCGTGGTGTTTGTTGGAACCATCAAGTGCTCAAGGTGACAGTGTGGGGTTATCTAGATTGGTAAAGGCGGACTTTGAGGTGTGTTGTTATAGCCCTACCATGGATTAGAGTATCCAACCGGAGAGTAGTTAAGAGTAGTATCATAAAGAGAATATATTTATATGAGAGAGTGTTCACTAGTGAAAGTATGATACCTAGGCCTTGTTTCTAAGCATTGAAACACCGTTTGCATCTAGATCTGTTGCATGTTTGCTTGCTTCCATAATTATTTCAGTTTTCTTTTAGTCTCTCCCGCGTCAACAACAAGTCAGAAGCTCTTTTCTATCACTGTTACCACTTGTATTTCACTATATCTTCGCCGAACTAGTGCACCTATACACCTGACAAGTGTATTGGGTGTGTTGGGGACACAAGAGACTTCTTGTATCTTGATTGCAGGGTTACTTGAGAGGGAATACCTTTGACCACTTCCTCCCTGAGTTCGATAAACCTTGGGTAATCCACTTAAGGGGAACTTTCTACTGTTCTACAAACCTCTACACTTGGAGGCCCAACAACTGTCTACAAGAATAGAAGTGCGTAGACATCTGTTACTAATGCTTAAATGTCCTATTCATGAACTCCCTAACAATGTTATTATTAATAACTTTTATGCGAGGCTTTCTCTTCATGATAAAGATTTATTAGATGCTTCTTGTGCTGGATCATTCACACGCATGAAGTAAGAAGCTAAATGGGATCTTCTAGACCATATTCAAGAGAACACTGAAGCATGGGAGAATTATAAAGGAAGAAAGTCAGGTATAAATTATGATTATGAATGCATTAAATCTTTTATGGGAACTGATGACTTTCATGATATTAGTACTGAGTATGGTCTTGATTATCAAAGTATTGCCAATTGTTTTAAGGCTTATGCCTCTTATATAGAAATTCCTAAAAATAAGAGGAATAAGTACCATGCACCTTATAAAGATGTTTTTAATCATGTTCCTGTTAGAAGCAGTGAAGTTTGTACTATTGATCATATTTTGCCTGAAACTTATGTTGATAAAACACCTTTCCCAGCTAAGGTAAAGGAGCATTCCATGATAATTAGTGCGTTTAGAAAAAGTACAAAGAAAACTGTGGAACCTGATGAGCAAATAAACATCAAACCTGTAGTAGCCATTGTGAAAGATCTTGTCACTAAAAATATAGAGGATGAGCACATTGTCTTCTGTGAATACACTTCTAATATTGTCTCTCATCCTAGAAAATCTAGGAAAACTAGTGTCCCTGTGCTTTCTGTTAGAATTGGTGATCATTGCTATTATGGTTTATGTGATATTGGTGCTAGTTCTAGTGTTATTCCTTATGAGCTTTATAGAGAAATTATGCATGAAATTGGTCCTTGTGAACTTGAGGACATTGATGTGGTTATTCACCTTGCTAATAGAGAGACAGTCTATCCAATTAGCATTTTAAGAGATGTGGAGGTTCTTTGTGGTAAGATTAAATATCCTGCTCATTTTCTAGTACTTGGTTCATAAGCTAGTAAAACTTGTCCTATCATTTTTGGTAGACCTTTCTTGAACACCCGTGGAGCTATTATAGATTGTAAGAAGGAGAAAGTTTTAACTAAGTTTGATGGAGATTCTTATGAGTTTAACTTTTCAGAATTTTCTAAAGCTCCTTATGACAATAATTTGCCTAATGAGGATTTCAGGGTGGAACAACTTGCTTCTATTGATACAGTTTATGACCTTAGACCTCTTTTTGATGATTGTAAGTATGCTCATTCTGATAAATTTGTTTCTTGTGATAGTTACATTGTCAACTTTATTCAAAGTGCTACTGAAAGTTATTATGAGAGAGGTAAACATGGTTTTATGCATCTCAATAATATTAAGTTTCCCCGCTTTATGTTGAAAGCTTTGAAGTTGCATTTCTTTGTCTTTCTATGCTAGTGTCCTTTTGTTTCAATAATTTGTCTTCTCATGAGATCCCTTGCATAGGAAGTGGGTTAGACTCAAATGTTTTGGATATTTGCTTCTTGATGCTCCTTTTCACTTCAAATCCATATCTCCTATGTGAGCATCTTTGAAATTATCAAGCCCAACTTAAAGGCACTAAAGAAAAGTACTCCTTGGGAGATAACACAATAGTTTTATTGAGTCTTGGAAGTTATTACTTGTAATAACCTCTCCTTATCCTTTTTGTTTTGGTTTTTGAGTCAAGATCAACCACTTTTGAGAAGTAGAGGAGTTGTGAAAAGTTGTTGTCCCAGGACAGATTTTTTTATTGCATTGTAAAAATTCGTGAAGTAAGCTCAGTAGATCGGATGGAGCTGTAATTTTGTGTGCTTGTTCCCCAAGTTGTTATCCAACTTTCATTAGTTTTGCACTTTTTTATTTGAGCAACAGAAGATTTTCGAAAAAATAAATCTTTACCCTGCTATTCTGTTTTTACAGATTTTTGCCATCATTTGCATTTGCCTCTTATATTGATCCCCTTTCAGATTCTTTTGGGGCATTTGGAAATGAGTTGCTATAGTAGCTTTTGTTTTGATGGATTTTAGTTGAAGTTTGATCCTAAAGGTTTATTGTTTTTGCATTCACTAATGTTGCCAATGAAGTTTGTGTGAGGCTTTGCATGAAAGGAATTTTCAGGTGATGGAGAGAAGGAATCTGCAGAGTCCGTCTTTGAATAGGTAAAAGTGGTGAAAATAGAAGGATCACGAAAAACCTTTTTCTTTATATTTTTGATGTTTTTATTACATATGGAAGGTTACGAAACGAAACAGAGGAGGAAACGGAGCCTAGGTGGGCCACACCCACCAGTGGCGCGGGCCCTAGCTGGTCACGCCACCAGGGGGTGTGAGCCCCCCTGGAGTCCGTCTCCGCCTCGTTTTCCCATAGTACCTTCCTTATGTCATAAAAATTCGTAATATATAACCCCCCTAGATCCCCCGAGGTTCATATATCGTGTTCGCGACGTGTTTTCATTTTGATCTATTTCTGTCAGGAAAATATTCTCAAGTTTAGAGGCGCCATGGTCTCCGCCAACGACAAGGGCAAGAAGCCCATGGAAGAAGAAAGGATTGCTGCTAGGCACGAAGACATGGATTGGAGCGTCGAGGAGGAAGTAAAGAACATGTCAGTAGGCATGCAAGGAGAAGATGCCACAGGATCAAGGGCAAGAAAACCTATTTTTGTAGGGGCATTTAACACTGACGTGCTTTTTCTCATAATATGCGGGGGATGATGACCTCCATTCCAGACTTCAGATCCTGCCCTGAGGCAGTCGAAGCCCTTCGAACCATTGATGAGTTTTGTGATAAGTACCGTGCTCTAAGTATGAAGGTGGATATACTTCAAGAGGATAATAACGGGCTTCGTAAGATGCTAGAGGGTTTTCTCACGCTAAACAAGGGAACACCACCACCACCGAAGGAGTAATTCGTCATCAGTTTTGGCATCCCCTTGGCTTGTTCCAAGCTTGGGGGAGTGTCGTGGCATCACATCATTATCTTTTTTCATTTTACCTTTTTAGTAGATTCATATCTTGGATAGAGAAGTTATCTTATAGGTTGGTTTTTCATATTGGAAGTATCTCTCCCTTAGTTGTTTATCTATGTATCCCTTGGTGTGAGTGCCTTTATGGAATATTAATGAGAAGTCTCATCTTTTACTTTTTGCACTTCTTATTTTAGTTTGCAATCTCTATTATATGATTGATCTTGTTGATTCGTATTGGTATTACTTTGTGAGCATCAAGTAGATCTAAATTGGTTTTGGCAAACCAAGCTATGGTTAGTAGCAACACTTTTTGAGGTTTGAAAGGAAAAGAGAAAAGCACTTACAGGTATTTTATATTTTTTTCTTTCTTGTTTGGCTCATAAGCTTAGTATTCTTTATTTAAGATCTTTTGTGTCTTCAAGGAAGATTGCATGTTTGGTTTAAAGTATTCTTTATTTAAGATCTTTTTGTTTCCTTCAAGTCTTTTGCTTGCTACCCATCCTTGCTAGCCAAAAACATGTGCTGAGAAGGAACACTTCTCATGCATCCAATCCTTTAAACCAAAACCTATGCCATATGTGTCCACCATATCTACCTATTAGCATTATTGCTATTCCAAGTAAATTCTCAAGCTTCATCTATCTTTCAAATTAAAAAAATTATGTGAAAACTAGTTAGTAAATCTCTCACAAACTTGATGGCACACCTTATTTTCTTTCCCCTAATAAACTTGAACCATTGTGTCATCAAAGTTGTATATGCTTGCACCTATACGTTGGGATTAGCAGAACATGTTGTCACGGGGAATTCTTACAACACCTATAAATATCTACCCAGCTGATATCATGCTCTTTTGTTTGATGATGTCGTCGGTGTGAAATAAAAGGGGAGCTTGTAAGTCCATGGAGTTATGTATGTGTGTTAGAGAAATGCCTGGGCCGCTAGCCTAAGCCATGCCTAATCATGGTGGAAACTTGCAGCATCACCATAATGAGCAATCTATGAAGCTTTCTTTTGATATAAAAAAGAGACATATTGAAAAGAGGAAAGAAAGAAAAAAGCACCATTTTCCCATGGTAAATAAGAGATTGCTGAGATACTCATTGTCTGCTTGCCTTGTCATTTTGATATAGGATAGCTCCTGTATCATGTGCAAGGGGTACCCCGTTGGCAGTTCTCTATGATACACATGTACTTACTATGGCAAGAACTTACCGGTAACTAAAGTTGAGTAGCATGAGGAGCGGCCCTCATACTCAAGGGACATGAGATTGCAACCTTATATTTCGTCAAGCATATACTCCATCTCTGTTCACTTTAACCTTAATCACCTCAAGATGATTATGATAGGGGCAATGAGAGCTCAAAGCTAGTAAGTACCATAATATTTTGAAAGCTATTTATGAACTTGAAATCCCTGCTCCCTCTTTGAAGGGCCTTTCTTCTACTTCTAAGTTGAGTCAGTAAACCTATTCCTCTCTATCTCCAACAAGCATTTGAGTTGTTGTGTTTCAAGCATTCATATGATGATTTATTCAATCATGTTCTTTACCTTCCTTGTTTGCACATTGTTCTTATCTAAATGAGTATTACTTTGAAAGCCATCATTGTGAAAAGCTTTTATGTTTGAGCAAAAAGGGCTCCTATTATAAAATTCTTTACAAAAGCTTTGCTTGAAAACTGTTTGCCAACTGTTCTCTGAGCAAGAACAAAGTTTGCCAATCCTAATTATGATTTATGTTTATGCATCTTTATTGTGACTCCCATACTTGTTGCAAGCTAAGTTATATAATGGTGAGTTTCTTTCTACTATGAGCTGTGTATTGGATAGTGTGATGTTTCTTGTATGTATTCTTTTTATCGACACTTCACTCCATAAACTTGTGGACATGTTTACTAAGCTCAGTTTTCGCTTGGGGACAAGCGAGGTCTAAGCTTGGGGGAGTTGATACGTCCAATTTGCATCACCATTCTATATCATAATTTGCTTCTATTCATTGATATATTTCATATTAAGAGGTGATACTTATGTTGTTTCATATGTTTTTGCATGTTGGATGATTCCTGGAGGATGAACTGCCGGAGTCAAGATTCTGATGGAAAAAAGCGGTGTTTTGATGCAATTTTGCGAAGATCAGAAAAATACCAGAAAAACTACAGAAAATTATATTTTCCCAAAAGACAAGGGATACCAGAAGGGGAGGCGGAGTTGGACCACAGGGGGCTGATACATCCAAAACGTATCTACTTTCCCGAACACTTTTGCTATTGTTTCTCCTCTAAACTTGTGTGATTTGGATACAAATAACACAGATTGACACTGTTTTCAGCAGAATTACCTTGGTGTCTAGTTTTTGTGCAGAAAATCAAACAACAGGAAAAATCCCGGAAAATATTCCAAAAATCCTATTTCACCAAAAGGCTCACGGAGACAAAATACGAGACGGAGTGGGGCTCTGAGGGGCCCACACCCCCTACCGTGCGGGCGGGGCCTGGCCGCGCCTGGAGGGGATGTGGCCGCCTCGGGCACCCCCTTAGCCTTCTTGTTCACCTATAAGTTGCCTCTTGACCTAAAATCTCAGGGGGGTGACGTTTTTCCAAAAAGAGTTCCGCTGCGCCGCCACCACCAGAAACCGAGATTCGGAACCAGAAACTCTGTTCTGGCACCCTGCCAGGACAGGGAATTTGGAGAGGATCATCGCCATCATCATCACCAACACCTCTCCATCAACCATCATGTTTCCCCCATCCATGAGTGAGTAATCCCCCGCTGTAGGCTATGGGGATGGTAGGGATTGGATGATTTATATCTTGTAATCGAATAAGATTGTTAGGGCATGGTGCCTAGTATCTCTATTAGTGCTATTTGACGTTGTGGCAACTTGTTATTCTTAATGCTTGTCCCTAGGGCCCGAGTGCCATGATCTCAGATCTAAACTTATTATTGATTCATGATGATAGTATTATTTGTGATCTTTTCTGCAATTTGTGTACACATATCATTGTCCAGAATCAAAGGCCCGAAGTGACAGAAATTAGGACAACCTGAGGGGATGACTATGATATGAGGATCACATATGTTCACGGAGTGTTAATTCTTTTCTCCGGTTCTCTATTAAAAGGATTATGTTAATTTCCAGTAGATTCCCTTGAGGCCTCGCTGCAACGGGCTGACAGGACAAAAGTGTTGTGCAACTTCTCATTGCGAGCATGTATGACTATGTATGGAACACATGCCTATGATTGTGTAGTACTTGGATGCTTTTTCTTATTTATCTGCAATTTCCCTAGATCTTGAAGTTACATGTTTTGTCGTGGGAATGACCACGGCAGATGCTGCAATCGGCAGCGAGTAGTAAAACGAAGGGCAAGGGCGGCCAGCCATCTGCGGTGCGAGATGAGGGCGGCGACACAGGGTTTTACCCAGGTTCGGCCCCCGGAGGGTAAAGACCTACTCCTGCTAGATTGTATTATGTTGGAGATACAATGGGACGAGCTCGACGGCTAGGCGGCGAGTCGCTTGGGTGGATGATGGAACGTACGTTTACACGCCCTGTAGGGAGGTTTACATAGACTCACCCTCCCTAGGGTTTACAAATCTCAACCGAATCTGTTAAGGTTTTAGTACTCGTTTAACCTAATCCGACTGGGTCTATCTACTCTCCTGGGCCTTCAGCTTCCTGTCGCTTGGACCCACGCCAGGTCTTGATCCAGTCGCCGTCTTGCAGGCCCACTCGCCAGTTCATGGGCCAGTTGGAAACGTCCTGCTGGGTATACCCCGGTAGGCATATCCCCATCAGTAGTCCCCGAGGCCGTCGTCGATTGGGCGCAGGTGGTTGCTGGCAGTCGGAGCATACGGGTCCAATGCGGACACCCATTCGAATCGGTGGCGGGCTCCTGAATAAAGGAAAAAACTAGTCATTATGATCGCAGCTCGGCAAAACGGGTCGGCGAAATACTTAGTCACTGTTGTAGTGATTGGGTCGGCGAGCCGAGTGGCTGAAGTTTGACTGTCGAACGCAGTCAAAACTAGCCGTTGGGGTAATCCAACGGTAACTTTGGCGTAATCACCGCGTAGTAACGGCTCCCTGATTTGGCGGGTAACAACCTGTTGGGCCACGTAGAGATAAAACAAAACTTTTTCCTCTAACGTGGTGATCCCAAGATCTAGCTGAGGTAGAAAGCCACGAGGTTTACCACTAGACGCGCGGTTGCGGATTACTGATGAAGCGCGTCAGTTGATGCAGTGCAGTCCTCACGATCCGATCGTCCTGGTGCTGATCGTACAACACCTCTGCTGGTATCCACACGTACAAGGAGGAGCACCGGCGGCGAACTGCTAGGTTCGTTACGGCGGCTGGACTGCTGTGGAGCTAGGGTTTCCAACACATGGAATGACCTAACCGAACAACAATTAACCTTTTTCTGGGTTACTGTGCTCCACTATATATAGGAAGTGAACGTGGGATCCGCTCGCGCGACCCATTCACTAAAGCCCATATAAAACTAGTCACCGTGAGTCCAACTCACTAACTCAGTCCTAATCCGGTTTAGGTCCAACCCAACCAGATTATATGTTCAGATCCAATCCGAACTTGCTCCCGCTCTTAAGTGTGTGACCCCGCAGGCTCATGGTTACTTGGACACGATTAGAGTCCAACTCACAATCGATCAATCGGCATCGGCTCCTAGCAGAACTTGCCGATTCCCAAGTACCAAAGAGTCATGACGACTTGCCTTTCCAATGCGACTTACGTCTGAGTCCCTTTTGCCTCACGATATACCTTGTTAGACTATAGGCGAATATATGTCATCCCTTAAATAGTCCAACTCTCTTCTCGATCCGAGATAAGTGATTCACCCGACTAACTCTTAGCCGATCGCCTCGGTTAACACTTAACCGAGTCGTGCATGGCCATGCTTTCCGAATCATATCTCACGAGAGGGCCCAGAGAATATCTCTCCGAGTGGAGGGGCAAAATCCCATCTTGGTTATTCACATCACGCAGCTTGATTCTCAGTCGACCCGAACCCTGCCTTTATAACTGCCCAGTTACGGATCAGCGTTTGACAGAACCTAAGTCGGTGATCCTCAACTCGGACTATGCAACAACCTCAGGTCTAAGGATTACATTGATTGAGATATACAAATGACATCTTAGTTCGTTGTACCTCAATATGGGTCAATCCGACTCGCTAAACTCTTTAGCCTAGTCTGTGTAAGTTGGAATAGCATCTCCATGCCCATGACAAGTGGAACCGAGTCATCAAGCCAACTTTCACATTGGTCTAAGTTGTGTGTCCAGCACAACCTCAATGACCAAGGATATTTAGTACAAACAACATGAATGCATAGTTCCACAACTGAATCACATATTCAATGATACACATCAGATGTTTATACAAGGACTACTTAATAACTTTATGAATACAATGGGAAATATCATCATACATGATTGCCTCTAGGGCATATTCCCAACACAACCGCTATATAAAGGGAATGGTAGGCGATCAGAGAACCATCTCCTCGTCATTTCCTCCGATGGCGCGCACCTCTGTTTCTCCCGCATCGCGATCCAACCGATCCAAAATCCTCCAACCTCCACGAACCTCTCCGCCAATGGCCCCCTCCACCGAACCATGGGGAAGGTCCAAGTGTACGAGAGCGCTACTGGCGTCCTTCGAGGAGGCCGGGATTCTGCACGCCGGCAGGTGGCGCATCCCTGCGGCCGGAGAGGTGACTCCGGACCCGCGCGAGGGAGAGTTCGTCTGCTTCACTAGCCACCTGGAACGGGGGCTGGGATTCCCCACACCTCTCTTCTTCCGGCGCTTCTGCGCCTTGTACGGGACCCAGCCCTCAGACCTGGGCCCGCACAGCATCGAGCAGCTCGCCATTTTCGCGGCATTCTGCGAGTGCTATCTGGGCTGTAGGCCCTACTTCCCCCTGTGGCAAGATCTGTTCCACGGGAGGATCAGTCGCGAGAAGCAGGCGGCCCAATGCTTGCCGCGGGTGGCTTGACGTTTCAATTGATGTCGAAGGCCTCCTTTTTTGATCTGATGCTACCCGCCAAGGCGGCGAGCGAGTGGAAGAAGTCTTGGTTTTTACGTTACCGAGGCGACTCCAGACGGCGAGGTGGCGATTCCAAGATACTCCACCGACCGGCCCGAACCGCACCGACTCCAAGTTAGCAAGCTTCCAACAGACCAGCGGATGGTCGTGGATGAGATGCTTCAGACCATCCGCGGCCTCAAGAAGAAAGGTCTTCAGACCATCAACTTGTACAATTGCTGGCTCGGGTGGCGAATCGTTCCTCTGGCTCGCCGTGACCATTATATGTACGAGTACACGGGCCGGGAGGACTCCACGAAATCCTGCCTCGCCGAGTGGAAAGTCGAAGACTACATCCTGGCATTGAAGAAGATCACCCAGGCGGTGTACCTGCATGCGAAGGCCGGGGTCGCCCCCTATACCGCGAAGCATCTAGCCCCGACGGTAAGTCATCTTTCTATCATTCGCAGTCGCAGTTGAAGCTATCGCAGTTATACTGATATTGTCTTATGCCTATTGCAGTTATTCCAAGTGGTGGAAGGGTGGCTTCCCCCCGCGGACGACGAGAATTCGAGATCGTCCGTCCAGGAGGGGGGCGAATCGCCTCCTGCAAGGGGTGGCATCGAGAGTGACAGGAGCGGCGACGACGACGAGTCCGAGGAAGAAGTCGCCCCGCTGGTTCGCAAAACTCGCGGACAGCGTCAGCGCGAACTCAAAGCGAGCAGAAGCCTCGAACGTCATGATGATGATGACGACGATCTTCCCGAGCTCACCTCGCGTCGCGAGTCCACTCCGTCGAAAAATAAGAAGAAGAAGGAGGTGAAGGCCCCTCCGAAGAGGAAGACGAAGCCGGCGAGGCAGGCATCTCCGCCTCATTCGGTGAGCAGCTCCGACGGCAACAGCCTGGCCAAGGATGAAGCGCCACATATGATGGCAGCACCGAATGTCACCGCCGTCCTGAGTGAGGTACCTCTGGCCTTAATGCCTCCCCCATTCGCCCCAGTCTCTGGGTCGGGGGTCGCTCCAGTCGTGGCAGCTTCACCTCCCAGGAGAGCTCCTGCCGAAAATGTTGCAGAGGCTCCTGTCGCGGCCTCGTCAACAAAGAGGTCGTCTGTGTCTTAGGCGCATGATGTCCTGGAGACGGGCCTCATTCGGCAGCTGGGCCCCGAACTGGAGAAGCCGGCTAGCATCCGCACAGGGCTGCGGTTCATACCAGTCGCCAAGTGAGTTTTATTAACCTTCTTTATTTTTCGTTGTACTCGAACCACTTTGCTCATGTAATCGATTTGCAGGACTGGGGTTAAGTAGATAGGCCACCCGTCCGTGGCCAAGGTGCCGCCAGTCGCCGCGGAGGAGGACCCTTCTCGGAAGAGGAAGGCTGACGAGGTCGCTGCCCCCACGGGCAGTGCCAAGAAGGCCAAGAGCGACGAAGTCGTCACGGTGTCTGACGACACGACGATTGCTCCGAGTGATCCTGCGGCAGGGGCGGCCTCGGCGACCAAGGAGGGTGCTTCCTCGCCTGGGATGGCCGAGCCGGCCTCTTTTGGTGCCGGCGCATCCATCGCGACCTTCCCCCGCTTCATGGCCAGAGCGGCCACGGCGAGTGGTACCACGCCATCGAGCCGCGCACCTGGGGTCACCGAGACGGAGGTCGAGCAGCGTCGCGGGCACACTCCGGCTCTTCTCACATCCGTGGACGCACTACAACTTCATGGCATGCTGGGCGCAGCCATCCAGGTATGTCCAGTCCCCGAGGATTGGGCCACTGAATTGCAGTGGTCATATTCTTTTGGTGCTTTGCTTTTATTTCTTGCGCCCAGTCCCCGAGTGTGCATTCGCTGAATTTCAGCGGGTGGGCGCTCAAGATTTTTGATCGCCAGTCCCCGAGTGTCCAGTCGCTGGATTTTTGATCGCCAGTCCCCGAGTGGGCACTTAGGATTTCATTTTTGTTAACTGTTTGACTTTTGCGCAGGGTTTGCAGCGTGAATCAGCCGACCGGCTTGCTGCGAAATGTCGCGCGGAGAAGGAACTTGTCGCCGCTCAAGAGGCGAACAAGGGACTCCAAGCGATTGCTGCGAAGGCAGAAGAGGTTCGTCAGGGCCTTGTCCCGGCGAGTGAGCTGACGGCGGCGCAATCGGCGTTGAGTTTGGCGGAGAAGAGCATCGCCAACCTTGAGCGCGAGCTTGCGGACGCGAAGGCTGCTGTTACAGCCGCCGCTGAGGAGCGCGAGCTTGCGGCGGATGGGCGAGCCAAGGCTGCTGTTACAGCCGCCGCTGAGGAGCGTAAGGTCTCCGACGCCCTTGTTGCTGGGCTTCAAGACGACTACTCCTCTCTTCAAAACTTCATCACGGAGCTCTCTCGTCCTTTGATTGGTATGTGTGCCGCCTCTGCCTATAATATTTCCATTGTGTAATCTTTGATGTACTCACTACCCCTTCTGTCCACAGTTCGGATTATTGATAGCGCGGAAGAGGCGCAGTCGTTCGACGCGCGGCAATGTGTGGCCACTCTGGTCGACTCGGCCACGCTGTCCGCGACTTGTATTCGGGCGTATCTTCAAGAGATGTCGCCCACGGAAGTGATTCCCAACGACCTCGTCAAAGTGTGGCGGTACTTGGAGAAGGCGCCATCAGTCGTCGAGTTCATGACACGGTCGGCATTCCGGCGCGGGGCGGCGACGGTGCTGAGCCTTGGGCTCTCCCACTTCCCGGAAGATTTCGATCTGGATGACGTGACGAGTGGCTACCCGTCGTCGACGGGCTCGGTGGAGATCGCTGAGGTGCTGAAGCTGACGGAACGCGCCGCGGTATACTCCGATCGCGTCTGGCAATGGGAGATCTCCTTCCTTATCAGGAGACGATCGTCGCACCCAACGACCCTGAGCCGCAGCACCGGGACTTCAAGATCGAGCAGCCCTTCCGTGCGGCGATGGCGGGTGAGCTGACGACGTACCCGTCAAACCCGTACACTCCCTTCATTCGCAACCGCAAGGGTGGCGGCGAGTTGTCGTTGAAGCCTGCGGAGTAAAACATTGTGCCCTGGGGCGTTTAGTAGCAGTTCTGCCGTTGGGCATATTTTGTATTTTGTGACAATTGTGACATGCTATAATGAGATATCGTGTTGTTTTGTACTTTGACTTGCGTTTGAGATTGAGGGTTGAAGGAGTCCCCGAGCGCGTCCGCCCTTTTTATGTGGTTTACCTCGTTTTTATGTGTTTGCGGTTTTGAATGTTTTGTTATTGAGGTCGACTCGCCCGAACTTGGAAAGCCAGTCGCAAGGCGACTCCCATGAGTGCTCTGTACTTCACCGTTTTCCCTTGCGCGAACGAGGTCGGGTAGCCAAGTCCCCGAGCGTGGTACTTGGTTGTTCTAGGCGCAACTCTAGGGTGGGTGAGGACTTGGCGCGTTAGGGTGAGCGCATCACTCCTGCCTGACCCGTCGGGTCAGTCGCATGGCGAGTCCAGGGCATGCTCTCATACTTGGCGTTTTCCCTAGCCGCTCGCGCTGAACTGGTCGTCAGTCCCCGAGCGTGGTACTTGGCCGTTCGAGTCGCTGTGTCGAGGATGCGGAGGATCACGGTCGCTGTGAGGAGCGAAGGCGACTCCAATGGGGCTCCGGGTAGGCGTTTTTTTTGGACGTTACAAGACCTGGGGTACCCCAGTGCCCTTGTAGCGCACTACTTGGCCGTGCCGATCGCTGTACCAGAGGTTGACTCCTGCAGTTAGCTTGGTGCTGTTACTACGAGTGCGAGTGGCACAAGACACGGAGAGTGGACGCAATTTGCGGTAACCAATATTTTTATTTCATAGCGACTGGGGGATACATATGTGGAGTTCTAGGAGTAGAACTTCCGTAGTTCCATGGTCGCTTGACGTCCAGTTTTCCGTCCTCGCGGACGTCGACGAGGTAGTAGGCGTCGTTGCCGAGTACTCGCCCGATGCGAATGGTCCCTCCCATGGGGGGGGAGAGCTTGTGCATGCCCTTCTTGTCCTGGATGAGGCGCAGCACCAGGTCGCCTTCCTGGAAGGTGCGAGTTTTCACCCGCCGGCTATGGTAGCGGTGGAGTCCTTGCTGGTAGATGGCAGTGCGAGAGCGAGCTAGGTCGTGTGCCTCGTCGAGTTGATCGACTCCTTCCTGACTTGCGAGTTCGTTCGCAGCCTCCGTGTAGTGGACGACCCTTGGCGAGTCGTGCTCGAGGTCGGTGGGCATGACTGCCTCAGCGGCGTACACCATGAAGAAGGGGGTGAACCCTGTCGACCTGTTGAACGAGGTGCGGATACCCCAGACGACGAAGGGTAGCTCCTCGACCCAGCACCCGGCGGTGTGCTCGAGTGGTACTTGGAGCCGTGGCTTCAGACCATGGAGGATGCTCTGGTTGGCCCGTTCCGCCTGTCCGTTGGACTCCGGGTGGGCGACTGACGCGAGGTCGATCCGGATGTGGTGTTCCTCGCAGAACTCGGCCATGGCTCCTTTGGCGAAGTTGGTGCCGTTGTCCGTGATGATGCTGTTTGGGAACCCGTAGAGATATATGAGCTCGCGTAGGAATTTTGTGGCGGTCTTCCCATCACATTTCCGGACTGGCTTGGCCTCCACCCACTTGGTGAACTTGTCGACCGTGACCAGGAGGTGGTTGAAGCTGGAGGGGGCCTTTTTGAAGGGGCCTACCATGTCCATACCCCATACGGCGAATGGCCAGGTGATGGGGATTGTCTTGAGTGCTGAGCTCGGCACGTATGTCTGGTTGGCGTACTTCTGGCACCCGGCGCACCGTTGGACGATGTCGACCGCATCGGCGTGTGCGGTGGGCCAGTAAAAGCCGTGTCGCATAGCCTTTGCGACCAGAGAGCGGGCTCCGACGTGGTGGCCGCAGTCACCGGAGTGGATGTCGTGGAGGATTTTGCGTCCTTCGGCGGGTTGGACGCAGCGTTGGAACACGCCGGTCACGCTGCGCTTGTGGAGCTCGCCGTCGATGATGGTGAAGGATTTGCATCGCCGTGCAACCATCCGGGCGTCTGTCTCGTCTGCGGGCAAGGTGCCAGCCTCCAGGCGGGCGTAGGCGGTTGACGTTCATTTCCTTGGCAGCTCGCATGTCGTGGAGTAGTGCCACGTACTCGGCCATGTTGTTGGTGCAGGGGGTGAAGTCGAGGCAGAGGACGTAGCGGAGCTTGTCGCCCTTCGGGGAAGTCAACACGATCCCTGCTCCTGTGTTGTCCACGTTCTTGGAGCCGTCGAAGTGCATGCTCCAGTAGTGGAGGTATGGCAGTTTTTCCGGCTGCTGGGCCTCTTCCCAGTTGGCGATGAAGTCTGCGAGAGCCTGCGACTTGATCGCTTTTCGTGGCTCATATTTTATGTTGTGGACGCCGATTTCGACGGCCCACTTGGCGACTCGCCCGGTCGCCTCACGATTGCGGATGATGTCCTGCAACGGTGCTGAGGAGACGACCGTGATCGGATGCTCCTGGAAGTAGTGCGGCGGTCGCCTCTGTGCTCTGAAGACTGCGTATACCAGTTTCTGGTATTGCGGGTACCGCTGGCGCGACTCGGGGAGGACCTCGCTGATGTAGTACACCGGTCGCTGTACCGGGCGCTCCTTTCCTTCCTCCGGCCGCTCGACGACCATGACGGCACTGACGACGCGCTCAGTAGCCGCGACGTAGACCAGCATGGGTTCTTTGTCGACGGGGGCGGCGAGTAGTGGTGCTGCGAGTAACACCTTCTTGAGGTCACGGAGTGCGTCGTCCGCCTCCTTATCCCACTGGAAGGTGGGGTTCTTTCGCATTAGGCGGTATAGGGGCATCTCCTTTTCGCCCAGTCGGGGGATGAAGCCGCTGAGAGCCGCGACTCGCCCGGCCAGCTTCTGGACATCGCGCAGGCACTCGGGTTTGCCGAGTCGGGCGATCGTGCCGATCTTGGTGGGGTTTGCCTTGATCACGCGCTTGGATACGACGTACCCCAGTAGTTGCCCTGCTGGTACACCGAAGGTGCATTTGCCTGGGTTTAGCTTTATCTTGTATTTCCGCAGGTTGGCAAATGTTTCCGCCAGGTCGGCGAGTAGATCGCCTTGTCGAGCAGAATTTACTACCACGTCGTCGATGTAGACGTGGATGTTGCGGCCAATTTGGCTCGCAAGGCATTCCTGCATGCACCGCTGGTAAGTTGCCCCGGCGTTCTTGAGGCCGAAGGTCATGGCAGCGTAGCAGAAGGCTCCGAATGGCGTGATGAACGCCGTCTTCTCCTTGTCCTCAACGGCCATCTTGATCTGGTTGTACCCAGAGTAGGCATCGAGGAAACACAGCGACTCCGAGCCCGCGGTGGAGTCGATTATTTGGTCGATCCGCGGGAGGAGGAATTGCTCCTTCGGGCAGGCGATGTTTAAGTTTGTGTAGTCGATACACATCCTCCAGGTCCCATTTTTCTTCTCGAGCAGGACTGGGTTTTCCAGGCACTTGGAGTATTTGATTGGCCGGATGAAGCCTGCAGCGAGTAGACGCTGCACCTCCTCGGCGATAGCTCGGTGGCGCTCTTCATTGAAGGGCTGCAGCGACTGCTTGACGGGTCGCACTTTGGGGTCGGCGTTTAGTTTGTGCTCAGCGAGTTCCCTAGGGACACCGGGCATGTCAGACGGCTTCCATGCGAAGATGTTCCTGTTCTCACGGAGGAACTCGATGAGCGCGCCTTCCTAGGCTGGGCTCATGCCCGTCCCGATCGTCACCGTCTGGCTGGAGTCGCCTGGGACCAGCTCGACGGTGCGGGTGTGCGTCGTTGCCTCGAAGGCTGAGGTGTTGGCGCCCTCCGAGTTGGGCTTCTTGAGTATGGTGGGGTCGTCGTTGTTGACCCCGCTCGCGTATTTGGCGAGCTCGTCGGCGTGGTTGGTCTCTGCCGCGATGACAGCGTCGGCGAGTTCGGCTCCTTTGGCCTCGCACTCGGTGGCCATGTCGGGGTCGCCGTTGACGGTGATGACGCCGCGCGGCCCGGGGAGCTTCATCGCGTTGTACGCGTAGTGGGGCGCTTCCATGAACTTGGCGAACGCCTGGCGCCCCAGGACGCAGTGGTAGGGGCTGTCGAAGGGTACCAGCTCGAAGATGATCCGTTCGGTGCGGAAGTTTGCTGGTGTGTCGAAGTTGACTGGCAGTGTGACCTTACCGATCGGATACGCCTTCCGACCGGGGAGGATGCCGTGGAACGTGGTGTAGGTCGTTTCCACCATGGAATGCGGGATCCGCAGTCGCCTGAAGGTGTCCAGGTACAGGATGTTGATGGAGCTGCCGCCGTCCATCAATGTCTTGGGGAGCCAGTAGTCTCCCACCTTGGGCTTGACCACTAGGGCGACTCGGCCCGGATACTCGATGCGTGGCGAGTGTTCCTGGCGATTCCAGGCGATGGGCTGTTCCGACCAGTTGAGGAACCGGGGAACGTCCACCTGGGCCACCGCATTGACAGCGACGGCGCGGGCGATGACCTTCTTCTCGCGCTTCGTGTTGAAGCCTGTGAAGGTGTTGAGCGAGCCGGCCACACTGCCGAATTTTCCGCCGTTTGGCGGGTTGTTGTCGGGGTCCTCCCGCGCTCGGCGTGCCTTCTCAATATCCTTGAGAGAGTGGCGGGCTTCCCTTCCCTGCTGTGAAACGCACAAGGTTGGTTAAGGAGGGCCGCGGGGTCGAACCTTGGTTTCGCCTTGTAATTGACGCTGTCGCGGCGGAAGCTCTTGGGCTCGCGCTGCGTGTGCCCGACGTTGGCGACGAAGTCGACTCGCCCGTCACTGCGGCGCTTGCCGGTGAGGCGAGTGTTGCTGTAGCGTAGGTCGGACCGTCATCCGTTGTCGTTGCCGCTCGTGCGGCGCTGGACTCCCGACTCGTCGTCGGTTTCCTGATTTGGGTCTTCCTCCGCATATCTCTTGGCGATCTCGAGGAGGTCCGGTATGTTGTCGAGTGTGCGGGAGTGTCGTTTGATCTTGGCGACCAGGGGCTCGTAGCGGCACGAGGTCTTGAAGCAGTGGATTGCGGTGTCCGGGTGGATGCCGACCGCGTTGTACCATAGTTCTTGCCACCGCTGGACCCAGCATCGTTCTAGGTCCTCGATGGTGGTGGCGCGCGTGTAGGAGCACTCGAAGTGCCTGACGAAGGCATCTCGCATCTCTTCCCAGGAATTGATGCTATCCTGACGAAGGGTGTTGATCCACTGCTTGCACGTTCCCTCCATCATCAGGGGGAGGTAACGGGCGGCTAGCAGGTCGGTGTGGCCAGCGATCCCCATTGCCATGAGGTAGGTGTCCAGCCACACGGCGGGGTCGTACGAGGGGTCGTACTTCTCTATTTCCTTCGGCGCTTTGAAGTTCTCCGGGTATTTTTCACCTCGGATCATCGGTCCAAAGCACCGAGGCCCGAGTAGGCTTAGCGACCCCATTGGCTCGCCGTCGCGGCGATTGGTTAGGGTGTGTCGCAGGTCGTCGGGCTGGAGTGCGCGCCAGCTTTGGTTGTTGATGATGTGGGTGCGGGCGTCGACGGGCTGACCATTAGCGGCGACAAAGTTGGTCGCTGTCCTGGGGGCGTTGGTGGAGAGTGCCGCGTTCGCGGGTCGGTGTTGGAGCTGTAGCGGTTCGGGTGGCGGGCAATTGAGGGTGTTTGCCACCAATGGGCGGCCGCTCTGCTGCCCGAAGAAAGCGAGTACACCCGACCCTGCGAGTCGGCGCCTGTGTTTTGCTGTTCGACCACCTTTGCGAGCAGGGCCCTGACGTACTGGATCTGTAGGGCGCCGTCGCCGGTGGCCGTGATGTTGTCGGCCGCTGCTCGACCTACCACGAGGTTGTCCATCGGGGTGGAGAACAGTGGTAGGCCGTTCGCGTCTCGCTCCCGTGAGGAGACCACTATCCGCGGCTGATCCCTGGGGGGTGTGCGGTTGGGTGGAGGTGGGGCGCCGTTCGCCGTCGACCCTGGTGGGGGCCGGGCGCTTCCTCCTGGTGGCGCGTTCTCGCAGATCGCGCGCTCGGCTACACGGGCCGGGTCATTCTCGTCGTCGAAGTTCAGGGCGCGCCCCTGGACGGTGGGGTTCAAGCGCGACCTGATTCGCTGCTGGTGGTAGCGCGGCAGCTCCTGCGCCGTCACCTGCTCGAGCCGAAATTTTTCGCGCTCGGCTTGCTCCTTGCGGACTGCCTCCGCCAGCTTCAGGCGGAGTTCCTCGACCTCCGTTGCCGTGGTGTTAGGAGGGATCGGGGTGGAGAAGGGATCCTCCGGCGGATCGGTGCCAGTCGCCATGTAGGTCGCGGTGTGGCGACCGGTACCATCGCGGAGATCGGCGGAGTTTTCCGACCCGGAGTCGAAGTCGAAGATCCCAAGGATGGAGGGATCCTCGAAGTCTCCCATGTTGGAGACCTGGGTGATGGAGCCTGCGGGCGAAGCCACGGTGATGGATCCGGCGAGTGACGCCGGGGTAGCCGAGTCGGCGTCGTCGTTGAGGGCCGCGTCTTCCGCGGCCGCAGAATTTTCGGCCATGTTGCTGTGGGCCGAGTTGTACTCGGAGGCGAGGCGATGGATTGTGCGGACCTGGCTCTCGGAGAGCCGTTCGCGTGGCGGTGACTCGCGGATGCGAGCCGAGTCCTCCGAGATGATGACATCGGTGAGGCCGACGAAGAGGCTGATCGTGCCAACTGGCAAGATCATGCTGTGCGTGACGGGTCGCGCCGCCGGGACGTAGCTGCTCGGCAAGATCTGGAGCATCTCGCCGATCGCTATCATGCGGCCGGTGGCAACCGACTCGTTGATGGGCAGATTGGATCTCGCCGCAGAACACCGGCCAGGCCCCATGGTGGGCGCCACTGTCGTGGTAATGACCACGACAGATGCTGCAATCGGCAGCGAGTAGTAGAACGAAGGGCAAGGGCGGCCAGCCATCTGCAGTGCGAGATGAGGGCGGAGACACAGGGTTTTACCCAGGTTCAGCCCGCCGGAGCGTAAAGACCTAATCCAGCTAGATTGTATTATGTTGGAGATACAATGGGGCGAGCTCGACGGCTAGGCGGCGAGTCGCTTGGGTGGATGATGGAACATACGTTTACACGCCCTGTAGGGAGGTTTATATAGACTCACCCTCCCTAGGGTTTACAAATCTCAACCGAATCTGTTAAGGTTTCGGTACTCGTTTAACCTAATCCGACTGGGCCTATCTACTCTCCTAGGCCTTCAGCTTCTAGTCGCTTGGATCCACGCCAGGTCTTGATCCAGTCGCCGTCTTGCAGGCCCACTCGCTAGTTCATGGGCCAGTCGGAAACGTCCTGCTGGGTATACCCCGGTAGGCATATCCCCATCATGTTTAGACTCATCCATGCAACACCCGTCTAGCCATCCCTATGCCTACCGCACTTATATCCTACTTTTTTCTACTATTGTTACTATTGCTCTTGTTTACTGCTGCTGTTACTTTGCTATTGCTACTGATAAACTGTTGTGAGCAAGACTATTTTGTAACATCCCTAAAATCATGTTTTCAAAGCTTTCCATATCATCCATGCATTGATGATCATATTAGGATCATTTTCAAAGTTATTACAAAAACAGAAGCATTTGAATACTTATTATTTTATGTAAGCAAAGCATTGATCCAATGCTACTCTCTTTATATGAGATTGATTATTTTAAAACAAATATATTGATACTATGGTTTAATGTTGTATTCCAAAGCTTGTATAAAAATTTCAAAAACAAAATATGATTTTAAAACTATTTTTAGATCTTTATTAAAACATTGGCAAAGGCAGTGTTCTCTTTGAAAACTCCAAAGGACCAAGCAGGTTTGGTGAAACAACATGGTTTTATACTTAAATATGTGCAAGTTTCACTTTATAAAAATACAGAAAGAATTTGAAATCAAACACATTTGAATTCATTTGAAAGTGTTTCCTGAAAATCGAAACAGAAAAAGAGTAAAGAAATGGAAAAAGGCCTGCGCCAGCTTTTCAGCCCAACAACAAACTCAGCCCAGCAAGCCCACCCGGGGCTTTTCTTTCTCTCTCTCACGCGATGCAGACCTACCCCGCGCTCGCTGGTCGGTGGACCCAAACGCCACGTGGTCGTTGTCCCCAAAACCGCACCCCGACCCCGTCGACGCCGCCGTTACCTCCATCACTGCCGCGAATGAAGCGGGCTTAATTGGCGATCAATGCCGCGCGATCTCCTCGCCCCTCACCGGCTATTTAACCCCCTCTCCTCTCCGCATCTTTCCCCTCACTCAACGCCTCTTCTCTGCCACGAGGCTGCCCATAATCCCACTTGCACCGTCGCGGTACCGAGCGTCTCCGGCGTGCGATTCCGGTAAGCATCGACCGCCCCTGTCTCTGATTCAAATGAGCGTGATCAGTATGTCCTTGCGCATCTTCTCATGCCTTTCTTTTGCTCTGAATCGCCCTAGGACGTTGCCATCATCCACCTCTGGAAGCGACTTGAGCTTATTTCAACTCTGGCGAGTTATTCTGGTTAGTCCTGAGCGCGCCTTGACCTCTCTTTGATACTCACATGACCAGCATCGTTCCCCGCATCTAACGCACCGCTTGTTTCCCTCTGGCATGATCTACATGGTCGGCAACATCGACGAACAGCCATGCCCGACGACAGGCTTCACTCCGACGAGCAATAGTAGCTGAGTCCGTGCGCCCCTGTCTCTCCCTCGACCACCTCGAGCACCGCAACGACCTCACGAGCTCGGTAAGCCCCTTTGCTAACCCCAGCCCCCTCCGTAGCCGCCGGAACATCACTGGCAGAGCCGCGCCGCCGTGCCGCCGTCGCTAGCGCCGCCCATCTGTGGTCGCTTGATCGATAGCCATTAGTTCTTGATCCGTCGGCTGCGATAGAATCACTTACGCGAAAGGGTACGCTAGATCTGTGCCGCGCGATCTTCTTTAAATCCAATGGCCCTCGTTGATCGATCCGGCCGAATCGGTATGGGCCAATCAGAATGCGCCGCGAGGCTTGTTATTCATTTTAAAAAAAAATAGATCTATTAGTGATTCAAACTTGTAATATTCATAACTTTTGTTCCACGCGTTACATTTTTACAAATTTTATATCATTGGAATAAGGAGAAAGAATGCTATCCATATGCAATGTGTTTAATGTTTTGCTGCTGTAAAATTGGTTATTTTTGCAAAGACATTTGTAGACTTATTTTGAGTGTAGGAATAATTTGAAAATGAATTAAAGGTCAAATAGAGATTATTTAGTGTGTCTTGGTCTTGTTTATGATTCAGTACTATTTACTTGTCTTGTTTGGTGTAGAAAAATCATCATTTGGTATTTGCATGCATTCATGTATTTTTGCTTGTATATTTTTGATATGTGAATTTGGTGCCATTATTTTATGTGTAGATTTTGGTGCTAATAGTGATTGTGGTTGTGAAGATTGTTGCTAATCCCCAAACTACCAAGGCAAGTGGTGCTTCATAATTTTATCCCAATATTTTACCTATGCATTAGAAATATTTTGTATAGGACTTGCATGATTATTTTGCTAAGTATCTATATGCTATGCTTGGGAAATCCTAGTAGTTGTAGTAATGTTAGAATTTCCTCTAAGTTAAGATACTTGCTATTACCATGCTTAGCCTAGCTAGTAGCAACCAAGGGTGGATTATATATTCATGCTATGAGAAATATTGCTAAGTCTTTAACTTATGTTTTGCTTAATAAAACAACTAAGTGAATGAAACACCTGGGTGGAATGGAAAGATTGGTTTGTGTTGAGTGGTTACACAAGGCCCATTTCTATGGTTTACCTTGTGTATCACACTTGTGGAAAGCCACCCAGGAACAAAGGGATTTGAGATGCCAAATGTTAAGAAGCTTCTAGTGCAGCCACATGGCATTATGGGCTCTGCCTGGACCATATAGGTTGCAATAACTTAGTCAAATGGACAGTTGGTGGTAGGGTAATGATAGGTTTGGAGCGCATCCATCTTGGTCTAAGGGAAGGCTTCTGAAAGGTCCTGTCTTGGTGAAAATCAAGTCTTGTGGGGAAAGTGCACAACCTCTACTTAGCCATGTCCCTAGTATTGTACAACTTGAGCATCAAGACATGGAAGCTATCAAGAATCTCCTCATCCCAATTTTCTAAGTTAAAACTTGAGGTTGAACAAGGGTGAAGGTTCACCAATTTCTATTGGTGGTTCCTTGGGAAAGTTTTGTCAAAGAAAAACTTAGTGTTTTCAACTAATAGGTAAAACCTATTTTGATCAAAGCAAGTCTAAGCTACACTTAGCCAAATCCATGTAGTAACTAGATGCTAATATTTTACTAAGTTATCACTTGCCAATACTATTCCAATGTATTGACACACTATGGCTGTAACTTGTGATGTTGTAGGTTACTCTGATGATGATTAGGGTTATGAGTCTACACTCAACATGCTTGCCTGTGGCACATGAAGATGAAGACTTTACTTTTATTGTTATGAATGAACTCTTGTATTAGGCCTATGGGCATGGAGTTGTAAAAGACTATGTTATCTCTGGAATGACGATGTAATAATGACCTTTGTTTCTGTGTACTTCATCTTAAACTGTGGATGCTAGCATTAGATCCAGGGACTAGCATTGCAATCACAGGGATCCTTACCTTTATAAGGGAGGGATCTTACAGATGGTATCAGAGCACTGTGTTGCCTCTAGGATTATAACCCTAGGATTGGATTAGAAACCACTAAGGAAAATTTCAACACTTTGAAAATTTTCTACACTTGTCTTTTCTTCTCGTAAAATTTCCTAATCTACTTTCTCATCTCTATCTGTAGATGAACTCCATCAACGAAGCCGTAAGGAAGGGACCACTCATGACCATGACTTTGGAGTGTGAGACTGAATTTCCAAAAGCCCTCAAGAACCTTATGGTTACCATGGGGATACATGGTGCAGCTGTGTACAAAGGTTTCCCTGTGATGGATGAAGGAGAGGAGTATTGGTGGGTGCAACTTCACTTGTATAAAAACAAGGAAGACAACCACAAAGAATCAGGATTCTTCATGGTCACCAACTTAGTAATGCACACCACATTCTTTGACTCTGCAAGGGATGCAGCTTGGAAGGCCATCAAAGAGCTTGGTGATAGACTCAAGTGCAGAATGCTTAACACCCAAAAAATGACCTTAGGGAAGAAAACAATATTTCCAAGAGTTGGAAACTACCAACCAACAACTAAGGGAAGACATCATAGACTTGATTTGGTAATCTTGTGAACAAGATAGATAGATGGCTACTAAGGATGCTTTGATAGCCATTTTGTCTAGTGAGTGAGAGTTGTAATGAACTTCGTTAGTTGGACCACCACACTTATCGTTTTTATTTTCAAAACATGTTGTCTAAGTTATGTTGAACCTTGGATGCTTGTAATGGATTTATCTATGCCATGACTTGTGTGCTTGATTTTCAATGATATGCCTGTGATGCTTTGTCTTGTGATTTTCTCTATTGATGTGGATTCTATATTTTCTCTATCTTATAAAATAGATGCCTAATGTTACTATCAGCACGGCTGAAGAATTCAAGGGAACTCGATTTGGCACTCGTATTATTGAGCTCACTAGTGTGCTCAATCTTCCGCTCCCTAGCATCATGATGCTTCCCCTCACCAAGTTTGAGAGGAAGGACCTTTGGGGCTTCAAGGTTACTCAGCCAGGACGCCAGACTGAGCCTGCCATGGAGGCTATCACCTTCAAGCTTATGCATGACAACAGAGAGAGAGGCCTAGAGGTAGTCATGCAGGATTAACTTGGGCGTCTGTTAGGGAGGCACTCTCAGGAGATTAGAGGTACTCACTTTCACGCCTTCGGAATACGCGACGAGGATTGAGGCTATTGAGTTCGAGGATGCAGCTAGAGAGATGGCAGAGCCAATTCGTCTGTACCTTCAGGACCTAGAGGTTCTACTTAGGCACCTAGATATTGCTAGGACCAACGTCATGCTTAGAAATGACGAGCTCTAGGTGCAGCTTCGTGAGAAGGACAAGCTCTTCGCGGAGCAAGACGAGATAGTCAAGGAAATGGAGGCTAAGTTTGAGAGCCAGGATAGGAAGTTCAAAAGCCAAGAGAAAAGAGTCCAAGATAGGAACAAGAGGATTCGAGAGATGACTGCAGAACTAGAGGCCAAGGACTTCGAGCTCGAGCATCAGCAGGGTGTGATTGAGAGACTTCGTTCATAGAAGAGGGCTCTTAAGTCCAAGATAGAGGCCTTGGCTACCAATGTCGAGGAATACAAGACCGCTATGGAGAATGCAGGTCTTACACTTGTTGATGAGGAGGTTGATGCAGAGGAGTAGTAATGACTACTCATTTATCTATCATTTACCATGCTTTTAATTATTGAGTCGCAATGACCATCCAACATGTGGATGGCTTGCTATTGGTGTGTTTGCCTTTCAAACTTATTGTTTATGTCGTTGAACTTTAGGTTGTTTTGATGCTTATTTGGTGATTGTCTATGTTTTGTATTGTGCATGTTAAGCATCTATGGGTATCTCACTCTTATCCTTATTGAAAACCACAGATGCCTCCTCGACGTGCCAACCCCAACCCGAACAACAACAATGTCACCGCCGAGATGCAGCATCTGATGACAGCACAGGCACAGCTGATGCAGATGATGACCACTTTCATGCAGAATCAGAATAACAACAACAATAACAACAACAACAACAACAACAACAACAACAACAACAACAACAACAACAACAACAACAACAACAACAACAACAACAATCAGAACAATCCACCAGGATTTGACATGCTCACCAGATTATTAAGACTGAGGCCTTCAAAGTTCTCAGGAACTACTGATCCCATGGTGGCCAATGATTGGCTACGTGCAGTGAACAAGGATTTGGTTACTGTCGGCTGTACCGACGAGGAGAAAGTCAGGTTTGCAACACACTTGTTGGAAGGACCAGCAGCTACTTGGTGGGATAACTTCCAGATCACAACTCCCATTGAGGATGTGACATGGGCTATCTTTGAATATGGTTTCCGTACAGCTCACATCTCATCCGGGGTGATGAGTTTAAAGAAGGAGTTCCATAATCTGAAGCAGCGCCACCGCAGCGTGGCTGAATATATTGAGGAGTTCAACAATCTGGCGCGTTATGCACCGGATGAAGTTGATACCGATGCCAAGAGGAAAGAGAAGTTCCTCGAAGGACTGAACGATGAACTGAATCTGCAATTATCTATGGCCTATGTCCCCACCTACTAGTCCCTTTGTGACAAGGCTACCATCTTGGAGAACAAGATGAAGCAGGTTGAAAGCAGAAAGAGGAAGCACAACTCTGACAAGCACATCTCGGGATCGTCTCGCAAGCGTTCCCATTATGATGATAGTGGGAGTTCTGGATCCCACAAGCATGGAAAGTACAACAGTCACCACAACCACAACCGTCATCATGACAACAAGCATCACCGTAGTCATGACAATGACAAGTACAAGAACCACAAGGGTGGATACAAGATCCACCATAGTGGAAGTGGTAGTGGAAGCCAGCCAGTCAAGAAGGATATCAGTCAGGTTGAATGCTTCAAGTGTAAGAAGATGGGGCATTATGCAAATGAATGCCCAGAAAATAAAGTTGAAGGACCCAACAAGCCCAACCCTTTCCAGAAGGGACAAGTGAACCACATCAATGTGGAAGAGATTTATGAGGAGTCCGATGCTGTGGCTGGTAAGTTCAAACTCAATTCTATTCCAGCACTTGTTCTTTTTGATACCGGTGCATCACATTCATTCATATCAAAAGCATTTGTTTATAGAAATGGGTTTCCAACTGAAAACATTGGGTGTCCAATAAAAGTAAGTTCTCCCGGTGGAGATATGATAGTGAGTCTTGGATGTCGTGATCTAGTGATAGAATTTGGAAAGCATAAGTTTCCAGTGAGTCTGATAATCCTAGATTCCCAAGGACTGAATGTAATTTTGGGAATGGATTGGATGACCAAGTATGAAGGAGTACTAGATTGTGCCAATCATACTGTCGCACTCACAACCCTGGAAAAGAAACGGATAAGATTCAAGTCTAACTTTGAATCAAAAGGAAGTAAGCTAAATTCTCTTAAGGGGGTTAGCATAGACAGTGTGCCAATTGTGAGTGAATATCCGGATGTGTTTCCGGAAGAATTGCTGGGAATGCCACCAGATAGAGATGTGGAATTTTTGATTGACTTGCTGCCAGGATCAGGGCCAATAGCAAAGAGACCTTACAATATTCCAGTTGATGAGTTGAAAGAACTCAAGAAACAACTTGGAGAACAGTTGGAGGAAGGGTTTATTCAACCAAGTTCTTCATCCTGGGGAGCACCAGTCTTGTTTGTGGAAAAGAAAGATAGAAGTCAAAGGTTATGCATAGATTACCGTTCACTCCATGAGGTGACTATCAAGAACAAATATCCTTTGCCTAGAATTAATGACTTGTTTGATAAGTTAGAAGGAGCTTGTGTATTCTCAAAGATTGATCTTCGGTCAGGTTATTTCCAGCTTAAGATAAGAGAACAAGACATACCTAAGACAGCTTTCACCACTAGGTATGGATTGTATGAGTACACCGTGATGCCATTTGGTTTGACCAATGCACCAGCTTATTTCATGAATATGATGAACAAAGTGTTCATGGAGTTCCTTGACAAGTTTGTTGTCGTTTTCATCGATGACAATTTGATCTACTCCAAAAGCAAGGAAGAGCATGAAGGACATTTACGTTTGATACTTGAGAAGATTAGAGCGCATAAGTTGTATGCCAAATTCAGCAAATGTGAATTCTGGCTAAATGAAGTTGGATTTATTGGCCATGTTGTGTCAGGAGATGGTGTAGCAGTTGATCCCGCAAAAGTGTCAGCTGTAACTGAATGGGAATCTCCTAAGTCAGTAAAGGAAGTTCATAGTTTCCTTGGCTTGGCAGGATACTATAGAAGATTCATTGATAATTTCTCCAAGGTAGCTAAGCCAATGATGGAGTTACTAAAGAAAGACAATAAATTTTCTTGGTCTGAAGGATGTGAACTCAGTTTCGAAGAATTGAAGAAGAGACTAGTGACAGCACCAGTCTTGTGTCTACCAGATTTGGAGAAAGAGTTCCAAGTGTATTGTGATGCATCTCATCATGGATTAGGTGCAGTTCTAATGCAAGAAGGGAAAGTGGTGTCTTATGCCTCGAGACAACTCAAAACTCATGAAGTAAATTACCCTACTCATGATTTAGAGTTAGCCTATTTTGTCCATGCACTCAAAACATGGAGACATTATCTTTTGGGAAAGTGATGTGAAGTGTTCACAGATCACAAAAGTTTGAAGTATATATTCACCCAGAAAGAAATCAACATGAGACAAAGAAGATGGCTAGAACTCATCAAGGACTATGACTTGAGTTTGCAATACCACCCCGGTAAAGCAAATATTGTATAAGCCGTAAGGTTTTTGTGAATGGCGTTACTAAGGGAGAGTTGCCAGATGATCTGTGTGCCCAATTTAGAGACCTTAGATTGGAGATTGTGACTGAGGGACATCTCATGTCATTGGATGTTCAACCCACATTGTTGGACAAGATCAAGGAAACCCAAAAGACAGACAAAGAAATTGAAGAGATTAAGGAAAAGATTGGTAAGGGAAAAGCCAAAGGATTCCCTGAAGACGAACATGGTACTTTATGGTATGGAAAACTTATCTGCGTTCCGCAAGATCCGGAGCTTCGGAAACTGATTTTACAAGAAGCACACAACTCACCATATTCCATTCATCCGGGTAACACCAAAATGTACATGGATATGAAGTAAAGATTTTGGTGGAATAATCTCAAGAAGGACATCGCCGAACATATTGCTTTGTGTGATGTATGTAGTAGAGTGAAAGCAGAACATCAGAAACCAGCAGGATTGCTACAACCACTACCTATTCCTGATTGGAAGTGGGACAAGATTGGCATGGATTTCATCACCGGATTGCCAAGGACCAGGTGAGGATATGATTCTATTTGGGTAGTAGTGGATCGCCTCACTAAAGTGGCTCATTTCATACCCGTGAAAACAACCTACACAAGTGCTAAGTTGGCCAAGATCTATATGAATAGGATTGTGTGTCTGCATGGTGTACCCAAGAGTATTGTGTCTGATAGGGGAACTCAATTCACTTCTCATTTTTGGAGGCAACTACATGAGTCATTGGGAACGAGATCGGAATTCAACACTGCTTTTCATGCTCAGACTGATGGACAGACAGAAAGAACCAACCAGATTCTAGAAGATATGTTGAGGGCATGTGCCCTAGACTATGGAGCTAGTTGGGATGAAAGTCTGCCTTACGCGGAGTTATCTTACAATAACAACTATCAAGCCAGTATTGAGATGGCACCATTTGAGTTTCTCTATGGGAGAAAGTGTACCACCCCATTGCTATGGAATGGTGTGGGAGAAATAAATTTGTTCAGACCAGAACTAATCAAAGAGGCTGAAGAGAAGGTCAAGCTAGTAAAGGACAGATTAAAGATAGCACAGTCCCAACAAAAGAGCTACGCAGATCCTAAGCCTAGATAAGTCACCTATAAAGTGGGTGATAGAGCTTATCTTAGAGTGTCACCACTCCGTGGAGTGAAGAGATTTGGAGTCAAAGGAAAATTGGCCCCAAGATATGTTGGACCATTCAAAATTCTGAGTCGTAAAGGAGAAGTAGCTTATGAAATTGAGTTGCCAGAATCGTTGTCAGCAGTTCACAATGTATTTCATGTGAGTCAGCTAAAGAAATGCCATCCAGAGATGGAAGAGACTTATTTGAGGGATACTATACCTTTGGAGGAGGTCCAATAGGAAAGTGATCTCACTTATGAGGAAAAACCCATCAAGACGGACTAAGACTATTAAATTCTGCAAAGTTCAATGGAACCATCATTCCGAAGAAGAAGCAACATGGGAAAGAGAAGATGATCTTCGGAAAGACCACCCTCACCTATTTGCTAGCCAATCCGAATCTCGAGGGCGAGATTCACCTTAAGAGGGTTAGATTTGTAACATCCCTAAAATCATGTTTTCAAAGAATTGCATGTCATCCATGCATTCATGATCATATTAGGATCATTTTCAAAGTTATTACAAAAACAGAAGCATTTGCATGCTTATTATGTTATGTAAGCAAAGCATTGATCCAATGCTACTCTCTTTATATGAGATTGATTATTTTAAAACAAATATATTGATACTATGGTTGAATGTTGTATTCCAAAGCTTGGATAAAAATTTCAAAAACAAAATATGATTTTAAAACTATTTTTAGATATTTATTAAAACATTGGCAAAGGCACTGTTCTCTTTGAAAACTCCAAAGGACCAAGAAGGTTTGGTGAAACAACATGGTTTTATACTTAAATATGTGCAAGTTTCACTTTATAAAAATCCAGAAAGAATTTAAAATCAAACACATTTGAATTCATTTGAAAGTGTTTCCTAAAAATCGAAACAGAAAAAGAGTAAAGAAATGGAAAAAGGCATGCGCCAGCTTTTCAGCCCAACAACAGACTCAGCCTAGCAAGCCCACCCGGGGCTTTTCTTTATCTCTCTCACGCGATGCAGACCTACCCCGCGCTCGCTGACCGGTGGACCCAAATGCCACCTAGTCTTCGTCCCCAAACCCCGCACCCCTGACCCCGTCGACGCCACCATTACCTCCATCACTGCCACGAATGAAGCGGGCTTAATTGCCGATCAATGCCACGCGATCTCCTCGCCCCTCACCGGCTATTTAACCCCCTCTCCTCTCCACATCTTTCCCCTCACTCAACGCCTCTTCTCCGCCACCAGGCTGCCCACAATCCCACTTGCACCGCCGCGGTATCGAGCGTCTCCTGCGTGCCATTCCGGTAAGCATCGACCGCCCCTGTCTCTGATTCAAACGAGTGTGATCGGTATGTCCTTGCGCATCTTCTCATGCCTTTCTTTTGCTCTGAATCGCCCTAGGACGTCGCCATCGTCCACCTCTGGAAGCGACTGAAGCTCAACTCAACTCCTGCGAGTTATTCTGGTTAGTCCTGAGCGCGCCTTGACCTCTCTTTGATACTCGCATGACCAGCGTCGTTCCCCGCATCTAACGTGCCGCTTGTTTCCCTCTGGCACGATCTACAATGTCGGCAACATCGATGAACAGCCGTGCCCGACGACAGGCTTCACTCCGACGAGCAATAACAGTTGAGTCCGTGCGCCCCTATCTCTCCCTCGACCACCTCGAGCACCACAACGACCTCACAAGCTCGGTAAGCCCCTCTGCTGACCCCAGCCCCCTCCGTAGCCGCCGGAACATCACTGGCAGAGCCGCGCCGCCGTCGCTAGCACCGCCCATCTGTGGTCGCTTGATCGATAGCCGTTAGATCTTGATCCGCCGGCTATGATAGAATCACTTACGCGAAAGGGTACGCTAGATCTGTGTCGCACGATCTTCTTTAAATCCAATGGCCCTCATTGATCGATCCGGCCGAACCGGTACGGGCCAATCAGAATGAGCCGCGTGGGTTGTTATTCGTTTTAAAAACATACAATAGATCTATTAGTGATTCAAACTTGTAAAATTCATAACTTTTGTTCCACACGTTCAAATGTTACAAATTTTATATCATTGGAATCAGGAGAAAGAATGCTATCCATTTATGCAATGTGTTTAATGTTTAGCTTCTGTAAAATTGGTTATTTTTGCAGAGACATTTGTAGACTTATTTTGAGTGTAGGAATAATTTGAAAAATGAATTAAAGGTCAAATAGAGATTATTTAGTGTGTATTGGTCTTGTTTATGATTCAGTACTGTTTACTTGTCTTGTTTGGTGTAGAAAAATCATCACTTGGCATTTTCATGCATTCATGTATTTTTTCTTGTATATTTTTGATATGTGAATTTGGTGCCATTATTTTATGTGTATATTTTGGTGCTAATAGTGATTGTGGTTGTGAAGATTGTTGCTACTCCCCAAACTACCAAGGAAAGTGGTGCTTCATAATTTTATCCCAATATTTTACCTATGCATTAGAAATATTTTTTATAGGACTTGCATGATTATTTTGCTAAGTATCTATATGTTATGCTTGGGAAATCCTAGTAGTTGTAGTAATGTTAGAATTTCCTCTAAGTTAAGATACTTGCTATTGCCATGCTTAGCCTATATAGTAGCAACCAAGGGTGGATTATATATTCATGCTATGAGAAATATTTCTAAGTCTTTGACTTATGTTTTGCTTAATAAAACAACTAAGTGAATGAAACACCTGGGTGGAATGGAAAGATTGGTTTGTGTTGAGTGGTTACACAAGGCCCATTTCTATGGTTTACCTTGTGTATCACACTTGTGGAAAGCCACCCAGGAACAAAGGGATTTGAGATGCCAAATGTTAAGAAGCTTCTAGTGCAGCCACATGGCATTATGGGCTCTGCTTGGACCATATAGGTTGCAATAACTTAGCCAAATGGACAGTTGGTGGTAGGAGAATCATAGGTTTGGAGCGCGTCCATCTTGGTCTAAGGGAAGGCTTCTGAAAGGTCATGTGTTGGTGAAAATCAAGTCTTGTGGGGAAATTGCATAACCTCTGCAGATGGAAGAATCTAAGTACTTAGCCATGTCCCTGGTATTGGACAACTTGAGCATCAAGACATGGAAGCTATCAAGAATCTCCTCATCACAATTTTCTAAGTTAAAACTTGAGGTTGAACAAGGGTGAAGGTTCACCAATTTCTATTGGTGGTTCCTTGGGAAATTTTTGTCAAAGAAAAACTGAGTGCTTTCAACTAATAGGTAAAACCTATTTTGAGCAAAGCAAGCCTAAGCTACACTTATCCAAATCCATGTAGTAACTAGATGCTAATATTTTACTAAGGTATCACTTGCCAATACTATTCCAATGTATTGACCCACTGTGGCTGTAACTTGTGATGTTGTAGGTTACTCTGATGATGATTAGGGGTTATGAGTCTACACTCAACATGCTTGCCTGTGGCACATGAAGATGAAGACTTTACTTTTATTGTTATGAATGAACTCTTGTATTAGGACTATGGCCATGGAGTTGTAAAAGACTATGTTATCTCTAGAATGACGATGTAATAATGACCTTTGTTTCTGTGTACTTCATCTTAAACTGTGGATGCTAGCATTTGATCCAGGGACTAGCATTGCAATCACAGGGATCCTTACCTTTATAAGGGAGGGATCTTACATATTTCCAGGTGCAGCTGAATTGACAACTCAGTTGTTAAGGTATATAATTATTCTTTGGCTCCCCTTGTGTTGAATCAACAAATTGGGTAATAATACCCTCGAAGACTGTTGCGATCCCCTATACTTGTGGGTCATCAAGACTATTTTCTGGCACCGTTTCCAGGGAGCATGGCTTTTCTTGTAAGTTCACTTGGATTTATTATTGTTCGTTGCTATCCTTTTTCATCATGGGGAAGTCTCGTGATGGAAATTTCCTATTTTACCATCCACTACAAGAAGAGGTATAGTCCTAAACACCTCTGCTACTCTTGATTCACTGTCTGTTGTAAGTAAGCTTGTTACACCACCAACACATACACATGCCACACACACACTGCTACTACTACTGACTCTGAAATTGCTTCTGATACTCATGATGTTACTTCTACTGTTCTTGATGCGAGTGGTTCATTAGGTCCTTTCCTAGATGCTACTATTGCTAGAACTATTTTGGGAAACACTGAAACTCCTAGTGAAGACACAATTACACCTGTTAGCTCACCTGAGTCTAGAGAGAGACATGATATTAATGATGGTTACACTAAAATGACTGATGAATTTATTGAAGAGTACCAAAACACACATGGTGCTAGTTCTATTAGGAGTCTCCTTGAGAGACGTACCATTATTCCTAAACCGTCTTCCGATGCTAAGTTTGCTACTTCTCCCATAGATATTAAAGATAAATATTATGAATTCTCTCTTGATTTATCCTATTTAGACATTGTTGAGAAAGAACCTTTTTGTGGGACTGAAAATGAGAGTGATGTTGCACATATGAATGAGCTTTCCACTATGAGTGCCTTATTTTCTGATGATTTTAAGATGCGCAAGTACTTTGTTACTAAGATCTTCCCCTTTTCACTAAAAGGAGAAGCTAAAGCTTGGTATAATAGATTACCTCCTGAATCCATTGATAGCTCTGATTGCTTGATTGCTTCTTTCTTCCAGAAATATTTTCCTCCTAGTGCTAGACATTCTGCTTTGCAGAAACTTTTTGATTTTAAACAGGGAGAAGAAGAGAAATTGCCTGATTCATGGACAAGGTTTTGTGCCTTGATTCATGCACATCCTGGATGTCCATTACCTAAAAATGATCTTCTTGATATTTATTATAATGGACTAACTGATGATTCTAGGATATACCTAGATAGTTTTGGTGATTGTGTTTTCAGGAAAAGAACTCCTACAGATGTTGAAGAATTAATGACTAAAATAAGCAAGAATTATGATGATTGGACTTCAACTAAGCTAATTACACCTGAGCCTACTACACCTGAACCAATTGTGCCTGAACCAGCTCCAACACCAACACCAAAGAAGAGGGGAGTGATTGCATTAAATGATGAAGTGATGAAAGAAGCTAAAAAATGTCTTAAGGACAAATGTATTAGATCTGAAGTTGTGAAGAATCTACCTCCTATAGAATAATTATGTAATCCAATTCCTCACTCATCCACTATTGAGGTACACTCTTTCCAACACTTTGATGAAGGTGATATTCCCTATGGTAAACCTCCTGATCAATGCTTAGAGTAACTTGACATTTTTATTGTGAAACAAGATAATTTTAACAAACAAGTTCAGAATCATTTATTGGAAAACTCTAGAGCTATTAATGAGTTGAAATATATTGTTGAAAGAACTGCTAATGATGTTAAAATGCTTGGTAAACACTTCCAAATGGTTCAAACTCAAATCGATCAACTTGCTAAGGTACAAAATCATATGCTAGTTAATGCTTCTGGAGAAAAACATGCTTATGGAATTAGAACTAGGGGTGGTGCAGCCACTCAAGATCCTTTATGTAGTTGAGGATTCTAAAATAATTGAGTAAGATTCTCAACAAGGTGAAAGTAGTGGTAGTCCTCATAAGAGAAAGAAAAAGAAACATAAAATAGTTGAGGAACCTCCTGAACCTGCTGTAGATCCCAATAGTATATATGTCTCTGATGCTGAAACTGAAAGTGGTAATGATACTCCTGATAAGGAGGAAGTTGAGGAAGAACCTAAGAAACACACTAAAAACACTAGGTACACTAAGGAAGATTTTATTGCTAATAAACATGGTAGTGAGAGAGAACCTTGGGTGCAGAAACCTATGCCTTTTTCCAATAAGAAACACAAGTCAAAGGAGGAAGAACACTATAACAAGTTTTGTGAGTGGTTGAAACCTTTATTTTTGCAAATTCCGTTGACTGATGCTATTAAGTTGCCTCCTTATTCAAAGTATATGAAGGATATTGTCTCTAATAAAAGGAAGATTCCTAATGAGGAAATTTCTACTTTGCTTTCTAATTATTCCTTCAATAGTAAGGTTCCAAAGAAACTTGGTGATCTAGGTATTCCAACTATTCCTTGCTCTATTAAAAATAATTAAGTTAGAACTGCTTTGGGTGATTTGGGATCTGGAGTTAGTGTTATGCCTTTTTCTCTCTACAAGAGACTCTAGCTAGAAAAGTTGATACCAACTGATATATATTTGCAAATGGTTGATAATTCAACTACTATTCCTGTTGGTATATGTGAGGATGTTCCTGTTCAAGTAGCTCATAATTGCTTGTTTTTAACTGACTTTGTTGTACTTGAGATGCCTAAAGATGATAATATGTCTATTATTCTTGGGAGACCTTTTCTTAATACTGCAGGTGCTATCATCAATTGTAATGAAGGAAAAGTAACTTTTAATATTAATGACAAAGAGCATACTGTCTATTTCCCCAAGAATATTGATAAGATCTATTGCCTAAATTCCATTGAACATACTGAGAGCATCAAAGTTGGAGAAATATATTGTCCCATTCCACAAGAAGTCTTTGAAACTATTATGATTGGGACTATTGCTATAAAGTTTGAGGTAACATAATCATTTTGTGGAATGCAAAGTTTTGTTTCATATAAGATTGTTTTGGTAACAAGACTTGATCAACCTTGTTAACAAAGGGATTTTAATGAACAAAGCAATGCTTTCACAACGGTTATACTTGCTCACTTTTACTTTTCTCCTTTCTAGTCTTTGTTCTTTCTCTTGTTAGCTTTAGTTTTGCTAGTTGTTTGCTTGTTAGAGTGTCTTAAAACTTCTGTAGTTTTGGTTTTGGTTTGCGTTTTGCTTCTTCTAAAAAATATTTTTCTACGAGAAAATCAATTTTAATAACCTGAAAATTGGTCAAAAATAAGGTTTCCCAAAAAATTCCAGCAAATTCATATTAAATTTTTCCTCGAAAAAAGGGGCAGAGAGACACCTGGATTGGCCCAGGGGGACCCACCAGGACAGCACACCCCCTGGTGGATCCTGGCCTAGGTGTGGCCCACAAATGGCCCTCCAAAGTGTCTCCTTCCAGCCACTTCTTTCTTTCATCCGAAAAACACCGGAAAACTTTCTCAAGCTCGAGTTCCTGTTGTTCTTTCTCCCGATTTTCAATATCCTTGCTCAGCCCATCTTTGCAGCTGATTTTTGGAGGGATTGTTCCTTGGTATGTGCCTCCTCCGCTTGTCCAATTAGATTTTTGATTGGTAGATTGTATCTTGAGTATTTTTCTACTGTAGGTGACTGGTTGTGTGATCTGGCATGCTTGTTCAATGCTTAGAGATTTCATTTTGATGCATGTTTATCCCTCTAGCAAGTTCCTATAGTAGTTCCTTATCTTTTATCAACATGGAAATCACTTGGTTTGATGTTTGTCTCTAATTTCAGAAAATAAGATGAGTGCATACCAATTGAATCAACATGATTTGATGGTACCTGAGCCAATGAAAGTCCATCATGAGGAAGAAGTCTTCCCTTCCATTTACACATGCCCTGAATTTATGAGAGCTATGGGAATCTTCCAGGATTTCCAAACTATGATTACTAATGCAGGGTTGGAACACTTTGTTGAAGAGGAACCATATCAATATGTTAAGCTAACCATGGCTATGGTGTAGGACTTCTAGTTCATTTGGTCCTTGTCTAACCCCATGGTCCATTATAAAATTTACAACATAGCTGTTGACCTGCCTTTTTATGATTTTTGCGCAGATATTAGAGTGCCATAGTGGGGTGCTTGTGAGAAGATTAGAGAGAGGCCTAAGTCACTTATGGATTTATATGCTGAAATTTGCCAAGGTTGTGACTTCTCAAAGGAAAGTGGTAAAATTCGGGATATTCAGTTACCATCCATTAGATATTTTGCCTATTTCATTACCAAGTGTGTTCTTGGTAGAAAGACTGCTAGAAAGTTATCTTCATTTGATCTAGCTTTTATCTCAACTGCTTTGAATAGGGATAGATCTTATAACTTGGGTTCTTTGATAGCTTACGGTATTACCACCAACCGCGATAAAGGTGGAGTCTGTGGAGGTCTCATTGTGTCTCGTCTATTAGCTTTTCATGGTTTAGAGCCTCGCCATTCGGATTATCAGTTCCCCATAGAGAGACTCGATCTCAACTCCATGGTTCCGCATAATTTCATTTCTTCTTGGGCTACTTTGAGGGATTTATCGTATGAAATATCCTTTGTCAAGCGTGGTTGGAGAGGGGGTAGTGCTGAGAAAGTAGTCTATTTTCCTGCACCTGCCTTGTTTAATTTTGATAACAGGCAAGGATGGTCGCTCACGGAGGAAGAGTTTGACACATACGTGTCGGAGCTTTCCCTGCAAGAGGAAAATGTTGGAGAGGATGCCGAAGATGATTCGGTTCAGCCCTCCAGCATGGGGGAGTCTACATACCAGTAGCCCTCCTATGATTGGAGCGCGTCTTCTTCTTCATCGCGAGGACCTGATTATGATCATTCCTACGATGACCCACCAGCTTGGGGTTACTACCCGCACTATTGAGCCCCACTTAGGCCAAAAGCCTAAGACTGTGGGGAGGTACACCGACATCACACTCATCTATATATCATGTTTCGTCGGTTCTTTGTATATCCATGTTTCACTTTCTTTTTGGTTCTTTCTTTTTTCTTTCCCAAAACACAAAAAGACCAAAAATATTTTCGTTGTTTCTCTTGATTTGTTTCTTTACTTTTTAGCTTTGGTTTGCCTTAAGAAAAATCCAAAAAGAT
The DNA here is from genome assembly GCA_910589765.1 of Avena atlantica. NCBI lineage: Eukaryota > Viridiplantae > Streptophyta > Magnoliopsida > Poales > Poaceae > Avena > Avena atlantica. The sequence continues at coordinate 167,397,115 of OU342739.1, read as the reverse complement.
TTTGCTTTGTTTGTTTTTGCTTTGTGTTCTTGCTTTAAAAAAATCAAAAACACCAAAAATATTTGTTGTTCTTCTTTGGTTTTGTGAAGTTCTTTGCAAAGTTCAGTGGTCTTCAGTGGAGTTTGGTTTCATGTTACCATTCGAGCCACACAAGTGAAGGGCGACAATGAAGATTAAGACAACTTGAGGTATGGTAAGAGGCTGGTAATGAACTCTGTTTGTTTTCATTTTTGTACATATACTCATCATTGTGGGCATGCTTAGTCTATTCATGTAAGGTGTATGTTATTTATGGATGCTTAGTAGTTATGTCTTTCTTATGATTAGCTCCAGCTTGCTAATAGTTTGTAGCATGTCATATGAATGTTAGCTTGCATTGTTTTATTCATTACTTGGTATGATACTGTGGTATCCTCCTCTGAATGTTTCATTTGAATCGACTTGGAACATGCTCACGCATGCATATGAATGAACAATAGTCAGTAATCCTCGATGATTTTTTTTGCCTCAGAGTTCTTGTATCACTTCCATGCCATAATTAGTCATGTTTTGTTGCAAGCATGATTATGACAGTTATTGCTCTCTCGTTTTTCGGTCCCTTTCTATTGCTAGCCTTCACCTGCGCTGAGTATGAACTCTACTCGTGTTTCCAACTCCCCAAAACCAATATTGTCAAAAGTGTCCACCATACTGATACGTCGGAAATGTATCTATAATTTTTGATGTTCCATGCCTGTTTAGTATCTACTTTGATTTGCTATGTCTACACTTTGAGGTGTTTTTATATCTTTTCTGGAACTAACCTATTAACAAGTTGCTAGAGTGCCAGTTGCCTGTTTTCTCCTGTTTTTGGTTCCAGAAAGGCAGAAAATCAATATTCTCGGAATTCAACGGGACAAAAGCCAAAGTCAATATTTTACCGTGGGCGACATGAAGCCAGAAGACGAGAGGGAGAGGCGCCACAGGGAGGCCAAATCCCCCTAGGCACGGGTGTGTAACACTACGGTTCTGAAAAGACCGTAGCTTCTATGTGACATGCCAATCCCTGGATCGGTTCATTGGCCCACAATAGAATAAGATGAATAACATAGCAAAATATCCGTGTATCATAAACAACGAAGATCCAGAGTATCATTATTACAATAAAATCTTAGCTCAAGGCTAGCTCAACTTATTAAAGTAGCAACATAAATATAGTAAATCCTCTGTTCTTCAAATTTCCCACAAGTGAACAAGTGCCGAGTGGAGTACCGTGGCCTAAATCGATCACTCAGAATCGGAATATCCTGCAACATGAAACGTAGCAGCCCCAAAGGGTCAATACATGGAATGTATGGCAAGTAGAGCTATTAAAGAAGACAATAGAGCTAACATCTACATGCATATTTGGCAAGTGGAGCTGTGGCTAGCTTGCATTTGCAAATACCTTTGTCCTACTTTCATAAACAATTTTTGATTTTCTTTAAAAAGATCCCAATTAAGTTAACCCATCAACATTAAAGCAATTATGAAGTTAGAATGAGCGAGAAACATGTCATGAACTCAATATCAAGCAACTCAGATGTCCATAACCGGGGACACGGCTAATCGATTAGTTTATACAACCTGCATGGGTTAGTACACTTTACCCATGTGACTCGGCCAGCCCAGCTCGTACCACCACTCTCATATTGGGTGATGATAGGGAGAAGTCCAAGAAGGGACCGTTCGGGAAGTAGCTCCCCAAACCCGACACGCACCGGTCCAAACTACCAAAATTCTACATCTCTGGATACGTGGGTTCGAGTTACCACAACCTACTGAGTCCAACCAACCGCCCATTTTATTATTGGCACATGGTTGTACACGTAAGTTACAAAATAAAGAAGCCAATCATTTTTTTCTAGATACCTGGGTGCCTCTCCGCAATGATAACACCAAAATTTATCAATCCGATCACACCCAGGAGATTCGTTGATTAAGTTGTTTTTAGTTTTTGCAAACCAACACATTTAGAAACAACTTCAATGATGTAACCCAGCCCTCGATCAACACAGCATGGCTAAGCACATCTACCAACGGTGGTTCATCTATAGGAAAACCCTACCACATAATAGGACATAGCATAGCGATAGTAATATCCTACACATGCATCTATAAAATACACGACAATGCATTGAAAATAGTAGGACAACATCATGAACAAAGTAGCATCTACTTGCCTTGGTTGTAGCGGTCGAACGAACAATCCACACACGAGCAAGCGTTGCACTCGTCACAATCTAGACGATACAATTGCAATCACATAAACAAACCATACACAATCATATACAAACAATGACAATGTAAGATGCATGCATGACAAGTTGAACATTGCTAAAGTAGTATCACATATTCTTATTTAGTATACCTACTGTATGCATGCATAGAAAATATTTTAAGTGCATAGAAAACAAAGCATGCAATTTTAAATGCTCAAACAATAGAGCTAGAATCTAAACAATCAGCCACTGCTAATAAACTGTTTGTAAAATCTTGGAAAAATATCCACTGTGAAGGCAACCTAAAATAGAACCAGTATCGCTTGGAATTACTCAAAAAGGTTTTGTATAAATCCCTGAGTAATAAAAATACTCCAGAAGGCCTTTGTATAGATTTTGCAAATTCCAATACTGTAAGTCTACCCTTTTAATTCACTCCAAGATTCCCCTTGTTCTACTGATTTTAGGGACATCTTATTTGCAATTTTTGGAGTTATAGAACTTTTTCTATGAATTTAATACTCTAAAAAGAGCATTAACTCATTTAATTAACCAAGACAAAACCTTGATGTAAAAGCATAAAACAACTGTACAGCAATATTCTACGTGAGACACTGATTCCACATATATTTTATTTGAAATTTTTGGCCCAGTAGATTATTTTCTATCAATTTTACAAATTTCTCCTATTTTCTCCAATAATCTGTGTTTAAAAAAATCGATCCATGTCAGTAGTTGAACGGTCAACGTTGACCGTTTGACTGCGCAGGCCCAATGCCACGCGGCAGCCCGCGGTTGGCCAATACCGCTTCGGCTTAGGGCGAATCCTGGCCGCCCAGATTAGATCGTGCGGCCCCTGACGCTTACCGAGGATGGCGGCGTCTCCGGCGGTCCTGGTGGCGGTGGGGTGGCGTACGGGTCCGAGGCATGACACTGAAGCTCAAGGCAGCGTTGGCGGGGTCTCTCGCGTCTGCGAGCGGTGGCTCTGGGCGACCGGAGGGCGGCGTTGGCGTCGGCTCCGGCGAGAGCAACGGCGAGAAATCGTCGGCGATGTGGGGCCCTGTAGAAGGGGAAAAGGACATGAGGAGACCCATTCGGGGGTGGCCAACACCACAGAGGCAAGGGAGAGCGTGGGCGGCGCCTCCTACCTCGCGCGGCGACTTTGCTGGCGGCGGCGACGTCGGCGGCGGGGTGAGCAAGCTCGGAGCGAGCTAGGGTTCGAGGGGGGGAAGGACGTCGCGGCTAGAGAGTTTAACGGGGGCTCGGGCGGAGTCCTTCTCGGAAACAGCCGCGCGAAGATCGGGCGAGGCGGTGGCGCTGTTCATCGCTGGCTGCCGGGCTGACAGGTGGGGCCCCCCTGTCAGCCAGCGCGGCCACGCGGGCTGCCGCGGCGGCAGCGGCTATCTGCCACGCGTGCGCGTGCCGTTGCTGCGGGGTGCTGTTGCTGGGCCGGCTGGGCCGCGGGCCAGCTGGCTGCGCCGGCTGCGGTTTCTTTTTTTTTTATTTTTCTTTCCTTTTTCCCTGACGAATTTCCTTATCTGAATTTCTATCTGAATTGTCTAGAATTTAGTCAGAAATTCAGTTTGCCATAACTTTTGCTACGAAGCTCCGATTGAGGCGATTCAAAGTGCTACGGGTTCGTGACAGAACCCTCTACGCAGCTGTACCATGCAAACCACCTAAATATACTCTTTTTAACAGAGTCATGGTAAAACCGAGCATTCATGTGTAGGTGTCAAAATGAAATTGCAAGTGAATGGTTTTGCCAAAACTTTTTCAAACTGAATTTCTGCAATGATGATCATGATGCAATTACATGTGTGCTATGAAGTACCAAATCTAAAATTTGGGATGTGACAATACTAACCCCCTTTAATATGAATCTCGTCCCCGAGATTCGGCGTGGCTAGCAAATAGGTGTGGGTGGTCATCTCGGATGTCATCCTCACGCTCCCAAGTGGCTTCCTCTTCGGTGTGGTGGCTCCTTTGCACCTTGCAAAACCTGATCGTATTGGTACGGGTAATCCTCTCCGCTGTCTCCAGTATCTTGACCGGCTTCTCCTCATAGGTCAAGTTATTCTCAAGCTGAACGTCCTCTAGTGGCACCATGTCTCTCAATGGTGTATCCACCATCTCCGGATGGCACTTCTTCAGCTGAGACACGTGGAACACATTGTGGACGGCGGACAGAGCATCTGGCAACTCCAACTGATAAGCAACCTCTCCTTTGCGTGCTAAGACCCGATATGGTCCAACGAACCGAGGTGCCAGCTTACCCTTGATTCCAAATCTCTTAATTCCACGCAGTGGTGACACTCTGAGGTATGCTCTATCACCTATATCATACACCACTTCCTTGCGCTTGGCGTCAGCGTAGCTCTTCTGCCTCGATTGTGCTACCTTTAGCCTGTCCTTAATGAAAGCGACCTTCTCCTCGGCGTCCTTGATCAAATCAGGCCCAAATAGCTGACGCTCTCCTACTCCATCCCATAGAAATGGTGTCCGGCATCTTTTCCCATATAGCACATCGAACGGCGACGTCTTGCTGCTGGTTTGGTAGTTGTTGTTGTAGGAAAACTCAGCATACGGCAAATTATCATCCCAACTAGAACCATGAGCCAACGCATAAGCCCTCAGCATATCCTCCAAAATATGATTTACCCTCTCGGTCTGTCCATCAGTCTGGGGGTGGAACGCTGTGCTAAACTCCAACCTAGTTCCCAATGACTCGTGCAGCTGGCGCCAAAAGTGTGAGGTAAATTGGGTGCCTCTATCTGATACAATGCTCTTGGGAACCCCGTGCAGGCACACAATTCTGTCCATATAAATCTTGGCCAACTTTGCACTCGTGTGAGTTGTCTTCACCGGTATGAAGTGGGCTACCTTGGTCAAATGGTCGACCACTACCCAAATAGAGTAATATCCCGACCTGGTCCTGGGCAATCCTGTGATAAAATCCATTCCCACTCTATCCCACTTCCAATCCGGCACGGGCAATGGCTGTAGTAGTCCTGCCGGCTTCTGGTGTTCTGCCTTCACTCGGCTACATACATCACATAAGCCAATATGCTCGGCGATGTCTCCCTTCATGTTACTCCACCAAAATTTATCCTTTAGATCCATATACATCTTCGTATTGCCCGGATGTATGGAGTACAGCGAGTCATGAGCTTCCTGCAGAATCAACTTCCTTATTTCCGGATCGTTGGAACACACAAATGATCTCCATACCACAAGGTTCCTTGCTCATCCTCGCGGAATTCGTTTGCTCGATCCTCCTTCATCTTTTCCTTTATCTCCTCTATTTCCTTGTTTCCTACTTGAGCCTTCCTGATCATATCCTGTAGCGTTGGTTGGACTTCCATTGCTGATAAATATCCTTCTGACACTACCTCCAGTCTAAGGTCCTTGAATTGCTTGCGCAAATCCTCGGGAAATTCCCCAACAGTCAATCCATTGGCATAGACCTTCCGGCTTAGAGCATCCGCTACTACATTGGCTTTTCCTAGGTGGTATTGCAGATTCATATCATAATCCTTGATAAGCTCCAACCATCTCCTTTGCCTCATGTTCAGTTCCTTCTGTGTAAATATGTATTTCAGGCTCTTGTGGTCAGTGTACACATCGCAGTGTTTTCCCATTAGGTAGTGCGGTCCATACTTTGAGAGCATGCACAACCGATGCTAATTCCAAGTCATGCGTGGGATAATTCCTCTCATGGTGTTTAAGTTGTCGCGAGGCATATGCCACCACTCTCACATCTTGGATCAGCACACTTCCAAGTCCCTGTCGAGAGGCATCACAGTACACTTGGAAATCCTTCTGAAGATCAGGTAAACATAGAACAGGTGCGGTCACTAGTCGACGCTTCAGTTCCTGAAAGCTGGCTTCACACGCATCTGTCCACTCAAACTTCCTCTCCTTCTTCAGAAGTTCCGTCATCGGCTTAGCAATCTTGGAGAAATTTTCAATGAACCTCCGGTAATATCCAGCAAGTCCCAAAAAGCTCTGAATATCGCCCACATTCTTGGGCGCTTCCCACTCAGTTACTGCAGTCACTTTGCTTGGATCAACAGCGACTCCTTCCCCTGACACCACGTGTCCAAGAAACCCAACAGTGTTAAGCCAAAATTCACACTTGCTGAATTTGGCATATAGCTTGTGTTCCCTCAGCTTCTCCATAATCAGTCGCAGATGTTTCTCATGCTCAGCATCGTCCTTGGAATATATCAGTATGTCATCGATGAACACAACGACGAACTTGTCCAAGTATTCCATAAACACCTTGTTCATCATGGTCATGAAATATGCCGGAGCATTCGTTAGTCCAAATGACATAACAGTATACTCATATAAACCATACCTAGTAGTGAAAGCAGTTTTTGGTATGTCCTCCTCCCGGATCTTCAATTGAAACTAGCCTGATCGCAGATCAATTTTGCTAAACACCTTTGCTCCTTCCAGTTGATCAAACAAATCATTTATGTTCGGCAGGGGGTATTTGTTCTTGATGGTCACTTCATTCAGCGAGCGATAGTCCACCACTAACCTCTTGTTGCTGTCCTTCTTCTCCACAAATAGAACAGGTGCTCCCTATGACGACGAACTAGGCTGAATGAATCCCTTGTCAACTGCTCCTTTAGCTGTTTCTTTAATTCGTTCAGTTCATCCACATACATCTTATATGGTCTCTTTGCTATAGGTCCTGTTCCCAACATCAGATCGATGAGAAACTCCACATCCCTGTCAGGTGGCATCCCCGACAGCTCTTCCAGAAACACGTCGGGGTACTCCTTAATCACAGGCACATTATCCATGCTAACACCCTTAAGAGAATTCAGCTTACACCTTCCCGGTCGCACAACCGACTTGAACCTAATCCTCTTACCATCCGAGGTTTTGAGTGAAACCTCTCGATGTGCACAATCTATGTGTCCCCCATGCATATACATCCAATCCATGCCCAAAATTACATCTAAACCTTGTGATTCCAATACTACCAGATGTGCAATAAAATTGTGTGCTCCAATCCTCACAGTTAAGTCGCTGCATCCCGCGCTAGCTATCATATCCCCTCCAGGTGAGCTTACTCTAATAGACCCTTTCAGAGACTCCATGGGTAACTTATACTTATCCACAAATTCCCTTGATATAAATGAATGCGATGCACCAGTATCAAAAAGTATAAGTGCAGGGTGAGTGTTGATTGGAAACTTACCAACCACAAGCTCAGGCTCATCTGGGATCTCCTCCACATTCATGTGGTTCACTGTGGCCTTCTGGTTGTTGCCTGGCTTCAGTCCCTTCTTCTCCGGACAGTTGTCTGCATAATTTCCCTTCTGGCCACACTTGAAGCATGTCACCTCACTCAGGTCCTTCTTCACAAAGTTGCGGTCACGGTTGCGGTCATGTCCACTGTGTCCTCCAGAATGGTGAGTGTGTCCTCCCTTGTGACTGTGGCGGTTTCCCTTGTGGCTATCATGGCGATGTCCATCGCCTCCATGGTTGTGGCGGTCATGGCTTCCATGGTGCCCATGGGCACTCTCTCCATGCTTGGAGTATCCATCATAAGAAGTGCGAGACTTGTGGTGAGAACCAGAGTGGTGATTGTTGCTCTTTCTCTTGCGGCTTTCCACTTGCTTGTGCTTCCCTTCTAAGATTCTGGCCTTGTCCATAAGCTCCTAGAAAGTGGGACAATAAACCACTAGTAGCTGCACTGAAAGCTCATCGCTGAGGCCATCCAGGAACCTCTCTCTCCTTTTGGCATCAGTGTCAACATCCTCAGGTGCATAACGAGACAGGTTGTTGAACTCCTCAATATACTCAGCCACGGTGCGGTTGGTTTGGCGCAAGTTGCAAAATTCCTTCCTGTTCAGGCTCAGAAATCCTGAAGAAACGTGGTTGGTCCTGAAACCTTCCTCAAACATTGCCCAAGTCACAGTGTCCAAAGGGTGGGTGATCTGAAAAGTGTCCCACCACGAAGCGGCTGGTCCCTCTAGTAGGTGAGCGGCAGATCTCACCTTCTCAGCATCCATGCACCCAACTGTCACCAGATCCTTATTCACTGAACGCAACCAGTCGAGAGCAACCATCGGCTCCGTTGCAGTAGAGAACTTCGCTGGCCTTAGCCTCAGGAACCTTGTAAGTGCATCTCCGTGAGGCTAGTTGTTCCCATTGTTGTTGTTGTTCTGAGCTTCCATGAACTGGGTCATCACTTGGGTCAGCTGTGCCTGAGCCGCCATGAGCTGTTCCAACTCAGTAGGTTGACGGCGGGGAGGCATCTGCGGTTCAGCACAGGTAAGCTTAGAAAGAATCGATTATGAAAACAGGATTCAACCCATGCATTATGATCAAACAACAACAAAGCAATCACACACAATCTCAAGCAAGCAACACATCAGCAAACAAACGATCCAGCAACGTCCCAGGGGCTATCCTAGCAGTATATATCTACTGAAATATTTTTTAGAAGAGTTAGCAACAGTTATCAACACAAAAGGCCAACAAAGCACTAAAAACAAGAATCTGCTAGAACAGTCCAGCAGCGTTCACGAATTTTTCTACCTGACTTAAACTTGTCAGGGATTTTTGCTAATTTTTGTGTATACAGTACAGAGAGTTTCGAACCATCCCTATTTTTTCAGATTTTTCCCAGTTACCAATAAAATATGAAAATTTGTGCAGTACAGCTATGTCAGCAGAAAAACTGCACCAGGAAAAACTCAGATATCAACCAAAACTTGCCATAACTCTTCTATAAAATTCGCACAAATAATCCTGGGACATCAGAGTACACATAGGAGAAACTAAACACTCTTAAACTAACAGTAATTAAGTTTTACATTGATCAAGACTTAACCTAACAATTTTACCTAATGAAGACTAATTGGTGGGCATCTATCTACTTCATGAAGAGGTTGAAGTAGGTCGTCGCGCTCATGCATTGGCGCTTCTGTCCACGAACCAACCATGGCGGCGGAGTATACACCTCTCCTGAGTCATCACTTGAAACTTCAAATTCCACCTCTTCTCCTTCATTCTCTGCCGCAGCTGCAACAGCTTCATCTCCTCCACCATCATCGTCTCCATCATCATCATCCTCGTCCTCATCATCATCATCGTTACCACTGTCACCATCATCATCATTGTTGCCATCATCTCCATTGTTATCATCAGAGGGTGGATTCAGCTGTGCTTGGAGAGCGGCAATCTGGGCTGCCATATCTTCAATAGTCTGGTCCCTTTCCTGGACGGTCCCTTGCAGCCGTTGTACGGCCTGATTGTTTTCCTGCACGGTCCCATTAAGCTGAGCTATGGTTGCATCCCTGCCTATCAGGGCATCTTCAGAACATCCACAGCTTCATGCAAGGTCTCTATTTCCTGTCCCTGGACCACCATACCATTGCTGGCAAAATCTGCTATCTCCTTTACCATCATCACTTTCTCAGCTAGAGCTCCATTCTCCCTTTCCATATCCTCTATGTGCCTCCGACGGGGCGGCATGTTGTTCCTGTCGCCTGGGGTAACCACAACGTTCCCATTCTCATCACGCCTTCCGTAGTCACGGTAGGGTGAGTCTTCTGGCAGCAGGTGTCAGACAAAATGGCACTGGCGTGACAGGGCTTCATGTAGGGCCAAGTTTATTCCAAGCCCCCAGTTACAGTATGTATTGGTGTAGCCCAGATGCACAGGATTTGGCAAGGCGGCATCCCTGAAGATGAAGGTGGTGATCTCCCAGGCGTCCTCGCCATATCCATAGGTGTACAGCCTTCTACCCTTGAACATGGGCAGTGGAAATCCCGATGACTGCGAGAGCTGTGCCAACTGTCTTGCAAAGGGCCTTGGTGACTCCATCGTCGCATACTCAGTCCTGAATTCTCCCATCTATCAATTAAAAGAGGAAAGTGTGAGAACAACATATAGTAAAGATTTACGAGAGTAAAAGGCATAAGATGAAAGACAGAGTTAACATAAGCTTTAATAATTCTATGGCTTCCTAATCCAAACCTAGGTCACGATCCTAGAGTCGACACACGGGCTCTGATACCATCATGTAACACTACGGTTCTGAAAAGACCGTAGCTTCTATGTGACATGCCAATCCCTGGATCGGTTCATTGGCCCACAATAGAATAAGATGAATAACATAGCAAAATATCCGTGTATCATAAACAACGAAGATCCAGAGTATCATTATTACAACAAAAGCTTAGCTCAAGGCTAGCTCAACTTATTCAAGTAGCAACATAAATATAGTAAATCCTCCATTCTTCAAATTGCCCACAAGTGAACAAGTGTCGAGTGGAGTACCGTGGCCTAAATCGATCACTCAGAATCGGAATATCCTGCAACATGAAACGTAGCAGCCCCGAAGGATCAATACATGGAATGTATGGCAAGTAGAGCTATTAAAGGAGACAATAGAGCTAACATCTACATGCATATTTGGCAAGTGGAGATGTGGCTAGCTTGCATTTGCAAATACCTTTGTCCTACTTTCATAAATAATTTTTGATTTTCTTTGAAAAGATCCCAATTAAGTTAACCCATCAACATTAAAGCAATTATGAAGTTAGAATGAGCGAGAAACATGTCATGAACTCAATATCAAGCAACTCAGATGTCCATAACCGGGGACACAGCTAATCGATTAATTTATACATCCTGCAGGGGTTAGTACACTTTACCCATGTGACTCGGCCAGCCCAGCTCGTACCACCACTCTCATATTGGGTGATGATAGGGAGAAGTCCAAGAAGGGATCGTTCGGGAAGTAGCTCCCCAAACCCGACACACACCGGTCCAACCTACCAAAATTCTACATCTCTGGATACGTGGGTTTGAGTTACCACAACCTACTGAGTCCAACCAACCGCCCATTTCATTATTGGCACATGGTTGTACACGTAAGCTACAAAATAAAGAAGCCAATCATTTTCTCTCGATACATGGGTGCCTTTCCGCAATGATACCACCAAAATTTATCAATCCCATCACACCCAGGAGATTCGTTGATTAAGTTGTTTTTAGTTTTCGCAAACCAACACATTTAGAAACAACTTCAGTGATGTAACCCAGCCCTCGATCAACACAGCATGGCTAAGCACATCTACCAACGGTGGTTCATCTACAGGAAAACCCTACCACATAATAGGACATTGCATAGCGATAGTAATATCCTACACATGCATCTATAAAATACACGACAATGCATTGAAAATAGTAGGAAAACATCATGAACAAAGTAGCATCTACTTGCCTTGGCTGTAGCGGTCGAACGAACTATCCACACACGAGCAAGCGTTGCACTCGTCACAATCTACACGATACAATTACAATCACATAAAAAACCATCACTACTAGGAAAACGGCCTTTAGTGGCGCACCTGAAAACATCATCTGTGGCGCACTTGCAGTGCGCCACGTGCCTTGCTCTACGGCTATCTCTCAGACGTGGCGCACTGCCTAGTGCGCCACGGTTGTGTAGAGACAGGCGTAACGCACCTGCTAGTGCGCCACAGATGTTTGAGCAGGTGCGCTACCCCTAGGATCTTCTGTGGCGCACTATCAAGTGCGCCACTAAGCTCTATAGTGCGCTTTAGGTGTAGTGCGCCACAGAAGGTAGACCATATGCGCCACAGATGTATTTTTTGTTTTTTTAATTTCTGAGCCAGATTATATACAATACAGATTATATACAATATTACAGCAGATATACACACAGATACAAGATATACAATTATATATATAAATACACAATATGAAAAACAAGATTGAAACAAATACATATAGATAAGTCTCATACATGAATACATAGTATAAGTTACATTGTTTCGATCAAGTTACAAAGTAGTAGTTGGTGACATGCGAATACATGTGTCGATCGAACAAGTTAGATCTCGGAAGCTCGCCTAGACATCTAAACTAGCTAGACACAAACGCGGGATAAATAACCAAAGAAGATAAGCATGATCACCGCCGCGACGAAGGTGTAGGTCTTCATCCGGTTCCTTGTCCTAACTCCCGCTAGATAGCGCGTATATCTAGCTTCCGCCTCAGCCATAGTGTTGTACCCTTTGTAGCTATTGCCGCTGAAACGGTGCACCTGTCTCCGGCAGTCTTCCCAATCATCGTAGACTCCGGGAACCCGTCCCTTATACACGACGTACCACGTCATCTATAAGTTAACAATAATAATTAACCGGTGATTGAAAAAAAACATATATAATTAAAGTCGCATATGAAGATATACTTATAGAAAGTACTCCTAAATCAAAAAGACCAAACTCAAAAAGCATGCCTCATATATAACTAGGTTGTTCGACACAGGAATATGCTACGATGGAACTATTCGCCAAGTAGGATGCACAACACCTGGACCTGTGCATAGCACAAGGCGAACAATCCCATCGCAGCACATTCACATATAGTGTGCCACGACATTTCAATCATCGGCATTATTCTCGAAAAAGACCAAAGTAACTCAAAAGCATGCCTCATATATATATATATAGGTCGTTGGACACAGGAATATGCTACGATGGAACCGTACGCCAAGTAGGATGCACAACACCTGGACTTGTGCATAGCACAAGGTGTACAATCCCATCGTAGCACATTCACATATATAGTGTGCCACGACATTTCAATCATCGGCATTATTCTCGAAAAAGACCAAAGTATCTTAAAAAGAATGCCTCATATATAACTAGCTAGGTCGTTGGACACAGGAATATGCTATGACGGAACAGTTAGCCAAGTAGGATGCACAATTCCTGGACTTGTGCATATCACAAGGCTAACTATCCCGTCATAGCACATTCACATATATATTGTGCCACGGCATTTCAATCATCGGCATATTCTCGAAAAAGACAAAAATAACTCGAAAAGAATGCCTCATATATATACATAGGTCGTTGGACACATGAATATGCTATGATGGAACCGTGAGCCAAGTAGGATGCATAAGACCTGGACTTGTGCATATCACAAGGCTCACAATCCCATCATAGCACATTCACATATATAGTGTGCCACGACATTCCAATCATCGGCATTATTCTCGAAAAAGACAAAAATAACTCGAAAAGAATGCCTCATATATATACATAGGTCGTTGGACACAGGAATATGCTACGATGGAACGGTGAGCCAAGTAGGATGCACAAGACCTGGACTTGTGCATATCACAAGGCTCACAATCCCATTGTAGCACATTCACATATATAGTGTGCCACGACATTTCAATCATCGGCATTATTCTCGAAAAAAGAGTAAGGAAAAAAAGAAGGACCAAAGTGAGCAAAGGACCAAAGAGTAAGCAAAAAAACCAAGCATTGATTGATATATAATAATAATAAGCAAAATAAGTAAGCGATGATTCATAAACCTAATAAGATAAGTACACTTGTCCACACACACACAAAGGTCATCTATAGTTTGTAACTACAACTAGGCCAACATCAAGCCTTCTGGCTCGTCTTAGGGAACGGGAGGACGCCTTGTATCGTCATGAACTTCCTATAGTCACCCTGCATCTCTAGGCGATCTTCTATGTCACGGTTATTCGGGATATTTCCTCCGTAGAAGATCCCCCCCGAAGTCATGACATCACGAAAGATGATTGCCCCAAACTGCTGCTGGATGCGATACATCTGTTGTCTAATATACGAATCATTGATCTTGGCCTTTGCTTCGGCCCACTGTTTGAGATGATCTGGCAGCGTAGAATTCTGCTGGTCAAGTAGGAACGCCCTCATGTGATGGAGTGCGTAGTAGGCTTCCTTCTTACTGTTTTCCGGCTGATTCACGCAGGGGAACTCCGCTACGTGATTGAAGACGTGCCTGCCGAACTTGATCTTCGTACGCACGAAGGTGGTGCCTTCCGTCGAGGCAAAGCCAGTGAGAGAATCATCCAGAACTTCCTTGATCTTGTCGTAGTTTTTCTTCTTTTCTAGACTCCCCGAATCGAAATACATGGCGTGGGAATGCTTCGGCGATAAGGAGATGAGCGTGCAGTGTTCATCTCTGCGCAAAAAATTCAAATGGAATGTGTTGGAAAAAGAATGATGATGATCTAATAAAGCCAATCGACGGTGGCGAGTGAATAACGACTTACTCGGGAAAGTAAAGCACGAGAATGTATTCCTTTGTCTTGTTCGCCACGAGGATTCTTTTTAGGTACGAGGCCACGATACGTCGTTCGGCGGGGGAACCCAAGCAGCCGTCACGCATGTAGTAGGGGTCCACTATAGCGATGCCCGGTGTGTTCTCTCTAATGATCTGCATGGCCAGGCTGAGAGAAAACAGACGGACCATGGTATAGTGCAGCGGGTATAGGTGGAACATATTGAAGATGTCGTCGAACCGCAGGAAGAACAGATCCGCAGGGGCATTGTCGACAAAGCCCAAGCCTGGTGGCACCTTAACCACGAATACCGGGTGCGAGGGATCTTTCTCCAATAGAAGGCGTCTCTCTATCGTCAGCACGCCATCATGCACACTCTGCAGTTCCGAACTGGCGAGCTTCCGCAAATTCTTAGGTAGCATGGGCTCACCCGCCACATGAATCCTCCACATAATACCCTCGGGTCTTGGTGGCCCGTCCCGAAAACTGATCGGATTCGCAGTTGTTGACGCCACCGGCTGGCTCGAGCTGCTAGATTTTCTTTTCCTGCCCTTTTTTCCTATTGGAGAGCGGGCAGGCACCGCAATCTGAGCACCGGCCGCCCTATGTAGTGTGTCAGGTCTTAGAATAAAGGGCCGGTTGGTTGTATCAGCTGGCTCTGTAAAGGCGCAAGCTGGAGGCGTCTCTTGAGAACCAAACAGACGCTTGGTGATAGTGGCTTTCTCTATGGG
This sequence comes from Avena atlantica, assembly GCA_910589765.1. Classification (NCBI taxonomy): domain Eukaryota; kingdom Viridiplantae; phylum Streptophyta; class Magnoliopsida; order Poales; family Poaceae; genus Avena; species Avena atlantica. The sequence continues at coordinate 167,382,014 of OU342739.1, read as the reverse complement.
GCCACCAGCTAGGTCTTCTTCGTTGCCAAACTGAGTGCTGAAGAAGTGATCATTCCAGTCTTCGTCGTCCTCGTCTGGATCCTGCGCCATGTGCATATCATCAACATGATCATCCGACCCACCGCGTGGAGGTGACAGCGAGGGCGGTAAGGGGGCCTTGCCACCGCTTGTCGCTGGCACGACAGGCGGTGCTGTTGTCTGTGGTGTGATGGCCCTCGCCGTCCCCAAACGGATCATGCTCTTTGGCCATAGAAAGAATAAGCCGAAGCAAGTTCTGAGGACAGACGGCTCTTCTTCATCCGCTCCTGGGGGTTGAATGGGAGGTTCCAGGTCATCGCAGCCCCTTAGCACCCGACTAATTTTAACCCTATGCACGCTATCTGACATCGGCCTTGAGTGGAACTTACGCTTCAAGGGTTGAACGATGGTACCCTTGGCAACATCCCTCAGCTCGTTGTTCACGTAGCATAAGAGAGTGCAAGGAACATCCGTCTGCGGAAAACATGTACGGCGTCGTCAGAGATGCCATAAGAGTAATAGATGGCATGAAAGGCGGTAATTAAAGCAATTTGTTTACTGTGATGGCGTCGAGATCGGCTAATGTCGACGCACCGCATACGGCGACGGGCGTGCAAGAGACGGAAGGGCTGCATGATGGCGCGGTGCTGGCCGCCGGTGTATTCTCCCTACCGACGAGTGCTTGGAGCTCCGATGCCGCCGCGACGATGGCAGGGGGCACCAACATGTACTCCGACGCTGCAGTGATGGTAGGGGGAGTCACCAACATTTGCGGCGCCGCGGTGCTAGCGGGCGGAGTCACGAACACGTAGTTCGCCTGATTCGTCGGCGCCGCGTTGTTTGAGTGGCTGCTGACCATGCTTGGAATCGGGCACGGCCCTACTCGACCACCCGCACTCCAGTTCGCTATTGACTCCACCAAGGTAGGCAGGAAGGACGTGAGGGTGATTTCCAGGTTGTCTTGGACGATCCGCAGGATCCGTGCCACTTGTGCCTTAAGTTCTTGAACCTCGCGGTTTTCCTCCTCGCTCCTTTCCGACGGAGCCACATGCGTCCTCGGCGGTGGACCAAAATGATCCACCCAATTCTTACCCCCGAGGCCGGCCAGACGGCCAGCCGATGACGGCTTCTTCGTAACCGGCTCTATTTTCTTGGCCTGGTTCATCGCCCTGTTAAAAGGGTTATCCCACCGGGTGGCCGCCGTCGACCCCTAGGATGAGGAACCCTAGGATCCATGACTAGCAACAATTTCCTCCTCCTGCAGAAGAAGTAACAGTGAATCATTTAGATCATCGATTAGATTGCAATCGAGTTGATCCGCGGTAATTAGATTATACTTACCACAATTTCCTCGAATTCCTTCACCGCAGGATCCGCGGTGAGTTGTTTGGTTTTTGGGTCCACATGGTAACGGGCCCTGATGAAGTTTCAAACCTGCCCGGGTTCGAATTTAGCAAAGGGGTTTTCTATCCCTTGGATCTATACTCTTCGTCCTCCTTATTCCATTTGTCCTCCGCGGTTCTGTATCCACCAGATCCGAGATGGTGATGACCTATATTCATCGCCTGCAGCACCTTTCCCCGATTACTATTGGCCAGGGCTCTTTCGGATTCACACCTCTCCTTGAACTCCCGGAACTGATCTTCGGTGATCTGCGGGTCAATCTTCTGGATCTCCTCGATACTTTTTCCTTCTTTATAGATCTTCTTCTTTATCTGGGTTCTCCAGCTGGCTAGGGCGGTGCTCATCTTTGTGAGGGCGGATTTGTTTACTTCGTTCCCATGATAATTTATGTTTTGATACTTAGCGGGGAACTTGTATCGTGTGTGCAGCTTCTCGAAGAGGAGTGTGCGCAAGTGGCCATTATCTTTATGCCGGAGATTCTCGGTGTTGATCGAGATGGTTGTCCGGGTGATTGCCGCCACTTTCCCACCATACCCTTTGACGACAAGGGCGGGCTCCAAAGGAACCCCTGATGGGCTCACTTCGGTAATTTCCTCCCTGACTGTGCCGACCGTGTTCGGGCGCTGGTCCTTCATCTTCTTCTTCTTCTTAGGAGGATTTCTACCACTCCCTATGCCCTCGCCGCCATCAGTGGTTTCATCGTCCGCCGTTCCTTCGGCTTCTTCCTCCACGTCTTCCATCTCATCATCCTCGCTCTCCGAAGGATGGTATTCTTCATCGTCTTCTAGCTGCTGGGCCGCCTCGCAGAATGTCAATTGTTTATTTGGAGGTCTGAGTTCTCCTTCAGCGCTGATGCGCTTAGAACATCCAGCCTCGTCGTTGTCACACATATTCGCACTAATAAAAAACAAATAATTGGTTAAATGCACGGAAAAATCCGGCATGACCTTTGGTAATTTTCTTAAACTAGGAGTGCCCGATTTATGCCGAAACGGAAGTTAATCAACATTCCGGCAAAAATCGGGACTCATTTCATACAAGAACCTGCATATATATGGCCAACATAGCTAGCACACAATAAATGGCCATCATAGCCAGCACAACCAGCATAAATGGCCCAGTATAGCCAGCACAACTGCACAACCAGCACACAATAAATCTGTTTCAGGCAAAAATGGAGCAACTAGAATAAATGGCCAACACACAAACAGTACATCAAGCATAAATGGCCAGGTTTCAGGTTTGGACTTAGCAGTTTCAGGTTTTAGGTTTGGACTTAGCAGTTTCAGGTTTGGACTTAGCAGTTTCAAGTTTCAGCAAGCGTAAAGAGTGTAAAAATGCAAATAGTATACACATCTAGCTACTGTCTTGTTTTTGTTAGCATTTCATCACTAAAGCAAATAAGCAAATAAGCATTTCACAGCATTACACAGCTAGCTACTGTCTTGTTTCAGTTTCAGCTAGCATTTCATCACCAGGAGTATTTCATCACTAAAGCAAATAAGCAAATAAGCAAGCAACACCTACTGCCTAAAGATGGTTTAGCACTAAAACTACTACCTAATCCAGAGCACATGGGCCATTACTGTGAGAGTCAGCAGTTACTCTCGTAGCTGTAGTATGAGGCTCTGGGTATGATTTGCTTGGCCCAGACCACAGAATGATGATGACAAAAACAATATACCGACACTTATTATGGATCGGAGGAGTACATTTTTGGTTCATGGATGACAACCAAAAATATTCCATCGTGTGAGCCTCCATGGTATAGGTCACAAAGTGTAAAATGTTTAGTTACCGGCAAAGAATTTCGCATCATCATCGTCATTTGCAGAAATGTAGAATAAAATTTCAATGAGCATAAATTTTTAAGAAAGGGTATGGCACCTAGAGCTATTGATATTAGTGAGCACCAAACCAAGCAAATGTTTCATTTGGAGATGCCTTTACTGTGTATAATAAATATATGCTGATAGGATAAATATAGCAAGATACAATTTTCACCACTTGTAGTTATACAAATTAGATTTTTATATTCTCTCTCCTCTAAAACAGTTAGGAACCTGCTAGTTCTAGTTCTACAGGAGCTCAGGACTTCAGGATTAGCTTTCGGTCATCCATTTATACAATGCTCAAGAACATATTGGAAAAATAAATAGGTCCTGCACTGCAGGCAATGTACTATTCTAGCACTTGTGGTCTTAATCAAATTCCGTGCAACATTGAAACTACGCTTCATATAACACAAACTTACATATCGCAATGGTTCCGGACGAGGAGATAAGTGGAGTAGGTTCTTGCCATCCCACCAATCTAAATGACCAACAACCATGAGAAATGGCGACATTATTAACAGGAAAATAAATTTTGATGTTTGACGTAATGAACCAGACAGACTAACTAAAGCAACACAATTCAGCAATGACTGAAGCACCATGTACTGCCTTCTTGCAAAGAAACTGGGGATGGTAAGGAGCAATGACTAGAGCATCATGTCTTTCCCTTCCTTCCTGACAAAGTTCCTTCTTGCAAAGAAACTGGGAGGGGATTTGACATGGTAAGCCCAATCTGACAAACTCCTTCCCTGTCCACTACGCGGCCACCAAATCCCAACTTGGGTTGGATAGATTCGGCATGTGTGCATCCATGTCGACTAAGCTAAAGGCAGAGCCGTCGGCATTGCCCCTGGCGCGCGCATCGCCGTCTACAAAGCATGCTGGAAAGGCTGCGCGAGCTCAGACATCCACTCCGGCGTGTCCGAGGCCACCATACAGAGGGAGAGAGAGGGACAGAGGGAGAGAGAGGGACAGAGGGAGAGACAGGGGAGGGGCGACGCTCACCTCTGACGGGCCGACGACGACGGGTGGACGATGGCGGCCTCCACCTCCTCGAGCGGCGCGAGATCCTCCTCCTCCACAAGAGGCGCGGGCCTCCTCCTCCTCCACGGATCGGCAGCGGCGCGGGCCTCCTCCTCCTCGAGAGCGCAGCGCGGCGGTGGCGGATCGAGAAAGCAGCGACGCGGTGGAGGATCGAGAGAAAGCAGCGGCGGTGGCGGTGTCTATGAGATGGGGATGAGAGAGGCGGACGTGGCACGCGCGGTTGACTAGTCCAACCCACATAGGCGTAGCGCACCCTGGCCAAGTGCGCTACGCCTATGTGGGTTGGACTATCAGATAAGAGGGCGGCCACCCCACTAGTTAACACTAGTACTGTCTTATCCCACTGGTTCTGCCCCTTACCTCTATTCTAAACTATGAGCACCCAGGTTCGAATCCTGGTGCTCCACTTTTTTATTTTTATTTTAAAAATACTTTTAAATGTTCCAAAAAATGCCCAAAAGTGGTGATATATGCCATACAAGTTTTGTTTTGTTTTAAAAATACTTTTAAATATTCCAAAAATGCCCAAAAGTGGTGATATATGTCATAAAAGTGTTACAAATATGATTCAAAGTATAACTAAATTTCATAATAATTTGTCCATGAATATTACAATATTTTTTGACCACGCGTTTTAAAATATTTTTTGAGCTAGCGTTTTACAATCTTTTTTCCCTTCTTTGTCGCGGTTGAATAATTTAGCCCCGGCACTTTAATGTTTCTTCTTTCGAACCAAGCCTGATGTTCCTCGAATCTCCACCGAATTCTGGGAATTCGAGGTCCAATGCTTTCCATTGGCTAGCATCTGAAGGGTGCGTCAGCAGCTCATCCTTTTCGGGGTCATCATCATCATCTCCTGGCTTCTTCCTTTCCGCATGTCATCGCATGAGCTTCGCTTCCTTAGGGTCCGCGAAATAGCGCTGTAGACGAGGAGTGATAGGAAAGTACCATACCACTTTTCGAGGTGCTTTCTTCCCTTTCTTGTATCGACTCACGCCGCACACCGGACATGTGGTTTTCTCCGCGTCCTCGCCCCGATAAATGATGCAATCGTTGATGCATACGTGATATCTAACGTGCGGTAGATCGAGAGGACAGACGATTTTATTGGCATCCTCGATACTAGTTGGACATGTGTTCCCCTCCGGGAGACGATCGTGCCAGAATGCCATCATATCGTCGAAGCTTGCGTCGCTCAATTTGTGTTTTGCCTTCATCTCCATAGCCTTGAGCGTTACATTCAACCGGGTATCATCGGGCCTGCATCCTTCATACAATGGAGTAACCGCGTCTTTCTCAAGTTGCGCAAGCTTGGCTTTCTCTCTAGCGGCAGCCCTGGCGTTACTCGTCTGCTTGAGAAGCAGCTCTTGCACATAAGGGTCCTGCACCCAGCCTGACGTTGTTCCATCATCGTCTGCTCCTCCGGCATCTAGATCATCATCATCCCGGTCTACTTCCGCACCTTCACCATATCCAGGAGACTCTTCATCATCTCGCCCGTTCTCGCCATGATGATGATCATCGTCATGTTGGCCACCTTCACCGTCTCCATTGTCGACATCATCGCTTATCCAACGAGTGTATCCATCCATGAAACCATGGCGGAGCAGGTGCGCCTGCAGATTCCTGGAATCTGGGTCGATCACCCAGTTGAGTTTGCATCTTCTGCACGGACATCTTATATCCGTCTTGTTATTTCGTATCATGTCGGCCGTCGCACATTTCAAAAATCTACCCACAATGCCTTCGCTCATTATGTGGACCATTTTTGCCTGCACGGTGTACACGGTACAATTAGAAGTCTATTAGAACCACATAATGAATGCATGCATGCAATGGTCGATAGAAAATTTCGGCATGACCTATCCTAAAATTAGGACCTTTGCGAAATGCCAAAGTCTTGCCAAAATGGAAATGAATCAACATTTTGGCAAAACAAATGGCAACTTGTTCACATACAAACACAAGAGAGAGAGAGAGAGAGAGAGAGAGAGAGAGAGAGAGAGAGAGAGACCGATCCATACACACATGAACATATCATTATCCTCTCCATACACACATGCATGAGCATCATCGATACTCTCCATATACACACACATATGACCATCGATCGATCCTCTCCATACACACATCATGAGCATCGATCATCTACATACATATGAGCATATCATCCATATACACATGAACACATCCTTACATGGACAACTTACCGAGATGAGAGACCGATCGCGAGAAAGATGGAAAGGAGAGGTGCGCGCGTCGACCGAAGAAGGAGATGAGAGACCGGAGACCTTCCTCTATTACTTATGTAACATCCAAAGCAAGTTTTACATGCTAAAAATGGTGAATGGGTGGAGAAATTGAGGTGGGAAGGAGAAGATCCCGACTAGATCTAAGGAGGAAGAAGAAGGGGAAAGTGAAGTGTGGGGTGGTGGATGTGGTCACACATGTGCACATAAAGTGCTGTCCTAAAAAAATCGACACATCCGTGGCGCACACGGCCCTAGTGCGCCACAGGCAGTAGAAACATCCGTAGCGCACTATGCCATGTGCGCCACGGATGTTCCTACTCCCTGTGGCGCACTAGGCAGAGTGCGCCACAGATGTTTGTGGCCGTTTCACAGCAGAGGGGGCATGCGCTTAGGCGTAGCGCACCCCCCCCCCCATGTGCGCCACGGTTGACACTAACAACCGTGGCGCACATGACTATAGTGCGCTACAGATGTTTGGCGTGCGGCCAACAGGGCCCTGGCCCACACATATCTGTGGTGCATTATAGTCATGTGCACCACGGTTGTTCTAGTTACTAGTAGGGCACTGCTTATAGGTGAGCCACGCCTGTTTTAGCCGTGGGGCACTTCAACCATGTGAGCCACGGATGTGCTGATTACCTATAGCCGTTTTCCTAGTAGTGCATACACAATCATATACAAACAATGACAATGCAAGATGCATGCATGACAAGTTGAACATTGCTACAGTAGCATCACATATTCTTATTCAGTATACCTATTGTATGCATGCATGGAAAATATTTTAAGTGCATAGAAAACAAAGCATGCAATTTTAAATGCTCAAGCAAAAGAGCTAGAATCTAAACAATTAGCCACTGCTAATAAACTGTTTGTAAAATCTTGGAAAAATATCCACTGTGAAGGCAACCTAAAATAGAACCAGTACCGCTTGGAATTACTCAAAAAGGTTTTGTATAAATCCCTGAGTAATAAAAATACTCAGAAGGCCTTTGTATAGATTTTGCAAATTCCAATACTATAAGTCTACCCTTTTAATTCACTGCAAGATTGCTCTTGTTCTATTGATTCCAGGACATCTTATTTGCAATTTTTGGAGTTACATAACTTTTTCTATGAATTTAATACTCTAAAAAGAGCATTAACTCATTTAATTAACCAAGACAAAACCTTGCTGTAAAAGCATAAAATAACTATACAGCAATATTCTACGTGAGACACTGATTCCACACATATTTTATTTGAAATTTTTGGCCCAGTAGATTATTTTCTATCAATTTTACAAGTTTCTCCTATTTTCTGCAATAATCTGTGTTTAAAAAAATCGATCCACGTTAGCAGTTGAACGGTCAACGTTGACCGTTTGACTGCGCAGGCCCAATGCCACGCGGCAGCCCGCGGTTGGCCGATACCTCTTCGGCTTGGGGCGAATCCTGGCCGCCCAGATTAGATCGTGGGGCCCCTGGCGCTTACCGAGGATGGCGGCGGTGGCGGTGGCGGTAGCTGCTGGCGGCGGCATTAGCGGCGTCTCCGGCGGTCCTGGCAGCGGTGGGGTGGCGTACGGGGTGCGGGGCATAAGGCTGAAGCTCAAGGCGGTGTTGGCGGGGTCCCTCCCGTCCGGGGGCGGCGGCTATGGGCGACCGGAGGGCGGCGTCGGCGTCGGCTCTGGCGAGAGCAACGGCGAGAAATCGCCGGCGATGTAGGGCCCTGCGGAAGGGGAAAAGGACATGAGGAGACACAGTCGGGGGTGGCCAACACCATAGAGGTAAGGGAGAGCGTGGGCGGCGCCTCCTACCTCGCGCGGCAACTTTGCTGGCGGCGGCGATGTCGGCGGCGGGGTGAGCAAGCTCGGAGCGAGCTAGGGTTCGAGGGGGGGAAGGAGGTCGCGGCTAGAGAGTTTAAGGGGGGCTCGGGCGGAGTCCTTCTCGGAAACGTCCGCGCGAAGATCGAGCGAGGCGGCGGCGCTGTTCGTCGCTGGCTGCTGGGCTGACACGTGGGGCCCCCCTGTCAGCCAGCGCGGCCACGCGGGCTGCCGTGGCGGCAGCGGCTATCTGTCGTGCGTGCGCGTGCCGTTGTTGCGGGCTGCTGCTGCGGCTGGCTGGGCCGCGGGCCAGCTGGCTGCGCCGGCTGCGGTTTCTTTTTTTTTATTTTTCTTTCCTTTTTCCCTGACGAATTTCCTTATCTGAATTTCTATCTGAACTGTCCAGAATTTAGTCAGAAATTCAGTTTGTCATAACTTTTGCTACGAAGCTCCGATTGAGGCGATTCAAAGTGCTACGGGTTCGTGACGGAACCCTCTATGCACCTGTACTATGCAAACCACCTAAATATACTGTTTTTAACAGAGGCATGGTAAAACCGAGCATTCATGTGTAGGTGTCAAAATGAAATTGCAAGTGAATGGTTTTGCCAAAAAAATTCAAACTGAATTTCTGCAATGATGATCATGATGCAATGACATGTGTGCTATGCAGTACCAAATGACATGTGGCCCCCCCCGGGGGCCCTCCTTCCTTGCCTCTTCACCTATAAAAAGCCCCCGATGCAGAAACCCAAGGCACCGGATCAAAACTCCACGAAACCTTCTGTAGCTGCCGCCACCGTCGTCCCTAGATCGAGGGGATCTGAAGTTCTTCCCGGCACCCTTCTGGAGGGGAAATCATCCCGGGGGTCCTTCTTCTTCGGTATGATGCGTGAGTAGTTCCACCTTGGACTATGGGTCCATGTAGTAGCTACATGGTTGTATCTCCTCCTTGTGTTTTCATGTATAGATCTTGGGAGATCCGTTCATGATCAAGATCTAATCTATTTATAATCATGCATGTTGTGTTTGCAGGGATCCGATGGATATTGAAATTACTATGTCAGATTGATTAATGGTTTTGTATTTATGATTCTATCATGTCTGTGTTGTTTGTGATCTTGCATGCTCTCCGTTGTTAGTAGCTATCTTGGCCAAGTAGTTGCTAGTGACTCCAAGAGGGGGTATTTATGCTCGATAGTGGGTTCATGCCACTAGTTTCCAAGGGAAGTGACAGGAATCTCTTCGGTTGTAGATGTGTTGTTTCCACTAGGGAGAAAACAACGGTCTCTTGTTCATGGAACAAGTGGTTTGTTTACCTTGCACACTTTGCTTAAAGCAGTTTTATGTTTCTTGCAACTTAATACTGGAGGGGGTTCGAATGATAACCTAAAGGTGGACTTCTAGTCATAGATGCAGTTGGATGGCAGTCTATGTATATTGTTGTATTGCCCAATTGAATCTCATAGGATCTTTTTGTCTGCTATTGCATTGTTATGCCTTGCTCAGTTCCTGTCAATTGCCCTGCTGTAATTTGTTTACCCTTCATGCCATGTTCTTTATCTAAGGAGAGCACCTCTAGTGAACTATGGACACCGGTCCAATCTTTACCATTGATACATCACTATTACTTGTTTACTTGCTACAAACAATTACCTTCCACAACATACGTTTAATGCTTTGTTATAGCAAACTGGTGAGCTTGACAACCTCACTGATTCGTTGGGGAAAACTCTTGAGTTTGTGTTGTGCAGGTTTCCACGTTGCTTGCAACACCTATGTGACGTTTCCTTCCTCCTTCTGGTTCGATAACCTCGGTCTCTACTGAGGGAAGACTTCATGCTATGCTCATCACACCTTGCTCTTGGGGTTTCCAACGAAGCGCTCCCAATACCGGGCGCCATCACATACCTACCTACTAGCATCATTTGCTATTCCATGCATATTTATTATGCCTTGTTTTCTTCCAAATAAAATGTTTGCTTGTTATGAGAAAGATAGTTAGTAAAGCTCTCACGAACTTGATGGCACACTTTATTTCTTGCACTTAATAAACCTGAACCACTGTGACTATCCATAAAAGTTATATTCTTGCAAATTATAGGCTGGGAGTTAGCAAAACCGTGTTGTCACGGGGAACGCTTTCAACACCTGTAAATATTATACCCAGTTGATATCATGCTCTTTTGTTTGCGGATGTCGTCGGTGTGAAATAAAAGGGGAGGTTGTAAGTCCATGGAGTTGTGTATATGTGTTAGAGAAATGCCTGGGCCGCTAGCCTAAGCCATGCCTAATCATGGTGGAAACTTGTAGCATAACCATAGTGAGCAGTCTATGAAGCATTCTTCTTATAAAAAAGAGATAGATATTGAGAAAAATAAAAAATAGAGACATATTGAAAAGAGGAAAGAGAGAAAAACACCATTTTCCCATGGTAAATAAGAAGATTGCTGAGATGCTCATTGTCTGCTTGCCTTGTCATTTTGATTATGGGATAGCTCATGTATCATGTGCAAGGGGTACCCTGTTGGCGGTTCTCTATGATATTCATGTATTTACTATGACAAGAACTTACCGGTAACTAAAGTTGAGTAGCATGAGGAGCGGCCCTCATACTCAAGGGACATGAGATTTTCAGTTTATGGTCTGTCAAGCATATAACTCATATTGGACCTCACTTTCACCTTAACCATTTAAAGATGCCTATGATAGGGGCAATGAGAGCTCAAAGCTAATGAGTACCATACTTCCAGCATTTGGAATCCTTTCAAACTTTTCATAACCTTTTCACTTCCTTGTTGATTCACCGCTTATTCTATGAGCACCTTCTTGAGAGCATAGTTTGAAGTGTTCACAACATAGAAAACAAAAATTTTCCTATGATGGGAACAACTAAGTACCAAGATCTATCTACTAGATACAAGCAACAGGTGGATATACATCCATAGAATACATACCCTCGAAGACCAAATAGCGTTAACGAGGTTGTACTCGTGGATGATGTAGATGAACGCTTGTCGATCTCAAGATCGTGATGAAGTCCATCTGGTCCAGCCGGTCCAGCACCATCAAGTCCAGCACCACAAAGTAGTGGTGCATCCGTGATCGCACACACAACCGGGTACCCCAACAACCTCCGTGCTCTAGCTCCAGTGAAGCAGCGGAAGCAACAAATCCCTCCAGAAAAATCCACCGGGAACATGTATCTCGCTGATCCGAGACCATGGGGAAATTCTAAAGGGGGAGAGATATCCTTCGCGAGGAGGTGTGAGTGAGAGAGAGGGAGAGGGGTTCCTTTTATAGGAGGAGGGGGCACCCCATGGGGTGTGGCCAGCGGCCATGGTGGCTGCCCCCACCCCTTCCTCCATTATGTAGGTGGAGCTCCCACTCAAAATTAGCCCCTTCATTTCTCAACTCAAAATCCCACTCAAAAATCCCATTAAGTTTCCACCATATTTAATGCAATCTCTCTTTAAATAAAACTACTTTTATTTATTAAGAATTTTGTCAATTACTTTAATGGACAAACATTCACATATAACCCCTTGCTAGTATTTCATTTCACATGCAGAAACACTTTCAACAATTTCACCCGAAACAGTTTCAGTGTCTAGTGAAATAAATTCCTGCGCTTTATTTTTCTTTCTCTGGCATTTCATTTGCTCCGAATGGTGTTGGTATCCCTTAAGTGTGTCACCCTATGGTTCGCGAATAACGTAGACATGATCGAGACCTCTCTCCGATCAATAATCAGCAGCAGGACCTGGAGATCCGTACTGACTCCCACACATTCAACGATGACTTCTGTGATCATGTGAACCTTATACGCATGTAACTCAATCCCTTTGTCTCGTGATATATTACATGTCCGATATTTGATCATCGGTATCTCCATACGTAGTTTCATATCGTTGCCGACATGTACTCTTTTCTTGTTCCCGTGATATAACATTCTAATGATCAAATCACTTGCTTGCAAGCTAACTAATGTGATATCACCGAGAGGGCCCAGAGTATATCTCTCCGTCATCGGGATGGAAAAATTCTACTCTTGATCCATGATCCTCAACATAAAACCTTCGTAGTACTGAAACCATCTTATAGTCACCCTGTTACGGTGTGACGTTTGATGTTATCAAGATACTCTTCCGGTGTTAGTGATTGACATGATCTCATGGTCTAAGGACTAAGATTACTTCATATGATGTTATAGAAATAGAAACATAATGACCTTGATCGTAATGCTAAACTTCGGATGAATGTTGATCACATCATTCCAACAATGTTGTGACCTCGCTATTAACAACATCCAATGTCCATGATGAGGAAACCTTTGATCATCTTGTTAATCAACGAGCTAGTTTATAAGAGAGTCATAACTAGGAACTTCCTTTTTGTTTATTAAACACACATTTATTAAAGTTTCCATATTAATACAATAATAGCATGCAAAATAAACATTTATCGTAAATAAGGAATACGATAATAACCACTTTATTATTGCCTCTCGGGCATATTCCCTTCAGTCTCCCACTTGCACTAGAGGCAATAATCTAGTTTAGAAACTTTGTGTATTGGACACCTATGGCTTTATGGTGTTCCATATACGCGATTGCAAGTGGTTAACATTATCTACGGATTTGACGCGTTCAGGTCCGTGTGTATTTGCATGTCTTTGCGTCTTCACGCATCACTCATTCTCCAATGAGATGGCATTGTATAAATTTGGTCTTTTGGTGAGACCTTTAGTTCCTTGGGGTTAAATCATGTTGATACTATTGACGTAGAATATATCTTTAGTGTTATCCCATTGCGAACCACACCTTAGTTCGATAACAAACTACTTGACACAAATGCCCTCCTTTGATGCTACTGTAGCAGTCATATACTTAGCCTTTTGTTGTAGTATCCGTCACAATGTCTTAACTTTGGAATTCATCCAAATCCGTCATGGAAACTGTAGCATCCCATTTGTCTAACAATTGTAATGCTACTTGATCTAGTAATATATTGGCTACTTCATAGATATAATTGTTGCATCATCATTATATCATGCTCATGTCATCATTCCACCTTGCATTTGAGCATCATAAAAAACCCTTTCCATTTGGTTCTTATCTCATATGAATTATTAATTGTATTTGCCTCTTGATATTGTATTTGGTTGTTGATGTATTGTTTAATGCCCAAATTGAGTTGAGGGCATGTCTCTCTAAATCATTCTACCTAATGTTCATACTATGGCCCCTTGTGATAAATGTTTCTCCAGATTCCACCATGCATGTACAGGTGGGCTTCTAATTGTCTTGTTTATATTTAAATCATGCCCATGTACAATGTGTGGATTCTTGTCACCTTTGTTCCACTACACTTTGCCTACATGATCTTGTGGGTAGTTCACCATTCCTATAGCATGTGGATTCTTTTATTTGGATTTGTGTTTGTCAATCATACCCACATGCTAAATGGATTGATCCATTGTATTCTACATGCTCCCATGCACATGTCTAATGTTTTGCATGATCCATTCATTAGGGGCCCCTTCTTGTTTAATGGGGAGCACCATTATTTTAAAATTATAAATGTTTTGATTGACCTCATCCCTATTTTGTTTGCCAAAATCTCTTTATTCTTGCATCATGTCCAATTTGGTTCATGGACATATCCTCTCTATTCTTCTACTCCCCCTTTTCTCCATTTAAGTGCTAAAATCTTCTATTTAAAATATCTGAAAAGAATTCACAAGAAAGGTTATTTGAAATTGAACCAAGTTCAAACAAACAACTAAATAAAACAAACCAGAGAATAATAAAAAAGAGAGAAAGAACATACGTGGGCCTTTCCTGGCCACCGCAGCAGCCCACCCGGAGCTTCTCCTCTTACTCCTTTCTCTGGGCCAGCCCAGCTTGCCACCTAGCCTGTACCCCTTCACGCCGTCCTGTTCACCGTCGCTGTCCTTCGCCTTCCTCCTCTCTGCAGCAGACAACGGAGGAGGCAGGTGACCGTCTCCCGCCGTCAGCCGCGTCAGCTCCCTCCTCTTCTTATCCCCCCCAAGCCGCGGAGGCCTCCTCGAACCCTAGCCTCCCTCTTCCCCTCCTCTCCGCCGCCATCCCCTACCTCTGCTCCCAGCTATTTTTCACCCTGCCCGAGAGCAACAGCAAGGAGAGCGTCGCCGCGCCGTCGCCTTGATCACCTTCTGGAGCCGCAGGGTGTGCAGGCGGTCTTCGTCGACCACCTCGTGAGCTCTAGGAGGAGCTGGACGTGGCGCCTCTGCTTCCTCTTCTTCTCGGCCGAGCACAGAACCACGTCGCCACCGCCCTGTCCATCTTCCTCTTTCCCCAACCCCAATTCCGGCGGGAATTGGTCGAGGTGAGTGCCACCTTCCTTTCCCCCTTCTTTTCCTCCTCCTTCCGGCGTCTTGCCGCCTGGAATCGCCGTCGCCGTTGTCGGGAACCACTGCCGCGTGCGCAGCACCCGTAGATAGCAGGAGCAGCCGCAGCGGTATCTCTCTGCATAGGTTTTCTTCGAAGGCTCGCTTGACGGTAGATTCATCTCAGTCAGATCCAAGAGCACCGGACTGTAGAAGGATCTCCCCTCTTTCTATCGAGCTACTGCACACCCCTTTTGGTGCACCGACGAGCTCGCCACCATCGCCGGAAGTTTGCTGTTTTCCCTGTCAACGCGGAAGTTTCCGTCAGCCGAACCAGCTAGATATCCTTCTGCTCGACGTTGTTTTTCGGTTTCTGCAGTCCTCGTATCACGAAACTCCCTGAACAATAATTGTAGCCCTTGGGCCTCTCTACATTTTTGCTTTTTGCGTCGTCGATAGATCTGTCTTAATTTGCTCGCCATCGTTGGCCAAAGATCGCGCAAGCTAGCAGTTTTTGTGTTGGTGTTTCAGTTTCGTCAGGAACAGAGCAGCCGCTCTTTGCAAAAAGACCCCTGGAGTTTCCTCGGCTCAACCCGCTCCCTGCCCGTGCCACTTGGCGCTTCCTAGCTGGCTACGCGCTCTGTGGCCCTTCTGCCTCTGTTCCCACCCGTCAGTGACCGTGGGTAACTTTCACCTGAGTATCAAAAGTTTGCCAAACTTTTCAATACAAACAAAATTTCAGAAAATGCTAATATACCAAATAATTCATATCTTGTAAACTATGTTGAATTTGAACAAAAGTGTAATATGAAAAATGTTTGGTTTTTGAATGTTAATTCAAATCTTCAATCAAATATTTTCAGAATTAATTTAAATAGTCAACCCTTTGACTTTGACTTAATTTGACTAATTTTGACTTTAAAATAAAATTAAATTCATAATTCCAAATAACACAAATAATATATGTTTTCAAATCAGAAAAATGTGAGGATTTCAAATATGCCATTCAAAATATTATTTGAACACTTTAAATTTCCAAGTTGATTAAAATTACAATAAAATGCCCTTTTCTTAATTAATTAATAACTTTTGTTTCATAACTCCAAATTTAACAAATGATATGTCTAAAATGATCAGCTCGACGAGACCTTTCTGTTTATGCATTCCATGTTCTGTTTTGCAGCATGCATCATATAAATATAATGCAAAAAGCAACTATTATGAGGATAAAATGTGGCCAAAACTCAATAAAATGCTTATTCTTGTATTCCACACCTCACCCATGCCATGCTACTTTATTGCCATGCAAATTGTGCATCATTCATCATGGCATGATTGTTTGCTTGTCGCATTTTACCCTTATGCTTGTGCACTTTATTGATGTTGGCCCTTGTTTGTTTGGTTCTTCTTCGAATAAACGCTGAGCAGGGGATATATCAAGAAAACCAGGAGCATTACCCAGATCTGTCTCTCGCTTCAACTGAGCTGACAGGCAAGCACTACCACATGCTTGCATACATACAGTACCTATTGCCTCTATCTTATTCTTGCATCATTGAGTCGCGATTGCATTAAATTGAATCCCAAGTATTACATAGCCTCTACTTTTAAACCCCACCGAAGCTTGTTCCTCCATCCCATGAGCCATTACTACAGGAGTTGTTTGAGCCATGCGAGTCGTAGAACAGCATGTGTAGGGTATGTGAGTGTCTGATGGATAACGAGGTACCTAAACAACTTAACCTGAGTAGTAATGGGATAACTAATGAAAGTGGCACCGGTGAGCAATATCTGCTATTTGGTTTTTTCCTGCTCACTTGTGTCCCGTAGGACCCCGAGTACTTGATTCCTGTTCCTTGATTATTCGCGCTATCCACATCCGGGAGGCTTATGGGACCCCCCTGAGCCAGAGCTTGATTCCGTCTTATTTCTTGGGGCCACAAACTAGTTTGAGGTTTTATTTACTATCCTGTACGTATGCCATGCTTTACTGCTTTATTTACGATTGTGCGAGGAGCACCTGTACTGTTTAGGATCGTGACCCGTTTTCGCGGTATCGACAAGCCCAGTCACACTTTCGGGTTCCCAGTCGTTTACAGCCGGCCCCACAAACCTTGAGTCCGTCTCGAAGTCAGCTAACTTTGTTGCGGGTATACTTAATGGGGTGGCCCCCTGAAATATTTCTGAATCTTGTGATTGCTTTGTCGTGAAGGCCTCGTTGGGTTTTGATTTGGTTTTTCCGAGGTTGATCGAGTGTGTGTTGCTATTTGTGCACCCCTGCAGGGTAAAACTTTCTGAAAGCCGTGTCCGCGGTTATGGACGACTTGGAGCACAGTTTCTCGGTCATAGACAAGCATAACTAAAGTACCAATTTTAATTTGACTAAGTAACTGACTAGTAAATAGTGCAACGCTCATGGAATGGATAATAAAACTGCCAACGGCTGGGGGGTTGTTCGTCCGCTTCCTCGTTGGTAAGCGAGGAGGAGGATGGATCGGTGGATATTACTGTTATAACTGTTGTCATTAATTCACGGACATCCGTCTATCATTGGTTAGGCGGATGGTTAGCGAGTATCTATAGAATTGTTAGGGTTTATCTTTTGCTGCAATTGCGTCACCCCAGGTTGTGTCCCCTTTAGAGGCATAAAGACTTGCTGAGTACCCCTAGGGTCTCACACGATAAATTATTTGATTCATATGAACAGGTACACGCACAAGATGGATACTGGGTGGAGGAGGCGGATGATGTGGGCAACGATCGTTCGGTGTAGAGATTCCGGGATCGGGGATCCGTGAGATCTGTGGGCGGGATGTGCTTATTTATGGGGCATCTTATGCCGATTTGCTTCTTATCCGTACTCAGATCTTGTTTGCCGCTTCCGCCTGATACTCTGATGTTTGATGTATGAGGAGATATCCTAAACTATATATCTATCTAGGACATTTGAATCTTGCCGTATGGCGTTGCTATATTTCCTTTCTTTTTAGATGGTATGGCTCTGATGTACTGTTGTATGGTGGCTTGCATGCATACTCATTTGTGTATGTAGTTGATCCCTTCGCCTGCCGATTACGCCGCCCGTTCTTGTCCCGATGTTTGGAAATGGTTGGGACGGCCGAAAGGTCTACCTGTGAGTGGCATTTGGGCCCCACCGTACTATTTCAACCATTTCCGCTCATCCAGGCTTGAAACTAGGAGCGTAATTCACCGAGGTAGTTACAGAAACTCCTTTCCATTTCATTGTGCCACCCATAGTTTAAATTGAGATAGACTTAATTTTGTATCTTGTGACAAAACTAGTATCAATGTAATGCTTTAAAATGAACTCTTTGTAATTGTTTGTCACCTCTACACAAATATATTCTTAGTTCTTCCAAAAGATCATAAGAATTTCCTTACTATCATCCAATGATCATCTTGTGATTCATTCTGGTATATGATCATAACACTTAGAGCATATGACATATCTGGATGTGTACATATCATGGTATGATTGATCAAAACATTCTTGTGATTTCACTCATCAAGTGTCAAAGCACTTGAATCTTGTTTCACTTATCAAGTGTCGATACACTTGAATCTTGATTCAATTCTTTTCAATGCGACAAGATCCTTTTCTCGTCTTTACTATATTGAACTCCTTCAATATATCATATATGTAAGTTTGGCATAACCATATTAGCGTCACAGTCTATCCATGTAGACATTCATGCTAAATATTCGGGTTTTGCCTAAGTCTTTCATCGAAATGAAATTATGAACCTTTGTCAATAAAAGATACATCATTTCCAATCAACAAGATGTCCTCCACATAATGTATTAGAAATATGTCTCAGCGCTCCCATTTAATTTCTTGCAAATGCAAGCATCTTCATCGTCTCCTGATGAAAAACTCCTCTAACAGTTTCATCACGGTGAAGATTTCAACTCCGCGATTCTTACTTCAACCATTGAAGTTTGCATGCCCTTTTTAGCATCCTTTGAATTAATAAACCCCTTTGGATTGTGTCATGCACACGTCCTAGGTAACCATTCTATTAGAAGAACTTTGTTTTGTTTATTCATCTACCATATACCAAAATTATATGTAGTCTTGCTACATTAATCCGTCCAGACTAAATATCGCTATGAAAGATCAAATATTGTCATAGTCAACTCCTTGAACATTGTCATAAAATAATTTACGAAATGTCGACTATTTCATAGATGTGAAACATCCATGTCTGGTTCTTTATAGATCCAAATACGACCGATAGGTTTTTACACCTTTCCGGAGGGTCTTCCAAGTTCAAAAAACTTGATTTCTTGTGTATGGAACTATCACAGATTTTATGGCTTCAAGCCATTTGACGGAGTCAGGGCCCATCATCGCTTCTTTGCATGCAATCGGTTCATCATTGTCAAACAACAATGATTTACTCCCAAATCTCAGCATTTGATTGTTTATCCGACCTAGTTGGTTCAATAGGAACTTAGACCTCCTTGACCGCAACCTTTGAGGCACGTGAGCCATGAGCATTCTGGCTGCCTCCGGAACATTTTCCGGCGCTGCGCAACTCAGCACATATAGCTAAGGTTCGTTAACCTTATCAAAGTTCTATTGTCCTCCCACTTAACTTTTGCGAAAAAATCCTTTTTCAAGAAACTTCACGTTTCAAGCGACAAACCCTTTTGTCCTCGGTGTTATGGAGGAATACCCAATTGTTATTCAAAATAACATACAAAGACATGCTATTCTGACTTTGGTTGTAAACATCTTACTTATGATTAGCATACCAAAATTTAAGAAAGGACAACTTGGGTTTTACCCCAAACCATAACTTATATGGTGTCATTTCAATGGATCAAGATGGAGCTATTTTCCGTGTAAAAGCTGTAGTTTCTATAGCTTTAATCTTTTAAAACATAATGTCAGTTTTATAAATAACACCTTCGATCCAACCATTTCAAACAAGGTTTCATTACAAATCTCAAACACTCCATATTCCTATGGTGTTTCGGGAGATGCAAATCTAGGTGTTTTGCTAAACTTGCAACTCAAATAAATCCTTTTATGATAAAATCATAAACTATTTATTTTATTGTTACAATGATTTTCCACTTCATCTTGAAAGTCTTTGAATGTTTTCAAAGATTTCATACTTCTTTCTCATTAAGTGAATATTCACTCAAATTTCCGAAGAAGGCACATGAATTTGAAATCCATCGCTTACGACTACACATAATGTACTACATACATCGATATGTATAAATTCCAACAATTTAGCCGATCATTCTTCTTTGGCCTTTTGAACGAAGTTTTAATTATCCCGAGGAAAGTCTCACAAGCGTCACTTGATCAAATCAAAGACTCCAAAAATCCATGAAAATGGAGTTTCTTCATGTTTTCTTTCCAATATAATTTAAACAGCGATGTCACTTCGTAAGTGATCTTTCAATCATTTGTCTTGTGACATTTTAGCATTAGTTTTTATGGATGTGATTTCTCCAACTAGATTTGTAAATCATCCATCTTATATGGAATACGGTAATTATTTGAACAATCTTTGTTCTCATAATACCTGATTTAAATAATGATTATTAAAACTAATCTTGAAGGCAAGCTTTGATGTCAACGAGAAATGCATACAACGGTTTGTTTGTTTTTGATGAACATCGTCACATATTCTCTTGCTAGTTACTTAGTCCATTGTGGTTCATGAATTGCGTCGTTCTGTATGAAATTTCATACCAACCAATTCGGTATTCAATACCCAAGAACCACATTGTTTAACAAGCAAAGAATACAACCATAACATGTATGTCATCTATATACCTAAACTGAATATTTCCAATTTTTTCTTTTCTACCAAATATATTTTATAGATTCTCTTTCAGCATTTCCTTTTTCCTTTTAAAAGAATCTATCAACATCAAAAGTGGCACCATATACATGACACATAGTCCAAAACATGTATATTCAAATACTAATAACTTTGGACTTGCACTTTGAAGTAGATCACCATCATCAATTGATTGGCGTTCTTTCAAATCCATTCTTTAGTAATCTTTTAGTGTAGTAAACACTTTACATACATCTTCTATTCATCCTTATCATGATGACTTTCATGATCAAGCTAATGTAGCTTATAAATGTGAATCATGAGTATAATGTTACTTTCCAAAACCCTTTTGGATGATTAGGATGTCTAGCATCTCCAACCTTCGCAAATTCTCATCCAATATGAGAACATATATTATACTCTATCATATTGCAACCAAAAAATTGTTTCAGATGTCGTTATATTTGCACCACATTATGGTTTCTGAAACAATTCTTTAAGCTCCTAGATAAACTTGATATTAAAATCAAGAATCATGGAGGCAAACATGATACTTAAGATACTAACACTGGAATTGTTACTCTCGATTTAATACCAATTATTAAATTTCACTGAGTAAACAGAGTTTGCTGAAAGTTTGCAATAGGACTTTAAACTTTAGATTGACACTCAACACAATACGATACCAGTTCATAAAGTAAAAATCCAGAATTCTATAGTTATATTATCTCAATTATAACTAATCATAAGGTGGTGAACGAATGCCAATGACTACAAAAAATTATGCAAATTCACTTTTATTTAATTTATGATAAATTGAGTTATACTAATCCAAATTAGAAATAAACTCACTCAAAAACGACATCCCTCGTGTCTTTTTGGTGATTACATGAACCAAATCCTCTACACCAAGTCCGATCATCACGTCAGTCGGTGTAGCTTCAAAGGCGAGCATCCATATGGTCATCATATCAAAACATATGACTCATGCTTAACCTTTCGGTCCGTGTTCCGAGGCCATGCCTGCACATGCTAGGCTCGCCAAGTAAGAACCTTAGTATTCACGTGTGTAAAACTGTCTTACACCCGAGATATGCTCATGGATTCAAGTACACTCGATCATCACGTGATGTCTTGAAGCGACGAAACATTGTCGGTGCATACTTAAGGAAGAACACATTTCTATCTTAATATCTAAATGAGGGATCATCTTATTATGCTAATAAAACCAAACTAGCAATATAAGATGCAACAAAACATCTTATGTAAAAAGTGAAATGATATGGTTCTTGCACTTGATCGTTATCATGTGGATCGTGGTATGATCTCCATCATTCCTTTATGTGTAAGGCCAAGATCTATGGAACTTACACGTTATGTGTGTTGTAAGAGTATTGACTTATAATTTTACTTACAACATCACAATATCATGGCACTAGCCCAGCAACAATCTAAACTAGACGCTTCTAATTTATACATTGCAAGTTTTACGTGGCTGAGGGATTTCGGAGATAGAACCGTTCTTACCTACGAACATGGAACCACAACAATGATAATAAAATTATTGACAACTCTTTGTAAATCAGATATTGACTATAGTAGGAGAGACAGACACTCACAAGCCACTTATGTAAAACTAGTTGCATGTCAAGCGTGGAACAGGTCTCATGTGCGAGGACTTGTAAAGTTTGTCAAGGCTGCTTCATCCCACTATGCCACCAATATCCAAAGTAAAAGGAAGAAGTAATAACATGACCATCAGCGCCCACATATTCATATGTGTACTACCTGTTCAAAGCATCTACGTATAGATCCAGCTCTGATACCACTGAAGTGTTCGCAGCATAGAAAACAAAAAAATTCCTACGATGGGAAAAACTAAGTACCAAGATCTATCTACTAGATACAAGCAACGGGTGGATATACATCCATAGAATACATACCCTCGAAGACCGAATAGCATTAACGAGGTTGTACTCATGGATGATGTAGACGAACGCTTGTCGTTCTCAAGATCGTGATGAAGTCCATCTGGTCTAGCCGGTCCAGCACCATCAAGTCCAGCACCGCAAAGCAGTGGTGCATCTATGATCGCACACACGTCTAGGTACCCCGACGACCTCCGCACCCTCGCTACAGAAAAGCAGCGGAAGCAACAAATCCTTTCAGAAAAAGCCATCGGGAACATGTATCTCGCTGATCCGAGACCAGGGGGAAATTCTAAAGGGGGAGAGAGATCCTTCACGAGGAGGTGTGAGTGAGAGAGAGGGAGAGGGGCTCCTTTTATAGGAGGAGGGGGCACCCCAAGAGGTGTTGCCGGCGGCCATGGTGGCTGCCCCCACCCCTTCCCCCATTATGTGGGTGGAGCTCCCACTCAAAATTAGCCCCTTCATTTCTCCACTCAAAATCCCACTCAAAAATCCCATTAAATTTCCACCAAATTTAATGCAATCTCTCTTTAAATAAAACTAATTTTATTTATTCAGAATTTTTTCAATTACTTTAATGGACAAGCATTCACATATAACCCCTTGCTAGTATTTAATTTCACATGCAGAAACACTTTCAGCAATTTCACCCGAAACAGTTTTGGTGTCTAGTGAAATAAATTCCTTCGCTTTATTTTTCTTTCTCTGGCATATCATTTGCTCCGAATGGTGTCGGTATCCCTTAAGTGTGTCACCCTACGGTTCACGAATAATGTAGACATGATCGAGACCCCTCTCCGATTAATAATCAGCAGCGGGACCTGGAGATATGTACTGACTCCCACACATTCAACGATGACTTATGTGATCGTGTGAACCTTATACGCATGTAACTCAATCCCTTTGTCTCGCGATATATTACATGTCCGAGATTCGATCATCGGATCATCGGTATCTCCATACCTAGTTTGATCTTGTTACCGACATGTACTCTTTTATCATTCCCGTGATATAACATTCTAGTGATCAAATCACTTGCTTGCAAGATAACTAATGTGATATCACCGAGATGGGTCAGAGTATATCTCTCCATCATCGGGATGGACAAATTCCACTCTTGATCCATGAGCCTCAACATAACACCTTCGTAGTACTGAACCCATCTTTATAGTCATTATGTTATGGTGTGACGTTTGATGTTATTGATGTCTACGCACTTCTATTCTTGTAGACAACTGTTGGGCCTCCAAGTGCAGAGGTTTGTAGAACAGTAGCAAGTTTCCCTTAAGTGGATTACCCAAGGTTTATCGAATCTCAGGGAGGAAGTGGTCAAAGGTATTCCCTCTTGAAAGAACATTTCTTAATACCAAGGATCATTTAATGTGTGTTGAAGTGTTGCAGCTCAGAACTCTGCCTTTGGGGGCGGATAATCCGGCCCCACCAGGGGCGGATAATCCGCCCCTCCCTCTTCCCAAGCAGGCGCAAGCCCCAGAAGGGGGGCGGAATTTTGGCTGGATTCTCCGGCCCCGCCGGATAATCCGCCCCTCGGGAGGGCCGAATAATCCGCCCCTCCTGCTCATCACCAAGTCGCAAGCCCCAGAGAGGGGGAGGAGTTTTGTCCGGACTTTCCGGCCAGGCCGGATAATCCGCCCCTCAGGGGGGCCAGATTATCCGCCCCCCAAGATCTTCTCCAAGTTTCACCAAGGCGCAAGCCCCAGAGAGGGGGCGGAGTTTCCCCCAGAGAATCCGCCCTTGGGGCGGAGTTTTCCCAGGGGGCGGATAATCCGCCCCCAAAGTTGTGCAACGGCCAGATCTGGGGAGGGGGTATTTAAGCCAGCCATCCCCCTCCTGCCAGAACTCTTGATTCATCTCGAAAAAGAACAGATCAAATCTGAAAGCTTCATCAAAGAGTGCTCCACCTAGATCCACCCAAAGGCCCATCCCTTGGGGAATCGAAGGAGGAGAACTGGATCTTCATCATCAGCAATCAAGCGCTTCATCTCCTCTCCATTCATTTGGAGAACCTCCTATCTAGTATTTCTTGCAAATATGTAGATCCTCGTTTTTGTTTATATTGACAAATCCCTGTGTCTCCGCGTGATCCACTACGGTTTCCTCGCTCCTCTTTTACGTGCTTAGTAGTTAGGGTTACATATAGGGAAATTCTCGTAGTTGCATATCTAGAGAATTTACTTTGTGTCAAGCCTAAAATTGAAAAAGTATTAAAAGTTGGTTAGCACCTATTCACCCCCCCCCCCCTCTAGGTGCCCATACGATCCATTTCAATTGGTATCAGAGCCTCGGCTCTTATTCCAGGCTTAACCGCCTAAGAGAAGTATGGGTTCCAAGGGAGATGGGAGTGATGCTCCGGAGGTAGTCACCATAAATGATCTCAAGACGTTGGAAACAACCTTGGTGAGTTCAATGGAGGCTAAGATGGAAGAGATGCGTCAATTGATAATGCGTCTCTCCACATCCGCAGCATCACCTCCATCTAACTCTGAGGATACCACTCCGCAATCCAAGGAAACGGGTAAAACTGTTTCCAAAGATGACGAAGTGGTAGGTGATGATACTAGCAAGAGCTCCTCCTCGAAAAAGGATAGCGGTAAGGATGGATACAATGAGGTTTCTCATGTGTATTCCCCTGATCCGCCTATTCCTCACCCACATATACATAATAGGGGTGATCCACCCAAACTTTCAGCATCTACTTTCTCTCAATGGCAATTTTTGATGAAATCTCATGTGTGTAGTTCCTCCATAGAGTTGTGGAAGATCATCGAAAATGGTCTTCATGTTGGAAATCCTAACAATCTCACAAGAAGAGAAGTGGTCGATAGCCAACTCAATGCTACAGGTATACACATGATACAGTTTAGTGTGGGTGAAAAAGACATGCCACACATTCAGCATCTTAGCACAGCTAAAGAAGCTTGGGATTATCTCACCGAGCTCTTCATCGGAAATGAAAGTATGAGAAGGAATAGATATGATGCTTTGAGCAATGAAGCTGAAGGATTTTATATGCTGGATGGAGAAGACCACGAGGACATGTATAGGAGGCTCAAGGCAATAGCCACAACCTTCAGAAACCACGGTGCAGCTCATGTTGATGATGCTTGGATCAAACGCAAGTATGTCAGTGCTCTTATGCCATTTGAGCCCACAGATTTGAAAAGTCTCCAAGGTAGGCATAACTATCACCTCATGTCATCCAATGAGGTAATGCAAGAAATGGCCGCCTTCAAAGTGGCTGCCAAGAATGCCGAAGATGCTCGTGCTCGAGCTATGGGGATGCAAAAGGGGGTCAACATGGCTTTGAAGACTAGTGTGATTGATCATGATGAATATGCGGTAGAAGGTCTGGACTGTCCCTAAGATATAAAAAGGATCCACGGACAATACTTGGCTCTTTATGCAAGAAACTTTTGGAAATATCCAACCAAGGCTAAAGCTGAACTAGATCGCAAGAGTGGAGCCTATGGAAGAAAAGAAAATGGTCCCAAGCTGAGAACATGCTTTAATTGTGGTGACCGATTGCACTTCGTAGCTGAGTGTCCATATCAAAGTAGAGAGGATAATGGAGGAAGACTCATTTTCAAGGAAAAATCAAAAGCTCCACGTAAGAAATAGTTTGTAAAGAAGAATGCTCCTTTCAAGAAGCAACCAAAGATTGTTCTAGTGGCTCAAGAAGAATATTCATCGGGGAGTGAAGATGAGGACGAGGACGATAGATCTCAAGAGGTGGCTGCTATAGCCACCACATCTACATCAACATCTCTCTTCGACTCTCCGAATGAAAACATCATCAACAAGAATGCTACTTGCCTCATGGCAAGAAGCTCCGAGGTAACTTCTTCTAACTCTTCTTTTCCCAAGACTATGATAGACATGGATGATCTTGCTAGTCTTAAGGTTAAAGAAGAGATTATTGCTTTGGATTATTTCTATACTAACCTGCAAGGTGAGCACAAAGTTCGTTTTGAGGCTCTTATGGATCAGCTGGCCCAAAATGAAGCACTCCTCGAAGAAAAGGGCAGAATTGAAAGGGAGGATGCAATTTCCATTGCATCCCTAAAAAATGCTCTTGAAGAAGAAGAAGATGCTCGGGTCTCTCTTGAAGAGAGGCTTGAGTCTATGGAAGAGTCACCTGAAGAAATTGTGACTAAACTTGTTAAGGAACGTGACAATGCTGTCACCAAGGCAAAGAAGTTAAAGAAGGAAAGGATTAACTTTGGGGCTGCTCATGATAGACTCTCCGAGGAATTGGAGAAACTTGACAATGCTCACAAGGCGTTGAAAAACGAGTTCTTTATTCTCAATGAGTCACATGATCAGCTCCAAAGTCGATTGGCCAAATATGATGCTCCTAGCTCTTCCAACTCAACATACAGTAACAAGAAAAATGCTAGTGTGGAAAAAGGAGTGATCAAGGACATC
The DNA here is from genome assembly GCA_910589765.1 of Avena atlantica. Classification (NCBI taxonomy): domain Eukaryota; kingdom Viridiplantae; phylum Streptophyta; class Magnoliopsida; order Poales; family Poaceae; genus Avena; species Avena atlantica. The sequence continues at coordinate 167,355,094 of OU342739.1, read as the reverse complement.
GCTACAAAGGACAAAGGTGTGCTTGATGAAGTCCTTGGCAAGCAAAGGTAAATCATGGTAAAGAGGGACTTGGGTATGTCACCAAGTCCAAGAAAAATAAAACCAAGAAGAACAAGACCAAGAATGTGCAATTAAAGACAAGCACTGCTGAGAAGGTTGTCTCAAAAGAGAAGACTAATAATATTGGTTTTGCAGGGTCTCACAGTCCGAATTATGAACTCTTTTGTGATGACTATGGCGATGTTTATGCTTATTATGTTGGTCCTTTTGATGAATATATTGCTTGGTCTATTTGGGTCCCAAAGACCCTTGTTACTAACATGAAAGGACCCATTGAAAAATGGGTACCTAAAACCAAGAAGTAATTTTCTTGTAGGGCTATGCTTTCAGTGGGTCAAAATGGGTGCTGGATAGTGGCTGCACTAGTCATATGACCAGAAGCAAGGAGATCATCACAGAGATGCGTCCAAATCTTGATAATATCACAGTCTCCTATGGTGATAAGTCTAAATCTCAGTTATTGGGTCTTGACAAGGTTGTGGTTTCCCACGATATCTCTCTCGTGGACGTCATGCTTGTTGAGACCCTTGGCTACAATCTTCTTTCTGTTCGTGCCCTTGGCAAGATGGGTTTTGCTGTTTTTATAGATGATGATTTGGTGGTACTCTTATGGAGCAAGTCTCTAAAGGTCGCTTTCATTGGATACGTCGAAAATGACCTGTATGTGGTGGACTTCTCGGGGAAAACCACTTCGGGTCCGATGTGTCTATTCGGAAAGGCCGACGTGGGCTGGCTATGGCATCGCCGTTTAGCCCATGTCAACATGAGAACTTTGCAAAGTCTCCAAAAGGGTGGCCACATACTTGGACTAAAAGACAATGTCTCTTTTGCCAAAGATCGTGTTTGCAGGGCTTGTGTTGAAGAAAAAAATGCATGATTCTCCCCACAAGAGGAAGACTATTGTGTCAAAAAAGAGGATCTTGGAATTACTCCATGTGGATTTATTTGGTCCTCCTTCTCATGCAAGTCTTGGTGGGAAGAAATATTGCTTGGTCATCATCGATGATTACTCAAGATATACATGGGTATATTTCTTCAAGCTGAAAAGTGAGACTCAACAAACTGTCATCGACTTTGCCAATGAAGTTCAACGTCAACACAATGTTCCCATCTTGGCAATTAGAAGTGACAACGGCACAGAATTCAAGAACTAGACTTTAAACGAGTTTCTTAGCCAAGAGGGGATTAGACACCAATATTCCGCTGCGTACACCCCTCAACAAAATGGTGTAGCTGAGAGGAAGAACTAGACTTTCATGGATATGGCAAGATCTATGCTAGCTGAATTCAAGTCTCCTTATAATTTTTGGGCTGAAGCCATATCCACTGCTTGTCACTCATCAAACCGGCTCTACCTTCGGAAGATCTTGGACAAGACCCCATATGAAATACTTACCGTCAACAAACCCAACATCTCATACTTCAGGTTATTCGGGTGTAAGTGTTTCTTTCTTATTAAAGGTGTCCGTTTGTCAAAATTTGAATCCAAGGCTTTAGAAGGTATTTTTGTTGGTTACGGTGCCGAATCCCACACTTATAGAGTCTACAACAAGCTCACTGGGATTGTTGTAGAATCTTGTAGTGTGGAGTTCGATGAAAATAACGGCTCCTTTGTAGGGCAAGTTGATGTTTGTGATGCAGATGTTGAAATACCCAAAGATGCCATAAGAAGAATGGGCGTGGGATTTTTCCGCCCCATTGAGGAACCCCTTGTGGCGGATCGGGAAGGACAATGCTCCACACATGTGGAGCCCTCATCTACATAAGATCAACAAGCTCCTACTGTTGGAGACAATCCTGCACCAACACCACAATCTGCTGAAGACCATCTGTCCACTGGACAAGCTGGTAGTCCCAGGCCGGACTATCCGCCCCCTCCAAGGGGTAGACAATCCGCCCCTGGCACTCCAACTCGTTCCAGGGGATCCGAAGGAGAAATCAACATCTCTGAAGCTCCCAGGCCGGATTCTCCGGCCCCCAGGGGAGGAGTATCCGGCCCTGGATCTCCAACTCTAGTCAGGCTTTCTCAGGAAGATGGGTCTGGTACTTCACCTCCCAGGCCGGATAGTTCGGCCCCTCCAAGGGGCAGATTATCCGGGCCTGAAGAAAATGTTCAGCAACAATCTTCTGGCAGTAACGGTGACCAAGATCAAGGGCAGGGCTGTAATCAAGACAAGGATACAACTATTGAATGCACTCCTCCTCGTAACAATAAGGACATTGAGGCTCGTCGCAAGGCTCGTGCTGATCGGAACCCTGAACTAAGAGGTCACACCCTTGACAAGGTTGTTGGTGATCTACGACGAAGGGTATCCACCAGAAGAGAGCTTGCAAGCTTCTGTGATCATCAAGCTCACATTTCCATGGTTGAACCGAAGAAGGTTTTTGATGCTCTTGAAGACCCCGATTGGGTTGTTGCAATGCATGAAGAATTAAACAACTTCGAACGCAACAAAGTTTGGAAGCTCGTAGAAAAGCCAAAGGATTGCCATAATATTATCGGCACCAAGTGGATCTTCAAGAACAAACATGATGAAAATGGCATTGTTGTGAGGAATAAAGCACGACTCGTGGCTCAAGGATTCTCTCAAGTAGAAGGAATTGATTTTGGCGAGACCTACGCTCCTGTGGCTCGCCTTGAGTCCATCCGTATCCTTCTTGCATATGCAGCCCATCATAATTTTAAATTACAACAAATGGATGTTAAGAGCGCTTTCCTTAATGGTCCTCTACATGAGTTAGTATACGTCAAGCAGCCCCCGGGGTTTGAGGACCCAAATTTCCGAACCATGTCTACAAACTCGATAAGGCGCTCTATGGCCTTAAACAAGCCCCACGTGCGTGGTATGAGCACCTTAAAGAGCTTTTGCTAGACCGTGGATTCGAAGTTGGGCAAATCGATCCCACTCTTTTTACTAAGAAGGTTAATGGGGAGCTTTTTGTATGCCAACTTTATGTAGATGACATTATTTTTGGCTCTACTAACCAAGCGTTTAACGATGAATTTTCGAAGCTTATGACTGACAGGTTTGAGATGTCCATGATGGGTGAGCTCAGTTTCTTTCTTGGATTTGAGATCAAACAACTTAGAGAGGGAACCTTTATTAATCAAGTGAAGTACATCCAAGACATGCTCAAAAGGTTCAAGATGACGGATCTCAATGGTGTTGCTACCCCTATGCAAACAAAGTGTCATCTTGAGCTCAATCCCAAGGGTAAAGACGTGGATCAGAAGGTATACCGATCCATGATCGGCTCTCTCCTTTACCTTTGCGCATCTAGGCCCGATATCGTGTTAAGTGTAGGAGTGTGTGCAAGGTACCAAGCCGCTCCTAAAGAAAGCCACTTAGTGGCAGTCAAGCGAATCTTCCGATATTTGGTTCATTCCCCAAATTTTGGGTTATGGTATCCCAAGGGTTCAAGTTTCTCTCTATGTGGTTACACTGATTCAGACTGGGCTGGTGACAAAGATGATAGGAAATCAACCTCTAGTGCATGCCAATTCTTGGGCAGGTCTCTAGTGTGTTGGTCATCAAAGAAACAGAATTGTATTTCACTTTCAACCGCCGAAGCTGAATATGTTGCTGCTGCAAGTGCTTGTACTCAATTGTTATGGATGAGGCAAACTTTAAAGGAATATGGTGTCAATTGTGACAAAGTGCCTCTTTTATGCGACAATGAAAGTGCTATCAAAATTGCTTACAATCCCGTGCAGCATACAAGAACAAAACATATAGAGATTCGCAACCACTTTATTCGGGATCATGTTGCTCGTGGAGATATTGCTCTATCCTTTGTGAGCACGAAGAACCAACTTGCTGATATTTTCATGAAGCCCCTTGATGAAGCAAGATTTTGTTATTTGAGGAATGAGCTAAATATCATAGATTCAAGGAGCTTGGCTTGACTACCCTTGCACACTCACTTGCGCTTATTCATGTATTTGGTTTAGATGCGGGCATAGACATAGGGGGAGTGTGGTCCTAATTGATTGGGACAACCCTCCCCCCATAATGCCGAAATCAAGTAAAATCATTTCCCTTAATATCATTTTGTGATATGTGGGTCATCGATGAGCATTGGTTTTGAACTCAAGATACATCTTCGCGGTGTCATGCCATGCGCTCCAACATGGTGGCTTCGGCCACCGCCCTCTTCCTCGAGAAGAGTTGGTTTTTCATGGGTCCCGTTGGATTTTCTTGCATATCTCTTGTTCTTATGGAAAACACACTCAAATTTGGCTTTTGATTGATTTGATTCTTGCAAATTTGGGTGTGAATTCTGAGCGATCTCCAGGGGCGTTAGCATCGCTCTTCTTCCTTTTTGGCGTTTCGATGCCAAAGGGGGAGAAGTAGTTCTATTATGTCTCGTGGATTTGCAAGGGTTGGGCACAAGATTTTCGATTTTAGTCGTTTTTATTTGCTTGGACTCAGTTGCTCCATGGAATTCTGGAATTATGGAGCATATTTGATGGCATATGGATTCATGGGATTATCTATGTATGCCTTGGCTATATTCTCATTCCGGTGGTATGACATTATTTCCCAAACCTTAAAGTAGTGTTCTCCCTAGTGTGTGTATTTGTATTCAAATGCAAATCTTAAATATGCACACATCTAGGGGGAGCGTCTTTCATTATTCAAGGTGGCATTTGCCGGTTTTATTGCAAATCCTAGTATTGTCATCTAACACCAAAAGGGGGAGATTGAAAGAACATTTCTTAATCCATAGTGTTTTGTGTGTTAGATAACAATACCAAGGATCATTTAATGTGTGTTGAAGTGTTGCAGCTCAGAACTCTGCCTTTGGGGGCGGATAATCCGGCCCCACCAGGGGCGGATAATCCGCCCCTCCCTCTGCCCAAGCAGGCGCAAGCCCCAGAAGGGGGGCGGAATTTTGGCCGGATTCTCCAGCCCCGTCGGATAATCCGCCCCTCAGGGGGTCCGGATAATCCGCCCCTCCTGCTCATCGCCAAGGCGCAAGCCCCAGAGAGGGGGCGGAGTTTTGGCCGGACTTTCCGGCCAGGCCGGATAATCCGCCCCTCAGGGGGGCCGGATTATCCGCCCCCAAGATCTTCTCCAAGTTTCACCAAGGCGCAAGCCCCAGAGAGGGGGCGGAGTTTCCCCCGGAGAATCCGCCCTTGGGGCGGAGTTTTCCCAGGGGGCGGATAATCCGGCCCAAGTTGGGGGCGGATAATCCGGCCCAAGTTGGGGGCGGATAATCCGCCCCCAAAGTTGTGCAACGGCCAGATCTGGGGAGGGGGTATTTAAGCCAGCCATCCCCCTCCTGCCAGAACTCTTGATTCATCTCGAAAAAGAACAGATCAGATCTGAAAGCTTCATCCAAGAGTGCTCCACCTAGATCCACCCAAAGGCCCCATCCCTTGGGGAATCGAAGGAGGAGAACTCGATCTTCATCATCAGCAATCAAGCGCTTCATCTCCTCTCCATTCATTTGGAGAACCTCCGATCTAGTATTTCTTGCAAATATCTAGATCCTCGTTTTTGTTTATATTGATAAACCTTGTTCTTGTGGCAGCTTGTTGTCATCTCGGGAGCCCCCAATTCGGTTGTGGGTGTGTGCCCCGATAGTGTTGTAAAAGGCACCAGTTCCCGCCTCGAAGGGATCCAATAGTGGAGAAGGTGGATCAGGCCTCTCGTGGCGAGATCCATCAGAGAATAGGGTGAGGCCTATTGTGGCGTGGTGGTCTTAGAACCGCCCACCCCTCCAACGCAGATGTACTTCCCTTAACAAGGAAGGAACTACGGTAAAACAAATCCCTGTGTCTCCGCGTGCTCCATTACGGTTTCCTCGCTCCTCTTTTACGTGCTTTGTAGTTAGGGTTACATATAGGGAAATTCTCGTAGTTGCATATCTAGAGAATTTACTTTGTGTCAAGCCTAAAATTGAAAAAGTATTAAAAATTGGTTAGCACCTATTCACCCCCCCCCCTCTAGGTGCCCATACGACCCATTTCACCTCTCAAGCAACCCTGCAATCAAGATACAAGAAGTCTCTTGTGTCCCCAACACACCCAATATAGGTGCACTAGTTTGGCGAAGAGATAGTGAAATACAAGTGGTAACGATGCCAGAAAATAGCTTGACGGTGAGGCAAAGACTAAAGGAAGCAAGAAGGAAGGAAGCAAACATGCAACAGATCTAGATGCAAATAATTTTTCAATGCTTAGAAACAAGGCCTAGCGATCATACTTTCACTAGTAAACACTCTCTCATATAAATGTCCTCTCTTCATGATACTACTCTTAACTACTCTCCGGTTCGACACTCTAATCCATGGTAGGGCTATAACAGCACACCTCAAAGTCTGCCTTTCCCAATCTAGATAACCCCACACTATCACCTTGAGTGCTAGATGGTTCCAACAAACACCACAATTTCATAGATACATCTAACCCCAAATAAAACTCATAACAAATATTCAATCTAGCCAAAGTGCCACACACGGTATGCCCGTTGTCACTTTCACACACATGGGGAAAAGCATAGATCTATTAAAGCACAAAGAGTATTTATGTAGACTCAAGCCTAAGTGCCACCAGGGCATGCACGCTGTCACTTTCACACACATGGGGAGAGCAGAGATCTAATGAAGCACTTGAGTAGCAAGGTAGATCTACTAGATTACAAAGCTCATGACCACAACAAGATCATGCATAGAGAGAGATGAACACATAGCTACTGTAGAGCCCTTAGCCTCGAGGAAGAACTACTCCCTCCTCATCATGGGAATCAGCAACGGTGATGGAGATGGTGGTGGAGATCGATGGAGATGGCTCCGGGGGCACTGCCCCATCCCGGCAGGGTGCCAGAATAGAGACTTTCTGTCCCCCGAATCTCCCCTTCGGTGGCGGTGGCACTACGGAGGTTTTCGTGGATTTCTTCTGGATGCCCTAGGGTTTTTGGGTCGGAAGCTTCTTATAGGCGCAGGAATCAAGGTTGGTGGGGGTACAGGGGGCCCACACCCTCCCCAGGCGCCCCTAGGGCTTTCCCGCGCCTAGGGGGTGCGGCCACCCTGTGGCCCCCCCTCCGGCTCTGCTTCGTGGTTCCGTGTTGCTCCGGGAAAATAATAACTTCGGCTTTTGTCCCGTCCAGTTTCGAGAATATTGATTTTATGCCTTTCTGGGACCAAAAACAGAAGAAAACAGGCAAATGGCACTGTGGCAACTTGTTAATAGGTTAGTTCCAGGTAATATATAAAAACACCTCAAAGTGTAGACAAAACATAAGACAAATGATACAAAACAAGCATGGAGCATCAAAAATTATAGATACGTTTCCAACGTATCAAGCATCCCCAAGCTTAACTCCTGCTCGTCCTCGAGTAGGTAAGTGATAAAAAGAATAATTTTTTAGGTGACATGCACCATCAAAACCAAGATCAAACCATTTGCAAGCATTGAAAGTTGGGATCAAAGAACTCTAAACATGAGCATGAAATATGGAGTTCTAACAGTAATACAAAGTAACCATGCATGCAACATGAAAGGCTACAAACAAAGATCATGAATAACAATGCATTGAAAGACGTTTGTTTGTTTCACATACAGAAAACATGGCATAGTGGCATTCAGCTTGTCCCTCATGGAGTAGCGAATAGATGCATAGGACACCTTCAAAGTTCACAAGGGTGACTAGAAACAAATAGCACCAAAACAAGTAATATCACAATATGCATCAATTAATATTGTTTGGAACACTGCACACATAATGACAACTATGCTCTCTTAATGGTGCCTAAAGGTATAAGGTGGAGACTCAATAGTGGTAGAAGTAAGGACTTTTTGTAAAGGAAGCAGGGATTACATGTTTCAAAAAGAGCTTCCAAAAATTATGGTACTTGTTAGCTTTCAGCCCTCATTGCCCCTACAATAAGAATCTTGAAGTGGTTAAGGTTAAAGTGGCAAAGCTGGAGTATATGCTTGACGAAGTATAAGTTGGCAATCTCAAGTCCCTTGAATACGAGGGCCACACCTCATGCATACTCAACTTTGGGTCCAGGTAAGTTCTTGTCACTATAAGTATTTGCATATCATTGAGAACCGCCAACGGGGTACCCCTTGCACATGGTATAGGAGCTTTCCCATAACCAAAATGACAAGGCAAGCAGACAATGAGCATCTCAGCAATCTTTTTATTTACCATATGCATAGCTTTTTATTGAGGATGCTTCATAGATAGCTCATTATGGTGATGCTGCAAGTTTCCACCATCATTAGGCATGGCTTAGGCTAGCAGCCCGGGCGTTTCTCTAACACAAGATACAAACTCCATGGACTTACAAGTTCCCTCTTTGTTTGGAACAAGACATGCTACAGCAATAGTCACTAAGCATAAGGTCAAAACAACACCTAGCATGTTATGCTAAAGTCTAAGTCACAGTCAATGCAAGCTCCTCTTGCACTTACAAGCAAGAACTTACTACTCCTTTCCAACGCCAAGCAACTTATTTGAAACAACTCACAAAGATAATAATCAATAAAGATCAGTGAGATTGTCTCACAAACCACAAAGAAGAACTAAAAAGTTCTAAGCTGAAAGCACAAGAAAACTAAGGCTAAACACAGTGCTAGCAAAAGAGAACACTCGCAAGACAATAAGAATGAAAACTAGAGTGTTCTAGGCAATGAAAACATAGTGTGTCTCTCTCCAAAAGAAGTGTGGTGTAACCAACCAACTTACTCAAGCAAACTAAGCAAATGAAAACCAAAAACGAAAACTAAGACGCTCCAAGAACAACACGACAATGCATGAAACAATAAAAACAAAGTGTCTAGAAAGACCTGAGATTTTTATTGATGAAGAAGGGGATGCTTTGGGAATCCCCAAGGTTTGACGCTTGTACCTCTTGGATATTTCTTGGGGTGACACCGGGGTGGCATCCCCAAGCTTGAGATTTTTTCCATTCTTCATCTCATTACATCATTCTTTCTCTAGACCTGCAAATTTTCCTTCATACAAAACATCACACAATCTTCATTAGCAACATTAGTGTATTCAAAAGATAATAGACCCGTAGGTAAAGCTTTGGAACGGGAAGAATTTTCACTAAAAACACATGCTACTGTAGCAACTCCTTCAAAAAGCTGAATTCCCCTAAAGAGAACTCAAAAAGGAATCAATAAGAAGCAAATGCAAATAATGGCAAAAATCTGTCAAAACAGACCATCAGGTAGAAACCTATTTTTTTTGAAGACCTTATGTTGCTCAAATAAAAAGAGTTAAACTAACGAAAGTTAGCTAACATACTGGGGGATTTATTCGTAAATTTTGATCTCAATCCGACTTACAGAGACTCCTCACGAATTTTTATGGTGGAGGACAGAAATCTGTTTCAGGACAACAACTCTCCAAATCTTACTTCCCTCTCATTAGAGGTTATTCTTGGCAAAAAATCAAACAAAAAGGATAAGGGGAGGTCATTACTGAAGTAATAACTTCCAAGACTCAATAAAACTCTTGGGTTATCTCCCAACAAGTACTTTTCTTTAACACCTTTAAGTTAGGCTTGATAGTTTGAGAAGATGCTCACATAAGAAATATGAATTGAAGCAAAAGAGAGCATCAAGAATGAAAGAGCATTTTCCTATCCCTCTAATTTTGATGTTTGATAACAATACACTTATCAATTTAACTGTGTACTAAGTTTATCACAGGATTGATAAAAGGAGGCACAATTTATGGCATATCAATTCCCCTTGCAAAAACCTCTGTGTACAACCGGTACTACCGCTTGACACCGGTACTACCGGTTCCAGTACCGGTTGGCACTGATCAAAAGCGATAAGGGTGCGTGCTAGTCAGTACCCACCGGTACCACGAAGCGGCACTACCGGCCCAACCGGTAGTACCGCTTGGTACAAGCGGTACTACCGCTTGTGGCGGTCGTACCGCTCGTCAGTACCGTGGCATACTGACTAGCACCCACCCCTCTCCATTTTGGTCATTACCAAGTGGTACTTGGGACCGGTACTACCGCCCAAACCGGTAGTACCGCTTCCTACCTCCGGTACTACCGCTTGGGGGTAGTACCGCAAGGGCGATACCGCCCAAAGCTGAAGAACACTGAAGAACTGAGGCGCCTCCGGTACCTGGTTCGTTACTAGACTGGTAGTACCGCTTGCCAGCGGTACTACCTCTTGGGTACCGGTACTACTGGTACATTAAATGCTCCAACGGCCATATATTTCGTGGAGGGGTATATATACCCCTCCACCTACCTTGGGACAAAGGGCTCAGCACATTAAAGTCATTGCCCACCATTGGAGTCCATTGGAGCCACTCAAATCTTCAAGATCTCCTCATCCAACCACGCAAAGTCCTTGATCTTTGGGTAATCGAAGGAGGAGGCCCCTATCTACTACTTCACCAACAGAGATCTTCATTTCCCCCTCATTTCATTGAGGGCCCCTTTGCTCTAGTGTTTTGTTTGAAACCCTAGTTCTTGTTTTTGTTCTTACAAGCTTGTCTTTGATTGCTTTGACAACTTGCTTGTATTTGGGAGCCTCCGATTAAGTTGTGGATGTGTGCCCCAAACTTGTAACGGTGCCGGCTTCCACCTTGAAGGTTGCCGATATAGTGGAAGGTGAATCGATCCCGTTGGGGTGAGATTCATCGGAGAACAAGGGAGGCCTCTCGTGGCGTTGGTGGTTTGAAACCACCCCCTCTCCAAACATAGACGTACTTCCCCTCAAAAGGAAGGAACTACGGGAAACAAATCCTTGTGTCTCCGCGTCCACTTTTCGGTTACTTCTATCCTTTACCGCACCTTACTTACTTGTTACTACTTTGTGTTGTGATAGCTCTTGCATATTTGTCATATAGGTAAATTCACCATAGTTGCATTATCTAGAGAATTTACCTTATTGTCAAACCTTAATTTGAAAAAGAAGAAAATTTGAAGTAGCACCTATTCACCCCCCCCCCCCTCTAGGTGCCCATACGATCCTTTCAATTGGTATCAGAGCCTCGGCTCTTTATTCGGGCTTTACCGCCTAAGAGAATATGGGTAGCCAAGAAGGGGATGGTGGTAGTGAGTAGACCCCGGTGACCATGGAAGATCTCAGAAACTTGGAAACAAGATTGAGCTCTTCCTTGGTCAACGAAGTCAAGAAGATGCTTGAGCAACTTCTTAAAGACAAAGATGGCTCATCACCCCCATCTCCTCAAGAGGAACTACCATCCGTTGTACCTAAAGGGAATACTCCGGTATCCCCCGAGGGTATGGTGGTAGGGGACAAACTAGACAATGCTAACTCCTCCACACGACTTGATGGGGGGAAGGGTGAGCACCGTGATTCTTGGTACTCTCCCGATCCTCCCATCCCTCACCCTCATGTGTACAATAGAGGTGACCCACCTAAGCTAGAAGAGTCTGCTACTTTCGCTCAATGGCAATCACTAATGAGAACTCATATGCGCAGCTCTTGCATTGAACTATGGAACATCATCGAGCATGGACTCTTTATTGGGGATCCAAACAACTTGACAAGAAGAGAGGTTGTCAATAGTCAACTCAATGCCACTGCTTTGCATATGATTCGACAAGGATTGGGAACAAAGGATTACCCACACATTGAGCACTTTAGCATTGCCAAGGAAGCTTGGGATGCTCTCACTGTGTTGTTTGTTGGAAATGAGAGTATGAGGAGGAACATATATGATGCTCTAAGCAATGAAGCCGAAGGCTTCTACATGAAAGAAGGTGAAGATCACGAAGACATGTATCGAAGGCTCAAGACCACCGCCACCACTTTTAGAAATGTGGGTGCCTCACATGTGGATGATGCATGGATAAAAAGGAAATATGTGAGTGCACTCATGCCTTTTGAGCCCACCGACTTAAAGAGCTTACAGGGAAGACACAACTATCATCTCATGACCTCAAATGAAGTTATGCAAGAGATGGCCGCTTTCAAGGTCGCCGCCAAGAATGCCAAAGATGCCCGTGCTCGTGCCCTCGGTATGAGCAGTGTGGTCAATGTTGCTTTGAAGGCCAAAGTTGTGGACTTTGAAGATGAAGATGATAGTGATGAAGGCCTCTCCTTGGACCATCCCGATGACGTCAAGATTGCTCATAGTCAATATATGGCTTCCTATGCAAAGAACTTTTGGAAGAACCCCGCCAAGGCCAAGATGGAAATGCAACGAAGAAGCAATCCAAATGGGAAAAGAGAGAATACCACTAGGTTGAGAACTTGCTTCAATTGTGGTGGCCGCTATCACTTTGTGGCAAGCTGCCCCTATGAGAAGAGAGAAAATAACGGTGGTAAGCTTGTGTTGAAGAAGACTCTCAAGGGACCGTACAAGAAACCTTTCATCAAAAGGAATCCCATCAACAAGAAGCCGGGAGAAATTGTCTTGATCACTCATGAAGAGTACTCCTCCGACAATGAAGATGATGAATATGACGAAGAGGAAACTTCTCATGGTGTGGCTTCTCTTGCCACCACATCTACTCTGACATCCTCACTCTTCGATTCTCCAAATGAGAACTCCTCCACCAAGAACGCCACTTGCCTTACGGCAAGAGGAACGGAGACTTATGCTTCCGGAGGGTCAAAATGGGTGATCGATAGTGGTTGCACAAGTCATATGACCGGAAGCTCGTCTATCATCAAGGACTTGGTGTCAAATGAAGATCAAATCACCGTCACATATGCCGACAAGTCAAAGTCTAAGGTAATGGGTTTCAGCAAGGTAGTGGTGGCTCACGACATTACACTCGTGAACATCATGCTTGTTGAAACCCTTGGATACAATTTACTTTCTGTCCGTGCTCTTGGAAAGATGGGCTTTGCCGTCTTTATTGATGATGATATTGTGGTCCTCATGTGGAGCAAGTCTCTCAAGGTCGCTTTCGTTGGGTACGTCGAAAATGACTTGTATGTGGTGGACTTTTCGGGGCAAGCCACTGCAGGTCCGATGTGCTTATACGGCAAGGCCGATGTGGGTTGGCTATGGCACTGCCGACTATCCCATGTCAATATGAGAACTTTGCAAAGTCTCCATAAAGAGGGCCATATTGTTGGACTAAAAGAAAATGTTTCCTTTGCCAAAGATCGTGTTTGCAGGGCATGTGTTCTAGGGAAGATGCATGATGCTCCTCATAAGCCCACGAACCAAATCAAGTCTAACAAGATCTTGGAACTCCTCCATGTGGACCTATTTGGTCCTCCATCTCATGCAAGTCTTGGTGGGAAGAAATATTGTTTGGTCATTGTTGACAACTTTTCAAGATACTCTTGGGTTTATTTCTTCAAGTTGAAGAGTGAAATTCAAAGGACTTTTATCGACTTCATCAACTTGGTTCAACGGCAACACAATGTTCCCGTGTTGATTATAAGAAGTGACAACGGCACCGAGTTCAAGAACTACACCTTGAATGATTTTCTTAGTGATGAGGGGATTAAATTCCGCTGCATACACCCCTCAACAAAATGGTGTGGCCGAAAGGAAAAACCGGACTCTTATTGAGATGGATAGGACCATGTTGGCAGAGTTTAAATCTCCATACAACTTCTGGGCCGAAGCCGTCTCCACCGCTTGCCATGCTTCAAACCGGCTCTACCTCCGCAAGAAAATCAACAAGACTCCATATGAGATACTTACCGGTAACAAGCCCAACATATCTTATTTCCGGGTGTTCGGTTGTAAGTGTTTCTATCTCATCAAAGGTGTCCGTTTTTCTAAATTCGAGTCTAAATCATTAGAGGGTATTTTTGTTGGCTATGGTCTCGAATCTCACACTTATATAATCTATGACAAGCTCTCCGGAGCCGTCATAGAATCTTGTAGTGTCACCTTCAAAGAATATGATGGTCCCCAAGGGGGGCGTGTTGATGCTTGTGATGCAGATGATGAAATGCCTCAGGATGCCATAGGAAGAATGGGTGTGGGTTATATCTGCCCCGTTGAGGAACCCCTTATGGCGGATCGAGAAGAACTATGCTCCAATCGAGTGGAGCCCTCATCTACACAACCTTAACATGCTCCATCTACCGATGAGGACATTGACTCAAGCCAAAGACAAGATGTGGACCCTCAACATAGTGATCAATGTGTGAACTCCAATCAAAGGGAGCTTGGTCCATTCGATGGGTTGTCAAGTGGTGCCAAGTCAATTTGTCAAGGAAGATCCATCCAAACTGTTTTGAGACGAGCTCAAATTGAGGCTAGAAGAGCACTTGATCAAGACCAAGGTCAATCTGTGCCTCCCAATGCAGAGGAAGACTCCAATGATGCTCAAGGTCAAGTTGATGGTCAAGACAAGGATCAAAATGATGAAGAGGGTCCCCCAAGAAACAATGAGGAGATCCACGCTCGTCGCGAAGCTAGAAAATAAAGAATGTTGGAATTAAGAGACCACGCCCTCCAAAATGTTGTTGGAGATCTAAGGAAAGGAATTTCCACAAGAGCACAATTGAAGAGGTTCAGTGAACACCAAGCACACATCTCCATGATTGAACCAAAGAAAGTGTGGGAAGCCCTTGAAGATTCGGATTGGTTAGAAGCTATGCACAAAGAGCTCAACAACTTTGAGAGAAACAAAGTGTGGAAGTTAGTTGAGAAGCCAAAGGATTGCCGCAATGTTATTGGAACAAAGTGGATATTCAAGAACAAGCAATATGAGCACGGGATTATAGTAAGGAACAAGGCTAGATTGGTTGCACAAGGTTATTCTCAAATTGAAGGCATTGATTATGGAGAGACTTATGCACCCGTGGCTCGCCTTGAGTCCATCTGTATCCTTCTTGCTTATGCGGCACATCATAACTTTAAGTGCAACAAATGGATGTTGAAAGTGCATTCCTTTATGGTCCCTTAAATGAATTGGTATATGTTAAGCAACCCCCGGGATTTGAGGATCCCAACTTCCGAAACCATGTCTACAAACTTGATAAGGCGCTCTATGGGCTCAAGCAAGCCCCATGCATGTGGTATGAGCACCTTAGAGAGTTATTGTTTGACCGTGGCTTTGAGGTTGGGAAAATCGATCCCACTCTTTTTACTAAGAGTGTTAATGGGGAGCTTTTTGTATGCCAAATATATGTTGATGATATTATCTTTGGCTCATCTAACAAAGCTTTCGATGATGAATTTTCAAAGCTTATGACTAGTAGGTTCTGGATGTCCTTGATGGGGGAGTTGAAAGTATTCCTTGGCTTTGAGATCAAGCAAGTTAGAGGAGGAACATTCTTCAATCAAGCCAAGTATACTCAAGATATGCTCAAGAGATTCAAAATGCAAGATTTGAATGGAGCCCCAACTCCCATGGCAATAAAGACTCATCTAGAACAAAATCCAAATGGTAAAGATGTGGATCAAAAGGTATACCGGTCTATGATTGGTTCTTTGCTTTACCTTTGTGCATCTAGACCCGATATTGTGTTGAGTGTAGGTGTGTGTGCAAGTTATCAAGCGGCCCCTAAGGAAATCCATTTAATGGCGGTCAAGAGAATCTTTCGATATTTAGTTCATACCCCATTTTATGGTCTTTGGTATCCTCAAGGTTCAACATTCGCTCTTTGTGGTTACACGGATTCGGATTGTGCGGGAGACAAGGATGATAGAAAATCAACATCCGGGGCTTGCCAATTCCTTGGTAGGTCCTTGGTATGTTGGTCTTCTAAGAAGCAAAATTGTATATCTCTCTCCACCGCCGAAGCCGAGTATGTTGCTGCTGCTAGTGCTTGCACCCAATTGCTATTGATGAGGCAAACTTTAAAGGAATACGGTGTCCATTGTGACAAAGTGCCTCTTCTATGTGACAATGAAAGTGCCATCAAAATTGCATACAACCCGGTGGATCACACAAGGACAAAGCATATTGAGATTCGACATCACTTCATTAGAGATCATGTTGCTAGAGGTGATATTGATATATCCTATGTACCAACCAAAGATCAACTTGCCGATATCTTCATGAAGCCACTTGATGAAGCAAGGTTTTGCTACTTGAGGAATGAACTAAATATCGTAGATTCAAGGAGTTTGACTTGATTTTCTTGCACTCTCACCTAATTCTCGACCCATGTTAGGTTTAGGTGTAGGCATGGACATAGGGGGAGTGCGGTCCTAATTGATTGGACTATCCCTCCCCCCATTATGCGCAAAGTAAACAAAATCATTCCTCTTAATGTCATTTTGTGATATGTGAGCTCAATGATGAGTTTCGGTAATGGACCCAAGATATATCTTCGTGGTGCCAAGACGAGTATACTCAAATATGGTGGCCTTGGCCACCGCCCCCTCTCAATAGAGAGGTTTATGTGCTTACTCGTGTTTGTCACCTAGTTGAATTGGTTTTCACTCATGATTGTCTTCTATTTGAATTGTCATCATCGTTCTTAGTCTCATGCACTCTAGTTTGGTATTTATTTCTTTGTTCATTTTCTTTAGAGTGCATGTGATTCTCAGCTCACTTATCTTAACCCAAGCCTCCGTACTCTCTCATGAAAACCCTCTCTCTATCCGCACAAGAATCATCCTTGATCCCTGGCTTTGGAATCAGATGGGACCGATACTACCGGATGTGCGAGCCGTACTACCAGACCTGGGAAGTTCCCAGATCGTCCCCTGGAAGAACTGCTCCAGGAACGGTACTACCGCCCACATGTCCGGTCCTACCGGCCACCGGTACTACCGGTTGCGGAACCGGTACTACCGCTTGCAAGCGGTAGTACCGCTCCAACAACCGGTACTACCGGCTGACGGCTTCCAGGTATATATTGGACGCGTGGGAAGAGGCACCCCTCAGTTCCTCATTATTTCCCACGCCCTCCACTCGAACCTGTGCCGCCACCGGAGACCTTGACGCCACCGGAGCCCTGCCGCGCCCTCCTCCCTCCGGATTCTCCTTGGATTCGGCCTCTTGGCGGGCTCCCACTTCTTTCCACCACCATGGATCCCGGTACAACCGCCCCTTCTCTTCTTGTTTGATTTCCCCATTAGATCTAGGTTTTGGCTTAGATTTTTGGAGAAATTTACTACTTGCAAGGTTGTACTGCCATATTATTCCTTGTTACCGAGTAGAATCTTCTATTTAGCAGTTTATGCCGTCAATTTGGGCCGTTCCCATCAGATCTGACACTTGTGTGCCGCTCAACCGGTAGTACCGGAACTTTTTCCGGTAGTACCGCTTGCAAGCGGTACTACCGGTCGTCAGGTCCGGTAGTACCGGTCCACTCTGACCACATTGTTCTGCCCAAATTGTAGATTCTCTCGTTTTTGCCTTATTGATTCTTGTGCCCTTATCTCCTTGCTATCCTCCCTCGTGCTTTCACAGATGTAGGTGGTTCTCGGGGTGCATGCAAGCGCTCCAAGTCTGACCGTGAGATTTTTGAGGAAGAGACCGAGTCTGAGGAAGAATTTATGCCACAGCCAAGACACCGTTCCAAGCTGCCTGCCAATCGAGGTGGTCGTGGGGGTCGTGAAGGGGTTACCAAGCGCTCAGCTGGGCGTGGCAGCGCCCCTCCCTCTCGCCCCCTTTCCACTGGGCGTTCCAAGAGTCTCAGCTCTGGGCCATCTGGGCCAAAGAAACTTTCAGACATCTCTGAGTTAGACTTTAGGGCTCTCTGGATGGACAATGCATACTCCCGCAACCGGAGCGAGTCAAGGGCAGACAGTCTTTTCTATGATGATTTCCAAGAGCGTGTGTATCATGAGGTTCTTTTGACCAACACCCAGCTGGTGGTGCCTCAGCAGTGGCTTGACATGGGACACATTAACAAGAACTCTGACTACTTTGCTGAAGCTAAGGAAATCTGCTCAAACCTTGGCATGTTCCCCATTATGGAGTTTCAGTATGACTATGATCCCCTCCTTATCTGCCAGTTTTATGCCACTGCACATTTCCACAATGGCCGCAATCGGAAGATTACCTGGATGACTCAAGGTGCTATCAAGGAAGCTACACTTGCGGAGTTTGCTGCCATCTTGGGGTATGAAGACCACGGCCGGGACGTTCCTTGTGGTTTTCGCTGTCACATGCGGGAGCATCCCTCCAAAAAGGATGTTCTTACACCTTTGTATATTCGAGGCCGTGGGGTTTCTGGCAAGATCAAGGATCTTCTCCCCACATATGACATTCTCCATCGCATTTTCCGTGAGATTGTTGCTCCTCGTGCGGGCAACAAGGACGAGATACATGGGGTCTCCGTTGACTTGCTGTTCAACACCTTCCTCAACAGAGAATCTAGCCAACCTCTTGATGTGACATACTTCATTTGGAATGAAATGGTTGCTGCCGCACACACTCGGAGGGTTCCACCATTTGCTCCGTACATTATGGCCCTCATTGTGTCCAAGTGCCCCGTCATTGCTAGGACGCTCTCCACTCGCTCTCTCATTGTGCACAAGCCAAAGGCACTCAAGATCAATACACATGCTAAACCTCGCGTTGAGGTAGGTGAGGAGGATGAGGATGAGGATGACTCTGAGCATGCTGACAGTGGTCATGACACTGACTATGTTGTCTCTCACCGCAAGAATGCCAAGCCCTCTTGGGCCAAAAGGATGGAGGTCAAGATCAAGAAGATCTTCTGCTTCCAGGTTGACAACCAGAAGCGCATGTATGAGGCGCATGTGTATGCAAAGAAAGCCTATGCTCGGCAGAAGGAAATGATGTCTGCTCAAGGTCTGACCATCTCCGAGGGATCCGAGAACAACATCACTCCAGAAGATCAGTGGATTTCTCAGCACAGCCGTTGGGACGATGATGTCTCTTCCTCGCACCGCGCCCCACCCACGTATGAGGATGAGGAGGACCTTGAGGATGAGGAGGAGGAGGAGTATGATGATTGACCTTTGGGACTATAGCGTTGCCCTTGTCCCTTTTTGGCGTCTTGATGCCAAAGGGGGAGAAGTTGCACTTTAGGCACGGGTGTTGCATGGGAAGTCACAAGCTCGTTCTTCTCTTTGATCCTTTTATTGCTTGTAAACTTCGATTTATCTCTATTTTATGTGTGAGACTATGTGTTTATGTCATGTGAGACTATGTGGTTGGATCCATCTTATGAGACTATGTGGTTTATTTCATTGGATCCATCTTGTGATGTTATGCAGTATCTATTGTCTATATATTCCTCATCACATGTTTTGTGAAAAGGTATGTTTTCAAACGCTAGTATCCATACTTGTGTACCCATGTTGGGTTTGTAAAATAGAGGGGGAGGTTTGTTTCTACACATCTAGGGGGAGTCTCTTCTCTATTTTACAAATATCATATGCTTATTGTTAAAATCATCCTGCAAAAGTGTATTTTCATCAAACACCAAAAAGGGGGATATTGAAAGAGAATTTTCCTATCCCTCTGATTTTGATGTTTGATAACAATACACTTGTCGATTTAACTGTGTACTAAGTTTATCACAGGATTGATAAAAGGAGGCACAATTTATGGCATATCAATTCCCCTTGCAAAAACCTCTGTGTCAACCGGTAGTACCGGACCTACAACCGGTACTACCGCTTGACACCGGTACTACCGGTTCCAGTACCGGTTGGCACTGATCAAAAGTGATAAGGGTGCGTGCTAGTCAGTACCCACTGGTACCACGAAGCGGCACTACCGGCCCAACCGGTAGTACCGCTTGCTACAAGCAGTACTACCGCTTGTGGCGGTCATACCGCTCGTCAGTACCGTGGCATACTGACTAGCACCCACCCCTCTCCATTTTGGTCAGTACCAAGTGGTACTTGGGACCAGTACTACCGCCCGAACCGGTAGTACCGCTTCCTACCTCCGGTACTACCGCTTGGGGGTAGTACCGCAAGGGTGATACCGCCCAAAGCTGAAGAACACTGAAGAACTGAGGCGCCTCCGGTACCTGGTCCAGTACTGGACCGGTAGTACCGCTTGCCAGCGGTACTACCGCTTGGGTACCGGTACTACCGGTACATTAAATGCTCCAACGGCCATATATTTCGTGGAGGGGTATATATACCCCTCCACCTACCTTGGGACAAAGGGCTCAGCACATTAAAGTCATTGCCCACCATTGGAGTCCATTGGAGCCACTCAAATCTTCAAGATCTCCTCATCCAACCACCCAAAGTCCTTGATCTTTGGGGAATCGAAGGAAGAGGCCCCGATCTACTACTTCACCAAAAGAGATCTTCATTTCCCCCTCATTTCATTGAGGGCCCATTTGCTCTAGTGTTTTGTTGGAAACCCTAGTTCTTGTTTTTGTTCTTACAAGCTTGTCTTTGATTGCTTTGACAGCTTGCTTGTATTTGGGAGCCTCCGGTTAAGTTGTGGATGTGTGCCCCAAACTTGTAACGGTGCCGGCTTCCACCTTGAAGGTTGCCGATATAGTGGAAGGTGAATCGATCCCGTTGGGGTGAGATTCATCGGAGAACAAGGGAGGCCTCTCGTGGCGTGGGTGGTTTGAAACCACCCCCTCTCCAATCGTAGACGTACTTCCCCTCAGAAGGAAGGAACTACGGGAAACAAATCCTTGTGTCTTCGCGTCCACTTTTCGGTTACTTCTATCCTTTACCGCACCTTACTTACTTGTTACTACTTTGTGTTGTGATAGCTCTTGCATATTTGTCATATAGGTAAATTCACCATAGTTGCATTATCTATAGAATTTACCTTATTGTCAAAACTTATTTTGAAAAAGAAGAAAATTTGAAGTAGCACCTATTCACCCCCCCCCCCTCTAGGTGCCCATACGATCCTTTCAAAGAAGAAAATTCAAGACACATTTAAGTCTAACCCACTTCCTATGCATAGGAATCTTGTGAAGAAAAAGGTCATGGAAGCACAAAGCAATAAGCATAGGAAAGAAAAACAAGTGCAACTTCAAGATTTTCAACATAAAGAGGGAAAACTTAATATTTTCGAGATGCATAAGACCATGTTTCCCTCTCTCATAATAACTTTCAGTAGCAACAAGAATAAAATTACCAATATAACTATCACATAAAACATTCTTATCATGAGCCACATGCATAAAATGATTATTACTCTCCACATAAGCATAGTCATTCTTATTAATTATAGTGGGAGCAAATTCAACAAAATAGCTATCATTGTTATTCTCATCACCATAATCATCAAATCTAGGAGGCATATTGTAATCACAATTAATTTTCTCCTAAATAGTAGGTGGACTGAAAATATCATATTCATCATTGTAATCATCATAAATTGGAGGTTTGGTATCATCATAAGCAATAGAATAGCTATCTTCCCAAGTGTGTTCATTTGTAAACATATCATCATTGGAAGGAACATGGATAGCACTAATAGCACAACAATTATTAATATTATCATTTTCAGAATTAGTACCAAAGAGATTTTCAATATCAAAAGTGGTGTGCTTTTCCCAATCATGATCACTACTATAGGTAACAGGCATAGGAACATCATCTAGTTCAGACTCATCAGCAAAAAATATGATAGGAGCAACATGATTAGAGGAAGATACCATTTCCTCTATCCTTTTACTGCTCTTCTTCTTCTCCTCTTTAGGAGGGAGAGGCTTGAAAGGAAGCTTCTCCACATACCCTGGCTTATTGTTAGAGACAATAGAGGAAACTTTAGAGGATTCCTCCTTTTCATTAATAAGATCAAAACTCATATCAGTCCTGTCATATTTTGGTAAAATATCACCTTTTATAAGATTTTGTATGTAAGTATTCGCGTGGAAATTATCAACACAATAAAGATGACACCCATGTAGGACGCAATTCATACCAAAAGCACTCATGTCTACCAAAGAATTTTTTCTTGATAACTCTTCACACCCCAAAAACAATGTAAGTTCATCACGTTGATTATCAGTGATCGCGTTATCACAATACAAGCTTGCAGTACTCATATGGCCTAAGCATTGAAAATTGAAATTACCCACTTCATAGCAGAGTTCACAAATAAAAGGATAGAGGAAACAAACTTTTTTACCAAGATAATTTAGAGCCTTATACCACGTTCTAGTTCTTTCATTCCAGTGGGTGATACAATAATCTTCTTCATTTTGATTCTTTTCACAAGGTCTATGCATACCACAAAAATTAACATGCTTATAAGAAATAGTACTTTCAGAAGTTTGAGTATGTTTATTGCAATCATTAATAACATTTTCTTTTTCCATGCAAGTGTCTTTAAAAGGTTCATGATACATGTCCCATTTTTATTTAGGAGCATTAATATGGGAAGCAAAGTCTCTATAATATCTAACAAGAGTTTGAGGATCAAGACCATATTTAGCACTAAGCTCTTGAAAATTAGTAGTTTCAGCGAAAGACTTAATGCAATCATACTCATAGTTTATACCTGGTTCTTTACCTTTGTCGTTATCCCAGTCTTCAGTATTGCTTTGAATTGTTTCAAGAAGATCCCACTTAGCTTTGGCCTTCTTACTTGTGAAGGATACCTTTGAACAGGTATCTAGATAGTCCTTGTAATGTCCTGAAAGAATTGCATAAAAATTATTGATAATAATATTACTGGGGAGCTCATGAATGGGACATTTGAGCATTAGTGACTTCAATCTCCCCCAAGCTTGGGCAATACTTTCTCCCTCATGAGGATGAAAATTATAAATATAATTCCTATCTTTATAAATTTCATGAGGAGGATAAAATTTAGAGTAAAAGAGAGATTCAAGTTCCTTCCACTCCAAATGATGAGGATCATATAGTAGCTCATACCACTCCCTTGCTTTGTCCCTAAGTGAGAAAGGGAATAACTTCCTCTTAACTTGGTCCATTGAAATGCCTGCACACTTGAACAACTCGCATAATTCATGTATAAAGAGTAAATGATCACTAGGATGGATAGTTTCATCTCCAAAATAGCAGTTATTCATAACATGTTCAACAATTTCAATAGGTATTTTAAAAGGGACACTTTCAGTATGTGGATTTAAAATATCACAAGTATCATTAGAATTACCACATATGGGAGATAAAGTATCATAAGATCAAATTTTCTTCCCTAAAGCTGGGGAACTAAAAAGATCTTTATCATAAAAACTAGCTTCCCCAAGCTAGACGTTTCCATAGCATTAGTAACAATGGTGTTCAAAAAATTCACACTAATAACATTGCTATTAGCATGCAAAGAAAGTTCCATAGGTTTTTTAATTTTCTCTTCAAACCACTCAAGTTCTAACTTAGGAAAAATACTAAAAAGCTCTCTAATTTTTTTTTCATTAAGCCTAACTAGTGAAAACAAGAAACAAAAAGACAAAACTGCAGAATCTAAAGGAAATAACTTCGAGCACTCACACCGGAGGATGTGAGTACCTCTTCCTTACCTCCCCGGCAACAGCGCCAGAAAAGATCTTGATGTCTACGCACTTCTATTCTTGTAGATAGTTGTTGGGCCTCCAAGTGCAGAGGTTTGTAGAACAGCGGAAAATTTTCCTTAAGTGGATTACCCAAGGTTTATCGAATCTCAGGGAGGAAGTGGTCAAAGGTATTCCCTCTCAAGCAACCCTGCAATCAAGATATAAGAAGTCTCTTGTGTCCCCAACACACCCAATATAGGTGCACTAGTTGTGATATCCCAAAGTTTTAATGCTAATCTTTTATGCTTTGTTGTTTTGTTTTAAAAAGAATTAAATAAATAGAAAGGACTGTGATGCTATTCATATGTGGGTTTGGGAGAAACCGTAAAAACAAGATTATTTTGAGAAGTACAGCAAGGTAGGACTTGAACTATTGACCCGTCGTTTAAAATTCTATAGTTAAAACCAGTTGCCCACCGTGCTGTTTATAGAATAATGTGAGTGGTTGTTTTTTTGTTTCCTGAGTACTAGAGGAAAGAAAAGAAAAACACGGGATGGGCTCAAGGCCCTATCAGACTCGATGTCCGTTCCCAACTGCGTCGCTACATAGAGGCCTTCTAGGACCACGTCCACCAAATCGATCTCTTCATACCCTAACCCTACCCGTCACCCCTAGATTGGAGCCGCCATCGTCGTCGGGTCGCTGCTGCTGCTGGCTCGTTGGCCGCCGGTCGCCTTTCAGTCGTTTTGTGGTGCGTTGCCGTTACTTAATCTGGATGTCTTGGTTCTTCCGGTAGCACCGTACTTGTTGATCTATAGATGCATAGTACTAACTGGACTATTGATTCGTCGTATATAAATCCCTTCTTCCTGTACCAATACATCGCACTAGAGTAGAGGCAACATTCTAGAATCGGTTGTTGTCTTGGACCACCAAATCATTATTCTAATGCCTCTTTGCCTGAACCTTCTTTTTATCTAAGAAACCTAGTTTGCTATTCTAGAAATTTGGTTAGTCTCCGTTGTGATGCAACAATTTTTAGAAGTGATGTGCGTGTCAGTCTCGAAATCCTTCATCATAGGCTTGTCGATTGAGGAAAATCCAGCATGTACGTGCGTAAGCATTCATTTTGGCAGACGGCTTCAGACATATATATTTATATATATCTAGATGATACACTCGAGTCCTGACAATACAATGTCGATAGTGGCTTAGCTTCTTTGATTCAATCCAACATCTCACATCCCATATTCAGCTGAAACCCCGACAAAGTCAATCTAGCCCAGAATCCTTTAATCCTAGGAATAAAACACACACACAAACAGTCACGGTTGGATAAGGTATTTTATTCTTTTGTGCAGCTCCAGGTCTGCTGTTAATCAGTCGAGGCAAGTTGTACTAAATAAATTATTTCTTCTTATAATAGTATGGATACATCATTTGGGTGTATAGTCGTATAGATAGAGAAATGAATGCCGGGTAGCTATCATTATATTTTTTCTGATAGATTCTCATTTTAGCCTGCCAAACCGTGAATATATTGTAATGGACATCGAGAATGCTTTTCTGGGTCGATTGCACATAGGAGTGATGCTATTTTTTGTTTGTATGCTATTGGAGTGATGGTGTGTTTTAAGTGTGGCAATTGTTTCAACAACAGGTCCTGATACTTCTGGTTCGGAGTCTTACAATTCACAGTTTGTGCCCCACGGTTGAGGCAAGTTCATGACGGATAGTGAATTTTTACATATCTCTCTTCATAATTTTATTTACTGCTTATGATATGTTAATGATGACAATGATGATGGCATGTGCATATTATGATTTTGCATACCATGATGATAATGTGACCTACGTTGGTGGGCACAATGTGTCTTCCTTTGATGGGTTGCGACCCACTTTGGAGGCACCCTCCACGAGTTGGAGCGAGTGGATGCCGACGGGTGTCCACTCGAGCGATACCGGTATTCGCGATGAGATGAGATGAGAATAAAGGCATGTAGGACATAATATTATGTTCTAATGAATGATGTTTAATGATGTTCTGGTGTTTTGATTTATGTAAAATCACTCTTCGTTTGTGAACTTGTTGAGTCTTTGTACTCACCCTTGTTGGGTAAACCTTGAGGACGTCATGCATGGGGAATATGGGAGTAGAGCCACCACCAACTACAAATCACGACTTCACACTTATTATGCAATGATTCGTTTCTAAATAATAAGATTTCATTGTCTAGTTGGGTTTTGGAGTCTGATGAACAGTACCTTAAAACAGTTTTGGTTATCTTCTTGCGTGTGGTTGATAAATTCTTATTTCCTAGTAGTTTAGAGTTTTGATATATTATTCGGATGATGAACCTATTTTTTTCTGGTGATGTATTCCTTCTTTCTAGCTTTCCTATATTACGCCTGTCGTGGATGTCCTTATAGACAAAGGAGACTCTGCCGAATTTTCCTAAAAGTTGTTAGTAAATTTTATATGTGTATCGTATGTGGTAACATCTCAAGTGCTTGTTGGCTTGGGGTGTTACACTAGTTCGGCGAAGAGATAGTGAAATACAAGTGGTAACGGTGCCAGAAAATAGCGACTGTGAGGCAAAGACTAAAGGCAACAATAAGGAAGCAAGCAAACATGCAAGAGATCTAGATGCAAACAGTGTTTCAATGCTTAGAAACAAGGCCTAGGTATCATACTTTCACTAGTGAACACTCTCTCATATAAATATCCTCTCTTCATGATACTACTCTTAACTACTTTCCGGTTGGACACTCTAATCCATGGTAGGGCTATAACAGCACACCTCAAAGTCTGCCTTTCCCAATCTAGATAACCCCACACTGTCACCTTGAGCGCTAGATGGTTCCAACAAACACCACAATTTCATAGATACATCCAACTCCAAATATAACTCATAACAAACATTCAATCTAGCCAAAGTGCCACACATGGTATGCCTGCTGTCACTTCCACACACGTGGGGAAAAGCATAGATCTATTAAAGCACAAAGAGTATTTATGTAGACTCAAGCCTAAGTGCCACCATGGCGTGCACGCTGTCACTATCACACACATGGGGAGAGTAGAGATCTAATGAAGCACTTGAGTAGCAAGGTATATCTACTAGATTACAAAGCTCATGACCACAACAAGATCATGCATAGAGAGATATGAACACATAGCTACCGGTAGAGCCCTTAGCCTCGAGGAAGAACTACTCCCTCCTCATCATGGGAATCAGCAACGGGGATGGAGATGGTGGTGGAGATCGATGGAGATGACTCCGAGGGCACTTCCCTGTCCCGGCAGGGTGCCGGAACAGAGACTTTCTATCCCCTGAATCTGCCCTTCGGTGGCGGCGGTGCTACGGAGGTTTTCGTGGATTTATTCTGGATGCCCTAGGGTTTTTGGGTCGGAAGCTTCTTATAGGCGCAGGAATCAAGGTCGTTGGGGGTCCAGGGGGCCCACACCCTCCCCAGGCGCCCCCAGGGCTTGCCCGCGCCTAACAGGGTGCGACCACCCTGTGTCCCCCCTCCGGCTCTGCTTCGTGGTTCCGTGTTGCTCCGGGAAAATAATAACTTTGGCTTTTGTCCCGTCCAATTCCGAGAATATTGATTTTCTGTCTTTCTGGAACCAAAAACAGAAGAAAACAGGCAACTGGCACTATGGAAACTTGTTAATAGGTTAGTTCCAGAAAAAATATAAAAACACGTCAAAGTGTAGACAAAACATAAGACAAATGATACAAAACAAGCATGGAGCATTAAAAATTATAGATATGTTTCCGACGTATCAGTTATCAAGATACTCTTCCGGTATTAGTGATTAACATGATCTCATGGTCTAAGGACTAAGATTACATCATATGATGTTATAGAAATATAAACATAATGACCTTGATCGTAATGATATGCTTCGGATGAATGTTCATCACATCATTCCAACAATGTTGTGACCTCGTTATTAACAACATCCAATGTCCATGATCAGGAAACCTGTCATCATCTTGTTAATCAACGAGCTAGTTTATAAGAGAGGCATAACTAGGAACTTCATTTTTGTTTATTAAACACACATGTATTAACGTTTCCATATTAATACAATTATAGCATGCAAAATAAACATTTATCATAAATAAGGAATACGATAATAACCACTTTATTATTGCCTCGCACGCATATTCCCTTCATAGTTGTCATTCTTAGTGTAATGTGCTTGTCTCAAAACTTGGTTAATTATGTCATGACTTTGATGCTTGTATCTTTGATATCTTTACTTCTAGTCTTCAATTGAACTTCAGAGGTGCCTTGTCATTTATGTGTTCTCTACAAACAAAGACAAGCAAGATACCACTCTATCATACCTTTTTATGAGCATTGCAATGTTGCTTATGTTTATGTTTCATGCTACTTATTATTATTGAGTTGGAATCTCTTCATAGCTTGCAATGACTATTAAATAGAATTAGTTTCATACTCTTTATTATGAATTGTCTAAGTATCTACTCATGTGCTAATAATATTATGAGTAGATACTTAGACAATTCATAATAAGGAGTATGCAACTAAGTTTACTTAATAGTCATTGCAAGCTATGAAGAGATTCCAACCCAATAATAAGTAGCATGAGTAGATACTTAGACAATTCATAATAAGGAGTATGCAACTAAGTCTACTTAATAGTCATTGCAAGCTATGAAGAGATTCCAACCCAATAATAATAAGTAGCATGAAACATAAACATAAGCAACATTGCAATGCTCATAAGAAGGTATGATAGAGTGGTATCTCGCTTGCCTTTGATGGTGAAGAAAACATAAATGCCAAGGCACCTCTGAAGTTCAAGTGAAGACTAGAAGTAAAGATATCAAAGATACAAGCATCAAATTCATGACATAATTAACTAAGTTTTGAGACAAGCACATTACACTAAAAATGACAACTATGCTCTCAAGAAGGTGCTCATAGAATAAGTGGTGACTCAACAAGGAAGTGAAAAGGTTTTGAAAACTTTTAAAGGCTTCTAAATGCTGAAAGTATGGTACTCATTAACTTTGATCTCTCAATGCCCCTATCATAGGCATCTTTAAGTGGTTAAGTTTAAAGTGAGGTCCAATATGACTTATATGCTTGACAGGCCATAAACTGGAAATCTCATGTCCCTTGAGTACGAGGGCTGCTCCTCATGCTACTCAACTTTAGTTACCGGTAAGTTCTTGTCATAGTAAATACATGTTTATCATAGAGAACCGCCAACGGGGTACCCCTTGCACATGATACAAAAGCTATCCCATATCAAGATGACAAGGCAAACAGACAATGAGCATCTCAGCAATCTTCTTATTTACCATGGGAAAATGGTGTTTTTTCTCTTTTTCCTCTTTTCTCATCCCTCTTTTTTTTCTTTTTATCAATCTCTATCTCTTTTTTATAAGAAGAATGCTTCATAGATTGCTCACTATGGTTATGTTGCAAGTTTCCACCATGATTAGGCATGGCTTAGTCTAGCGGCCTAGACATTTCTCTAACACATATACATAACTCCATGGAGTTACAAGCTCCCCTTTTATTTCACATCAAAACGACATCTGTAAACAAAAGAGCATGATATCAACTGGGTATATATTTACAGGTGTTGAAAGCGTTCTCCGTGATAGCACGGTTCTGCTAACTCCCAGCCTATAATTTGCAAGAATATAACTTTCATGGACAGTCACAATGGTTTAGGTTTATTAAGTGCAAGAAATAAAGTGTGTCATCAAGTTCGTGAGAGCTTTACTAACTAACTTTCTCATAACAAGCAAACATTTTATTTGGAAGAAAACAAGGCATAATGAGTATGCACCGAATAGCAAATGATGCTAATAGGTAGGTATGGTGGACACTTTTGACAATATTTGTTTTGGGGAGTTGGAAACACGAGTAGAGATCATAATCAGTGCACGTGAAGGCTAGCAATAGAGAGGGAGCGACAAACGAGAGAGCAATAACTGTCATAATTATGCTTGCAACAAAACAGGACTAATTATGCCATGAAAGTGATATAAGAAATCTGAGGAAAAATAAATCTTCGAGGCTTAACTGACTTTGGTTCAGTCATATGCATGCGTGAGCATGTGCCAAGTCGATTCAAATGAAACATTCAGAGGAGGATACCACAATATCATACCAAGTTATGAATAGAACAATGCAATCAAACATTCATATGAATACCAAGTTGGAGCTAATCATAAGAAAGCAAGAACTACTAAGCATCCATAAATAACATACACCTTACATGAATAGACTAAGCATGCCCACAATGATGAGTATATGTACAAAAATGAAAACAAATAGAGTTCATTACCAACCTCTTACCACACCTCAAATTGTCATTAATCTTCATTATCGCCCTTCACTTGTGTGCCTTGAATAATAACATGAAACCAAACTCGACTGAGGACTGCTGAACCCTGCAACGAACTTCACAAAACCAAAGAAGAACATCAAATATTTTTGGTGTTTTCGATTTTTAAAGCAAGCACTAAAAGCAAAAACAAACAAAGCAAAATCTTTTTGGATTTTTATTAAGGCAAACCAAAGCTAAAAAGGCAAAGTAACAAACCAAAAGAAACAATGAAAATATTTTTGGTCTTTTTGTGTTTTGGGAAAGCAGGAACAAGAAACAAAAAGAAAGTGAAACATGGATATGCAAAGTATCGAAGAAACATGATATATAGATGAGTGTGATGTCGGTGTACCTCCCCCCAAGCTTAGGCTTTTGGCCTAAGTGGGGCTCAATTCCAGCCTGGCCAAAAAGGTGCGCCTTCATTATGCGACGAAGAGGCCCCATCGTCCTGGTACATGCTCGAGGAAGCCCCTGTGTAGTTCACAGAGTGGTTATAAGAGGGCGCGTCCCCCTGGTAGTGTCCGTGGAAACCACAAATGCGCAGCAGCTCGTCCATCTCCTCATTGGAGCGTGACCAAGGTCCCCTACAAATACTGAACAAAGTGGTTTGTGGTAAAGGAATTTCCCTCTCTTCCCCATTAGTAAACATCATCCTGTAAACCAAACTCTCAATGGTAGAGCTAGCAGTGACAAAGTGATGCGCTTTCATGGTAGCAATATCAAGCCTTTGAGGAGCCAAAATTGTATCATTTGGATTAACAGAAAGTTCTAAGGCAGCAACTACACGTACAGCAATAATACCCCCCATAAATGGGTCCTCTAGCAGCTAAACAACGAGCAATAAGAGAACAAAGAATATACCTGGTTTCATTGTTGAGTGCAGCAGCTAGAAAGGCCAAATGATAGTTGGAAATATTGCTAGAAAGGCCAAATGATACCAAGAATACTAGTGGCAAGATAATAAGCAAAATATTTGATAGCTGGGAGTTGAATATTTCTTATCTTCCTGCGATGGGCCCTACGGTCATCATCATTAGTTACCCCACGGTACAGCTCCAACAAATCATCGGGTTGATATGGAATCTTCTTCACCGTCCCAGCCATGCCAACACCCAAAATGTTGCAAAATTTCTTGAATGTCATGGTGATAGGCCTATCATAAATTTTGAATAACACATCTGTCCTGAAAGGGTTGTTAGTGAAAGAGAAACTCTCCCCAAATGTTTTGGTAAGCATAGAATATTGCTTACTCTCATCCTACATATAATCAGTTAGACCAACCCTCCTAACAAGAGTTAGGAAATCATTGAGAATCCCTGCATCTTGCAAAAAGGTAAAACAAGGGAAGGTAGAAGGGTGCGCATCCCCCTCGTTGCCAAAGCACAGTGTAATAAGATCCTCATTGTATGATGGCCTAGCTCGGGAGGATGATATCGAAGGCCTTGTCCATCTAGGTGCATCACTCTCAAACACTTCTCCAAAAGTGTGGTTGTCCATGACCCTTTTTCTGAAATTTTTAGAAAAACATCAAACCAAGTAATTTCCAAGTTGATAAATGATGAGGAACTACTATAGGAACTTCCTAGAGGGATAAACATGCATCAATATGAAATCTCTAAGCATAGAACAAGCATGCAAGCTCACATAACCTATCACCTATAGTAGCAAAATACGCAAGATACAATCTATCAATCAGAAATATAATTGGACAAGCGGAGGAGGCACATACCGGAGAGCAATCCCTCCAAAAATCAGCAGCAAAGATGGGTTGAGCAAGGAGATCAAAAATCGGGAGCAAGAACAGCAGGAAATCGAGCTTGAGAAAGTTTTTTTGTGTTTTCGGGAGAGAGAAAGAAGTGGCTGGGAGGAGACACTTTGGAGGGCCACAGGTTGGCCCCACCCAGGCCAGGCGCGCCCTAGGGCTGGCCACGCCACCAGGGGGTGTGTTGGCCTGGTGGGTCCCCCTGGGCCATTCCAGGTGTCCCTCTACCCCTTTTTTCGAGGAAAAAATTAATATGACTTTTCTGGAATTTTTCAGGAAACTTTATTTTTGGCCAATTTTAGGTTATGAAAATTGATTTTCTCACAGAAAAATATTTTTTAGAAGAAGCAAAAAGGCAAACCAAAACCAAAACTACAAAAGTTCTAATACAATCTAACAAGCAAACAACTAGCAAAACTAAAGCTAACAAGAGGAAAAACAAAGACTAGGAAGGAGAAAAATAAAAGTGAGCAAGTATAACCACTGTGAAAGCATTGTTTTGTTCATTAAAATCCCTTTGTTAACAAGGTTGATCAAGTATTGTTACCAAAATAATTTAAAATGAAACAAAACTTTGCATTCAAAAAATTATTATGTTACCTCAAACTTGATAGCAATAGTCCCAATCATAATAGTTTCAAAACTTTCTTGTGGAATGGGACAATATATTTCTCCAACTTTGATGCTCTCAATATTTTCAATGGAATTCAGGCAATAGCTCTTATCAGACTTCTTGGGGAAATAGATAGTATGCTCTTTGTCATTAATATTAAAAGTTAATTTTCCTTGATTACAATTGATGACAGCACCTGAAGTATTAAGAAAAGATCTCCCGAGAATAATAGACGTATTATCATCTTTAGGCACCTCAAGCACAACAAAATCAGTTAAAACCAAGAAATTATGAGCCACTTTAACAGGAACATCCTCACATATACCAACAGTAATAGTAGTAGACTTATCAGCCATTTGCAATGATATATCAGTTGGTATCAATTTTTCTAGCTGGAGTCTCTTGTAGATAGAAAAAGGCATAACACTAACTCCAGCTCCCAAATCACACAAAGCAGTTCTAACATAATTATTTTTAATAGAGCAAGAAATAGTTGGTATACCTGGATCACCAAGTTTCTTTGGAACCTTACCATTGAACGAATAATTAGCAAGCAAAGTAGAAATTTCCTCATTAGGAATCTTCCTTTTATTAGAGACAATATCCTTCATATACTTTGAATAAGGAGGCAACTTAATAGCATTAGTCAAAGGAATTTGCAAAAATAAAGGTTTCATCCACTCACAAAACTTGTTATAGTGTTCTTCCTCCTTTGGCTTGTGTTTCTTATTGGGAAAAGGCATAGGTTTCTGCACCCAAGGTTCTCTTTCACTACCATGTTTATTAGTAATAAAATGTTCCTTAGTGTACCTAGTGTTCTTAGTGTGCTTCTCAGGTTCTTCCTCAACTTCCTCCTTATCAGGAACATCATTTTTATCATTACCACTTTCAGTTTCAGCATCAGAGACATATATACTATTAGGATCTACAGCAGGTTCAGGAGGTTCCTCAACTATTTTATGTTTCTTTTGCTTTCTCTTATGAGGACTACCACTGTTTTCAGCTTGTTGAGAATCCTTCTCAATTTTTTCAGGATGTCATTCAGGATATAAAGGATCATGAGTGGATATACCACTCCTAGTTCTAATTCCATAAGCATGTTTATCTCCTGAGGCACTAACTAGCATATCTTTTTGTACCTTAGCAAGTTGATCAATTTGAGTTTAAACCATTTGGAAGTGTTTACAAAGCATTTTAACATCATTAGTAGTTATTTCCACAATATCTTTCAACTAATTAATAGCTCTAGAGTTTTCCAACAAAATGATTCTGAACTTGTTTATTAATATTACCTTGTTTAACAATAAATGTCAAGTTCCTCTAAGCATTGATCAGGAGGTTTACCATAGGGAATATCACCTTCATCAAAGTGTTGGAGAGAGTGTACCTCAATAGTATATGAGTGGGAAATTGGCTTACATAGTTCTTCTATAAGAGGTAGATTCTTCACATCTTCAGATCTAATACCTTTCTCCTTAAGACATTTCTTAGCTGCTTTCATCACTTCATCATTTAATGCAATCATTCCCCTCTTCTTTGGTGTTGGTGTTGGAGTTGGTTTAGGCACAATTTGTTCAGGTGTAGTAGGCTCAGGTGTAATTAGCTCAGTTGAAGTCCAATCATCATAATTCTTGCTTATTTTAGCCATTAATTCTTCAGCTTCTACAGGAGTTATTTTCTTGAAAACACAATCAGCAAATCTATCTAGGTATGTCCTAGAATCATCAGTTAGTCCATTATAATAAATATCAAGAAGCTCATTTTTAGGTAATGGACATCCAGTATGTGCATGAATCAAGTCACAGAACCTTGTACATGACTCAGGCAATTTCTCTTCTTCTTCTCCCTGTTTAAAATCAAAAAGTTTCTGCAAAGCAGCATGTCTAGCACTAGGAGGAAAATATTTCTAAAAGAAATAAGCAATCAGGCTATCAATGGATCCAAGAGGTAATCTATTAAACCAAGCTTTAGCTTCTCCTTTTAGTGAAAAAGGGAATATATTTGTAACATAGTACTTGCGCATCTTAAAATCATCAGAGAATAATGCACTCATAGTGGGAAGCTCATTCATATGATCTACAACACTTTCATTTTCTGTCCCACAAAAAGGTTCTTTCTCCATAATGTTTATATATGATCAATCAAGAGAGAAATCATAATCTTTATCTTTAATGTCTATGGGAGAAGTGGCAAACTTAGCATCATGGGACAGTTTAGGAATAATGGTACGTCTCTCTAGGAGACTCCTAATAGCACTAGCACCATGTGTGTTTTGGTACTCTTCAATAAATTCATCAGTCATTTCAATGTAACCATCATTAATATCATATATCTCTCTAGACTCAGGTGAGCTAACAGGTGTAATAGTGTCTTCACTAGGAGTTTCAGTATTTCCCAAAATATTTCTAGCAATTGTAGCATCTAGGAAAGGACATAATGGACCACTCGCATCAAGCACAGTAGAAGTAACATCATGAGTATCAGAAGCAATTTCAGATTCAGCAGTAGTAGCAGTGTGTGTAGCATGTGTATGTGGTGGTGGTGTAACAAGCTTACTTATAACAGACGGTGAATCAAGAGCAGCCTAGGTGTTTAGGACTGTACCTCTTTTGTAGTGGATGGTAGAATAGGAAACTTTCCATCACGAGACTTCCCCATGATGAAAGGAATAGCAGTGAACAATAATAGATCCAAGTGAACTTACAAATAAAGCTATGCTTCCCGGCAACGGTGCTAGAAAATAGTCTTGATGAAACAAAACTTTGCAGTCCACAAAGTGATTATGTTACCTCAAACTTGATAGCAATGGTCCCAATCACAATAGTTGCAAAACTTTCTTGTGGAATGGGACAATATATTTCTCCAACCTTGATGCTCTCAATATTTTCAATGGAATTCAGGCAATATCTCTTAGCAACCTTCTTGGGGAAATAAACAGTATGCTCTCTGTCATTAATGTTAAAAGTTACTTTTCCTTGATTAAAATTGATGAAAGCACCTGTAGTATTAAGAAAATGTCTCCTAAGAATAATAGACATTTTATCATCTTCATGCATTTCAAGTACAACAAAATCAGTCAAAACCAAGCAATTATGAGCCACTTGAATAGGAACATCCTCACATATACCAACAGGAATAGTAGTTGACCTATTAGACATTTGCAAAGATATATCAGTTGGTATCAAATTTTCTAGATGGAGTCTCTTGAAAGAGAAAAAGTCATAACACTTACTCCAGCTCCCAAATCACATAAAGAAGTTCTAACATAATTTTTCTTAATAGAGCAAGGAATAGTTGGTATACCTGGATCACCAACTTTCTTTGGAACCTTACCATTGAAGGAATAATTAGCAAGCAAGGTAGAAATCTGCTCATTAGGAATCTTCCTTTTATTAGAGACAATATCCTTCATATACTTTGAATAAGGAGGCAATTTAATAGCATTAATGAAAGGAATTTGCAAAAATAAAGGTTTCATCCACTCATAAAACTTGTTGTAGTGTTCTTCCTCCTTTGACTTGTGTTTCTTACCTGGAAAAGGCATAGGTTTCTGCACCCAAGGTTCTCTCTCTTTACCATCTTTACTAGCAATAAAATCTTCCTTAGTGTACCTAGTATTCTTAGTGTGCTCCTCAGGTTCTTCCTTAACTTCCTCCTTATCAGGAGCACCATTTTTATCATTACCACTCTTAGTTTCAGCATCAGAGACAGATATACTATTTCGATCTACAACAGGTTCAAGTGGTTCCTCAACTATTTTGTGTTTCTTTTTCTTTCTCTTACGAGGACTACCACTACTCTCACCTTGTTGGGAATCTTTCTCAATTCTTTTAGGGTGTCCTTCAGGATATAAAGGATCTTGAGTAGCTATACCACTCCTAGTTCTAATTCCATAATCATGTTTATCTCCTAAGGCATTAACTAGCATATCTTTTTGTACCTTAGCAAGTTGATCAATTTGGGTTTGATCCATTTGAAAGTGTTTACAAAGCATTTTAATATCATTAGAAGTTCTTTCCACAATACCTTTCAACTCTTTAATAGCTCTAGAGTTTTACAATAAATGATTCTGAACTTGTTTATTAAAATTAACTTGTTTAACAATAAATGTGTCAAGTTCCTCTAAACATTGATCAGGAGGCTTACCATAAGGAATATCACCTTCATAAAAGTGGAGAGAGTGTACCTCAATAGGGGATGAGTGGGGAATTGGCTTACATAATTCTTCTATAGGAGGTAGATTCTTCACATCTTCAGCTCTAATACATTTCTCCTTTAGACATTTCTTAGCTTCCTTCATCACTTCATCATTTAATGCAATTACTCCCCTCTTCTTTGGTGTTGGTATTGGATCTGGTTCAGGTACAACTAGTTCAGGAGTAATAGGCTCAGTTGAAGTCCAATCATCATAATTCTTGCTTATTTTATCCATTAATTCTTCAGCATCTGTAGAAGTTCTTTTCCTGAAAACACAATCAGCAAAGCTATCTAGGTATGTCCTAGAATCATCAGTTAGTCCATTATAATAAATATCAAGAAGCCCATTCTTAGGCAATGGACATCCAGGATGTGCATGAATTAAGGCATAGAACCTTGTCCATGACTTCGGCAATTTATCTTCTTCTCCCTATTTAAAATCAAAAAGTCTCTGCAAAGCAGCATGTCTAGCACTGGGAGGAAAATATTTTCTGACAGAAAGAAGCAATCAGGGCTATCAATGGAACCAGGAGGTAATCTATTAAACCAAGCCCTAGCTTCTCCTTTTTGAAAAAGGGAAGATCTTAGTAACAAAGTACTTCCACATCTTAAAATCATCAGAGAATAAAGCACTCATAGTGGAAAGCTCATTCATATGAGCTATAGCACTCATTTTCAGTCCCACAAAAAGGTTCTTTCTCAACAATATCTAAATAGGATAAATCAAGAGAGAAATCATAATCTTCATCTTTAATATCTATGGGAGAGGTGGCAAAATTAGGATCAGAGAACGGTTTAGGAATAATGGTACGTCTCGCAAGGAGACTCTTAATAGCACTAGCACCATCTGTGTTTCAGCACTCTTCAATAAAATCATCAGTAAACTCAATGTAGCCATCATTAATATCATATCTCTCTCTAGACTCAGGTGAGCTAACAGGTGTAACAGTGTCTTCACTAGGAGTTTTAGTATTTTCTAGACTAGCCATAGTAGCATCTAGGAAAGGACATAATGAATCACTCGCATCAAGCATAGTAGAAGTAACATCATGAGTATCAAAAGCAGTTTCAGATTCCGCAGTAGTAGTAGTGTGTGTAGCATGAGTATGTGGTGGTGGTGTAACAAGCTTACTTATAACAGACGGTGAATCAAGAGCAACAGAGGTGTTTAGGACTGTACCTTCTTGTAGTGGGTGGTAAAATAGGAAACTTTCCATCACGAGATTTCCCCATGATGAAAGGAGTAACAGTGAACAATAATAGATCCAAGTGAACTTACAAATAAAGCTATGCTCCCTGGCAACGGCGCCAGAAAATAGTCTTGATGACCCACAAGTATAGGGGATCGCAACAGTCTTTGAGGGTAGTATTACCCAATTTATTGATTTAACACAAGGGGAGCCAAAGAATACTTGCAAGCCTTAACAACTGAGTTGTCAATTCAGCTGCACCTGGAAATAGTTCTTGCTCATAGAAGTTTATCAGTAGTAATAGTTTGGTAGTAGCAACAGCAAAGCAACATCATTAGTAAAACAAGAGCAACAGTAACAGTAGTAGCAAACAGTAGGATATGAGTGCGGTAGGCATAGGGATGGATGGACGGGCGTTGCATGGACGAGTCTAAACATGTAACTTCAAGATCTAGGGCAATTGCAGATAAATAAGAATAAGAATCCAAGTACTAAAAATCATAGGCATGTGCTCCATATATAGTCATGCGTTCTCGCAATGAGAACTTGCACAACATCTTTTGTCCTACCAACCCGTTGCAGCAGGGCATCTGGGGAACTACTGGCAATTAAGGTGCTCCTTTTAATAGATCACCAGATCAAAACATTAACACTCCATGAACACATGTGATCCTCACATCACAGCCATCCCATCCGGTTGTCCCAATTTCTGTCACTTCGGGGCCTTTTGATCGGGACAATGATATGTGTACACAACTTGCAGATAAGATCTGTAACATCCCAAAAATACTAAACTTAAATCATTAAACTCTAATCATCAAAATTAGGGTTAACAAAAACTTTTCTAAATAAAATTATGAAAGCATGCATATGTGTATGCATTTAATTTGAAATTCTTTTGAACCACCTTGTTTGTGTGTTTCTTTGCTTGTAAAATGTTTCTTAGGTGAAATAAACATCATCTAAACCTTTCCCACACTTTTCCCAAAGACAAGTAAAGCAAAACAAATAAAATAAAGGAATGGTCAATTTGACCAATTTAACTCCCATGCCTACTTTGGCTGTCTCAAACTTTCAGAACCTAACAGAAACTTTTCTGGATCTTTGCACCCCTTGATTGTACTCATAACAAAGTATCAAGGCCCACTTTGTGATCATCCAGAAACTTTCAAATGCATAGTTTAAATGACAATTCAAAATTGAACCTTTATCATATGGGAAGGTCCCATTTTTTCAAAAACCACTCAAACAAGCTCAACTTTTAAAACCCAAGCATCTGCAGACTCACCAGCACCAACCTAGCACACCCACCAAAAATCTTTTCAAAATTTAAAACTTGAATTCATGCGGCCATTTCATCAAACACTTGGCAGACACAAATCAAACAAAATCAAAACACTATAGTGTGCAGTGTTTTGAGCCTAACTGGTTCCCTATCTAGCTCACAACCATCTTAGTAGATCATCTAGCAAGATTAACCAAGCACTAGCACCACTGTGAGCTTGCCAATATCATCAATGGTGAACAGCCGAGTGCATCCTTGCCACCCCAGTGTAGACAGCAAGCTAGGAAAGAAACTAGCCATGCCAACCTTGTCTGGGAGATCACCCATGCCTCACCGCCCCTCTCGACCAGCCCTGCCTCGAAGACACCGACCAGAGCACCCAGGAACGCCGCGCCCGTGCCTCTGCCAACCGTGTCGAGCATGCGCCAGAGCGCCACCCTCGACCGAAGCCCACAGACCGCGCGCCGCCCTCGCCGCGTGCATACACGATCACCACCGACCCAGGAGACCGCCAGACATCCCCGTTCGCCGCCCCATGCCGCACAGCCACCGCTCGCCGTCGAGGACGCCGCCTCTGCCGCGCAGAGCGTCGCGTGTTCCAGACCAACCCGCACCGCCCCACGTCTTGCCACCGTATCATTGAGCATCTCCAGGGAACACCGCACCGTCCCCTACCTTCGCCCATGCCAATAGCCGTCTGTACCATCGCCCCCGACGAGCTCACCGTGTGCCCCGTCGGTCCCCTCGCTCGACTATAAATAGAGGCCACCCTCAGCCGAATTGAGCACACCATTCTACTCCCCTCTCCTCACTGATCGTGCCACACCGTTCCCGGAGCA
Source organism: Avena atlantica (assembly GCA_910589765.1). NCBI lineage: Eukaryota > Viridiplantae > Streptophyta > Magnoliopsida > Poales > Poaceae > Avena > Avena atlantica. The sequence goes on along the minus strand of OU342739.1, from coordinate 167,315,499 downwards.
AGGCGAGCAACACCTCATCGGAATTTCACCGGAGCCCGCCGCCTCTAGAGAAGAAGGGAGCCAGTGATTGGAGCCGCCCCAGGAGGAGCCACCGGTACAAGGAGATTCGCCGTCGTCGACTTCGTCGTTCGCCCGCCTCGCCGACCCTCGCATGCACCCCGGTGAGCCCCCAGCAACCCCCACTGGCCGCGCTAGGTTTTTGTCTCGCCGGCATTGCCCAACGTCGACGATGACTCCCAGCCGTTGGATTAAACCAGATCGAACGACCCACATCGCCCCATACCGCTTCGCACCCCCTGTCTCACTGACGAGTGGGGACAGCCACTTAAACAGCCCGCGGAAGCACTGTGCTTAGCAGGCCGGCCCGTTACCTTTTCCTGCAGCCCAGTTATTTGAATTAAAACTTTTCCATTTTATTTCAAACTCACTTCCGTACCCAGTTTCAAAAATCAACCCAGATCAATTCCATGAACCAAATTGAATGAATCCAATTTTTTTAGAAAGGTCTGGGAATACTGAATCCAAGCCCGTTGGATTCAAGTCATTTGGATCTATAGATCACCCATGGTAAAAATAACAAGGCAGAGGCTTTTCTGCATTCAAACATTTTTCAAATTAAAACCATAATAGCTTTTGAGTTGATTACAACTCTCAAAAATCACATTTAACCATACCTTTCAGATATATAAAAATATATAGGTTTACTTGCAGAAATAATGTTCAAGTAATAAAAGAATGCCCCATAGGCATTTCTAGTCACTTTATTTAATTAAAATAAAAGGGTAAAACCTTATTAAATTGTGACACCACTTTAAAACAGATTCCCATGGACTAAAATATGTGGTGATGACATGTGTCAACATGATCCCATGTTTGGTTTGGGGAATATTAAATCTTAAGTAGTTTTTCAATGAGTAGAAATTACTTTTCTAAAAATAAAAGGAATTAAACCAAGCCTTAATCTTGTAATGTTAGAGATGATGTTAGATCATCTATAGGACCCTTGTGTGTGATGATTGCAAGTAGTTAAGTATTGTTTGGTGATTGTGTACATCGTATTTATTTATAGACGCTAGTACCGACCAAGGATACGAGGAGGAAGGAGGATCCTATGAAGAAGAAGCCGAGGAGAACCTCAACCACTGCTCTGCACAAGGCAAGCTTTACTAACTAAGTGGACCAAATGCAAGCTAACACTTGCAATATACCCTACTTATGCAAGCTAATACTTGCTTGTTACCATGACCACTATATGCCTTAAGCATATGTGATCATATCCACTTGATAAACCAATCCTAGTTTTTCTTGCAAGCTTCTTACTTTATTTCTTTATTAAAGCTCTTACTTAGAGTTTACTTAAGAGACTGGTAGATACTAGAAAGATATGTGAAGGTTGCATAAAGAGCATAAAATTTGGCCTAAGCTAGATAATCTTGATGTCATCCTAAGGCATGAGATTGAACTTAGTTAAAACTCCACTAGTTTACCACCCCTCATTAGTGCTTACCCCCACCTGTAGATGCTAGTGCTAAGCATAAAACTTGATCAACTTTAGATGGGAATACTTGGTGGAAAAATGGTTATGAAAACCTTGGAATGATGGATCATTCTATTGAAATGTTTTGGACATGTGTTTCCGAACACCTGATGATTTTGGTGATGAAAATGTGGAGGCATGAGCCTTAGCCCTTTATAAAACTAATGGTTGTCTGGATGCGATACCATTCCAATTTTATCGTACAACCACAATACCCGATGATTGGGTAGGGCTTGACTGGAAACTTATATACCTTAGTATTAGTTCCCTCACGGCCAAGGTCTGAGCTGAGGCTACCTTGTGAAGATTGTCCACATGTGCAGTACCCAAGATGACAGTTGGTCATGGTTGGGAGGCCAAACTCACAGGAGAGGTGCTTATACTACGGCGTGTAATTGAAAGGTTAGGATTGATTATCCGCATACTGAGTACGGTGAATTCAGGATTTGTTCCTGACGGATGTATCGAATGTTGTGGTGAAAGTGTACAATCTATGCAGAGTGTCAAACTATTCGAATAGCCGCGTCCGCGGTTATGGACAGTTGGAGTGGCCATATTGTTCCCCCGTCAGACTTTTGAAAATAACTTGTGAAATGAATTGAGACTTTGACTTGACCACAACAGGGTTGTGATATGAAATACAAGTTCCCACTTAGGTGTTATAAACCTTCAACTAGCATTCATTGCTCCTAAACTTAGTAGAGATAAATCTGGCTTTTGCAAAACAAACCTAGAGCCTAGTGTCCTATTATCAAAAACCCTTTTCACTTGTTAGTATTAGTTTGCGAGTACTTAAAGAGTACTCATGGCTTTGTCCCTGGCTATTCCCATGGCCAGACTATGAAGAGGAGTACCTGGAGGATGGACCCCAGGAAGGTTACGACAACTAGGATCATCTCCCATCGTCCGCATTGCCTGTGACCCCGAAGATGGAGCTTCGCCCATGCTACCGTTATTATTACGTATTCCACTACTTGATGTTGTATTAAGAACTGGATCATGAGATCCCTATTTGTGTAAGAACTTATGTATGGTTTGTAATGGATGATGTACTATGGTATCCAATTCTGTTATGTCTCGCAAAAATGGTAATCCTGGGATTGCGATGTATGGCATAACAGGCATCTGGGATTAAAAATTCGGGTGTTGACAAGATCACAAACAATACTATCATAATGATTCAATAATAAGTTCAGATCTGAGATCATGGCACTCGGGCCCTAGTGACAAGCATTAAGCACAACAAGTTGCAACAAAGTCAAATAGCACTAATAGACATACTAGGCACAATGCCCTAATAATCTTATTCGATTACATGATAGAACTCATCCAATACCTACCATCCCCATAGCCTACAGCGGGGGATTACTCACTCATGGATGAGAGAAACATTTATGGTTGATGGAGAGGCGTTGGTGATGACGATGGTGATGATCCTTCCCAAATTCCCCGTCCCGGCAGGATGCCAGAACGGAGTTTCTGGTTCTGAATAGCGGCTTCTGGTGGTGGCGGCGCAGCAGAACTTCTTCTGGAAAAACGACGAATCCCCTCGGTTTTTAGGTCAAGAGGCTTCTTATAGGCAAAGAGGAAGGCCGAGGGGGTGCCTGAGGTGGCTGCACCCCCCTCCCCAGGCGTGGCCAGGCCTGGCCCGCGCCTGGCAGGGGTGTGGGCCCCTCAGGCCTCCACTCCATCTCGTACTCTGGCTCCGTGGATCTTCTGGTGAAATGGGATTTTTGTCATATTTTTTGGGATATTTTCGGATAGTTGATTTTCTGCACAAAAACTAGACACCAAGGTAATTCTGCTGAAAATAGTGTCGGTCTGTGTTAGTTGTATCCAAATCATACAAGTTTAGAGGAGAAACAATAACAAAAGTGTTCGGGAAAGTAGATATGTTTTGGACGTATCAATTAAGACTCTGTGAACACATGTGATCCTCATATCATAGCCATCCCCTCCGGTTGTCCCAATTTCTGTCACTTCGGGGCCTTTGGATCCGGACAATCATATGTGTACACAACTTGCAGATAAGATCACAAACAATACTATCATCATGAATCAATAATAAGTTCAGATCTGAGATCATGGCACTCGGGCCCTAGTGACAAGCATTAAGCACAACAAGTTGCAACAAAGTCAAATAGCACTAATAGAGATACTAGGCACCAAGCCCTAACAATCTTATTCGATTACATGATAGAACTATCCAATCCCTACCATCCCCATAGCCAACAGCGGGGGATTACTCACTCATGGATGGGGAAAACATGGATGGTTGATGGAGAGGCGTCGGTGATGATGATGGCGATGATCCTCTCTAAATTCACCGTCCTGGCAGGGTGCCAGAACAGAGTTTCTGGTTCCGAATCACAGTTTCTAGTGGTGTCGGTGCAGCGGAACCATTTTAGGAAAAATGTCGAACCCCCCGTGAGTTTTTAGGTCAAGAGGCAACTTATATGCGAAGAGGGAGGCCGAGGGGGTGCCCGAGGCGACCACACCCCCCAGGCGTGGCCAGGCCTGGCCCGCGCAGCCAGGGGTGTGGGCCCCTCGGAGCCCCACTCCGTCTCGTCTTCTGGCTCCGTGAGTCTTCTGGTGAAATAGGATTTTTGGCATATTTTCCGGAATTTTTCCTAATAGTTGATTTTCTGCACAAAAACTAGACACCAAGGTAATTCTGCTAAAAACAGTGTCAATCCGTGTTAGTTGTATCCAAATCACACAAGTTTAGAGGATAAACAATAGCAAAAGTGTACGGGAAATTAGATACTTTTTGGACGTATCAACTGTCATCAATCTAGACTTTATCGGGACCATCATCATCCACATCATCATCTCCACCAGCACCACTCCATCCTGCTATAACAGTTGTGTTGAATCTTTCATAGTTCTTAGGGGAAACTTTCCCGGTGTTGATTACTATTGTAGTTGATGCTTGTGAGTGGAACCGTTGAATTATTGTTTATGTTCAGATTGTTATCCATCATTATATCATCTCTGATCTTGATCCATATGATGTCTCGTGAGTAGTTCGTTTAGTTCTTGAGGACATGGGAGAAGTCATGTTGTTAGTAGTGGAATTGTGTTGAGGTATTATTCAATGGTTTAATATTTAAGTTGTGGTGCTATTCTTCTAGTGGTGTCATGTGAACGTCGACTATATGATACTTCACCGTTTATGGGCCTAGGGGAATGCATTGTGTATTTGGCTACTAATTGTGGGGTTGCCGGAGTGACAGAAATCTGAACCCCCGTTAGGAAACCTTTGCACAAGGGAGTGTAGGATCTCAGAGTTTAAGGCTTTTGTTAGTTTTTATCTTAATTGCTTTCTTGTAGTTACGGATGCTTGCAAGGGGTTTAATCACAAGTATGTATTTTTCCAATTAAGGTCGGTACATTAGCACAGGTTCACCCACACAACACTTATAAAACCAAAGAAGATTAATCAACTATATGAAACGAAAGCACTTGACAGTATTCCCATGTGTCCTCAAGAACGTTTGGTCCTCATAAGTATTTCCTCCGGCTTGTCCTTTGCTAAGAAAGGATTGGACCACTTGCTGCAATAATTTGTTGTCTTTATTTACTTGCAGTTTATTTCCTTGCTTTATCGAAAACCCCTAAAAATCCGTTTGCCAAGTATTTACAGAGAACTCTTGAGCCAGTACCACTAGTCAGCACCTTCTACTCCTCGTTGGGATCGACACTCCTATTTATCGAAATTACTATGATATAGCCCCTATACTTGTGGGTCATCATGGCTCCTTCGTCTTCTTCGTCTGCGCGGCTGAGCACGGTCGGGGGTGGGCGCACTTATATAGCATCCCCCTCTAGTCCCGGGTTAGGACACGAACCGAGACTAGAGGGCCTTTAGTAAGAAATGAGCAATGTACTAAAGTTGTAGCATTTATAAACATTAATATACTAATTATAATAATACTAATAATATGCTACTAACATTGAAATATAAGTGCATTTTTATATTTAGTTGAATAAGCATCCTAGAAAATAAATTTTACTTTAATAAATATTACTACTAACTATATTACTAAATAATTCTACTCTAGAGAATATTACTACTCTACCAAACAAATATTATTACAAACAAAATTTCAACTAAAAATATTACTACTAATTAACAATATTACTACTAACTATATATTACTACAAAGAACAATATTACTACTAATTAACAATATTACTACTAATAACAATAAAACTACTAATTAACAATAATACTACTAATAACAATAATACTACTAATTAACAATATTACTACTAACTATATTACTACTAATTAATTATATATTACTACTAATAACAATATTACTACTAATTTTACTAACAAATTCTACTAATTAACTCCGATCCACCACCTCGATCGATTTCAGGAGCGGCGGCGAGCGCGGCGGAGCGGTCGATGGCGTCTCCATCGATGGTGAGGTCGAGGGAGACGATGCGAGCGTGCGCGAGGAGGCGGCGGCCACGCGGCGAGGTCGGCTACGTCGAGCGTGCGCAGTGCGAGACGGCGCGGTCGTGCGAGGTGGAGCGGATAGCACGCGCACGCGAGGCGTCCGGAGACGAGGGCGGCGGCACGATGGAAATTCGGCAGCACCTCCCTGTCTCTTCGTTCTCTACGTCGTTGTCTTCGTCTTTGATTTGGTTAAGTCTAGGTCAGGGTGATACGTCCAAAATGTATCTACTTTCCTGAACACTTTTGTTATTGTGTCTCCTCTAATTTATGTGATTTGGATACAACTAGCACAGACTGACGCTATTTTCAGCAGAATTGCTTTGGTGTCTAGTTTTTGTGCAGAAAATCAACTTTTAGGAAAAATCCCGGAAAATATCGCAAAACTCCTATTTTACCAGAAGACTCACAGAGCCAGAAGATGAGACGGAGGAGGGCCACGAGGGGCCCACACCCCCTGGCCGCGCCTGGGGGGAGGTCTGGCCACCTCGGGCATCCCCTCGGTCTCCCTCTTCGCCTACATAAAGCCTTCTGACCTAAAAACAGAGGGGGTTCGACGTTTTTCCAGATAGAGTTCCGTTGTGCCGTCACCACCAGAAACCGTGATTCGGAACCAAAAACTCTGTTCTGGCACCCTGCCGGGACAGGGAATTGGAGGAGATCATCACCATCATCATCACATACGCCTCTCCATCAACCATCCATGTTTCCCCCATCCATGAGTGAGTAATCCCCCCCATTGTAGGCTATGGGGATGGTAGGGATTGGATGAGATCGATCATGTAATCGAATAAGATTATTAGGGCATGGTGTCTAGTATCTTTATTAGTGCTATTTGACTTTGTTGCAACTTGTTGTGCTTAATGCTTGTCACTAGGGCCCGAGTGCCATGATCTCAGATCTGAAATTGTTATTAATTCATGATGATAGTATTGTTTCTGATCTTATCTGCAAGTTTTGTACACATATTATTGTTCGGAACCAAAGGCCCCGAAGTGACAAAAAATGGGACAGCTGGAGGGGATGGCTGTGATATGAGGATCACATGTGTTCATGGAGTGTTAATTCTTTGCTCCGGTACTCTATTAAAAGGAGTACCTTAATTGCCAGTAGATTCCCTTGAGGCCCCGCTGCAACAGGCTGGCAGGACAAAAGATGTTGTGCAAGTTCTCATTGCGAGCACGTATGACTATATATGGAACACATGAATATATATGGAACACATGCCTATGACTATACTTGTGGGTCATCAAGACTATTTTCTGGCGCCGTTGCCGGGGAGCATAGCTTTATTTGTAAGTTCACTTGGATCTATTATTGTTCACTACTATTCCTTTCATCATGGGGAAGTCTCGTGATGGAAAGTTTCCTATTTTACTATCCACTACAATAAGAGGTACAGTTCTAAACACCTCTGTAGCTCTTGATTCACCGTCTGTTATAAGTAAGCTTGTTACACTACCACCACATACACATGCTACACACACTGCTACTACTGCTGAATCTAAAATTGCTTCTGATACTCATGATGTTACTTATACTATGCTTGATGTGAGTGGTTCATTAGGTCCTTTCCTTGATGCTACAATTGCTAGAACTATTTTGGGAAATAATGAAACTCCTAGTGAAGACACTATTACACCTATTAGCTCACTTGAGTCTAGAGAGAGATATGATATTAATGATGGTTATATTGAAATGACTGATGAATTTATTGAAGATTACCAAAACACACGTGGTGCTAGTGCTATTAGGAGTCTCCTAGAGAGACGTACCATTATTCCTAAACTGTCTCCTAATGCTAAGTTTGCCACTTCTCCCATAGACATTAAAAATAAAGATTATGATTTTTCTCTTGATTTATCCTATATAAACATTATGGAGAAAGAACCTTGTTGTGGGACAGAAAATGAAAGTGTTGTAGATCGTATGAATGAGCTTTCCACTATGAGTGCCTTATTCTCTGGTGATTTTAAGATGCGCAAGTACTATGTTACAAAGATCTTCCCTTTTTCGCTAAAAGGAGAAGTTAAAGCTTGGTTTAATATATTACCTCCTAGATCCATTGATAGCCTGATTCCTTGATTTCTTCTTTCTTTTTAGAAATATTTTCCTCCTAGTGCTAGACATGCTGCTTTACAGAAACTTTTTGATTTTAAACAGGGAGAAGAAGACAAATTGCCTGAGTCATGGACAAGGTTATGTGCCTTGATTCATGCAAATCTTGGATGTCCATTACCTAAAAATGATCTTCTTGATATTTATTATAATTGACTAAGTGATGATTCTAGGACATACCTAGATAGTTTTGTTGATTGTATTTTTAGGAAAAGAACTCCTGCAGAAGCTGAAGAATTAATGGCTAAAATAAGCAAGAATTATGATGATTGGACTTCAACTCAGCTAATTACACCTGAGCCTACTACACCTAAACAAATTGTGCCTGAACCAACTCCAACACCAACACCAAACAAGAGGGGAATGATTGCATTAAATGATGAAGTGACGAAAGAAGCTAAGAAATGTCTTAAGGAGAAAGGTATTAGATCTGAAGATATGAAGAATCTACCTCCTATAGAAGAACTATGTAAGCCAATTCCCCACTCATCTACTATTGAGGTACACTCTCTCCAACACTTTGATGAAGGTGATATTCCCAATGGTAAACCTCCTGATCAATGCTTAGAGGAACTTGACATTTTTATTGTTAAACAAGGTAATTTTAATAAACAAGTTCAGAATCATTTATTGGAAAACTCTAGAGCTATTAATGAGTTGAAAGTTATTGTGGAAAGAACTGCTAATGATGTTAAAATGATTTGTAAACACTTCCAAATGGTTCAAACTCAAATTGATCAACTTTCTAAGGTACAAAAAGATATGCTAGTTAATGCCTCAGGAGATAAACATGCTTATGGAATTAGAACTAGGAGTGGTATAGCCACTCAAGATCCTTTATATCCTGAATGACATCCTAAAAGAATTGAGAAAGATTCCCAACAAGGTGAGAGTAGTGGTAGTCCTCGTAGGAGAAAGAAAAAGAAACACAAAATAGTTGAGGAACCACTTGAACCTGTTGTAGATCGAAATAGTATATCTGTCTCTGATGCTGAAACTAAGAGTGGTAATGATAAAAATGGTGCTCCTGATAAGGAGGAAGTTAAGGAAGAACCTGAGAATCACACTAAGAACACTAGGTACACTAAGGAAGATTTTATTGCTAATAAACATGGTAGTGAAAGAGAACCTTAGGTGTAGAAACCTATGCCTTTTCCCAATGAGAAACATAAGTCAAAGGAGGAAGAACACTATAACAAGTTTTGTAAGTGGATGAAACCTTTATTTTTGTAAATTCCTTTGACTGATGCTATTAAGTTGCCTCCTTATTCAAAGTATATGAAGGATATTGTCTCTAATAAAAGGAAGATTCCTAATGAGAAAATCTCTACTTTGCTTGCTAATTATTCCTTCAATGATCAGGTTCCAAAGAAACTTGGTGATCCAGATATAGAAACTATTCCTTGCTCTATTAAAAATAATTATGCTAGAACTGCTTTGTGTGATTTGGGAGCTGGAGTCAGTGTTATGCATTTTCTCTCTACAAGAGACTCCAGCTAGAAAAGTTGATACCAACTGATATATCTTTACAAATGGCTGATAAGTCTACTACTATTCCTATTGGTATATGTGAGGATGTTCTTGTTCATGTGGCTCATAATTGCTTGGTTTTAACTGATTTTGTTGTGCTTAAGATGCCTGAAGATGATAATATGTCTATTATTTTCGAGAGACCTTTTCTTAATACTGCAAGTGCTGTCATCAATTGTAATCAAGAAAAAGTATCTTTTAATATTAATGACAAAGGGCATACTATCTATTTCCCCAAGAATACTGATAACAGCTATTGCCTTAATTCCATTGAAAATATTGAGAGCATCAAAGTTGGAGAAATATATTGTCCCATTCCACAAGAAAGTTTTGAAACTATTATGATTGGGACTATTGCTATCATGTTTGAGGTAACATAATAATTTTGTGAAATGCAAAATTTTGTTTCATTTTAAATTGTTTTGGTAACAAGACTTGATCAACCTTGTTAACAAAGGGATTTTAATGAACAAAACAATACTTTCATAGTGGTTATACTTGCTCACTTTTATTTTTCTCCTTCCTAGTCTTTGTTTTTCCTCTTGTTAGCTTTAGTTTTGCTAGTTGTTTGCTTGTTAGAGTGTCTTAGAACTTCTGTAGTTTTGGTTTGCTTTTTTGCTTCTTCTAAAAAATCTTTTTCTGCGAGAAAATCAATTTTCATAACCTGAAAATTGGCCAAAAATAAAGTTTCTCGAAAAAATCCAGAAAAAATCATATTAAATGTTTCCTCGAAAAAAGGGGCAGAGGGACACCTGGATTGGCCTAGGGGGACCCACCAGGCCAGCACATCCCCTGGTGGCGCGGCTAGCCCTAGGGCGCGCCTGGCCTGGGTGGGGCCCACCTGTGGCCCTCCAAAGTGCCTCCTCCCAGCCACTTCTTTATCTCTCCCAAAAACACCGGAAAACTTTCTCAAGCTCGAGTTCCTGCTGTTCTTGCTCCTGATTTTCGATCTCCTTGCTCAGCCCATCTTTGCTGCTGATTTTTGGAGGGATTGCTCTCCGGTATGTGCCTCCTCCGCTTGTCCAATTAGATTTTTTATTGGCAGATTGTATCTTGATTATTTTGCTATTCTAGGTGATAGGTTGTGTGATCTTGCATGCTTGTTATATGCTTAGAGATTTCATTTTGATGCATGTTTATCCCTCTAGCAAGCTCCTACAGTAGTTCCTCATTATTTATCAACCTGGAAATCACTTGGTTTGATGTTTGTCTAAAAATTTCAGAAAAGGGTCATGGACAACCACACCTTTGGAGAAGTGTTTGAGAGTGATGCACCTAGGAGTACAAGGCCTCCGAGATCATCCTCCCGAGCTAGGCCATCATACAATGAGGATCTTATTACGCCATGCTTTGGCAACGAGGGAAATGAGGGGGATGTGCACCCTTCTAACTTCCCTTGTTTTACCTTTTTGCAAGCTACAGGGATTCTCAATGATTTCCTAACTCTGGTTCGGAGGGTTGGACTAACTGATTATATGCAAGATGAGAGTGAGCAATATGCTATGCTCACCAAAACTTTTGTGGAGAGTTTCTCTTTCACTAACAACCCTTTCAGGACAGATGTGTCATTCAAAATCTATGATAGGCCTATCACCGTGATATTGAAGAAATTTTGCGACATTTTGGGTGTTGGCATGGCTGGGACGGTGAAGAAGATTCTAGCTCAACCCGCTGATTTGTTGGAGCTCTACCGCGGGGTAACTAATGATGATGACCGCAGAGCCTGGCGCGGGAAGATAAGAAATATTTAACTCCCAACTATAAGATATTTTGCTTACTATATAGCCACTAGTATTCTTGGTAGGGAGAACACTAGCAATATTTCCAACTATCATTTAGCCTTTCTAGCTGCTACACTCAACAATGAAACCAGGTATAATCTTGGTTCTCCCATTGCTCGTCGCTTAGCTGCTAGAGGACCCATCTATGGGGGTATTATTTCTGCATGTGTAGTTGTTGTCTTAGAACTTTCTGTTGATCCAAATGATACAATTTTGTCTCCTTAGAGGCTTGATCTTGCTGCCATGAAAGCGCATCACTTTGTCACTGCTAGCTCTACCCTTGAGAGTTTGGTTTATAGGATGATGTTTACTGATGGGGAAGAGAGGGAAATTCCTTTGTCACAAACCACTTTGTTCAGTATTTGCAGGGGACCTTGGTCACGCTCCAAGGGGAAATGGACGATCAGTTGTGCATTCTTGGATTCCACGGACACTACCAGGGGGACGCGCCCTCTTATGACCACTCTGTGCACTACACAGGAGCGTCCTCGAGCACGTACCAGGACGAAGGGGCCTCTTCGTCGCATTACGGAGGCGCACCTTCTTGGTCAGGCTGGGATTAAGCCCCACTTAGGCCAAAAGCCTAAGCTTGGGGGTAGGTATACCGACATCACACTCATCTATATATCATGTTTCGTCAGTTCTTTGTATATCCATGTTTCGCTTTCTTTTTAGTTTTTGCTTTCTCAAAACACAAAAAGATAAAAAAATGTTTTCGTTGTTTCTCTTGGTTTGTTTCTTTTCCTTTTTAGCTTTAGTTTGCCTTAAGAAAAATCCAAAAAAAAATTGCTTTTTTGTTTTTGCTTTTAGTGTTTGCTTTAAAAATCGAAAATACCAAAAATATTTGTTGTTATTCTTTGGTTTGTGAAGTTCGTTGCAGGGTTCAGCGGTCCTCAGTGGAGTTTGGTTTCATGTTATTATTCAAGCCACACACGTGAAGAGCAATAAGGAAGACTAATGACAACTTGAGGTGTGGTAAGAGGTTGGTAATGAACTCTATTTGTTTTTATTTTTGTACATATACTCATCATTGTGGGCATGCTTACTCGGTTCATGTAAGGTGTATGTTATTTATGGATGCTTAGTAGTTCTTGCTCTCTTATGATTAGCTCCAGCTTGCTAATAGTTTGTAGCATGTCATATGAATGTTTGCTTGCATTGTTCTATTCATAACTTGGTATGACATTGTGGTATCCTCCTCTGAATGTTTCATTTGAATCGACTTGGCACATGATCACGCATACATATGACTAGACAATAGTCAGTTAAGCCTTGATGATTTATTTTTTCTCAGAGTTCTTGTATCACTTTTATGCCATAATTAATTCTGTTTTATTGCAAGCATGATTATGACAGTTATTGCTCTCTCGTTTATCGCTCCCTCTCTATTGCTAGCCTTCACTTGCACTGAGTATGAGTTCTACCCGTGTTTCCAACTCCCCAAAACCAATATTGTGAAAAGTGTCCATCATACCTACCTACTAGCATTATTTGCTACTCCGTGCATATTTATTATGCCTTGTTTTCTTCCAAATAAAATGTTTGCTTGTTATGAGAAAGTTAGTTAGTAAATATCTCATGAACTTGATGACACACTTTATTTCTTTCACTTAATAAACATGAACCATTGTGACTGTCCATGAAAGTTATATGCTTGCAAATTATAGGCTGGGAGTTAGCAGAACTGTGTTGTCATGGGGAACGCTTTCACCACCTGTAAATATTATACCCAGTTGATATCATGCTCTTTTGTTTATGGATGTCGTCGGTGTAAAATAAACGGGAAGCTTGTAAGTCCATGGAGTTATGTATATGTGTTAGAGAAATGCCTGGGCCGCTAGCCTAAGCCATGCCTAATCATGGTGGAAACTTGTAGCATAACCATAGTGAGCAGTCTATGAAGCATTCTTCTTATAAAAAAGAGATAGATATTGAGAAAAATAAAAAATAGAGACATATTGAAAAGAGGAAAGAGATAAAAACACCATTTTCCCATGGTAAATAAGAAGATTGCTGAGATGCTCATTGTCTGCTTGCCTTGTCATTTTGATTATGGGATAGCTCCTGTATCATGTGCAAGGGGTACCCGTTGGCGGTTCTCTATGATACACATGTATTTAGAATGATACGAACTTACCGGTAACTAAAGTTGAGTAGAATGAGGAGCGTCCCTCGTACTCAAGGGACATGAGATTTCCAGTTTATGGTCTGTCAAGCATATAACTCATATTGGACCTCACTTTCATCTTAACCATCTAAAGATGCCTATGATAGGGGCAATGAGATCTCAAAGCTAATGAGTACCATACTTTCAGCATTTGGAAACCTTTCAAACTTTTCAAAACCTTTTTACTTCCTTGTTGAGTCACCACTTATTCTATGAGCACCTTCTTGAGAGCATAGTTGTCATTCTTAGTGTAATCTGCTTGTCTCAAAACTTGGTTAATCATGTCATGACTTTCATGCTTATATCTTTGATATCTTTACTTCTAGTCTTACTGGAACTTCAGATGTGCATTGGTATTTATGTTTTCCTCTACAAACAAAGGCAAGCGAGATACCACTCTATCATACCTTTATATAAGCATTGCAATGTTGCTTATGTTTTTGTTTCATGCTACTTATTATTATTAAGTTGGAATCTCTTCATAGCTTGCATTGACTATTAAGTAGACTTAGTTGCATACTCTTTATTATGAATTGTCTAAGTATCTACTCATGTGCTGAGAATATATACATCATATGAAGCAAATGTATTTGTGAAAGTTCTTTTTATCGCACTCAGTTTTCAACTGAATGGCTTGAGGACAAGCAATAAGCTAAGCTTGGGGGAGTTGATACGTACAAAACGTATCTACTTTTTCGAACACTTTTGCTATTGTTTCTCCTTTAAACTTGTGTGATTTGGATACAACTAACACGGACTGACGTTGTTTTCAGCAGATTTACCTTGGTGTCTAGTTTTTGTGAAGAAAATCAACTATCAGGAAAAAACCCGGAAAATATGCCGAAAATTCGATTTCACCAGAAGACTCACGGAGCCAGAAGACGAGACGAAGGAGGGCCACAAGGGGCCCACACCCCCTGGCTGCCCGGGCCAGCCCAAGCCGCGCCTGGGAGGGCTATGGCCACCTCGGGCACCCCCTCGGCCTCCCTCTTTGCCTAAGATGCCTCTTGACCTAAAAACTCAGGGGGGTGACGTTTTTCCAGAAAGAGTTCCGCTGCGCCGCCACCACCAGAAGCCGCAATTCGGAACCAGAAACTCCGTTCTGGCACCCTGCCGAGACGAGGAATTTGGGGAGGATCATCGCCATCGTCATCACCAACGCCTCTCCATCAACCATCAATGTTTCCCTCATCCATGAGTGAGTAATCCCCCGCTGTAGGCTATAGGGATGGTAGGGATTGGATGATTTATATCATGTAGTCGAATAAGATTGTTAGGGCATGGTACCTAGTATCTCTTTTAGTGCTATTTGACTTTGTTGCAACTTGTTGTGCTTAATGCTTGTCACTAGGGCCCGAGTTCCATGATCTCAGATATGAACTTATTATTGATTCATGATGATAGTATTGTTTGTGATCTTATCTGCAAGTTGTGAACACATATTATTTTCCAGAACCATAGGCCTCGAAGTGACAAAAATTTGGATAACCGGAGGGGATGGCTGTGATATGAGGATCACATGTGTTCACGGAGTGTTAATGCTTTGCTCCGGTGCTCTATTAAAAGGAGTACCTTAATTGCCAGTAGATTCCCTTGAGGCCCCGCTGCAACGGGCTGGCAGGACAAAAGATGTTGTGCAAGTTCTCACTGCGAGCACGTATGACTATATGTAGAACACATGCCTATGATTGCTTAGTACTTGGATGTATTACCTTATTTATATGTAATTGCCCTAGATATTGAAGTTACATGAATAGTATCGTCCATGCAACGCCTGTCCATCCATCCCTATGCCTACCGCACACATATCCTACTGTTTGCTACTATTGTTACTACTGCCTTTGTTTTACTGCTACTATTAATTTGCTATTGTTAATTTGCTATTGTTACTACAAAACTGTTGCTACTGATAAACTGCTGTGAGCAAGACTATTTCCAGGTGCAACTGAATTGACAACTCAGTTATTAAGGCTTATAAGTATTCTTTGGCTCCCCTTATGTTGAATCATTAAATTGGATAATACTACCCTCAAAGACTGTTGCGATCCCCTATACTTGTGGGTCATCACATGGCTAGGCTGAAGATCCAGCCGCGTGCGCCTAGCAATGACAACGATAATGAAGACGAAGATGACGATGGTTGATTTCGTCAATGCCCATTGTTATGGACTTGGGTTTTTGAGAAGATGGGGATGCTGGAAGTCGTGGAACGGTTAACAGACAAGGAACACAGAACACGAGATTTACCCAGGTTCAGGCCCCCAGAGGGAAAACCCTACTCCTGCTTGTCTGCTCTTGATTACGGTAGAACCGAAAAATACAGGGGTGCGTAGATGCAATATGGCGTGAGGTGTGTATGCGATGGCGGAAGAGCATCCTTCTCGCTGTACCCTCCTAGCCTCTATATAGATAGGCAGGTACCGATTTTAGGTCGAGTCGGTTACAGATTAGGGTTGGTACCCTTTCAAATTCTATCTAATCTAGACTTGTCCTCCAAGGAGTCGAAAACGTCATGGGCTTGGGCCACCTGAAGTCTTCATGGGCCGCGTGTCTCGACGTGGGCCTTCCTAGGACTGGACCAGGTATACCAATGTCGTGTACCCGTGGGGTATATAAATGTCAGAAGACGACCCTGAACCTGTGTACTATAGGGCTAGATATGAGCATGACTAAAGGGGGCACTTTAGTCCCGATTTCGTAGTCTCGGTTTTTTAATATTAATAAATATCTTGAAAGTTAGTCTCAGTTTGTGGCTGGATCGGGACTAAAGGGGCTTTTAGTCCCGATTCTATAACTAAATATGCTCGCGCCGGCCCCAGCCTGTCGCAACCCCTAGTTTGTGATATTGTGCCCATATTGTGTTGTGTGCTTTCAGCCCAAATGACCAGTGTTATGTGTAGAATCGCGTCATAGTTTGTGATATTGTGCCTAGATTATGCATGCATGTGGATCTTGGGATGGCGAACAATGTTGTAGGAGGAAGTTTTCCTTTTGGTCGCATATAAAAGCCATTTTCCATTTTACACGCGTAAAAAAGGGGCGTTTTGTGAAGCAACCATCAAAATCCTATTACAGAATGCTACGACCCCATTTTTCTTAAATACTAGACCACGTTACATGGACGATCTCCCAACCAGGAGATCTCAAACCTTTTCATCCTTCCCGGGTGAAAAAGACAAATGTCTTCCAAATCGGTAGAAAGTGGGTCCGGTTTGAACTACATGTATATGATCCAACGCTCGTGATTTTTAAAAAAAATCATTTTTAGATTCACAATATGATATTTCTTCCGAGATCCAATGCAAGTTCTAATGAGGCTCATCCCCTATCTCCATGCCTGCTGTTTTAACCATAGTTTGAAACGAGAACTATTCAAAACGGGCATAAGAAATTCAAAAAAGGTCCAAACAATGTAAATCTTTCGCGTGGTGTCATATTATGTGCTATAGTTGCAAGGAAAAATATCAAACTTGGTATATGGATTATGTCTCGAAAACCTTCACAAAATGACCTATCATGTTCGAGGTTTCATGGCTTTCGGTCCAAATGACCAGTGTTATGTGCAGAATCGCGGCATAGTTTTTGATATTGTGTCTGTATTGTTCATTCATGTGGATATTGGGATGGCGAACAATGGTGCAGGAGGAAGTTTTTCTTTTTGTCACACAGAAAAGCCATTTTCCATTTTCCGGGCGCAATAAACGGGGCATTTTGTGAAGCAACCATCAAAATGTTATTACAGAATGCTACCACCCCATTTTTCTAAAATACTGGAACATGTTACATGGAAGATCTCACAACCGTGAGATCTCAAACCTTTTTGTCCTTCACAGGTGAAAAAGACAAATGTTTGCCAAATCGGTAGGAAGTGGGTCCGGTTTGAACTACAGGTATATGATCTAAAGCTCGTGATTTTTTGAATAAAATCATTTTTAGACTCACAATATGATGTTTCTTCAGAGATCCAATACAAGTTCTAACGAGGCTCATCCCCTATCTCCATGTCCGCCGTTTTGACCATAGTTTGAAACAGGAACTATTCAAAACGGGAATAAGAAATTCAAAAAGGTTCGAACAATGTAAATCCTTCGCGTGGTGTCATATTATGTGACATAGTTGCAAGTAAAAATATCAAAATTGGTATATTGATTATTTCTCAAAAAAACCTTCACAAAATGACGTATCATGTTCGAGGTTTCATGACTATCGGTCCAAATGACCAGTGTTATATGCAGAATCACGGGATAGTTTGTGATATTGTGCCCATATTGTGCATGCATGTGGATATTGAGATGGCGAACAATGTTGTAGGAGGAAGTTTTCCTTTTGGTCGCATAGAAAAGCCATTTTCCATTTTATGGGCGTAAAAACGGGGCGTTTTGTGAAGCAACCACCAAAATACTGTTACAGAATGCTATGATCCCATTTTTCTAAAATACTAGACCACGTTACATGGACGATATCACAACCAGGAGATCTCAAACCTTTTCATCCTTCTCGGGTGAAAAAGACAAATGTCTGTCGAATCGGTAGGAAGTGGGTATGGTTTGAACTACAGGTATATGATCCAACGCTCGTGATTTTTTGAAAAATCATTTTTAGACTCACAATATGATGTTTCTTCAGAGATCCAATGAAAGTTCCAACGAGGCTCATCCCCTATCTCCATGCCCGCCGTTTTGACCATAGTTTGAAAGAGGAACTATTCGAAATGGGCATAAGAAATTCAAAAAAGGTCCGAACAATGTAAATCCTTCGCGTGGTGTCATATTATGTGACATAGATGCAAGTAAAAATAAAAAACTTAGTATATTGATTATGTCTCAAAACAACCTTCACAAAATGACCTATCATGTTCAAGGTTTCATGGCTTTCTATCCAAATGACCAGTGTTATGACCAGGTTCGTCTAAGTACCCAAGATTGTTGAGATCCGCTGATGTCATTTCGTACTTCTTGTCTACCTCAACCCCTCCTCCTGTCAGCTTGACCCATTTTCCCCGAAACAAGGGGACCTTAAAAGTAGGTCCATAGTCAAGTCCCCATATCTCCTCTATGTAACCATAATATGTGGTCTTTGACCCATTGTTGTTTGTTGTATCAAAGCAGATACCACTGTTTTGGTTGGTGATCTTTTTATCTTGGGCGATCATGTAAAATGGATACCCATTTATCTCGTACCCTAGGAAAGTCGATATAGTCGAAGATGGTGACCTGGACAACAAGTATAGTTGATCTCCAAGAGTGTTGTTTTTTATGAGATGTTGCAACCAACCACCAAAATTCTTCATGTGTTCATCTCTAATCCAGGAGTCATGCTTTCCAGGGTTGTTGAGCATACAATTTTCTTGTGTTCCTCGATATACGGGGCCGCCAATATGGAATTCTATAGAACTGTGTAATGTGATTCAGTGTAAGAATGTTCGTCCCTACATATTATTGATTTCCTTTCTAGAGTGCCCTTTCCACTCAGTCTCCCCTCATGCCGCGATTGAGTAAGACCAATCATCTTAAGGTCAGGAACAAAGTCAACACAAAACTCAATAACCTCCTCTGTTCCATAGCCCTTGGAGATGCTTCCTTCTGGCCTAGCACGGTTAATAACATACTTCTTTAAGACTCCCATGAATCTTTCAAAGGGGAACATATTGTGTAGAAATACATGACCGAGAATGGAAATCTCTTTGACTAGGTGAACCAGGAGGCGCGTCATAATATTGAAGAAGGATGGTGGGAATACCAACTCAAAACTGACAAGACATTGGACCACATTATTCTGTAACCGTGGTAGATCTTCAGGATTGATTATCTTCTGGAGATTAAATTGAGGAATGCACATAGCTTCACAATGGGTACTCGAACATTATCTGGTAGAAGCCCCCTCAATGCAATCGAAAGCATTTGCGTCATAATCACGTGGAAGTCATGAGACTTTAGGTTTTGGAAATTTTTCTCTGTCATATTTATTATTCTCTTTATATTCAATGAGAAGCCAGACGGGACCTTGATACTGATCATGCATTCAAAAAATATTTCCTTATCTTGTTTGGTAAGAGCGTAGCTGGCATGACCTTGAAACCGTTCTGGATGCAGGCCTTTTGGGTCTTTCATATGTTGATGGTCCTTCTGTGCTTCCGGTGTATCTTTTGTCTTCCCATACATGCCCAAGAAGCCTAGCAGGTTCACGCAAATATTCTTTGTCACATGCATCACGTTGATTGTAGAGCGGACCTCTAGGAATTTCCAATAGGGTAGCTCCCAAAATATATATTTCTTCTTCCACATGGGTGCATATCCGTCAGCGTCCTTCGGAACAAATTTTCCGCCAGGACCCTTTCCAAAGGTTACTATTTGATCTAAATCTTTGACCATATCAAATATTCAGCATCAGTACATTCCTTAGGCTTCGTCTGGTGACATTCCTGACTGTTCAAATGCTTTTCTTTCTTTCTTAAGGGATGCTTGGCCAAAAGAAATCGACGATGCCCATTGTACACATTCTTCTTACAATGTTCCAACTATATACTTTTAGTCTCATCTAAACAATGTGTGCACGTATTGTATCCCTTGTTTGACTGTCCTGAAAGTTTATTAAGAGAAGGCCAATCATTGATTGTTACGAAAAGCAACGCTCGGAGGTCAAATTCTTCCTGCTTGTGCTCATCCCACACATGTATGCCGAGTTCGTGCCACAACTGTCAAAGTTCTTCAACTAATGGCCTTAGCTACACATCAATGTCGTTGGCGGGTTGCTTTGAACCTTGGATCAACACTGACATCATAATGAACTTCCGCTTCATGCACAACCAAGGAGGAAGGTTATAGATACATAGAGTCATAGGCCAGGTGCTATGACTGGAGCTCTGCTCCCCAAAAGGATTCATGCCATATGTACTTAGACCAAACCTTAAAATCCTTGCGTCATCTGCAAAGTTCGGGTACTTTGTATCGATTTTTCTCCACTGCGGCCCATCAGTGGGGTGTCTCAACAATCCGTCTGACTTACCTTACTCTTTGTGCCATCACAACAACTTGGTGTGCTCTTTGTTTCTGAATAAACGTTTCAACCGTGGTATTATAGGAGCATACAATGTCACCTTGGCAAGAACCCTCTTCCGGGGGTCTCGCCCTCAACATCATCAGGTTCATCTCGTCTGATCTTATACCGCAGCGCAGTGCATACTGGGCATGCATCCAAATTCTCGTACTCCTCACCACGGTAGATGATGCAGTCATTACTTTGCTTCGTACATACTAGCAGGCAATATGTTATCCTTTGGAATCATATTCTTTATTATTTTTAGCAACTTTTCAAATGAGATATAATGGTTGCACTCGTCATAACCACAATACTTGCAATCATGGTAGTTGCAATCACACACGTTGCACTCCTCGCAATCTAACGTTTGAAGCAAACACAACAAACACCATTCAAAACATTGCAAGCATACAACAGTGCAGCATTACAAGAAAACAATGATGAACAGATGCATGCATGACGATTTAATGAGTCACAACGGTTGCATTTAGTGTTCTGAACATAATTAGATTACATGATGCATGTGGAAAGTCATTTAATGCACTAAAGCTTTTATTACTAAAGTTGTATCCATTTAATATGGTGTATACCACTTTAATTGAACTAAATATGTTTATGTCGTATTAAATTGTGAACTAGATGCTACTGGATAGAGGTAATGCAATTTAGAGACAGTGGCAATTTGAATCACCTAAAAAGGAGTTATAGATATTTTCTTATGATTAAAACACTATTTCAATGGGTTTAAATATTTCTGTATGAATTTCTGTTTTAACAGTACTAAATAATTTGTCATGCAATTTCTCTGTATAGATATTATCAATACAAAACCTTAGCACTTGGATTCACCCTAATCGGAGTTATAGATCTTTTTGTATGATTTAAATAGTGTTTAATGGTTTTAAATGATTCATATAGTTTCTGTCTCCTAAAAATTAAACTAAAATTGTATCTATAATCTCCACGGAATTGTGATTTCAGGGACATATTATTTGTAATTTTCTGAATAGTATTTATTTTCTTATGAATTTATTACTCTAAATAGGCCATTAAACTATTTAAATCTTCACGGCAAAATCTTACAGTCAAAGGCTGAACTAATTGCATATTGATGATCTACATGGAACCATCTTTCCATCGGTATATCATTTATATTTTTGTGACATGCAATTAATTTTTAATGAATTTAATGATTTATAAATCCATTAAAACTAATTAAATTTCTACGGGTTAAATAGTCGGCAAAGTCTAGATCCAACCATATATTATTAATGTACATTATAGTATCTTCAATTTGATATATTGTTCATATTTTTCGGAGTTACAGATAATTTCTTATGAATTTATTAACCTAAAAGACCATTAAAACTAATTAAATTACTGCAGTAACCAAGTACAGTAAAAGTTGGATCCATTCTGATAATATGATTCTACGTGAAATTATCTTCAATTTGATATATTATACGCAATTTTTGGACGTGGTATGAATTTCTAATGAATTTTACAAGTTAGATCTATAATATGCAATTTTAAATTCGAACAGAATATTTCAGGGAATATTCCGCTGACTGGACAGGTTGACTTTGCGTGCTGACTGGGACTAGATGTTGACGTTACGTTGACGTGGCATTGATGAGGAAGATGACCGGGATGACGGCATGGCACGCACCGATTTGATTGGATCTGGACCGTCCGGATAGGATCCGGTGGCTAGAAGAAGAGATTGACCCGATTTTGGCTCAGAATAGACAAGAAATAGATCTGTGTAGAGAGACAAATCCGTAGGTCAAATTGAAAAACACCGAATATGAAAGTTGTAGGGAATCATTATTCCTACCTTCTAACCAAAGGAATTTGGATTTGAAGAAACGAGCGCGAGTACATCTTGGATTTACACTGTAAGATCTAAAATATTGCGATACGAAATTCTCCGGCTGTGGTGGATGAAAAGAGGTGAGGTTTGTCGGGCTTGAAAGATTTCGACGATTCCTACAACTTTCGTTTTTTGACCGAAGGCAAACGACGAAGTCTAGATGGGTTAAAAAGCGAAATAAGTTTCGGGCATATGTAGATTCGGGATTTCAAGAAAAAAAACTCGTACAGCTGTAGATCCACGAGTTTATATGGAGGTTTAGGATGGTTTAGAGATAGGCCTTGGAGTAGGGAACAAGTAGAAACAAACGGTAGTCGATTCAGAGTTGTAGATAAAAAGTTATAAGTGTTTGAATAGCAATAGGTATAGAAAATCAATTTTCGCACACTTTTTAAAGCAGTGGGATCGATCCTCCTTCCCGTGCTGGCTCGGTCGGCTGGCTCGGTCCGGTTTGGGTGGGCCGGCCCGTTAGAATTTCTTTCTTTTTCTATTTACTTGTTTGCCTCATATCTTTTTCATGCGAACTCCAAATGACACGATTCTTGTTTATAAATTTTTCTAAAATCAAATAGATCATTATAGGATCAAATTTGTAATCTTTTTACTAGTTTGGAAGTAGTGGATTTATAAATCCTTGTATATTCCATTTTATTTATATCTTTATGTGTTTGTATTTGTTCCATAACTTTTTCATACTAGCTCCAAATGAGCTCAATTTTGTTTCTAAAATTTTGTAATATTAATTGGATATTTTTAGGCTATAATTTAGCAATAATTGCTGTCTTAGCAATAGTGGGTTTTATAAAGTCAATTTGATTCCTTTAGGAACATTTGGGCAAATCAACTATAGGATTTAGATACCAGGATTTGGATTCAGTTTGTGAGATCTTTGCATGGATGTAATGAAATGCTTATGAATGCTTCATGATTTTCATTTTTAAATCTTGCACACCAATTCTACAATCCATAATCAATCCATGCTCTTTTGCCTATATGGCTACTTAGGTCTTAACAAAAGAATATAAGATTTTGAATTCATGGTTGAGAGGATTTTCTATTCAAAAAGTTTCTTCTCTTTGAGAATTTTCAACATAGTCAAACAATCAATCAAACTTATTTATTTATTTCACATTCCAAAATTAGGAGAATTTTGGGATGTGACAGACTACCACCCTTAAAAAAAATCTTGTCCCGAGATTTGGGAAGGCTAGAAAGAAAGAAAGGTTCGGGGATCCATTAGGATGCTACCACCCTTAAAAGAAATCTGACTAGGTCACTTCTCAAGGATTCACTTGGCTCAATTGGTTTTCATTGCACATTCTAATTCCATAATTGATAGTTTATGAGGAAGCACTTCTTAAACTAGCGAAACTCTCATGGTGGTCAATTAGGGGATGTTTACTTCACGGTGCCCATTAACCATGGTTGAGATTCATTCTTACCGTATATTCCTACGCTAAGACTGGGTGCTTTTATAAAGGGGAAAATATATCATTCTAAGGTCTATGCTCAACGTCGACTCTCTCCTAAGGTTGAAAAGGACACTCAAGATTCTCAAAGCCAACAGTACATGAGCGAATAATAAGAGTAGTAGGAATGGTGATCAATCCATCCTGCACCCAAATCATTACCCTGTATGAGGATAGGTGAATCATGTTTTTCTATCACTCGGGCATTCTCACTTGCCTTGAAGAATGTTTCCATGGGCACGAACTAATGCTCTATGTATACTCCCATGTATTCAATCAATAAAGCTACTACTAAAACTAAACTATCGATACTTCAACTTTCAGGTTGCGTAATCTACTACATAACATCATTTCAACACTTCATACTCCCATATCTCTTTTTTCCATTAGATAAAGCATTCTCCTTCCTAAATGCATTGTGTTGTCAAACCTTCCACTTAACACATCATTATATCTCCAAGGGTTCAAGATAGGGAAGAATAGATTCTATAGGAAAGAAACGACTAAGAAAATAATCCTACCCATAACTATATGAAGCAATCAATGTCACAAACAAGGAAACAATCATAGGCGATCAACACACAATCAAACACTTGTATAATAACATTACAGGGGTATAAACTTAGTAGTATATAACCACAAAATAGTTTGAAAGCATTGGAAACAATACTAGAGTAAAATAGAGTAACATATAAGCAATAAACTAAATCTGTCAAAACGGTACAGTAGGTCTAACGAATTTGTCTGGGCACCTTAAACTCGTCACGAATTTTAGCCAATTTTTGTGCATGTACTATAGGTAATTACGCTCCAGATCCTATTTTTTGGATTTTCTGAGTTACCAGTAAAATATGAAAAATCGCGCAGTACAACAGGTCATGCAGAAAACTTGCAGCAGTAAAATCACGAATTTCAATTAATTCACACCATTAAACTAATTTAAAAACCTCATCACAATTTCAGAAACATTAGAGTTCAAAACTAACTGATACTAAACAAAGCATCACACAAAATAGCTCAATACAACCAAGCAAACAACCTATATTGTCATACCACATAAGTTGATAAGAATAATATGTAGGGGTTCGTAGCATGGAAAACAAAAATTTTCTATCGCATACAAACAAACAAGCCAAGATCTATCTACTAGATTGTAGCAACGAGTCGATGGTATAACTTACCCTCGAAGATTCCAAAGCGTTTAACGAGAGCGGATTCTCGTGGGTGATGTAGTCGTACTCTTTCCGATCTCAAGATCGTGTAGACGATCCTTCCGGCGCCATGTTCCGGCAGCGCTCCCGCAGTCGGTCACACGTTCGGTACTCGACGAATACCTTCCTCTCCCTTGTTCCAGCAGGCAGCGGAGGTTGTAGTACTCTCCTCGCGATTCCGGCAGCACAATGGCGTGGTACCGAAAGTAGAGGGGAAATCCCGCAGGGCTTCGCCTTAAGCCGGTGCGAGTATGGTGGAGCTTATGAGAGAGGCTATTAGTGGTCTAGTAATTAGACACACCAATTAGAAGGCTCTAAACCAATTAGAAGGCTCTAAACCGCTGGCTAAAGCAATTAGAAGCTCTAAACCAAAACGGCTCTAAACCGGAGATTTAGAGGTAGGAACTTGTGTGTCTAGGAGGGGAGCCCTGCCCCTCCTTTTATAGATGGGAGGGGGCTGGCGCGCCAGGGGAGGGAGGGAGTCCCTCCCCAACTCGGCCTAGGGCTGGCCGCCGGCTTGGAGGAGAGAAACTCCTCCTCCAAGTCGGTTCCAACTCCTCTTGCTTGTTTCCCACAGTTTCTTGTTTTAGCCGTTTGACTTTCAAACTGGACATTTGACTTTTCTGTTTTAGGATTCAATTTAATACTTTATTTGGGACAGCAAGAACACTTAGTACATGATGCAATCATTTCAATATGTAATGACACATTCATGTACCCCTCCCCCCCCCCCCCCCCCGGAGTGCCGGACAATCTGGGACCTTCTAGAACATTCCCGATGAAAACACCGGAATCATTCCGCAACTCCGAAACGGGACTTTCCTTATATGAATCTTATTCTCCGGACCATTCCGGATCACCTCGTGATATCCCGGATCCCATCCGAGACTCCGAACAACATTCTGTCTCTTTCTCATAATACCATAACTACTCAAACAACGTCGAATCCTTAAGTGTGTCTCCCTACGGTTCGTGAATTATGCGGACATGATCGAGACACTTCTCCGAACAATAACCAATAGATGAATCTGGAAATTCATATGGCTCCCACATATTTCTATGATTACTTTGCGATCGAATGAACCACTTACATACGATACCAATTTCCTTTTGTCTCACGATATGTTACTTATCCGAGGTTATGATCGTCGGTATCTCTGCATACCTAGTTCAACCTCGTTACTGATAAGTACTCTTTTCTCGTTCCCGTGATATGTGATCCCTTGTGACCAAGTCACATGCTTGCAAGCTAATTGGATGACATTCCACCGAGAGGGCCCAGAGTATATCTATCCGTCATGTGGATGGACAAATCCCACTCTTGATCCATGTGTCTCAACCAATACTTTCCGAACACTCAATGCCACCTTTGTAACCACCCAGTTATGGTGTAGTGTTTGATGTCATCAAAGCATCCATCCGGTAAAGGTGATATGCATGATCTCATGGTCGAAGGAATTAGGTTACTATGTATCAGAAAGCATATAGCAATTGAACTATTGAAATGACTTGATCTTTATGCTACGCTTATCTATAGGAGTATGTCCACCATATCATTCTCCTAACGATATGATCTTGTTGTTGATAACATCTCAATGTTCATGATAGGGAAACCACAATCATTAATCAACCAACAAGCTAGTGAAGTATAGAGGCTATACTAGGGACTTCAAATTAAGTTTACAAATCACACAAGTATCAATGTTTCCTTGTTAATACTATTATAGCATGAATGTAAACATTTATCATAAACACAAAGATATAATAATAACTACATTTATTATTGCCTCTAGGGCATATCTCCAACAGTCTCCCACTTGCACTAGAGTCATCTAATCTAGATTACATGGTAATATACCGAACACCCATGGCAGTTTGGTGTTGGTCATGTTTTGCCCTCGGGAGAGGTTTAGTCAACGAATCCGCCACATTCAGATCTGTGTGTACTTTGCAAATCTTTATATCCCCATCCTGGATATGTTCTCGAATAGCGTGAAAACGTAGCTTGATATGCTTCAGCTTCTTGTGTGACCTTGGTTCTTGCGCATTGGCTATGGCGCCCATGTTATCACAGTAGATAGACATTGGGTCCAGCGCACTAGGAACCACACCCAGCTCTGTAATGAACTCTTTCATCCATATCGCTTCTTGTGAAGCCTCCGAAGCAGCCATGTATTCCGATTCAGTTGAAGATCTCGCCACAACGCTTTGCTTTGCACTCCTCCAGCTAACTGCTGCACCATTCAAAATAAATACGTATCCGGATTGCGATTTAGAATCATCCGGATCAGTGTTACAACTAGCATCGGTGTAACCATTAACAACGAGTTGTTCATCACCTCCATAAGAAAGAACCATATCCTTAGTTCTTCTCAAGTACTTAAGGATGTTTTTGACCGCTGTCCAAAGATCCACTCCTGGATCACTTTGATATCTGCTAGTTAAACTAACAGCATATGCAATGTCGGGTCTAGTACATAGCATGGCATACATTAGAGATCCTATGGCTGAGGCATAGGGAGTCTTACTCATCCTTTCTCTATCTTCTGCCGATGTCGGACTTTGAGTTTTACTCAAGGTCGTATTGGGCAACATGGGCAAGAACCCTTTCTTGCTTTCTTCCATTCCAAATCTCTTTAGAACTTTGTCCAAATATGTACTCTGTGACAATGATATTTGGCGTTTCGATCTATCTCTATAAATCTTTATGCCTAATATATAAGCTGCTTCGCCAAGATCCTTCATTGAAAAACTATTATTCAAATATTCCTTGACACTATTAAGAAGGTCTACATCATTCCCAATCAACAATATGTCATCCACATATAGTATTAAGAATGCTACAGAGCTCCCACTCACTTTCTTGTAAATACAAGCTTCTCCATAAGTTTGTATAAAACCAAAACTTTTGATTACCTTATCAAAACGTTGATTCCAACTTCGGGATGCTTGCTTCAATCCATAGATGGACCGTTGAAGTTTGCATACCTTGTTAGCATCTTTAGGATCAACAAAACCTTTGGGTTGCATCATATACAACTCTTCATCAATGTCTCCATTGAGGAATGCTGTTTTGACATCCATCTGCCATATCTCATAATCATAATATGCAGCGATTGCTAACATAATCCTCACAGACTTTAGCTTCGCTACCGGTGAGAAAGTCTCATCGTAGTCAACTCCTTGAATTTGTCGAAACCCTTTTGCGACAAGTCGAGCTTTATAGACAGTAACATTACCATCAGCATCTGTTTTCTTCTTGAAAATCCATTTGTTCTCGACAGCCTTTCGGCCATCCGGTAAGTCCACCAAAGTCCATACTTGGTTTTCGTACATGGATCCAATCTCGGATTTCATGGCTTCTTGCCATTTATTGGAATCTGGGCTCATCATCGCTTCCTCATATGTCTCGGGGTCATCGGTGTTGTCCACCACCATGAAATTCATAACGGAATCATACCAATCTGGAGTGGTACGAGTTCTCGTTGACCTCCGAGGCTCTGTAGCAACTTCAACCGAAGTTTCATGATCACCATCATTAGCTTCCTCTCTTATTGGTGCAGGCACCACAGGAACTTCTTCCGGTGCTGCGCTACTCGCAATTTCGAGAGAAGGTTCGACAACCTCGTCGAGTTCTACTTTCCTTCCAGTCAATTCTTTCGAGAGAAATTCCTTCTCTAGAAAGGATCCATTCTTGGCAACGAAGATTTTGCCTTCGGATCTATGATAGAAGGTATACCCAATAGTTTCCTTCGGGTATCCTATGAAGACGCATTTTTCCGTTGGGTTCAAGCTTGTCCGGCTGTAACTTCTTTACATAGGCTTCGCATCCCCAAACTTTAAGGAACGACAATTTAGGTTTCTTCCCAAACCATAATTCATACGGTGTCGTTTCAACGGATTTAGATGGTGCCCTATTTAAAGTGAATGCGGCTGTTTCTAATGCATAACCCCAAAATGATAGCGGTAAATCTGTAAGTGACATCATAGAACGAACCATATCTAAGAGAGTTCGATTACGACGTTCGGACACACCATTATGCTGTGGTGTTCCCGGCGGTGTCAATTGTGAAAGTATTCCGCATTTCTTCAAATGCTCGCCAAACTCGTAACTTAGATATTCACCTCCACGATCAGAACGTAGAAATTTAATCTTCTTGTTACGTTGATTCTCTACCTCACTTTGAAACTCCTTAAACTTCTCGAAAGTTTCGGACTTATGTTTCATGAAATAGATATACCCATATCTACTCAAGTCATCCGTGAAGGTAAGAACATAACGATAACCACTGCGCGATGCTACACTCATTGGACCACACACATCGGTATGTATGATTTCCAATAAGTCTGTAGCTCGCTCCATCATACCAGAAAATGGAGTCTTAGTCATTTTTCCCATCAGACATGCTTCGCATCTTTCAAGTGTTTCAAAATCAAGTGATTCAAGAAGTCCATCGGAATGGAGTTTCTTCATACGTTTCACTCCGATGTGACCAAGACGACAGTGCCACATATAGGTCGAATTATCGCTTGATTTCAAACGTTTAGCCTCAATGTTGTTGATATGTGTATTTCCACTATCGAGATTCAATAAGAATAGACCATCTATCAAAGGTGCATGTGCATAAAACATATTACTAGTATAAATAGAACAACCATTATTCTCGGATTTAAACAAGTAACCGTCTCGCAATAAACAAGATCCCGATATAATGTTCATGCTCAACGCAGGCACCAAATAACAATTATTTAAGTATAAAACTAATCCCGATGGTAGATGAAGGGGTAGCGTGCCGACCGCGATCACATCAACCTTTGATCCGTTTCCCACGTGCATCGTCACCTCGTTCTTCGCTAGCTTCCGTTTATTCTGCAGCACCTGTTTCGAGTTACAAATATGAGCAACCGAACCAGTATCAAATACCCAGGCACTACTACGAGTACTAGTGAGATACACATCAATAACATGTATATCAGATATACCTTTCTTCTTGATGTTGCCGTTCTTCAAATCCGCCAAGTACTTTGGGCAATTCCGCTTCCAGTGACCTTCTCTCTTGCAGTAAAAGCACTCAGTATCCGGCTTAGGTCCAGCCTTGGTCTTCTTCGTCGGCGTGGTAGCTTTCTTACCACCCTTCTTGAAGTGTCCCTTTTGCTTAGACTTGCCTTTCTTGAATTTGGTGGTCTTATTGACCAACAACACTTGGTGCTCTTTCTTTATCTCCACTTCTGCAGATTTCAACATGGCAAAGAGTTCTGGCAACGTCTTGATCATGTTCTGCATGTTGTAGTTCATCACAAAGTTCTTGTAACTTGGTGGCAGTGATTGGAGGACACGGTAAATCCCCAAAGCATTAGGAATCACTATACCCAAGCTTTGAAGTTTGTTTGCGTGCCCAGACATCTTAAGCACATGCTCACTGACGGAGCTGCCCTCTTCCATCTTGCAGTTAAAGAACTTTTCAGAAGCCTCATAGCTTTCAATTGCCGCATGAGTCTCAAAAATCAATTTGAGATCCTCGAAATATCATATGGGTCTGAATCCTCAAACCTTTTCTGAATCTCCGATTCCAAACCATATAAGATAGCACACTGAACTATGGAGTACTGATTCTTCCGAGCGAGGTAAACATTCTTTACTTCATCGGGAGCATCAGCTGCAGGTGGGTCACCCAGCGGTGCATCCAGCACATAGGTCAAATTACCAGCTGTGAGGACAATCCTCAAATTGCGAAACCAATCCGCGAAGTTGCTTCCATTGTTTTTCAACTTTTCTTTCTCTAGGAACGCATTAAAATTGATGGTAGGGGCTGCCATTGATCTACAACATATTTGCAATAGTTTAGACTAAGTTTATGACAAATTGAGTTCAAATTAATTAATGTAATTAAACTAGGTGAACTCCCACTCAAAACAATATCCCTCACATTGTTTTAGTGATCACACGAACCAAATCCACTACATCAACACCGATCATCACGAGAGTTGATATAGCTTCAATGGCGAACAATCGTCATGTTCATCATATCTACTATATGATTCATGCTTTACCTTTCGGTGATCCGTGTTCCGAGACCATGTCTGTACAAGCTAGGCTCGTCAAGATCAAACCTTAGTTTCTGCATGAGCAAATCTGGCTTGCTCACGTTGTATACACTTGCGGAATCTAACACACCCGATCATCACGTGGTGCTTCGAAACAACAAGCTTTAGCAACGGTGGTAACTAAGGGTGAACACTTTATGACTTGAAATTCATGTGCATGAGGGATCATCTTATAATGCTACCGTCGTCTACTAAGCAATACAAGATGCATAAAGGATTAACATCACATGCAATTCAATATATATGTGATATGATATGGCCTTTCTTCTTTGTGCTTCCGATCTCCATCTTCAAGCACGAACATGATCTCCATCATCACCGGCATTGCATCAAGGTCAATGACGCTACTCCATGGTTGTCGTCCACCGGCTTCAACTATTACAACTACTTTGAATAGACACGCGGGTCTTAACATAAATTAAAGACAACCATATGGCTCCTGCCGGTTGCCGACTTACAATAAGGAACATTGCATACATCAAATATAATCACAATCATGGCCATATCACATCACTGCACACCCCTGCAAAACAAAGTTAGACGCCTTTACTTTCTTTGCATATTTTACGTGGTTTGGGGATTTCAATAAGTGTCGTTCTAACTTACGAACAAGAACCACAACATTGATACTAGTATTGTTAATCACCCGTTGTAAATTGGATCTTAACTATGCTAGGAGAAACAGGCACCCGCAAAGCCACTTATGCAATACAAGTTGCATGTCAAGCGTGGAGCAAGTCTCATGAACGATGTCATGTAAGGTTAGCCCGGGCCGCTTCATCCCAACATACCGCAAGATGCAAAGTACACAAGAAGCAATCGACAATAAAGCATCAACGCCCACAATGACCATTGTGTTCTACTCGTGCAACAGATCTACATATAGACACGGCTCTGATACCACTGTAGGGGTTCGTAGCATGGAAAACAAAAAATTTCTATCGCATACAAACAAACAAGCCAAGATCTATCTACTAGATTGTAGCAACGAGTCGATGGTATAACTTACCCTCGAAGATTCCAAAGCGTTTAACGAGAGCGGATTCTCGTGGGTGATGTAGTCGTACTCTTTCCGATCTCAAGATCGTGTAGACGATCCTTCCGGCGCCACGTTCCGGCAGCGCTCCCGCAGTCGGTCACACGTTCGGTACTCGACGAAGACCTTCCTCTCCCTTGATCCAGCAGGCAGCGGAGGTTGTAGTACTCTCCTCGCGATTCCGGCAGCACAACGGCGTGGTACCGGAAGTAGAGGGGAAATCCCGCAGGGCTTCGCCTTAAGCCGGTGCGAGTATGGTGGAGCTTATGAGAGAGGCTATTAGTGGTCTAGTAATTAGACACACCAATTA
This sequence comes from Avena atlantica, assembly GCA_910589765.1. NCBI lineage: Eukaryota > Viridiplantae > Streptophyta > Magnoliopsida > Poales > Poaceae > Avena > Avena atlantica. The sequence goes on along the minus strand of OU342739.1, from coordinate 167,282,856 downwards.
GAAGGCTCTAAACCAATTAGAAGGCTCTAAACCGCTGGCTAAAGCAATTAGAAGCTCTAAACCAAAACGGCTCTAAACCGGAGATTTAGAGGTAGGAACTTGTGTGTCTAGGAGGGGAGCCCTGCCCCTCCTTATATAGATGGGAGGGGGCTGGCGCGCCAGGGGAGGGAGGGAGTCCCTCCCCAACTCGGCCTAGGGCTGGCCGCCGGCTTGGAGGAGAGAAACTCCTCCTCCAAGTCGGTTCCAACTCCTCTTGCTTGTTTCCCACAGTTTCTTGTTTTAGCCGTTTGACTTTCAAACTGGACATTTGACTTTTCTGTTTTAGGATTCAATTTAATCCTTTATTTGGGACAGCAAGAACACTTAGTACATGATGCAATCATTCCAATATGTAATGACACATTCATGTACCCCTCCCCCCCCCCCCCCCCGGAGTGCCGGACAATCTGGAACCTTCTAGAACATTCCCGATGAAAACACCGGAATCATTCCGCAACTCCGAAACGGGACTTTCCTTATATGAATCTTATTCTCCGGACCATTCCGGATCACCTCGTGATATCCCGGATCCCATCCGAGACTCCGAACAACATTCGGTCTCTTTCTCATAATACCATAACTACTCAAACAACGTCGAATCCTTAAGTGTGTCTCCCTACGGTTCGTGAATTATGCGGACATGATCGAGACACTTCTCCGAACAATAACCAATAGAGGAATCTGGAAATTCATATGGCTCCCACATATTTCTATGATTACTTTGCGATCGAATGAACCACTTACATACGATACCAATTTCCTTTTGTCTCACGATATGTTACTTATCCGAGGTTATGATCGTCGGTATCTCTGCATACCTAGTTCAACCTCGTTACTGATAAGTACTCTTTTCTCGTTCCCGTGATATGTGATCCCTTGTGACCAAGTCACATGCTTGCAAGCTAATTGGATGACATTCCACCGAGAGGGCCCAGAGTATATCTATCCGTCATGTGGATGGACAAATCCCACTCTTGATCCATGTGTCTCAACCAATACTTTCCGAACACTCAATGCCACCTTTGTAACCACCCAGTTACGGTGTAGTGTTTGATGTCATCAAAGCATCCATCCGGTAAAGGTGATATGCATGATCTCATGGTCGAAGGAATTAGGTTACTATGTATCAGAAAGCATATAGCAATTGAACTATTGAAATGACTTGATCTTTATGCTACGCTTATCTATAGGAGTATGTCCACCATATCATTCTCCTAATGATATGATCTTGTTGTTGATAACATCTCAATGTTCATGATAGGGAAACCACAATCATTAATCAACCAACAAGCTAGTGAAGTATAGAGGCTATACTAGGGACTTCAAATTAAGTTTACAAATCACACAAGTATCAATGTTTCCTTGTTAATACTATTATAGCATGAATGTAAACATTTATCATAAACACAAAGATATAATAATAACTACATTTATTATTGCCTCTAGGGCATATCTCCAACATAATATGCTAACACGATAGCGATGATCTCCTAAAGAGATAGAACATGGTGGTCTAGACCTAACCAAACTTGATGAGATGTTTATTTATGTCATACTATTTATTCTTTTACTTAGCTAACTCTCATATAAGTATCATAAGAATAGACAACTATAAATGTTTGAATAGGAAGTTATAGAAAAGATAGACAAGGAATATAAGAACTCTAATAAGTATAAAATATGATAGTTCTCCTAACAGAGGTCTCTTATTTCTAATCCATTTCTAAGGTCACGATCCTACAGTCAACACACAGCTCTGATACCATCTTGTAACACCCTCGCCTGATAAGGCTGAGTTCATGTGTATAGTGCCAATCCCTGGATCGGTTCACTGGCACACACAGTACAAAATGATACCAAATATAACTGTGCATCATAAATACAACAAATATGATCCAGAATTTACATTATTTATTCAAGCACACAGCGGAAAACGAATACAAGGTAGATCTCCATCCTTCAAATGTGCCATAGGCGAACAAATGTTGAGTGGAGTCTCGCGACCTATGAACGATCACTCAGATACGATATAACCTGCAACATGAAACTTTGCAGCCACGAATGGTCAATACATTGAATGTATGGCAAGTAGGCTAAAGTGGTTAACAACAGATCTATCAACTACATGCTTATTTGGCCAAGTGGAGTTCAGGCTCATTTGAATAAAGCAACAGTTTTATCCTAACATTTGTAACAAAGTAGTTTTCCAATACGATAAATAGGACACTCTGGTTCACTCTCAGGTGCTCCTACCCAATTATGTTCACCCAACAAGTTTTAAGTAATTAAGAAATAAGGATGAGTGAGAAATATCATAGCATCAGTATCAGGTCGCTCAAATTGTCCATAACCTGGGACACGGCTAATCGATTAGTTTATACACCCTGCAGGGGTTAGTACACTTTACCCATGTGACTTGGTCAGCCCAGCTCGTACCACCACTCTCATATTGGGTGATGATAGGGAGAAGTCCAAGAATGAACCGTTCGGGAAGTAGCTCCCCAATCCCGACGCGCACCGATCCAACCTACACTATCTACATCTCCGGATACGCGAGTTCGAGTTACCACAACCTACTGAGTTCAACCAACCGCCCATTCCATTATTGGCACATGGTTGAAACCAATCCTTTCTCAGTGTCCTGGGCGGCATTCCCCACCATAAATCCACACTCGATGACCCAATCAATGCCATTCCGCCCAGGTGGTTCATTAAAACATATTGGTTTGTCATTTAGCAAAACATAAGCCTTTCAAAACATATAACTTTTCATGATGTGATTCCCTTCCTCGTCTAAATAGCATAGCTAAGCAATCTACCAATACGATGGCTCATAAACAAGGAATGCTAGGGAATAATATGGGACATAGCATAGCATATACACATCAATTCCTACATATGCAATTCTACAAAAAACATCTAGAATGCATAGGAAAACAGTAGGAAATTTATGACCAAGATAGCACCACTTGCCTTTGTTGTAGATGTAGTCGATTAGATAATCCTCACAATCCTCATAGATATAATGGTTGCACTCTTCATAACCACAATACTTGCAATCATGGTAGTTGCAATCACACACGTTGCACTCCTCGCAATCTAACGTTTGAAGCAAACACAACAAACACCATTCAAAACATTGCAAACATACAACGGTGCAGCATTACAAGAAAACAATGATGAACAGATGCATGCATGACGATTTAATGAGTCACAACGGTTGCATTTAGTGTTCTGAACATAATTAGATTACATGATGCATGTGGAAAGTCATTTAATGCACTAAAGCTTTTATTACTAAAGTTGTATCCATTTAATATGGTGTATACCACTTTAATTGAACTAAATATGTTTATGTCGTATTAAATTGTGAACTATATGCTACTGGATAGAGGTAATGCAATTTAGAGACAGTTGCAATTTGAATCACCTAAAAAGGAGTTATAGATATTTTCTTATGATTAAAACACTATTTCAATGGGTTTAAATATTTCTGTATGAATTTCTGTTTTAACAGTACCAAATAATTTGTCATGCAATTTCTCTGTATAGATATTGTCAATATAAAACCTTAGCACTTGGATTCACCCTAATCGGAGTTATAGATCTTTTTGTATGATTTAAATAGTGTTTAATGGTTTTTAATGATTCATATAGTTTCTATCTCCTAAAAATCAAACTAAAATTATATCTGTAATCTCCACGGAATTGTGATTTCAGGGACATATTATTTGTAATTTTCTGAATAGTATTTATTTTCTTATGAATTTATTACTCTAAACAGGCCATTAAACTATTTAAATCTTCACGGCAAAACCTTACAGTCAAAGGCTAAACTAATTGCATATTGATCTACATGGAACCATCTTTCCATCGGTATATCATTTATATTTTTGTGACAAGCAATTATTTTTTAATGAATTTAATGATTTATAAAGCCATTAAAACTAATTAAATTGCTACGGGTTAAATAGTCGGCAAAGGCTAGATCCAACCAGATATTATTAATGTACATTGCAGTATCTTCAATTTGATATATTGTTCATATTTTTCGGAGTAACAGATAATTTCTTATGAATTTATTAACCTAAAAGACCATTAAAACTAATTAAATTACTGCAATAACCACGTACAGTAAAAGTTGGATCTATTCTGATAATATGATTCTACGTGAAATTATCTTCAATTTGATATATTATATGCAATTTTTAGACGTGGTATGAATTTTTAATGAATTTTACAATTTAGATCTATAATATGCAATTTTAAATTCGAACGGAATATTCCAGGAAATATTTCGCTGACTGGACAGGTTGACTTTGCATGCTGACTGGGACTAGATGTTGACCTTACATTGACGTGGCGTTGATGAGGAAGATGACCGGGATGACGACATGGCACGCACCGGTTTGATTGGATCTCGACCGTCTGGATAGGATCCGGTGGCTAGAAGAAGAGATTTACCCGATTTTGGCTCAGAATAGAAAAAAAATAGATCTGTGTTAGAGAGATAAATCCGTAGATCAAATTGAAAAACTCCGAACATGAAAGTTGTGGGAAATCATTATTCCTACCTTCTCACCAAAGGAATTTGGATTTGAAGAAACGAGCGCGAGTACATCTTGGATTTACACCGTAAGATCTGAAATATTGCGATACGAAATTCTCCGGCTGTGGTGGATGAAAAGAGGTGAGGTTTGTCGGGATTGAAAGATTTCGACGATTCCTACAACTTTCGTTTTTTGACCGAAGGCAAAGGACGAAGTCTAGATGGGTTAAAAAGCGAAATAAGATTCGGGCATATGTAGATTCGGGATTTCGAGAAGAAAAACTCGTACAGATGTGACTCCACGAGTTTATATGGAGGTTTAGGATGGTTTAGAGATAGGCCTTGGAGTAGAGAACAAGTAGAAATAAACGTAAGTCGATTCGGAGTTGTAGATAAAAAGTTATAACTATTTGAATAGAGATAGGTATAGAAAATCAATTTTTGCACGCTTTTTAAAGCAGTGGGATCGATCTTCCTTCCCGTGCTGGCTCGGTTGGCTGGCTCGGTCCGGTTCGGGTCGGCCGGTCCGTTAGAATTTTTTTCTTTTTTTTCTTTTTCTTTTTCTTTTTCTATTTACTTGTTGGCCTCCTATCTTTTGCATGCGAACTCCAAATGACACGATTCTTGTTTCTAAATTTTTCTAAAATCGAATAGATCATTATAGGATCAAATTTGTAATCTTTTTACTAGTTTGGAAGTAGTGGATTTATAAATCCTTGTATATTCCATTTTATTTATATCTTTATGTGTTTGTATTTGTTCCATAACTTTTCATACTAGCTCTAAATGAGCTCAATTTTGTTTCTAAAATTTTGTAATATTAATTGGATCTTTTTAGGCTATAATTTAGCAATAATCGCTGTCTTAGCAATAGTGGGTTTTATAAAGTCAATTTAATTCCTTTAGGAACATTTGGGCAAATCAACTATAGGATTTAGATATCAGGATTTGGATTCAGTTTGTGAGATCTTTGCATGGATGTAATGAAATGCTTATGAATGCTTCATGATTTTAATTTTTAAATCTTGCACACCAATTCTACAATCCATAATCAATCCATGCCCTTTTGCCTATATGGCTACTTAGGTCTTAACAAAAGAATATAAGATTTTGAATTCATGGTTAAGAGGATTTTCTATTCAAAAATTTTCTTCTCTTTGAGAATTTTCAACATAGTTAAACAATCAGTCAAACTTATTTATTTATTCACATTCCAAAATTAGGAGAATTTTGGGATGTGACAGTCAATCAGTACCGTACATCCATTTCCAAATCATCTGCATTATTGTAAAATTATATAAAAAAACCATCACACATCATCAGGAATAGAGATCAGTGAAAAATTTAATACAACTTATAATGAGAGCTTTTAGAGCATTAATTTTGAATTTTGTAAAATTTACATGCACCAATTTTTGAATTAGAGAAAACAATTAACATGAAAAATGTGGAGTTTTTTATTATTGTTCTATCAGTGAAAACCTCATTCCATTCTAAGCACTGAAACTCGAAAATTACACATTTCCATTTTCGGTAACTTTGTGCCTAATCAAAATTTGTTACATATTTAAATCCTCTATTTCTAGAGCATGCATGCAAATCATCTATACTTCTATCGCATTGAGCTAAAGTAACAATAAGAGATAAAAGGATGAAGTTCCTAACCTTTTAAAATCTTGGATTTAGGGGTTGCAAACCAAATCTTGACAAATCTTGTGAAAAAAGGGTATGCACTCGGCTTGCTTTGAGAAAAATGGCCACCATAGCTCGGGCTGTGGACACGAAGCTGCATTATATAGAATGCCAACTAGTTCCGGACCGTGATAACCCGGGACTAATAGTTTCCGTAAAGTGCAGCTAACCAGCTCGAGGTCACTAGTCCCGGGCCGACCGGAACTAAAGATCTGAAACGGCCCAGGACTAGTGTTTACCCCGGTTCATAGCCGTTGGAGACATTACGAACCAGAACTAGTGCTAGCACTAGTCCCGATTCGTAACAAACTGGGATTGGTGACTTGTTCAGCATCGAATGAGAGACCTCTTTTCTACTAGTGGTGCCAAACACTTTTTCACTTCGTCTTTGTAATTGCGCTAAATTTCAAGATTGTCGCGTGCTACATTGCTTGCAGACGCTATAGCTAAATACATGTGTCCAACAGCCAGTCCTCCAAACAAGATGCATCCAACCACGATTGAAATTTCGTACACCACACAGATCTGACATCCGCACAATATAAAAGGAAGGAAATCACAGATCTGAGAGCGTGAGGGAACAATGAGCCTACTGGGTACCGGCAGTTGCTCACCTCGAGCGGGTCTCAGAATCGTGTGCCTCCCAAGGGTTAGTTCCTTACGGTGAATGGAAGTTGGCGATAGGAGACCAGGGCGATTTCAACAGCGAAGATTGCCCAGACAGCAACAAGGAGGCGGCAACCTCCTCTGATTTGTGCTAGGGCTGGCGTTCTTTGGAAGGGGCTCGTTTTTTCCCTAGTGTGGGGTAGGTGGACACTCGAGTGGGGAGATTAGCGTGGGCTATAGGCCCAGCTTAACGTGTAGGTGCCGAGATTAGAGACGACATGTAAAATGTCTCATGAAACGTCTCTAGGCGTCGTACCCATTTTCATGTTGAGACAAACTTAAAAACATCATATCAAAGACGTCTTTACGTGATATATTGTTGTAGTGGTACTTCTCACGTGATGTCATCACCACTTGCTGATGCCACTGCTACGAGTCACAAATCACCAAGCAAGTTTCTCACCACCATGAAAAATCAAACCACTATTGCTAGTCCTTATCGCCAACTCTTCAACTTGGTTGCACAATTTGCAAATGACACAATTATGCCACACCGAAACTTGTCCATGAGTTATTAGCTCAAGTTCGGGTGCATATGCTCCAACCTGATGACACGCTACCATTGCCAGATGGGAGTGTTTATGATACAACAAAAGGTACGCGACATTCCAGTTTCAGGTCGTTTATTTCTTCCCCAATGACTTCGAGACGACGATGGAAGCTCGTTGGTGCTCGCAAACACATGGATGTGTTAGATATAATGGGGTAATCTAATGATGGGATTAGGTTAATCATTTATTTTTTTGGATTCGAACCTATTTAACCATGTTGTGTAAAGGGATAATTTAGGTTAACCATTAGGTTATTAGGATAAAAATGGTTAACCATTGGTTATTTAGGTTCGAACCACTTTTACAAAATGTGATTAAACTAGCTCTCTTTTTACTAAATGTATTGTCTTTTCTGATCATGAAAGAAACTAATCCCTCTAACTCATATTAGTTGACTCTAATTTGTCTAAATATAGATGTATTTAGTACTAAAACTTTTTTTTGCGAATGTGTTCAACACTAAAATTTAACTAGACATAATCATATCTAGATAAATCTAAATCAACTAATTAATACGGGTTAGAGTATACAAGAAAATAATGTGCATGTGTATTGTTTTTTACCCACTACGGAAGCAGTACACGCACGTCCATCTAACAAGTAGAACTAGCACCCACACGCAGCTAGCTAGCAGAGCTAGCACGAACGAAGCATGGAGCCACGCTAGCTAGCTGGAGCAAGTCGGCGAGCGAGCTGGCCGAGCAGGACTGTCGGCGAGCAAGGCAAATCAGGCGGGCGTACGGCTCGTTGAGCTGACTGAATGTCAGGTTAATCATTGGTAAACAAGGATCGAACCTAAATAACCAAAAGCATTCTTTGGTTAACCACTTGGCCCATTGGGCTAGTTTTTAGATTAGATTAACCTAACCAATGGTTAAACGGGAACCAAGTCCTATCCATAGGGTAATCCCTTTGGTACATGGTAGATTTAAGATTTTTTCTAAATCTCAAAATCCATGTACGGGAAAGCTCATATATGTGGCAGCCTAATTTGGTGGCATCTCATATATGTGTGCCAAAATGAATGAAAGCTAAAATTTAATCTCATATAAAAAGTGGGAAGAGAGTCATATCATCTTATAAGATGGAGTGTTTCACCACTTTGTAAGTAAATGAGAACATAAGTGATACATGTGCGGTCCTCCTACTTTGCCGCCGCGCTCGTCTCGTCACGACATGCGTGCTGCGGTTTACAGAATGAGCCGAGCTTATTTTCTGCTGCTGAGGAGAACTGTTGCGGTTTTTGAAAGATGTGTCAACATTTAGTCGGTACAGGTCGCTCTCGAATTGTGACCTAATGTAACTGACCCGAAAATGTGTGCGACGTGAACTTGACCGATGTTCCGTCTGTTAGGTCCTAATGTGATCTATATAAAAGCCCTCACGGCTTCCACCGAATTGGTTTCATTTCTTGTACAAGATTGCAAAAATATGTAGTTTTGGAAACCTACTTTTCTGTTAACACGCCAGTGCTCAAAATTGAGTAGACTAGATGACATATGCACAAAGGGGTGGGAAAACGCTAGATTGATTTCACTTCTCGATATATGGGGTGCATAGGGTGGTCCACATGGTGCTATATGCTGCTTTAAGAGGTACACACGCTGCCTGCCGCTAGTTGACATGCACATTTGAGCTTTTTTTCCTTTCTTCTTTTCCTTTAACTTTATGTGAATACTATTGAAATCACGTGATCATATTTAAGGTGGTGAGCATTTTTCTAAACCCCATGAAAAATATGTTTTCTACCCCATTAATACTTTTTGTACCAACATTTTTTTGAACCGGTAAACCTTTTTGCATCTCTATGAGCTATTTCCGTCACTGGTGAATATTAGTTTGAATCCGTTAACATTTTTTGAATCCAGTGAACATATTTTGAATCCCTATGTACATATTTTTGAATTGGTGTACAATTTTTTAACCTCATGAACTTTCTTGTAAATAGTTAACCTATTTTGGAATCGATAAAAAAAATTGAACCTCCTGAAAACATATTTCCATAACATTCTAGAATTCCACGTATTTTTAATAAAACTCATGAACATTTTAAAATGCATGTAACAAATTCTAATATGATAGAACCAGACAAAAAAATGAAAATAATAAAAATAAGAATATAAAAAGAAAACCAACCAAAAACAGGTAACAGAAAAAAGAAAGCTGACAGAAACAGAAGTACCAAACAGCAGGAAAAAAAAACCTACATAGAATCCACCCGAACACGGGAAAAGTGAAAAAGACTGTTGTGATAGAGTTGGGCCATCTAAAACGCCCAGATGGGCGCCGACTGCATGAGGTCCATTTAGAGTTGGGCGCCTGCAGCCTGCACGTCTTGCCCGGAAATGCTAAATGCCTTTCAATGGCCAATTGCTAATTACCGCTCAACGCGGCGTTTCTCGTTCGCGCCACGCACCCCAGTAAACGCTCCGCGAATCTACTTGTTTTATCTGGGCCTAGCCCATCTTTCCGGTGTGTGTGTGTGGCTGTTTCAGTTTTTTTTCTATCTTGTTCTCTTTTGCCTAGCAAGGCCCACATTCATCTCAAAAAAACACCCACGCTGTTGATAATTTATTCAGTGTTTCTTGTTCTCTCTGCTATCCGTGGTTCATCGTACTTGCTTTCTTTTATATTTTTATATTTTTCATTTTATTTTATATTCCTTTATATTATATTTTTTATACAAAGTTCATGTGTTTTTTATGTGGTACTATAATATTAAATTTTGTTATACGTAGTTTTAAAATTGTTCATGGATTATAAAAGTTATGTTAGTGAATTAAAAAATTGTTCATGATGTTTTAAAAGATTTTTTGAAAATATGTTCATGATTTTGAAAATCTGTTCATGACATTTTGAAAATTGGTTCATGATTCTAAAGATTGGTTCATGAATTTGAAATTTTGGTCATGAAATTTTGATAATTGGTTCTTGCTTCTAAAGATTGGTTCATGAATTTGAAAAATTGTTCATGACATTTTGAAAAAATATTCATGATTCTAAAAATTAGTTCATGACATTTTGAAAATTGGTTCATGATTCTAAAGATTAGTTCATGATTTTGAAAAATGTTCATGACATTTGAAAATGGGTTCATGATTTTGAAAAATGTTCATGACATTTTTTAAATGGGTTCATGGTTCTAAAAATTGGTTCATGATTTTGAAAAATGTTCATAACATTTTAAAATTGGTTCATGATTCTAAAAATTGGTTCATGAATTTTTAAACTGGATTTTTAGTTTTTCAAAAAATGTTTATGATTCTGAAAAATGTTCATGGTTTTTTGAAAGGTTCATGAGTAAAAAATGTTCAATTTTTCAAATCAATGAACTTCTAAATTTGTGAACGTTTTAATATTCATGAAAAAATTTAAATTCATTAATACTTTTTCAAATGCTTGAACTTTTTTTAAATCCATGAACTCATAAATTCCTAAACTTTTCTTAATTTGTGAAAAAATTTCAAGTTATCTTTTTCTAATCCGCAAATGTTTTTTCACAATTGTGAACATGTTTCCAAAATTGATAACATATTTTAATTTCCGACCTTTTAAAAAATTTGTTGATATTTTAAAGGAAAATAAAAAACTATTTTTAGAAAAATGGGCATGCACCTTTTATTGCCAAAAGCACTTTGTTCAGCCAAGTACAACCACATTTTTGTTTTTTTAAGGATATCACGTACGTCAACAGGAACAGAGCTTAATTTCTACAGGAGCCGGATCGTTTTTTCAACAACAAATTTCTAGGTTGTTGGGCCGGCCCGTTCGGATTTCCCTTTGACACCCTTGTGCCGCAAAAGCCGGTGCATAGCACATCCTCTTTCAATATGGGTGTACTACAAAGGTGCGTCACCATCAGTGACGGGAAAACCATTCTCCAAGACATTCACGAGGGCATCTGCGGCCATCACGTAGGCAGCTGCTCCCTTGTCGCCAAAGCTCTACGAGCTGGATTCTACTGGCCAATGGCCATGAGCGATGCAAAGAACATCGTCCGAAGATGCAAGGGGTGCCAAAGGTTCGCCGACAAACCACACGCACCCGGGTCAGAGCTCAGACCCATACCTATAGCCTGACCCTTTGCTCAATGGGGCCTCGACATGATCGGCGAACTGCCAAAGTCCTCGAAAGGGGGGCACGTCTACCTCCTGGTCGCAGCCGACAAATTCACCTAGTGAGTCGAAGCCATGCCGGTCACCAACCAAAAGGGCAAGACCGCCGTCAAGTTCTTTGAATCCATTGTCTATAGGTTCGGCGTACCGCACAGCATCATCACCGATAATGGATCGAACTTCATCTCCAAATAATTCCAAGACTTCTGCGAAGGCCTTGGGATCAACATCATATACGCCTCAGTGGCTCACCCGCAAACGAATGGGCAAATAGGAAAGGCCAACGGCCTAATCGACGCTGGCATCAATAAGCGCCTCATGAGCCAACTCGAGCGAAAGGCTGGAGCCTGGATGGAAGAGCTACCATCCGTCCTATGGAGTTTGCGCACCACGCCAAACAGCTCCACCGGCTACACGTCGTTCTTCATGGTGCATGGAGCCGAAGCCGTGCTACCAGCCGAAGTACGCCACCAGGCCCCCTGGGTCGTCGCTTACAGCGAAGCCGAATCCACGGATGCACTCGAAGACGCTGTCGACACACTCGACGAGGCAAGAGACGTAGCAGCAGCTCGATCAGCGGTGTACCAGCAGAGTCTCCGCAACTACCACAGCCGCCGGCTGCGCCCAAGGTCCTTCGTCGAAGGAGACCTCGTCTTGCGACTCAAGCAAGAGCGACCGAAAAAATTCGAATCACCATGGGAAGGACCCTACATCATCACCGAATTCATCCCAGGTGGCGCCTATCGCCTCAAGCACGTGGAGTCTGGAGTCGCATACTCCAACCCATGGAACATCACACACTTGCGACGATTCTACCCCTAGCTACCTACCCCTTTACTTTCAATAAGGCTTTTCAGCCAAGGCTATTCAGCCGAACAATGTACTTCCTCCATTACGATATAAATAAAACCCGCCTCCGCCAGTACTGGACAGATTCAGACATGGAAAAATAAAAGAAAAGCAGATTGGGCTTGAGGGAGATGATGCAACCCCCAATGGGATAAACACCATCCTAACCGGATTGCCTCTTCACGGAATAAAGTTTCCGGAAGAGGCCAAAGTGCGGCTCAATACCGAGCCAACACTCGCAGAAAGTGATAAAAGAAGCAATGTGAAAAAGAGAATTGGGGGAAAGATGGTGCAATTGGACACCGTACAGAAAAAGCAGTCCACGAAGGAAGTCGTGGACTGGGAAGGAAAATCCGCGAATGACAAAGGCAAGGAACATAACCCGATACCCAACGGGGATTGCCTGGGAGTTTGACGGCCTCCCTATCCTGCGGGATCAGGCCCCGCTCGCGAAGCTTGCAGAGATCACTCTCCCGCGTCTCCGATCGCCGCCAGCCACCGTCGGTGACACGAGTAGCGGCAGCACTTTTCTTCCCTCCAGCGGCGCTGGTACCAACCGCAGACGACGACTTCTTCGGTTTCCCCATCGCGGTACGGCGGCGCCGGCGGCGAGAGCGCAGGAAGGAAGAAGGAAATGCGAAGGAATATTCCAGCGCGTAGCACAGGGAAGCAGTGAAAGCAAGAATAGATGCGGTGAAAACAAACTGAAGTTTTCCCCAAGGATTATAACGACGAAGACGACGCACGGCAACCGTCCATCAAGAAGACCTAACGCCAACGGCAGGATCTGGCCATACACGTGTCAGCATCGCAACGAATCATCGCTAACACGCCGTCCACTACGCGTGGAAATCGAGGTGACGCCGTAATTATCTCCATGCCGCGCGTGACCGGTATATTCAAGGTCAGACAGTGGGACCCATGTTCGTCCAGTTAAGTCATCTCTGGCGCAGCAGACGCTTGAGGTCATCGATCGTCAGCACTGACGTCATCAAAAGCTACACTAGCAACAGCTACAACTTTTCGGCTTCACAGCTAAGAGTACTCACTCGGATCTATGATTCGACCAATTACTGTTGGAGATATGCCCAAGAGGCAATAATAAAGTGGTTGTTATCATATCTTCACACTTATGATAAATGTTTACATACCATGCTATAATTGTATTAACCGGAAACATTAATACTTGTGTGATTTGTAAACTAAAATAAGAGTCCCTAGTAAAGCCTCTTGTTAAACTAGCTTGTTGGTTAATATATGATCATGGTTTCCTGATCATGAACATAGAGATGTTATTAACAACAGGGTCATATCATTAGGAGAATGATGTGATGGACATACTCCTATAGATAAGCGTAGCATAAAGATCAAGTCATTTCATTAGTTCAATTGCTATATGCTTTCTGATACATAGTAACTTAATTCCTTCGACCATGAGATCATGCATATCACCTTTACCGGATGGATGCTTTGATGACATCAAACACCACACCGTAACTGGGTGGCTATAAAGGTGGCATTGAGTGTTCGGAAAGTATTGGTTGAAACACATGGATCAAGAGTGGGATTTGTCCATCCATATGACGGATAGATATACTCTGGGCCCTCTCGGTGGAATGTCATCCAATTAGCTTGCAAGCATGTGACTGGGTCACAAGGGATCACATATCACGGGAACGAGAAAAGAGTACTTATCGGTAACGAGGTTGAACTAGGTATGCAGAGATACCGACGATCATAACCTCGGATAAGTAAACTATCGTGAGACAAAGGGAAATTGGTATCGTATGTAAGTGGTTCATTCGATCGCAAAGTAATCGTAGAAATATGTGGGATCCATATGAATTTCCAGATTCCTCTATTGGTTATTGTTCGGAGAAGTGTCTCGATCATGTCCGCATAATTCACGAACCGTAGGGAGACACACTTAAGGATTCGACGTTGTTTGAGTAGTTATGGTATTATGAGAAAGAGACCGAATGTTGTTCGGAGTCTCGGATGGGATCCGGGATATCACGAGGTGATCCGGAATGGTCCGGAGAATAAGATTCATATAAGGAAAGTCCCGTTTCGGAGTTCGGGAATGATTCCGGTGTTTTCATCGGGAATGTTCTAGAAGGTTCTGGAATGTCCGGCACTCCGGGGGGAAGGGGTACATGAATGTGTCATTACATATTGGAATGATTGCATCATGTACTAAGTGTTCTTGCTGTTCCAAATAAAGGATTAAATTGAATCCTAAAATAGAAAAGTCAAATGTCCAGTTTGAAAGTCAAACGGCTAAAACAAGAAACTGTGGGAAACAAGCAAGAGGAGGTTGAAACCAACTTGGAGGAGGAGTCCCTCTCCTCCAAGCCGGCGCCAGCCTAGGCCGAGTTGGGGAGGGACTCCCCTCCCCTTCCCTGGCGCGCCAGCCCCTCCACCTATAAAAGGAGGGGCAGGGCCTCCTCCTCTACACACAAGTTCCTATCCTCTAATCTCCGGTTTAGAGCCGTTTTGGTTTAGAGCTTATAATTGCTTTAGCCTGCGGTTTAGAGCCTTCTAATTGGTGTGTCTAAATCTCTAGACCACTAATAGTTCTCTCTCACACTCCACCATACTCGCACCGGCTTAAGGCGAAGCCCTGCGGGATCTCACCTCTACTTCCGGTACCACGCCGTTGTGCTGCCGGAATCGCGAGGAGAGTGCTACAACCTCCGCTGCCTGCTGGAACAAGGGAGAGGAAGGTCTTCGTCGAGTACCGAACATGTGACCGACTGCGGGAGCGCTGCCGGAATGCAGCGCCGGAAGGATCGTCTACGCGATCTTGAGATCGGAAGTGTACGACTACATCACCCACGAGAATCTGCTCTCGTTAACCGCTTTGGAATCTTCGAGGGTAAGTTATTCCATCGACTCGTTGCTACAATCTAGTAGATAGATCTTGGCTTGTTTGTTTGTATGCGATAGAAAATTTTTGTTTTCCATGCTACGAACCCCTACAGTGGTATCAGAGCCGTGTCTATATGTAGATCTGTTGCACGAGTAGAACACAATGGTCATTGTGGGCGTTGATGCTTTTATTGTCGATTGCTTCTTGTGTACTTTGCATCTTGCGGTATGTTGGGATGAAGCGGCCCGGGCTAACCTTACATGACATCGTTCATGAGACTTGCTCCACGCTTGACATGCAACTTGTATTGCATAAGTGGCTTTGCGGGTGCCTGTTTCTCCTAGCATAGTTAAGATCCAATTTACAACGGGTGATTGACAATGCTAGTATCAATGTTGTGGTTCTTGTTCGTAAGTTAGAACGACACTTATTGAAAGCCCCAAACCACGTAAAATATGCAAAGAAAGTAGAAACGTCTAACTTTGTTTTGCAGGGGTGTGCAGTGATGTGATATGGCCATGATTGTGATTATATTTGATGTATGCAATGTTTCTTATTGTAAGTTGGCAACCGGCAGGAGCCATATGGTTGTCTTTAATTTCTGTTAAGACCCGCGTGTCTATTCAAAGTAGTTGTAATAGTTGAAGCCGGTGGACGAAAATCATGGAGAAGCATCATTGACCTTGATGCAATGTCGGTGATGATGGAGATCATGTTCGTGCTTGAAGATGGAGATCGGAAGCACAAAGAAGAAAGGCCATATCATATCACATATTATGAATTGCATGTGATGTTAATCCTTTTATGCATCTTGTATTGCTTAGTAGACGACGGTAGCATTATAAGATGATCCCTCATGCACATGAATTTCAAGTCATAAAGTGTTCACCCTTAGTTAGCACCGTTGCTAAAGCTTGTTGTTTCGAAGCATCACGTGATGATCGGGTGTGTTAGATTCTGCAAGTGTATACAACGTGAGCAAGCCAGATTTGCTCATGCAGAAGCTAAGGTTGATCTTGACGAGCCTAGCATGTACAGACATGGTCTCAGGAACACGGATTACCGAAAGGTAGAGCATGAGTCATATAGTAGATATGATGAACATGTTGATTGTTCGCCATTGAAGCTATATCAACTCTCGTGATGATCGGTTTTGATGTGGTGGATTTGGTTCGTGTGATCACTAAAACAATGTGAGGGATATTGTTTTGAGTGGGAGTTCACCTAGATTAATTTAATTATTAATTAGAACTCAATTTATCATAAACTAAATCAAAGTGAATTTGCATAGTTGTTGTAGTCATTGGCATCCTTTTACCACCTTGCGCTTAGTTATAATTGAGATGATAGAACTATAGAATTCTGGTTAGTTACTTTACGAACTGGTATCGTATTGTTTTTGAAGTGTTAATCTAAAGTTTAAAAGTCATATTGCAAACTTCCAGTAAGTTCCGGTTACTCCATGAAGTTTAATAATTGGTATTAAAATCAAGAGTAACAATTCCAATGTTAGTATATAAGTATCATGTTTGTCTCCATGATTCTTGATATTCAAAGGATTCTCCTAATATCAAGGTTATCTAAGGATATGAAAGAGTTGTTTCAGAAACCATGATGTGTGGAAGATATTGTGATATCTGAAACGAAGTTTTGGTTGCAACATGATAGAGTATAATATGACAAAAGTCATGTTCTCATATTTGATGAGAATTTGCAAAAGATTGGAGACACTAGTTGTCCTAATCCTCCAAAAGGTTTTTGGATAGCAACATTATACTCATAATTCATCGTTATAAGCTAAAAGTAGCTTGATCATGGACGATTCCATGATAAGGGTGAATATTTGATGTAGGTAAAATGTTTACTACACCAAGAGATTACTAAAGAAAGGAATTTGAAAGAACACCAAACATTTGATGATGGTGATCTACTTCAAAGTGCAAATCCAAAGACATTGGTATTTAACTATACACGCTTTGGACTATATGTCATATGTATGACTCCACTATTGATGTTGGTAGATTCTTTCAAACAGAAAAGGAAATATTGAAAGAAAATCTCATAAGTATATGGCAGAAAGGAAAAGACTAGAATTGTTCAGCTTAAGTATATAGATGATTTACATGTTATGGCTATATTCTTTGCTTATTAAACAATGTGGTTATTAAGTATTTGATACTGAATTTGTTGGTGTGAATCGTCATACAAAACAACACAATTCATGAACTACAATGGCCTAAGTAACTAGCAAAAGAATATGTGATGATGTTCATCGAGAACAAATAAAGGGTCATTGTGTTGCTCGTTAAACATCAAAGCTTGCCTTCAAGATTTGTTTTATCAGGTATTATGAGAACAAAAGGGTTGTTCAAATAAATTGCCGTAATCCATAAAAGATGGATGATTCACAAATCTCGTTGGAGAAATCACATCCATAAAACTAGTGCTAAAAATGTCGAAAGACAAATTGATTGAAAGATCACTTAGGAAGTGACATCGCCGTTTAAATTATAATGGAAAGAAAACATGAAGAAACTCCATATGGATGGAATTTTGGAGTATATTTGATTTTGATCAAATGACGCTTGTGAAACTTTTCTAGAGATAATTAAAACTTCGTTCATAGGCCAAAAGGGAACGAAATACTAGCTTATTGGAATTTGTACATATTGTTGTATGAAGTCCATCATGTGTAGTCAAAAAGCGATGGATTTCAACTTCATATACTTTCTCCGAGAATTTGAGTGAATATATGAATATTTACTTAATAAGGATAAAGTAAGAAACATTTGAAAAGTTCAAAGACTTTCAAGATGAAGTGCAAAATCATTGTAACAAGAATATAAATAGTTTATGATAAAGATCATAAAGGAAGATATTTGGGTTACAAAGTTTAGCATAATACCTAAGATTTATGAAATCGTTCCGTGGATTTGCATTTTCCCGAAACACCATAAGAGTATGGAGCGTTCGAGATATGTAATTAAACCTTGTTTGACATGGTAAGATCGAAGGTGTAATTCATAAAACTGCCATTATATTTTAAAGATTAAAAGCTTTAGAGATTACCGTTTTTCCACTGAAAATAGCTCCATCATAATCCGTTGAAATGACACCATATGTTATGGTTTGGGATAAAACCCAAGTTGTCCTTTCTTAAACATTGGTATGCTATGCATAAGAAAGATGTTTGCAACCAAAGTCGGATGAAACTGTCTTTGTTAAAATATTCCTCCATAACACCGGAGACAAAAGTGTTTGTCACTTAGAACGTCAAGTTTCTTTGAGAAGGAATTTTTCGTGAAAAGTTAAGTGGGAGGACAATAGAACTTTGATAAGGTTAAAAGAACCTTAGCTATATGTGCAGAGTTGCGCAGCACCGAAAAGTGTTCCGGAGGCAGCAACAATGCTCATGTCTCACGTGCCTCAAAGGTTGTGGTCACGGAGATCTAAGTTCCTATTGAAACAAGTAGGTCAAGTAAACAATCAAATACCAAGATTTGAGGGTTGTATCATTATTTGAGAATAATGAACGTACTACATGCAAAGAAGCGATGATGAGCCCTGACTCCGTAAAATGGCTTGAAGCCATAAAATCCGTGATAGTTCCATACACGAGAAATCAAGTTTTGAACTTGAAGGACCCTCGAGAAAGGTGTAAGACCTTACAGTTGTGTCTGGATCTATAAAGAAATAGACATGGATGTTTTACATCTATGAAATAGTCGACATGTTGGGAAAGAGTTCACAAAATGTTCAAAGGTTGACTATGACAAGATTTGATCTTTCATAGTGATATTTAGTCTAGACGGATAAATGTAGCAACCACTACATATAATTTTTTTATATGGTAGTTGAAAAAACAAAACAAGTTCTTCTAATAGAATCGTTACCTAGGACATGTGCATAACACGGTCCATAGGGTTTTGTTAATTCAAAGGATGCTAAAAGCATATACAAACTTCAATGGTTGAAGTGATCATCGCGGAGTTGGAATCTTCACAATGATGAAATTGTTAAAAGAGTTTAAATTCATCAGAGACAATGAAGATGCTTGCATTTGCAAGAAATTAAGTGGGAGCGCTAAAGACATATTTCTAATACATTATGTAGGAGACATATTGTTGATTGGAAGTGATGTATCTTTTATTAACACAAGATAAGAATTTCATCTCGATGAAAGACTTAGGCAAAACCCAAATATTTGGCATCAATAGACGCTAATATGGTTGTGCCAGAAGTACATAGACAATATATTGAATGAGTTCAGTATAGAAACTATAAGAGAGGTTCTTGTCGCACAGAAAGGATTGAACAAGTTCAATGTTGATGATATATTCAAGTGTATTGACATTTGGTAAAGTGAAACAAATAATCAAGTATAGATTGATACTTGATGTATGAAATCACAAAGAGTATTTATATCAATCATACTGTGATATGTACAAATCCAGATATGTCCTATGCTCTAAAAGTTGTGAGCATATACCAGAATGATTCGTAAGATGATCATTGGACAATAGTAAGGATATTCTTATGATCTTTTGGAAGAACTAAGAGTATAATATTTGTAGAAGTGACAAATAGATGGTTAGTTCATTGTAAAAGTACTACATTGATACTAGTTTTGTCACAAAGTACAAATTTAGTTTATCTCAATCTAAACTAAGGGTGGCACAATATAATGGAAAGTGAGTTCCATAATGGATTTGGATGAGTTCCAAAGTTAAGACATTGTGATAGATACTACAACAAAAGGCTAAGTATATAACTGCTATTTTAGCAGCAAAAGAGGGCATTTGTGTCAAGTAGTTTGTTATCAAACTAGGTGTAGTTCACAGTGGGATAATACTATGAAGATATATTGTGCGACAATATTATCAACATGTTTTAACCCCAAAGAGATAAAGGTCACACCGAAAGACCAAATTTATACAAAGCCATCTCATTAGAGAATGAGTGATGCGTAGAGACGCAAAAACATGCAGTTACACACGGACCTGGAAGTGTCAGATCCGGAGAGCAGTTGACCACTAGCAAACGTGTACTTGCAACACCGGAAAGCCATAGGTGTTGAATACACAAAGGTTTGAAACTAGATTATTGACTCTAGTGCAAGTGGGAGACTGTTGGAGATATGCCCAAGAGGCAATAATAAAGTGGTTGTTATCATATCTTCACACTTATGATAAATGTTTACATACCATGCTATAATTGTATTAACCGGAAACATTAATACTTGTGTGATTTGTAAACTAAAATAAGAGTCCCTAGTAAAGCCTCTTGTTAAACTAGCTTGTTGGTTAATATATGATCATGGTTTCCTGATCATGAACATAGAGATGTTATTAACAACAGGGTCATATCATTAGGAGAATGATGTGATGGACATACTCCTATAGATAAGCGTAGCATAAAGATCAAGTCATTTCATTAGTTCAATTGCTATATGCTTTCTGATACATAGTAACCTAATTCCTTCGACCATGAGATCATGCATATCACCTTTACCGGATGGATGCTTTGATGACATCAAACACCACACCGTAACTGGGTGGCTATAAAGGTGGCATTGAGTGTTCGGAAAGTATTGGTTGAAACACATGGATCAAGAGTGGGATTTGTCCATCCATATGACGGATAGATATACTCTGGGCCCTCTCGGTGGAATGTCATCCAATTAGCTTGCAAGCATGTGACTGGGTCACAAGGGATCACATATCACGGGAACGAGAAAAGAGTACTTATCGGTAACGAGGTTGAACTAGGTATGCAGAGATACCGACGATCATAACCTCGGATAAGTAAACTATCGTGAGACAAAGGGAAATTGGTATCGTATGTAAGTGGTTCATTCGATCACAAAGTAATCGTAGAAATATGTGGGAGCCATATGAATTTCCAGATTCCTCTATTGGTTATTGTTCGGAGAAGTGTCTCGATCATGTCCGCATAATTCACGAACCGTAGGGAGACACACTTAAGGATTCGACGTTGTTTGAGTAGTTATGGTATTATGAGAAAGAGACCGAATGTTGTTCGGAGTCTCGGATGGGATCCGGGATATCACGAGGTGATCTGGAATGGTCTGGAGAATAAGATTCATATAAGGAAAGTCCCGTTTCGGAGTTCGGGAATGATTTCGGTGTTTTCATCGGGAATGTTCTAGAAGGTTCCGGAATGTCCGGCACTCCGGGGGGGGAGGGGTACATGAATGTGTCATTACATATTGGAATGATTGCATCATGTACTAAGTGTTCTTGCTGTTCCAAATAAAGGATTAAATTGAATCCTAAAACAGAAAAGTCAAATGTCCAGTTTGAAAGTCAAACGGCTAAAACAAGAAACTGTGGGAAACAAGCAAGAGGAGGTTGAAACCAACTTGGAGGAGGAGTCTCTCTCCTCCAAGCCGGCGGCCAGCCTAGGCCGAGTTGGGGAGGGACTCCCATCCCCTTCCCTGGCGCGCCAGCCCCTCCACCTATAAAAGGAGGGGCAGGGCCTCCTCCTCTACACACAAGTTCCTATCCTCTAATCTCCGGTTTAGAGCCGTTTTGGTTTAGAGCTTCTAATTGCTTTAGCCTGCGGTTTAGAGCCTTCTAATTGGTGTGTCTAAATCTCTAGACCACTAATAGTTCTCTCTCATACTCCACCATACTCGCACCGGCTTAAGGCGAAGCCCTGCGGGATCTCCCCTCTACTTCCGGTACCACGCCGTTGTGCTGCCGGAATCGCGAGGAGAGTGCTACAACCTTCGCTGCCTGCTGGAACAAGGGAGAGGAAGGTCTTCGTCGAGTACCGAACGTGTGACCGACTGCGGGAGCGCTGCCGGAACGCAGCGCCGGAAGGATCGTCTACGCGATCTTGAGATCGGAAGTGTAC
This sequence comes from Avena atlantica, assembly GCA_910589765.1. Lineage (NCBI taxonomy): Eukaryota > Viridiplantae > Streptophyta > Magnoliopsida > Poales > Poaceae > Avena > Avena atlantica. Next base: position 167,260,644 of record OU342739.1, on the reverse strand, counting down.
GACTACATCACCCACGAGAATCTGCTCTCGTTAACCGCTTTGGAATCTTCGAGGGTAAGTTATTCCATCGACTCGTTGCTACAATCTAGTAGATAGATCTTGGCTTGTTTGTTTGTATGCGATAGAAAATTTTTGTTTTCCATGCTACGAACCCCTACAATTACTCGGGGGCTACTCCTATCAGGAGCGCTGGCCGCGCACCCAAAAGATGAATAGAAGTGAACTATTACTTCGAGTCCTCCGTCGAGTCTATGACTCCACTACGGACTCGGGGGCTACTCCCATAGGGAGGATGGATTTAAGCATCCGAAATTTTTTGTGTCCTACGGACTTACAACTGAACAACCTCTGAATTAAAGTTTCCGCTCGAGTCTACGACTCGAACAGACACTCGGGGGCTACTCCCATAGGGAGCGCTGGCCGCGCACCCCATGAATTCTTCGACTGCGATCCTTCGGATCAGCATGCAAAACTTTTCGGCAACTCTGCCCCAACTAAACGTTAAGTGAGCAACGATTCTCCTTGACCACCCGAAACATCTCCGCGGTGATAAACATTCGGATGCTGTGTCTGCGACACAAAGATAAGACCTACAGATATCATCTGATGACCTGGCAACGCACACGACTGCGCTCTGCTAGTAAAACCCGTGCTAACAGGTGCGATGAAAAATTCCGACGGACGCGTTGGGTACATCAATTAAATTCACTCGAATTATACTCATGTAAGTCCTTCACGGCCTGAGTCGAATTACGTCAGCATATGTTCCAGTTTCGAGTTGAGGGACTCGAATCTGAAGAAGATCGTGTTGTTTCGTCCTAAGACAGTTAACTGACCATGATCCGTCGGGTGAGTCAGGCACATACATCAACAATTCCTACACATGAACTATTGAAATACATAGTTGCACCCCAAAGATTGCAGAGTCCTCAGCCGAATCTACGATTCGACTGAACACTCGGGGGCTACTGACATGATTATATCCCACGGGTACATGATCTCAGCATACCTGGTCCAGCCCAAGGAAGGCCCACGATAACTATACGCCGGCCCATGAAGATTTTCGGGTGGCCAAGGCCCATGACGCTTTCGGATCCTTGAAGAGCAAGACTAGAGTAGATAGGAAATTCAAAGGGGTGAAACCCTAGAACCTGTAACCGACTAGGTCTATGCCCGGGACTTGTCTGGGTCTATATAAAGGCTAGGAGGGCACGACCTAGATCTTCTCCTCATACTTTCGCATACACACCTCCACTCCAGATTGCATCTGCGCACCCCTGTAACCTTTGGTTCCGTCGTAATCAAGAGCAGACAAGCAGGAGTAGGATTTTCCCTCCGGGGGCCTGAACCTGGGTAAACCTCGTGTCCCGTATTGCTTGTTTGCTAACCTTTCCGCGATCTCCAGCATCCCCATCTTCTCCAAAACCCAAGTCCATAACAATGGGTATTGATAAGATCAAACCTCGTCAGCGGGAGGCTTGCACCGCACACCCCGCGTCGCATTGGGTCGGCCTATTTATCCTCTTTCTCTTTTTTCTATTACATTTTTTCTTGTTTTCTTTTCTGTTTTCTTGTTCTTTTACATTTTCTTTTTTCCTTTTATTTTTTCCTGTTTATTTTTTGAAGACATTCATTATTTTTGGGAAAAATTTCATGTTTTCAAAAATCGGTTTATGGTTTTTGAAATTGGTTCATGATTCTCAAAATATGATTCATGAATTTTGGAATTTCGTTCATGTGTTTGAAATTTGGTTCATGAATTTCAAAATTTGGTTCAGGAGTTTAAAAAAAATCATGAATCATGATTTTTTTCAAATGTTGCTCATGTTTTTTTAAATGTTCATGAAGTTTGAATTTTGGTTCATGATTTTTTTTAAATTATTCACGAATCCGAAATTTGGTTTATGACTTTTGAAAAATGTTCACGAGCTTTTAAAAAATTCAAGCCTTTTATTTTATTTATTATTTCTGAAAAATCTTCATGAGTATTAAAAAAGAAATCACAGTTTGATTTGAAGTTGGGAAACGTATTGTGCTAGCTGTTCGAGCCAACCATCGAGCAGATGGAACTAATTATCTATCCAGATGTGAGATACAACAATTTAGACGCTCGATACCTACATGAAATCAAACGATCAAACCACTAGACAAAACAACAACCGAGACCTACAATGGGCCAGCCCATGTCGACTCCACCTCAGGCGGCCGGTGTCAGACGTGCCGCTAAGAGCTGCATATATCACCTCCCCGTCTTGCCAGTCGCCATGACTGCCTGCAATGTCATGTGAGACGCGCTGCAATGCTCATACTAGCATTTCGTTATTACTGAGACCGACCAATCATGATGACCGGAGGCTATCCTGTCGTAGTCTTTCTTTTCATCGGCTAAAAAAGCCATCGGTGTATATAGCTATCATTGGCGTAGACTGTATGAGTTCTACCTAGATGACTAATGACCGTTTGGCTACGCCGATGGCTTTGCCGTCGGTCTAGATTTTTCTAATTTTTTTTCCAATTTTTTAAACATTTTTTAATTGTTTAACTTGTTAATCTCATATAAACATTTTTAATTCTAAGTACACTTAGTTTCAAGTTAAATTGCACAAGTAGTCAAACTTTTCAATCGATCATCCATCCTAACACTACTCCAGCCCAGCACGCTTAACTTAATCATTCTTTCCACATTAGCTTCCGACAAATAAATTAGAACTTGTTGTGAATATTATTATATCAATCCTATTAACCGTTGAACTATAATGTTAGACGTCTTTATTTTTTTACATTCCATACAATTATTTGAGTAAACAATAATGAATAAGTAATAATAATCTTGAATTCAAATAAAAATAAAATAAATTTTATTTATTTTGCCTTTTTTCATTTAAAATTAAATAACTCATATCTACAAAATTTGTAAATCATAATTTGACAAATAATATATCCAAATCGATTAAAAAAATGAGAGGAATCGAAATACGACATCTCTATCATATATTTAATTATATATCATAACTTTTTAATATTAGACCAACCAAAACTATGTCGGGATTCATGAAACATCCTAATTTTGGCACTCGGAAAATAGAAAATGGCTTTTTGGTGCGACGAAAACGAAACCTTGCATTAGATCTCTCATGAAATAGTATATTATGAACCTAAAATGATTTTTGCAAAAAATCATGAGAATCGTATCATGTACATGTAGTTTAAATCTAACTCATTTCCTGCCGATTCGACAGGAATTTGTCTTTTTCACGAGGGGTGGACGAAAAGGTTTGAGATATCTAGGTTGGGAAATTGTCTATTCAATATGGTCTAGTATTTTTTGAAAATGGGGTATTATCATTTTAAAACTTTTATTTGGTGGTTGCTTCACAAAACAACCTGTTTTTTCACTCGGAAAATAAAAAATGGCTTTTTGGTACAACGAAAAGGAAAACTTCCTCCTACAACATTGTTCTTCATCTCATGATACACATGCATGCACAATATGGATATATTATCGCAAACTATACCACGATTAGCAATAACATGGTCATTTGACCTGAAATCCAGAAAACCTCGATTGAGATAGGTCATTTTGTGAAGGGTTTTTTGACACACAATTAATATACCAAGTTTGATATTTTTCCATGCAACTATGTCATATAATATGACACCACGCGAATGCTTTTGCATTGTTTCAATAGTTTTTGAAAATTTTATGCATATTTCAAACTATCGTCAAACTTTCTAAATCGGCGGACATGGAGATTCTTAGCTCGGGGCTGAGCATCACTAAACTTGCATTGGATCTCTGATGAAATAGCATACTGTGAACCTAAAAATAATTTTTTTCAAAAAATCATGAGCATCATATCATGTACCTGTAGTTTAAATCTAACTCATTTTCCGCCGATTCAGTATGAATTTTTCTTTTTTACGAGGGATGGACGGAAAGGTTTGAGATATCCAGGTTAGAAAATTTTCCATTCAATATGGTCTAGTATTTTTTTTAAATGTGGTATTATCATTTTGGAACTTTCATTTGGTGGTTGCTTCATAAAACACCCCGTTTTTGCACTCGGAAAAAATGGCTTTTTGGTGCGACAAAAAGGAAAACTTTCTCCTGTAACATTGTTAGCCATCCCATGATACACATGCGTGCATAATATGGGTACATTATCAGAAACTATACCGCGATTGTAGCAATAACATTGGTCATTTAACTTGAAATCCAGAAAACCTCGATTGAGATAGGTCATTTTATGAAGGTTTTTTTACACACAATCAATATACCAAGTTTGGTATTTTTCCATACAACTATGTCACATAATATGACACCACATGAAGGTTTTGCATTGTTTTGATCATTTTTAAATTTTTTATGTCCGTTTCAAACTATCGTCAAACTTCCTAAATTGGCGGGCATGAAGATTCTTAGCTCGGGGCCGAGCCTTACTAAACTTGCATTGGTTCTCTGATGAAATAGCATATTGTGAACCTAAAAATGATTTTTTCAAATAATCACGAGCATCAAATCATGTACCTGTAGTTCAAATCTAACTCATTTTCCACCGATTTAGTAGGAATTTGTCTTTTTCATGAGGGGTGGACGGAAAGGTTTGAGATACCTAGATTGGAAAATTATCCATTCAATATGGTCTAGTATTTTTGAAAAATGAGGTATTACCATTTTGAAATTTTCATTTGGTGGTTGCTTCACAAAACACCCTGTCTTTTGAACTCGGAAAATAAAAAATAGTTTTTTTGTGCGACAAAAAAGAAGACTTCCTCCTGCAACATTGTTTGCCATCCCACGATACACATGCGTGCACAATATAGGAACATTATCGCAAACTATACCGCGATTCTAACAATAACATTGGTCATTTGACCTGAAATCCAAAAAAACTCGATTGAGATAGGTCATTTTGTGAAGGTTTTTTTTTGACACACAACAAGTTTGGTATTTTTCCATGCAACTATGTCACATAATATGACACCACGCGAAGGTTTTGTATTGTTTCGATCGTTTTTGTATTTTTTTATGCCTATTTCAAACTATCGTCAAACTTTCTAAATCGGCGGGCATGAAGATTCTTAGCTCGGGGCTGAGCCTCACTAAACTTGCATTGGATCTATGATGAAATAGCATATTGTGAACCTAAAAATGATTCTTACAAAAAATCATGAGCATCATATCATATACCTGTAGTTTAAATCTAACTCATTTCCGCCGATTCGGTAGAAATTTGTCTTTTTCATGTGGGATGGAAGGAAAGGTTTGAGATATCTAGGATGGAAAATTGTCCATTCAAGATGGTCTATTATTTTTGAAAAATGGGGTAGTATCATTTTGAAACTCTTATTTGGTGGTTGCTTCACAAAACACCTCTTTTTTTGCACTCGGAAAATAAAAAATATGTTATACGAAAGTATTTGTATTTTTCATATATTTTTTTAACATAAATATGTAATATTTGAGTTTATATAGATAGATCTTATTTTTCTGCAAATTTTGATATATTATGTGTATTTTTCTGAATTTAAATGATTTAGTTATGATTTTTCTAAGATTAACGTGGCAAAAAGGAAAAACAGCGGTGTAGACTTGACGCCGTCGCTCTGCCGTTAGCCTAATAAGCTACGTCGACGTCCCATTTACGTCGACGACTGTCGTTGGCCTAACATCCTACACCGATGGCAAAACTGAGCCGACGGCCGTATAACCCGGCTGCCGAACCCGTCAAGCTGCGCTAACGGCCCCGATCATTTGTCGTCGGCGTATAAAAAGGTCATCGGCCTATCTGGTTATTCCCGTAGTGTATATCCAATTCATAGAAGAAATATTACTACTTAGAGTGTCAAGTGGGATCCCATTAAAATCCCACTTCTAGTTCATTTGTCAAAATCTAATTTAAATTTTGAGCACTAGATTTTAGAAAATGAACTAGAAATGCAATTTTGGTGAGATCTCACTTGACATCCTAATACTACTCGCCTTTTGCTAGTAGCCAGCCTCATGAATTAGCTACACGGGTCAGGGTATCTTCATGGATCTTGAATTAGAAACGACTTCCGACCTCAGAGGAAAATGATATGTATTGTCCTATCGAGTATCGACCAATCTATCGAGTGGTGGCAAGTCTCCCACCTGTATCTTCCTCTAGCGAAGCGACGGGTTCGGCTCCTCCCCTCTGACGCTCTGCAGTTTCCTTGCTCCTCTCGCTATCTTTTGTTGCTCCTCGTGTGCACATAGACGGGAAAAGGCCCCGTCGTGGTTTGACCAAGATCTCAAAACAAAAGCTCTCCCCGCCTTTGAGCTTAGGTAAGGCATCAGAACTATGCCGAATGAGACAATGGGTACACAATTGCTGGATCTAGCGCGGGCAGGACTAACATGTCGCATTCGCTGTCCAAGAGCCTATGCAGCGAGGTCGGTGCTTCAAAATACATGTTAGTGATTTTTATAATTTTCGATGATGCATATGTTCATTCTACATGTCCGAACCTTATTTCTTTGCTTGCACATAGGCCCAAATATGTTGTGATGACTCTGATTGCTTGTCTGCTGCAATTGTTGTTTTCATGCTGCAAGTGTTTTCAGTGGTGTTGCAAGAGTTTGCTTTCATGCTGTAAATCCACGATAATCCTTCTCGGTGATTTGATGGGATCAAATTTGCAAATATCAAGATGCTTTGGAAATAAATATTGCGATAATATTGCAAATCTACAAACCATATAGCGCATGAGCTGGATATGCTGCAATGGCCAAACGGACTAGATCTCGTATTATTTAAAAGCTTAAGCGTGATGTCGACCCTGTATGCTGAGACCACTCCTAGCGCACGGTGCCATCAGCTGTTCGATGTTGGACAAAGAATCATCAGGTTCGTTTACCTCGGGTAGGAAACTGGGCTTTTTGTTACCGCTCGAACCCGTTTTCATGACATGGGAAACTTTAGTGAAACTCGATGGAGTGGAGCGTCCGAGGCAACACACTCCACCCTGCCCAAGAAAAAAAAGAGCTAGAAATCCTAGTGGATAATGCGTATGACGTTAAACACCACGACATGCATGGAACTGTTTTTTGCTACTCCTATGAAATATTTTAGTTTATCTAATTTGGTAAGCTAATGCTTTCGCTCCTATATATGCTATAGTTTAATTTCTTGGTAGAGGGTGACAAAAAGGTCACTTAGCACACGATCATGCACTTGCCAAATTCATCCGATATCTGCAATCTTTTAGCATCTCCATTTGTGACGACAATCTGCCTTACACACTTGCAGGCAAGCCGGCTGCTGGTATGAGATTCGCGCATATGAGTACTCCACATTTGTTCACATCATGTTTGACCTTATGCCTTTGGACTTCTCATATCTGAAGTTCTGAACCTTCTTAGGTTCAGCAACTTGCACAATCCCTTCGTTCAACGCAAATCAGGAAAACTGAGAATGGATTATCGAGTCACATGCACTGTATACTCTCCACTTAATTAGCCATGCTAGCAATCCGTTGCCGTCCACCTATCAATCTGTTTGTTCTCCACCCCTTCACTTCTTTGACCATCCGATCCTCCGTTATCCTTTTCGGGCAACCATAAATACCCAACATATCCGAGTAGTAGCAAAATCATCCTGTGGGTCTTCTTCTTCCTCGCTCTCTTTCTCTAACACCAATGGCTGAACCCTCTCTTCACACGTACCTCTTCTTCTGCAACGCGATCGCGCTGCTGCTCGTGTCCCCGTGCTTGGGGCTTGGGCTTGACACGGTGAGCGAGTTCCTCACCAGGGAGGAGGACACCATCGTCTTCAGCCTCATCGAGAGGGCCAAGCACCCGCTGAACCTGCCGGCCTACCAGGACCACGCGTGCTTCGGCCCCAGCAGTGGCCGCCGGCGCAACGATTCCTTCGCCGAGCTCTTCGTCAGGGAGTCCGAGGAGATCCAGGCCAAGGTGCGCCCGGCCACTAGTCCCATACGTTTTCATCACTCCATGACATGCGTGCATTATCTTTATCTGACGCTGGTAGGTTGTAAGCATTCGGTTCTTCTCTTGGTTACACTCGGTTGTCACTTGTCAACAGTTGTGGGTTGTCTAACATGTTTTAGACCAAGCTGAGCGTATGAAAGCTATGGTCAAACATTACAGTCTATGGGGAAGGTGTTGACTTTTGAAAACTAATATAAGCACCCCATAGTTATTTTAAATACTATGTTGTTTCAAACAAAAGTAGTTTTCCCTCCGTTCAGAAATAATTGAATTGGGATTGGCTAAATTCGGATGTATCTATACCCTAAAATGCATTAGATACGTTCGAATCTAGACAAACCCAAGTCAGTTATTTCTGAATGAAGAGAGTAATTATTTGTACCAAGATATATTCAATGAAAAATATAGTATTCCCTTCGACATGGAGTATGTATCTGCGTCTATTAATTTAGGATGGAGTGGGTAGTAATTAATATTTTCCCAGTCCTAAAACAAGTGACTTGTATTTGTCTAGATCCACATGTATCTATATACTTAAACACGTCTAGATACATGCGAATCTAGAGAAATTTACGTCACCTATTTTAAGGGACGGAGGGAGTATTAGTTTGACATTGTCTATGCTTGTAATTTTTTGTACATTTATGGTCAAACATAAAGAAAACTGACCGGCATAAATTCTTCTAAGGGAGAAATTAACTTGCAGTTTTCCAATAATTATGTTAGGTTTCGTTGACCATTCTTATTTAAATCTCGCTCGTGTATTACCTATCACCTAATTCTAGTACTCTCTCCGGTCTAGTTTATTAGGCATGCACGCAGTTTAAGAAAATCTTTGACCATCAATTTTGACCAATAAAATATGTAATATATGTCCCAAAAATATATCATTGGAAACTACTTTTGAAGATGAATCCAATGGTATAATTTTTATGACATATTATATAAAATTTGTTGATCAAAATTATTGGTCAACGTTGTCCTCAAACTATGTGCACGCCCTAATAAACCGGACCGGAGGGAGTAGTGTTTTGTTAAAATTACACACGTTTCGGACTACAGTTTTAACTAATGTAGTAATGTCCAATTTTAGGTGACTGAGATTGAAAAGGAACTCGGGGCAAATGCGAGTATGCAAAATATTTGACTTTTTTTTACGAGACCTTGTCAAGCGGGGAGCTCCCGCATTGCATTAAGGATAGTTGTTCATGTTAATAAAGGAAACCGGATCTTTTATTTAGCTTGGGTTTCACTATGGCTCAACCTTGACACTTCTAGTTGCTATTCTCTAGCAATTAGCTTTGTACATAACTTTCTTTTCATTTATTAAAAAAAAACAATGAGGAAACCCATTGTACAGCTTCAAAAAAAAAAGGGGAAACCGGATCCAAAGCAATACAAGACACGGTTAACCGATGAAAAACCACACACACCCGACTGGCAATCAAGTCACAGTCGTCCGAACTAGATACAAGAGTCCCTGTGCCCAAAACCATTTTGCTTTATGCAAAGACAATGCGAATGTATCTTGCGTTGGATTCAATTCACACTGTGACATATACTCCCTCCGTTTTAAAATATAAGATGTTTTAGGTTTGTAAAGCGAATGTATCTAGACTTGTTTTAGTGTGTAGATTCACTTCAAACATGAGTAAACCTATATATTAAAAGTAGTCTAGATACATTTGCTTCATAAAACTAAAACATCTTATATCTTGAAACGGAGGGAGTAGTAGCTATAACACATGTGGAGTTAGCTAGTTGTATTTTCTGGATGAAGGAACGTTACGGTTGTGCTTATACTGCCCTTAAGCAACCACACAACTGCACAAGTTGCGTGAATTGTGATCTCGAAGACATCGCCTCTAATTAAACCTGACCTGTTTCACGTGTCTATAGGCAGGAAGGTACCAAAGCCAGGAGGAGATCCCTTTCTTCCATTCCAGAGTGCCCTTCACACTGGCACCTCCATACAACTTCACAACCGTAAGCTCCCATGCATCCTCCTCCATTGCTCTGCAAATCGCTGCTACTTGGCACATACTCTGCGTCTTCTTACTAAAACCATGATATCGATCATGTTGCTGCGATTCAATCTAGGATCTACTTCCTGCGGCGGCATCCATTAACGTGAATGATGCCATATGGGACATATATTTCAACGAACTGCTCCCTCTGTTGGCCAAGAATGGAGACGATGGCAACTACGCTGTAACTGCTGCGTCAGATCTTGCATGTCTGCAGGTGCAAAGAAATGCCACATTGCATCATGCTCTTTTAAAAACAGATGATTCGGCCCAATTTTATGACTAGCATACCTCATCATTCTCGCAGGCGCTGTCGAGGAGGATCAATTATGGGAGGTATGTAGCAGAAGTGAAGTTCAGAGGAGACCGGCAAAGATACACATCTTTAATTAGCTCGAAGGTGCTTGATCGATCATTTTAATCTTGAATATTTATACCGGAGCTAACAACTGAGTTTTCCTATCAAATCATGAATAGTCATTAGAGTACGTGATTTGTGTAAGCCAAGTGCAATTTCTTGTTTTTATGCAGGACAAGGATGCTCTGATGACACTGTTGACATCTGAAGCCCAAGAAGATGTGGTGAAGAGGAGGGTAGAGAAGAAGGCCATGGTGTTTGGCCAAGATGTAACTTTGGATGGACCAACAGAAACCGGTGACAAGAACACTAGTCAATCCAGTTTTAAAGTTGCCCCCTCAGTAGTTTATAAACTGTATGACCAATGGGTGATCCCGTTGACCAAAAAGGTGGAGATCGAGTACCTTCTCCATCGCCTTGATTGAGCACAGCCTTTATCTAGCAAGCTAACCTATTTGTTCATGATTGTAAACATTTGTTACATATTTACGTGACCAAGTTTACATCGTATATATTGGTTAGCATTAGTGCATAAAATACTATGGGTCGGTATTGCCAACAGAAAGACAGTGCAAAGGATAGGCAAAATATGTTTTCATTTCTCATCTGCAAAGGGCAATGTAAGGCCATATAAGCTCCTCTCCATAAACTACTAAGTCTAGGAAGCCCAGGCCGGCAAGTCTTATAAAAGTTAGCCCAAAAGAGAAGAGGTCCTACAATTCCAACCCGCAACGTTAGGAGACCTGAAATATTGCAGAATCTGTGATTCTTCCTATTTTATCTTGCTTAAGTTCTGCGCTACATTCAACAACTGCGTCTCAATTGCACGCACCACTAAGCTTGGGCTTGCACGTTCTCCCGGTGCCTTCTGCCTCCGAGGTGGCTTTCCAGGTCAGATTGGGATGTGCAATTAGCACTGCAGATGCTGCACATCCATCTTGAGACAGGTTTCTGCGGCGCTATTTTTCCATACAGTTTAGCCTCAGCGCCCTTGCCTCCTCCTCGGAGAGCTTCTACGTTCTGCTGGTGCCTTCTGCCTCCGAGGTGGCTTTCCAGGTCAAATTGAGATGTGCAGTTAGCATTGCAGATGCTGCACATCCATCTTGAGACAGGTTTCTGGTTCCTGTCCGCAAGCTGGGGCACTTTTTCCCCATACAGTTTAGCTTTAGTCCCCTTGCCTTCTCCTGGGAGAGCTTCTATGTTCTCTTGGTGCCTTCTGCCTCCGAGGTGGCTTTCCAGGTCAGATGGAGATGTGCAATTAGCATTGCAGATGCTGCACATCCATCTCGAGACATTTTTCTGGCTCTTGTCCGCAAACTGCGGTGCTTTCTTTTCCTGCAGCTTCGCTTCAGTTCCATTGCCTCCTCCCTGTAAAGCTTCTATGTTCTCTTGGTGCCTTCTGCCTCTTAAGTGGTTCTCTAGATCTGTTTCAGAGTAGCATTTTGTGTCGCAGATGCTGCACATCAATGACAGAGTTTCTGCAGTCCGTTTCCTCTTCACCCCAGAGACTGCCTTCTGGCGCAGGTTAGCCTGCTTAATGGAGTTCTTATTAGCAAGGAAACATGGCATGAATAATCCTGTGACCAGCTTCAACATACAAATCCTAACGGTTAAGTACTAATGTTTACTGGAAATATATGGTATCAAATTTCAGTACCATGAAAGATGTGCATAGCTTAGAGTGGAATTCCACTGATGGACGTATTCTACATTAAATTCATTCTGCCTAGTTCTATTCTCTACCATTCAACTTATGCTGTGAAGAAATTGGTAACATATACAACTGGCAGATATATGTACTTCGCTGTACAGTTGAGTGTTTAAGCATAAATTGTCTGTAATCATGGTATTTGGAGCAGAGCATCTACAAGTTCTATGGCAATCTATACAACAAGGAGGTCCCATTTACCTAGAAGCAGCTATTCACTTCACATATATAACTGTTAAGATGACACCATATGCAAATCGCATTGCTTGTACAGAGCAAAGCAGATCCTAAATTTAGGTCGCGCTATTGCTAGCACTGTAGGACAAGACAAATATTACTGAGAAAAGGGTCTGAAATCCAGAAAAAGAACTACACCTACTCCCTTCGGTTTCCTAGAAGTTGTCATTTTGACTACTAGTATCTTTAACTTTTCAAAAAAAAAATCTCTTATCTTTAAAATTATTTAAATCAGAAACTTGAAAATGCTATACGTGAATTTGACTTGGAAAGTACTCTGACAGTATATGAAATGGAAAATAGTGCTCGCATTAGTGTTTTAAAGACCGTGTTGATATCCAAAAGGATAGCTTTTAGGGAACCAAATGGGCTATAATAAAGTACCAAGCATAACAAACTATTAAAGGTGTGGAATCTACGAACCATTGTAGCCTAGTTAGAACAAGGGTAACTATTTTGTGGAAATTGCACTGTGTACCATATATCTGTAACAAATGATGGGTTAAAACAGATTTATAAGTATGACCACATTACACATCTTAAAATCCTTCAAAATGCAGGTCGATCCACAGTCAAATATAATGATTTATACTGTACAATATGGTGGAAGGTGATATTTTCCAAAAATCTGGTTCAACTTGTCATCTTTAACAAATAAATGGTCTGAAACAGAATTTACTCCCTTTAGACGAAAGGCATACTAATTGTGTTGAAAGTCATAAGTAAAAACACTGGGAACTAAATTCTCTATACAGTATAGCATCAGTATATTGACCGTCAAACAATTCTAGAGCCTAGCTTCTCACATGGTCACTATTGTACGAACCAAAGGCAAATGCTTCACAATACAGATGACTCGTATAGATCAATCTATTGAATTCCATCACATGAAAAATACATAAAGAAAATTAATGGATGCTTAACAGCCATCCAGATAGTCATATAACAGATAATAAAAAATTCAGTACCGCTACAAGGTGGATTCCCACATGTTTAGAGAGTATAATGCATACTAAACTGGATTCAAGAAGCGAAAGCCTACAACATTTTAGCTGAGATATGAATGCTTCCAAAAGCACAACTAATATTTGGTGGGAAAGTAGCCTAATTTAAGTTAATGTGTAACACATGCGACTTAGCAACATAACACACTTTAACGTGGATGGGAACTAAATAATCTTGAAAATAGCAGCATCCCAGCTATATACAAAATATAGGCATAATGATGAAAAATTGTATAGGAGAATAAAATTGAACATGTAAGGGATAAGCAGCCGCTCACCCCAACGATTGGTGCATAGTCCTCGCTTGCCGTCCTGCGCCATGGGGGTTGATACCATTCCGTTATCCGATCTTTAATGTGCGGTCTCGACATTGATGCCTCTGCAAGTGACTGTGGCACGTCGAGTGGCTCACCATGTGGCAAAGGGGATGTGCCATGGTGGGGCGTTGTCGTCTGCCAGAACCTGGCACGGACATCACCGTACAAGCTGAGTTGACGCTGGAATTCAACTTCCAGCTCCCACCGCTTGGCAAGTTCGGCCAGAATGAATTGCTGGCGAATGGCCTCCTGCAAGAGCTCCTGGCGGAGTTCGTCTATCGTCATATGTGCTGCATCCCAAACGCGACAGCTGTTAATTTCTTCGATAAGCTGAAATTTCCAACTAATGTTGTACGAACACAAAATCCCTACCCACCACGCATTATTGATAACACAGATCTATCCAAACAGGTGCTTTTTTTTCTTCTATGCAAGAAATAGGACCTCGATCTTACCCGATAAAAATCTTTTAAAAAACAAATAATCAAAATCGTTTTACGCCCTAAAGACGAGGAGCTGTTCTTCCGTATCTAAGAAAAAATATGAGAAGAATGCAAGTGATGCCTATAACAGAGAAAAGGTTAAAATCCCCTTTCTTCTGAGGACAACAACAATCGAATGGCTCAAGTTCCAGGCACACAAACGAAGACAGAGAACTAGTTCCATATTTCCGTTACCGTCCGGAGAAGGGATGGGCAGGCCGTAGATGTCGTCGGCGTTGGCCGCAGCGGCGGCTCGGAGGGCGAAATCCATGGCTGGCTGGGACCAAGGATTTTGGCCTTTGGGAGTGAAAAGCGGGAGGAAGATGCTGAGCGTCCCCCGGACGATATAAGTTTTCCATCGTCCTAGTCCGTGCCTGACACGTGTCTTGTTTTTTCCCCACAGATCCCTTTTTGCTGCAAAACATCCCGCTTTTGCTACGTATGTTTCCGCTTTTGCTTCCGAAGCAAAAAAAACGGTTCGTTTTAGAAATAGAACGTCTCGCCGGAGATCTCGCCGGAGACCTCGTCGGAGACTATGCAGCAAAAAAATTGTGCTAATGTAGCAAAACTGACTTCGCTGGAAACATCGTCGAAAAAACTCGCAGGTGATTCTCGCCGGAGACCTTGTAACAAATAGTTGACATTGTTGTAGCAAAACCACAAATCGGTTGTAGCAACAAAATTCTTCTAATGTAGCAAAAAACCTACTTCGCCAGAGACATCGCCGGAGAATTTAGCCGGAAGACCTCGTCCGAGAACTTGTAGCAAAATTTTCATGGTATTGTAGCAAAACAAAAAAACAGAGATAGCAGAAAAAATGTATCAATGTAGCAAATTGAAGGCTAGCATTTTTAGCAACAACACCCAAGGTAGGTAGCAACGACGTCGGCCGTAGGTAGCAACAACCTCGCCCGTCGGTAGCACGAAGAAGCACGACGGGGCCCGGAAGCGCGGAGACGCGGCAGACGAAGTCGTCGTGCCCCATGGACTCGAACCAGAGCCAGAGCGCTAGCGCCCACCTCATGCTCTCGGCGTCCTGCGCCAGGTCCCGCACCAGACGATGCGGGCACTCCAAGCTGGAGGAGTAGGCGGCGGTCAAGCACTGCTGGGAGCGCTCCGAGCTGCTCGCGAGGAGGGGAAGAGAGAGGATTCATGGCTTCGCCCTCACGGTGATGCGGCTGGCGGAGGTGGAGGTGTCGAGGGAGACGACTGGGAAGGCGGAGGTAGGAGACGGCTGCGAGAGAGGAGCGGCTGGGAGGCGGCAATAGGTGGGTTGGGCGGCGCTGCCATGTGTTGGAGATGCGGGAGGTACGATGCGGGATGTGGAAGTCAACGGGATGAAACGTGTGGAGAGGAAGAGATAAGGAAGGAGGTGGGGGTCGATGTGTGGGCCCGTGGGATGCGTGAAGTGACCTGGAGACAGAAGACACAACACGCTCGATACCCGGACGATGGTTGCGTCGTATCGTCCGGGGGATCTCCATCATTTTCCAAAGCGGGAGGGGGTGGTTTCCCTCTCCTCTGAACACCTTGCGCCTAGTTCGCAGTTCGCACGCACGCGGACTCGTGTGGGACATCCTGCGGACGCCGGCTTGGCTTTCGACGCTTTGGTCCCCGTGCCTGCCCTGATCCTTGTTGCATCGGTTGCTACGACACAATTTATTTACTCTATTCGTTTAGAAATAAATGATTTTGTCTAGATTTAAATATACCTAGACTATTTTAATATATCTAGAAATAACTAACATTTATTTACTCCATTTTGTCTAGATTTAAATATATCTAGACTATTTTAATATATAGATATACTCGAATATATATAAATTTAAATCAGTTATTTCTAAATAGAGGGAGTATTTTCTTCTCAATTCCAAACATCCAATGTTTTTGTTTATCACTTCAAAAAAAAAATACTTTTAGCTAGAGCATCTCCAGTCGCTCCTAGCCATTTTTTTTTGGCGTGGCGCTAAAAATTTCTAACCAGCCTCGAAGAACCTATTTCTCGCCGATACGGACAAATTTCCATCTAGCCTATCCAAGACAAAGCATACCTCGCTCTATAGCCACACAAAGTAATTTTCCTCTTTCCACTTCCCTCTTTTTTTATCACACATATCCTCTCATCCTGTTCGTCCGCCATTGCAAGGTGATACTTGCATTTTGTATCATCATAATAGTCATATTGTAGTATAATACTAGTTTATATTGTCATTTGGCATTGTTATTTTTATATAATTTATGACCTTTTATACTAAGTCTCTTGCGTTGATATTTAATTTATAGGAGGCAGAAAACCTATTTTTTTTTTCATATTTTGCTGTTTCAGAGATTTTCTAGACACCAATTAATTTAATAAAAAAAACATGGAAGTTTTTCATCACGAGAAGGACAATAGGCCTTGGAAGCACACGAGAGGAGCCACGAGGGCCGAACGAGCCCAGGTGGCACAGGCCCACCTGTAGGTCACACCACCATAGGTCGTTTGGGCCTCGAGCGTCGCCTCAGCTCCCCTTTTTACAGACGGATTTGTATAGTCCAAAAATTTGCGCCATATTTTTCTCACGATTTACAAAGGTCGCGAGGGCGAGAGTCTTCTCCTACTCCGGGAGGGGGCAGATCCTGGTGCTCCGAGGCCTCCAAAGACAGGGGAAATCGAAGCCAACGTCATCACCACTCCTCCTTGGCGTAGGGGGGGGGGGGCTTCTCCATCATCTCCAAGATCAGCACCATCTCCATCTCGAAGATCCATCTCGTTTCCCTCGCAGTTTGTGATCTGTCTCGACCCTGAATATTGTTTTAGTGCCTTGTGCATGTTTTTGTTAGGTAACTTGTCATTATTTTATGGTGAATTTATAATTTCAGATTGTGTTGAAATATTTTTCTCAGCATTTAAAATTTTGGACTGCAAACTAGAAATTTTCCTATTCAAATTCTCAAGTTGATGACTAATATTTTTTAAGATACAGATTGTTCTTCCATAGTTTTAGTGAATATTTTGTTCTGCTCATATTGCATTTGCATAAAAAATTTAGTGGATCTTTCAACTTCTAAAATCCTATCTTCACTAGGCATTCCAGATCTACCATGATAAGTATTGCCATTATAAGGAGGATAAGACCTATAGTTATTATTACCATAAGCATTGTTGCCAAAATTATTATTCCTAATGAAGTTCACATCAACTTACTCTTGTTGAGCAACCAAAGAGGCTAAGGGAACATTATTTGGATCAATATGAGCTTTCCCATTAACAAGCATAGCCATGATAACATCAATTTTATCATTCAAGGAGGAGGTTTCTTTAATAGAATTTACCTTCTTACCATGTGGAGCTCTCTCAGTGCCATTCAGAATAGTTGACCATCATATTATCAAGGAGATTTGTTGCAACACCCAAAGTAATGGTCATAAAGGTACCTCCAGCAACAGAATCCAACAGATTTCTTGAAGAGAAGTTTAGTCCTGCATAAAAGGTTTGGATAATCATCCAAGCAATCAGTCTATGAGTGGGACAATTCTTTACCAAAGATTTCATTCTTTCCCAAACTTGAACAACATGTTCATTATCAAGTTGTTTAAGTTTTATTATTTCATTTCTCGTAGATATAATCTTAGCAAGAGAATAGTATTTTCCAATAAAAGCATCTTTGCACTTAATCCAAGAATCAATACTATTTCTAGGCAACAACAACAACCATTTTTTAGCTTTTCCTCTTAAGGAGAAAGGAAAAAATTTGAGCTTAATAATATCTCCATCTACATCCTTATATTTTTGCATCTCACAAAGTTCAACAAAGTTATTGAGGTGGACAGCAGTAGCATCAGAACTAGCACTAGAAAATTGCTCTTTCATCAAAAGATTCAACAAAGCAAGCTTAATTTTATAAAAGGTAGCATCAGGAGCAGGTGGAGCAATAGTTATAATCAGGAAATCATTGTTGTTTGTGCTAGTGAGGTCACACAATTTGGTGTTCTCAGCAGAATTCAATTTTGTAAAGGTGGAGCAAGCCAACAGCAGCAGCAACTAGAGTAGGAACTAATCTTTTTATGTTTTTATAAGAAAAGGCAAACCAAACGAAACTATATTTTTTTGGAAATTTTGATAAAAATAAGCAAGCAAAACAAGTCAAAAGAAACTAAGCAAAACAAAAACAAAGTAAAGAGAAAGGTTGTGAAGGACTCCCCTTGTGAAGCCGTCCTTAACTCCCCGGCAATGGTGCCAGAAAACGTCTTGATGCGGCTCAGATCACTGTAGAGCTTCGTTGGGAAACCCTAAGAGGAAGGTATGATGAGCACAGCAGTAAGTCTTTTCTCAGTAAGAAACCAAGGTTATCGAACCAGTAGGAGGAAGGAAACGACCCCAAGGTATTGCTAACAACTTGGAAACCTGCACAACGCAAACTCAAGACTTTGCCCCCACGAATAGTGAGGTTGTCAATCTCACCGGTTTGCTGAAAAACAAAGGATTAAACGTATGGTGTGGAAGGTAATGGTGGCTTGCAGAAAGTAAATAGTAACAGTGGAAGATGTATCAATGGTAAAGATTGGACCGAGGTCCACAGTTCACTAGAGGTGTTCTCCTTAAGATAAACAACATAACATGCTGGGTAAACAAATTACAGCGGGGCAATTGACAGGACAGAGCAAGGCATAACAATGCAATACTAGACATTCATGATCCTATGAGATTCGATTGGGCATTACAAAAATATACATAGATCGCCATCCAACTGCATCTATGACTAGTAATCCACCTTCAAGTTATCATCTGAACCCCCTCCAGTATTAAGTTGAAAGCAACAGATAACTGCTTTAAGCAATGTGTGTAAATTAAACAATACAATTGTTCCATCAACAAGAGATTGTTGTTTTCTCCCTATTAGCAACAACACATCTACAACCTTAGAGATTTCTATCACTTCCCCAGATTCAATAAAGGCATGAACCCACTATCGAGCATAAATACTCCCTCTTTGGAGTCACTAGCATCTACTTGGCCAAGATAGCTACTAGAAACGGAGAGCATGCAAGATATCAAACAACACAGACATGATAGAATCAGTAAGATAGAACCATTAATCAATATAACATAGTAATCTCAATATCCATCGGATCCCCGCAAACACAGCATGCATGATTACGATTAGATGATCTTGATCATGAACGGAGCTCACAAGATCTAGAAATGGTAGCACAAAGGAGGACAAACAACCATCTAGCTACTGTATGGACCCATAGTCCAAGGTGAAACTACTCACGCATCATACCGGAGGCTGGCATGGTGATGAAGAAGGCCTCCGGGATGATCTCTCCCCTCCAGCAGGGTGCCGGGAAGAGCTTCAGATCCTCCCGATCTAGGTACGATGGTGGCGGCGGCTACAGACTGTTTCGTGGAGACCTGATCGGGTACTTAGGGTTTTGGCATCGGGGGCTTCTTATAGGCGAAGAGATGAGGCAGCAGGCGGCCAGGGGGGCCCACACCCTGTCCAGGCATGGCCTAGGGTGGTCCCGCGCGTGGGGGGGTGCGGCCACCCCGTGGCTCCCCTCCGGTCGCCCTTCGGTCTCTATGTTCGTCTCGATGAAATAATTACTTTGGCTTTTGTCCCGTCCAATTCCGAGAAAATTTCTTTACTAGCTTTTCTGAAACCAAAAACAATAGAACAACAGAAACTGGCTCTGTGGCAACTTGTTAATAGGTTAGTCCCAGAAAATGTATAAAAATACCTCAAAGTGTAGACAAAGCATATCAAAGTGGATACTAAACAAGCATGGAACATCAAAAATTATAGATACATTTACGACGTATCAGGAACCTGACTCGACATGACTAGCAGATGTAGGGGATGTAGGTTGGTATGGGTTTGTCCTGAGGGCTTAGGGTTATGCTTCTGAAAGGTTTCGTCTTAGTTTTCTCCCTACCATGGCACAAAATGAGTGTAATGGTAAGAGCGGGTTGACTGGGTCATGCGGGTAAAGTGTACAACCCCTGCAGGGTGTCTAAACTAAGTACTTAGCCGTATCACCGGTTATGGACAATTATGAGCAACTGGGCCTAGAACTGTTTGGAAGATCTCACTCATCCCAATTTCTTAATTGCTAAAACTTGATGGGTGAACATGGGTTTAGGATCATACGAAAGCTAAACTGTCTTGTTTCTACATGGGTTTATGCTGGTATGTACTTAGAAGATTGTTTTGAACAAAGAAAAGTATTTTGAATGTAGGGAAAAGTTATGTTTCTTTTAGCAAATGAGCTTGAACTCCACTTAGCCAAATATGCATATAGTTGCTAGATCCTTTTTACTCATTAGTTCTACTTGCCAATACATTCAAAGTATTGACTATTCATGGCTGCAACGTTTCATGTTGCAGGTTGTTCCGTTTTTGAGTGATCGTTCATAGGTCACGAGACTCCACTCAATAATTGTTTGCCTGTGGCACATTAGAAGGATGGAGATCTACCTTGTATATGTTTCCGCTATGTACTTGAATAAATAATGTAAATTCTGGATCATATTCGTTATATTTATGATGCACGGTTATATTTGCTATCATTTTGTACTGTGTGTGCTAGTGAACGGATCCAAGGATTAAAACTATACACAGGAACTCATCCTTATCAGGAGAGGGTGTTACACACGGCGGCAGGCTCTCTCATTCTCAAACATATAAGTTGTCATGGTTTGTTCTCGGTGGGAAGGATGCTTGTCACTAGCCATGGAGGAAGGAGGAGAAGTTTTTTCTGAAGCTATAGAGGGAGGATTGACAAAGTGCAGGAGGCCAAGACCTAACGAGCGATATTTAAGGAAGAAGGAAAAGTGGAAGCCATGCCAGTTCCTGGGACAAGGACACCGCATCGTTGGATGGAAATCGAAGAGTAGGCGAGTTCTTATAGGAAGTTATACCCTAGGAAACAACCACTTAACAAGATATGCAAAAGTGTTCTAAGTTCACACTCGATATGTCCCATCTGATGTCACTCGTGGGAAGGAATATCATTATAATCACCACCTACAATTTCACCGATCGGAATGGATTCTCACATAGTAGAAGGCATCTCGAAGGCATCAGTTACCAACAGGAGCACCCCTAGCATTCAGATCCATGTCCTCACGACCGCACACATGAAAGACTTCATTTTATCTCAGAGACCTACTCAGTTCAGGAACATAATTCAATGACTACCAATGTCATCTCTTTCTTCATGGTAAACCAGACATCAACCCCATTATAACCTAATCACGTCAAGATGAGTCCACATGCAGCGTCTCATATATACCAGGTGGCACAAGGATACCCGAGCGACCTCCCATGTCGGTGCTCCACCTTCAGACCTCCTTGGGTCATTAGAGGTATTTTGCACCCTTGCAAGTGACATATTTTCCCTCTTTTGTTAACATATTTTCAAGACCTTATTGTAAGCCCATTACCTTGGACATCTAAGATGAAAGAAGTTGCCAGAACTTTCGTGAAGATGAGGACGCTTGGAGGAGTGCCTCTTCAGGCTGTTGGTATACACTAGGTATATCTTTCCTTAGGTATCTAGCGTTCGCCAGACCTGCCTCGTCCTGGTCACTAAAGTCATTGATCTCATCAGTCGAAGGTTAAAGCAAGATCTAGGATAAATTTGGTGAAGGAATACTATCTTATCAAAGGTACTAATCATCAGGATCATGTTGGTGATGTGTGGATTTGGGCCTGTATTTTACATAGGACCTCATCCACATTCCTACCCATGAATGTTGGAGATATGCCCTAGAGGCAATAATAGAAGTAGTTATTATTATATCTTTGTGTTTATGATAAATGTTTACATTCATGCTATAATAGTATTAACCGGAAACATTAATACTTGTGTGATTTTTAAATTAAATTAGAGTCCCTAGTAAAGCCTCTTTGTAATACTAGTTTGTTGGTTAATAGATGATCGTGGTTTACCGATCATGAACATAGAGATGTTGTTAACAATAAGATCATATCATTAGGAGAATGGTATGATGGACATACTCCTATAGATAAGCGTAGCATAAAGATCAAGTCATTTTAATATTTCAATTGCTATAAGCTTTCTGATACATAGTAACCTAATTCCTTCGACCATGAGATCATGCTAATCACCATCACCGGAAGGATGCTTTGATGACATCAAACACCACACCGTAACTGGGTGGCTATAAAGGTGGCATTGAGTGTTCGGAAAGTATGGGTTGAGGCACATGGATCAAGAGCGGGATTTGTCCATCCATATGACGGATAGATATAATCTGGGCCCTCTCGGTGGAAAGTCATCCAATTAGCTTGCAAGCATGTGACTGGCTCACAAGGGATCACATATCACGGGAACGAGAAAAGAGTACTTATCGGTAACAAGGTTGAACTAGGTATGCAGAGATACCGACGATCAAAACCTCGGATAAAGTAAACTATCGTGAGACAAAGGGAACTACCGTATGTAAGTGGTTCATTCGATCGCAAAGTAATCGTAGAAATATGTGGGATCCATATGAATTTCCAGATTCCTCTATTGGTTATTGATCGGAGAAGTGTCTCGGTCATGTCCGCATAATTCATGAACCGTAGGGAGACACACTTAAGGATTCGATGTTGTGTAGTTATGGAATGATGAGTAAGAGACAGAATGCTGTTCGGAGTCTCGGATGGGATCCGGGATATCACGAGGAGATCCGGAATGGTTCGGAGAATAAGATTCATATAAGTAAAGTCATGTGTCGGAGTTCGGAAATGATTCCGGTGTTTTCACCAGGAATGTTCTAGAAGGGTCTGGAAGGTCCGGCACTCCGGAAGGGGAAGGGTACATGGATGTGTCATGACAATGTGGAATGGTTGCATCATGCACTAGGCACTTGGCTGGGCAATATGAAGAGAGAAATCAAATTCAAGTTTGAAAGTCAAACGCCAATTTGAAAAGTCAAATCCAAACATTGCTTGGTGGAGGGAGAGTAGCAAATCTACCTAGGGTAGGAGTCCCACTCCCTCCACCCGCCGGCCAAGGAGGAGGAGTTGGAGGAGGACTCCATCCTACCAAACCGCCTCCCCCACCTATATAAGGAGGGGTAGGGCGCCCCCTACCCCTCACACCCAAAACCCTAGCTCCTAGGCGCCACCACCTCCAAGTGCTGACGCCGCCAGGGCCTCCTCCAAGTCGCCGACTTGGGGCTTCCCCAAGCCCTAGCCGCCGGCCACACCACCCCCCTTTGGTGCCTCTAAACCATAGATCGCCAAGGCCCTCTCTCACTCCACCATACTCGCTCCGGATTAAGGCGAAGCCCTGCAGGATCTCCCCTCTTCTTCCGACACCACGCCGTCGTGCTGCCGGAATCACGAGGAGAGTGCTACAACCTCTGCTGCCTGCTGGAACAAGGGAGAGGAAGGTCTTCATCGAGTACCGAACGTGTGACCGACTGCGGAAGCGCTGCCGGAACACAGCGCCGGAAGGATCGTCTACGCGATCTTGAGATCGACAAGTGTACGACTACATCACCCACGAGAATCTTCTCTCGTTAACCGCTTTGGAATCTTCGAGGGTGAGTTCTTCTATCGACTCGTTGCTACAATCTAGTAGATATATCTTGGCTTGTTTGTGTGCATGCGGTAGAATTTTTTTGTTTTCCATGCTACGAACCCCTACAGTGGTATCAGAGTCGTGTCTATATGTAGATCTGTTGCACGAGTAGAACACAATGGTCATTGTGGGCGGTGGTGCTTTTATTATCAATTGCTTTTTGTATACTTTGCATCTTGAGGTATGATGGGATGAAGCGGCCTGGGCTAACCTTACATGACATCGTTCATGAGACTTGATCCACGCTCAACATGCAACTTGTATTGTATAAGTGGATTTGCGGGTGTTTGTCTCTCCCATCATAGTATAGATTCAATTTACAACGGGCACTTGATAGTTCAAGCATCAACGTTGTGGTTCTTGTTCGTAAGTTAGAACGACACTTATTGAAAGCCCCAAACCACGTAAAATATGCAAAGAAAATTAGAGGCGTCTAACTTTGTTTTGCAGGGGTGTGATGTGATGTGATATGGCTATGATTGTGATTATATATGATGTATGCAATGTTCCTTATTGTAAGTTGGCAACCGGCAGGAGCCATATGGTTGTCTTTAAATTCTGTTAAGACATGCATGTCTATTCAAAGTAGTTGTAATAGTTGAAGCTGGTGGACGACAACCATGAAACAACGCCATTGACCTTGACGCCATACCGGTGATGATGGAGATCATGTTTGTGCTTGAAGATGGAGATCGGAAGCACAAGAAGAAAGGTCATATCATATCACATATTATGAATTGCATGTGATGTTAATCCTTTTATGCATCTTGTATTGCTTAGATCACGACGGTAGCATTATAAGATGATCTCTCAAGCACACAAATTTCAAGTTTTAAAGTGTTCATCCTTAGTAAGCACCGTTGCTATAGCTCGTTGAAAGAACATGTTGGGCCCCCATGTGTGGCCCCCATGTTGATCTCTTACGTTGTGAGAGGTTCCGGTTGCTACCGACAAGTGCACCGATAGTGGAAGCGTGGATCGATCCCGTTGGGGTGAGATTCACCGGAGAATAAGGGAGGCCTTTTGTGGCGTTGGTGGTTTGATACCACCCCCTCTCCAAACGAGACGTACTCCATGTTGGGAGGAACTCGGTAAAATATCGGTGTCCCCGCATGCCTCGGTTATCTCTATACCCGAGCTCTTTACTTATGCACTTTACATTATGATAGCCTTCGTGCTTGAAGTGATATATATCTTGCCATCACTTTGTTGCTTATATTGCTTAGAATAAGTTGTTGGTACACATAGGTGAACCTTAGTTTTCTAGGTTGTGCTTAACAAAGTAAAAACTAGTTTTATTCCGCCTCTGTTGAGCCACTCTAGAAAAAGTTTTATTCGCCTATTCACCCCCCCTCTAGGCGACATCCGTATCCTTTCACTCGTTGCTTAGAAGAACCACGTGATGATCGGGTGTGCTAGATTCTGCGAGTGTATACAACGTGAGCAAGCCAGATTTGCTCATGCGGAAGCTAAGGTTTGATCTTGACGAGCCTAGCATGTACAAACATGGTCTCGGAACACGGATCACCGAAAGGTAAAGCATGAGTCATATAGTAGATATGATGAACATGTTGATTGTTCGCCATTGAAGCTACATCAACTCACGTGATGATCGGTTTTGATGTGGTGGATTTGGTTCGTGTGATCACTAAAACAATTTGAGGGATATTATTTTGAGTGCGAGTTCACCTAGATTAATTTAACTATTAATTAGAACTCAATTTGTCATAAACTTAGTCTAAACTATTGCAAATATGTTGTAGATCAATGGCGGCCCCTACCATCAATTTTAATGCGTTCCTAGAGAAAGAAAAGTTGAAAAACAATGGAAGCAACTTCGTGGATTGGTTCCGCAATTTGAGGATTGTCCTCAATGCTGGTAATTTGACCTATGTGCTGGATGCACCGCTGGGTGACCCGCCTGTAGCTACTGCTACCGATAAAGTAAAGAGTGTTTACCTCACTTGGAAGAATCAGTACTCCACAGTTCAGTGTGCTATCTTGTATGGTTTGGAATCGGAGCTTCAGAAAAGGTTTGAGAACCATGACCCACATGATATTGTCCGTGAACTCAAAATGATATTTGAGGCTCACACGGCATATGAGAGTTATGAGGCTTCTGAGAAGTTCTTTAACTGCAAGATGGAAGAGGGCAGCTCCGTTAGTGAGAACATGCTTAAGATGTCTGGGCACGCAAATAAACTCCAAAGTTTGGGTATAGTGATTCCTAATTCTTTGGGGATTCACCGTGTCCTCCAATCACTACCACCAAGTTACAAGAACTTTGTGATGAACTACAATATGCAAAACATGAACAAGACGTTGCCAGAACTCTTCTCCATGTTGAAATCTGCAGAAGTGGAGATCAAGAAAGAGCACCAAGTGTTGTTGGTCAATAATACCACCAAATTCAAGAAGCAAGGCAAGTCTAAGCAAAAGGGAAACTTCAATAAGGGCGGTAAGAAAGTTGCCGCGCCGGCGAAGAAGACCAAGGCTGGGCCTAAGCCTGATACTGAGTGCTTTTACTACAAGGGAGAAGGTCACTAGAAGCGGAATTGCCCAAAGTACTAGGCGGATTTGAAGAATGGCAACATCAAGAAGAAAGGTATATCCGATATACATGTTATTGATCTGTATCTCACTAGTACTCGTAGTAGTGCCTGAGTATTTGATACTGGTTCGGTTGCTCATATTTGTAACTCGAAACAGGTGCTACAGAATAAACGGAAGCTGGCGAAGAACAAGGTGACGATGCGCGTAGGAAATGGATCAAAGGTTGATGTGATCGCGGTCGGCACGCTACCTCTTCATCTACCATCAGGATTAGTTTTATACTTAAATAATTGTTATTTGGTGCATGCGTTGAGCATGAACATTATATCTGGATCATGTTTATTGCGAGACGGTTACTTGTTTAAGTCCGAGAATAATGGTTGTTCGATTTATATGAGTAATATGTTTTATGCACATGCACCTTTGATAGATGGTCTATTCTTATTGAATCTCGATTGTGGAAATACACATATTAATAACATTGAAGCTAAACGTTTGAAATTGAGCGATGACTCGACCTGTATGTGGCACTGTCATCTTGGTCATATTGGAGTGAAGCGCATGAAGAAACTCCATTCCGATGGACTTCTTGAATCACTTGATTTCGAATCACTTGAAAGATGCGAAGAATGTCTAATGGGTAAAATGACTAAGACTCCTTTTTTTGGTATGATGGAGCGAGCTACGGACTTATTGGAAATCATACATACCGATGTGTGTGGCCTAATGAGTGTAGCATCGCGCGGTGGTTATCGTTATGTTCTTACCTTCACGGATGACTTGAGTAGATATGGGTATATCTATTTCATGAAACATAAGTCCGAAACTTTCGAGAAGTTTAAGGAATTTCAAAGTGAGGTAGAGAATCAACATAACAAGAAGATTAAATTTCTGCGATCTGATCGTGGAGGTGAATATCTGAGTTACGAGTTTGGCGAGCATTTAAAGAAATGCGGAATACTTTCACAATTGACACCGCTGGGAACACCACAGCGTAATGGTGTGTCTGAACGTCGTAATCGAACTCTCTTAGATATGGTTCGTTCTATGATGTCACTTACAGATTTACCGCTGTCGTTTTGGGGTTATGCATTAGAAACACCCGGATTCACTTTAAATAGGGTACCATCTAAATCTATTGAAACGACACCGTATGAATTATGGTTTGGAAAGAAACCTAAATTGTCATTCCTTAAAGTTTGGGGTTGCGAAGCTTATGTAAAGAAGTTACAGCCGGACAAGCTTGAACCCAAAGAGGAAAAATGCGTCTTCATAGGATACCCGAAGGAAACTATTGGGTATACCTTCTATCATTGATCCGAAGGCAAAATCTTCGTTGCCAAGAATGGATCCTTTCTAGAGAAAGAATTTCTCTCAAAAGATATGACTGGAAGGAAAGTAGAACTCGACGAGGTTGTTGAACCTTCTCTCGAACTTGCAAGTAGAGCAGCACCGGAAGCAGTTCTTGTGGCGCCTACACCAATAAGAGAGGAAGCCAATGATGTTGATCATGAAACTTTGGTTGAAGTAACTACAGAACCTCGCAGGTCAACGAGAACTCGTACCACTCCTGATTGTTATGATCCCGTTATGAGTGTCATGTTGGTGGACAACACCGATGACCCTGCGACAATATGAAGAAGCGATGATGAGCCCAGATTCCAATAAATGGCAAGAAGCCATGAAATCCGAGATTGGATCCATGTACGAAAACCAAGTATGGACTTTGGTGGACTTACCGGATGGCCGGAAGGCTGTCGAGAACAAATGGATATTCAAGAAGAAAACAGATGCTGATGGTAATGTTACTGTCTATAAAGCTCGACTTGTCGCAAAAGGCTTTCGACAAATTCAAGGAGTTGACTACGATGAGACTTTCTCACCGGTAGCGAAGCTAAAGTCTGTGAGGATTATGTTATCAATCGCTGCATATTATGATTATGATATATGGCAGATGGATGTCAAAACAGCTTTCCTCAATAGAGACATTGATGAAGAGTTGTATATGATGCAACCCAAAGGTTTTGTCAAGGTATGCAAACTTCAACGGTCCATATATGGATTGAAGCAAGCATCCTGAAGTTGGAATCAACATTTTGATAAGGTAATCAAAAGTTTTGGTTTTATACAAACTTATGGAGAAGCTTGTATTTACAAGAAAGTGAGTGGGAGCTCTGTAGCATTCTTAATACTATATGTAGATGACATATTGTTGATTGGGAATGATGTAGACCTTCTTAATAGTGTCAAGGATTATTTGAATAATAGTTTTTCAATGAAAGATCTTGGCGAAGCAGCTTACATATTAGGCATAAAGATTTATAGAGATAGATCGAGACGCCTAATATCATTGTCATAAAGTACATATTTGGACAAAGTTCTAAAGAGGTTTGGAATGGAAGATAGCAAGAAAGGGTTCTTGCCCATGTTGCCCAATACGACCTTGAGTAAAACTCAAAGTCCAGCAACGGCAGAAGATAGAGAAAGGATGAGTAAGACTCCCTATGCCTCAGCCATAGGATCTCTAATGTATGCCATGCTATGTACCAGACCCGACATTGCATATGCTGTTAGTTTGACTAGCAGATATCAAAGTGATCCAGGAGTGGATCATTGGACAGCGGTCAAAAACATCCTTAAGTACTTGAGAAGAACTAAGGATATGGTTCTTTCTTATGGAGGTGATAAGCAGCTCGTTGTTAATGGTTACACCGATGCTAGTTGGAACACCAACCCGGATGATTCTAAATCTTAATCTAGATACGTATTTACTTTGAATGGTGCAGCAGTTAGCTGGAGGAGTGCAAAGCAAAGCGTTGTAGCGAGATCTTCAACTGAATCGGAATACATAGCTGCTTCGGAGGCTTCACAAGAGGCGATATGGATGAAAGAGTTCATTACAGAGCTCGGTGTGGTTCCAAGTGTGCTGGACCCAATGTCTATCTATTGTGATAACATGGGCGCCATAGCCAATACGCAAGAACCAAGGTCACACAAGAAGCTGAAGCACATCAAGCTACATTTTGACGCTATTCGAGAACATGTCCAAGATGGTGATATAAAGATTTGCAAAGTACACACAGATCTGAATGTGGCGGATCCGTTGACTAAACCTCTCCCGAGGGCAAAACATGACCAACACCAAACCGCCATGGGTGTTCGGTATATTACCATGTAATCTAGATTAGTTGACTCTAGTGCAAGTGGGAGACTGTTGGAGATATGCACTAGAGGCAATAATAAAAGTAGTTATTATTATATCTTTGTGTTTATGATAAATGTTTACATTCACTCTATAATAGTATTAACCGGAAACATTAATACTTGTGTGATTTGTAAATTAAATTAGAGTCCCTAGTAAAGCCTCTTTGTAATACTAGCTTGTTGGTTAATAGATGATCGTGGTTTCCCGATCGTGAACATAGAGATGTTGTTAACAACAAGATCATATCATTAGGAGAATGGTATGATGGACATACTCCTATAGATAAGCGTAGCATAAAGATCAAGTCATTTTAATAGTTCAATTGCTATAAGCTTTCTGATACATAGTAACCTAATTCCTTCGACCATGAGATCATGCTAATCACCATCACCGGAAGGATGCTTTGATGACATCAAACACCACACCGTAACTGGGTGGCTATAAAGGTGGCATTGAGTGTTCGGAAAGTATGGGTTGAGGCACATGGATCAAGAGTGGGATTTGTCCATCCATATGACGGATAGATATACTCTGGGCCCTCTCGATGGAATTTCATCCAATTAGCTTGCAAGCATGTGACTGGCTCACAAGGGATCACATATCACAGGAACGAGAAAAGAGTACTTATCGGTAACGAGGTTGAACTAGGTATACAGAGATACCGATGATCAAAACCTCGGATAAAGTAAACTATCGTGAGACAAAGGGAAATTGGTATCGTATGTGAGTGGTTCATTCGATCGCAAAGTAATCGTAGAAATATGTGGGAGCCATATGAATTTCCAGATTCCTCTATTGGTTATTTATCAGAGAAGTGTCTCGGTCATGTCCGCATAATTCACGAACCGTAGGGAGACACACTTAAGGATTCGATGTTGTTGTGTAGTTATGGAATGATGAGTAAGAGACCGAATGTTGTTCGGAGTCTCGGATGGGATCCGGGATATCACGAGGATATCCAGAATGGTCCGGAGAATAAGATTCATATAAGGAAAGTCCTGTTTCGGAGTTCGGAAATGATTCCGGTGTTTTCACCAGGAATGTTCTAGAAGGGTCTGAAAGGTCCGGCACTCCGGAAGGGGAAGGGTACATGGATGTGTCATGAAAATGTGGAATGGTTGCATCATGTACTAGGTCACTTGTCTAGGCAATATGAAGAGAGAAATCAAATTCAAGTTTGAAAGTCAAACACCAATTTAAAAAGTCAAATCCGAACATTGCTTGGTGGAGGGAGAGTAGGAAACCTACCTAGGGTAGGAGTCCCACTCCCTCCACCCGCCGGCCAAGGAGGAGGAGTTGGAGGAGGACTCCCTCCTCCCAAACCGCCTCCCCCCACCTATATAAGGAGGGGTAGGGCGCCCCTACCCCTCACACCCAAAACCCTAGCTCCTAGGCGCCACCACCTCCAAGTGCCGCCGCCAGGGCCTCCTCCAAGTCGCCGACTTGGGGCTTTCCAAGCCCTAGCCGCCGGCCACACCACCCCCCTTTGGTGCCTCTAAACTGTAGATCGCCAAGGCCCTCTTTTACTCCACCATACTCGCTCCGTCTTAAGGCGAAGCCCTGCGGGATCTCCCCTCTTCTTCCGACACCACGCCGTCGTGCTGCCAGAATCACGAGGAGAGTGCTACAACCTCTGCTGCCTACTGGAACAATGGATAGGAAGGTCTTCATCGAGTACCGAATGTGTGACCGACTGCGGAAGCACTGCCGGAACGCAACGCCGGAAGGATCGTCTACGCGATCTTGAGATCGGCAAGTGTACGACTACATCACCCACGAGAATTTGCTCTCGTTAACCGCTTTGGAATCTTCGAGGATGAGTTCTTCTATCGACTCGTTGCTACAATCTAGTAGATAGATCTTGGCTTGTTTGCGTGCATGCGGTAGAATTTTTTTGTTTTCCATGTTGTGAACCCCTACAAACCTAGAGGCCCACATCCTGAAGTTCTCAACCGATCTCACCTACGGGGCTCCAAGACAACTGAAGAATCCCAAAGACCAGACATATATCCAAGAGAGATCGAATATCAACTTAACGTGTAAGACAAGATGAAAACCTGTCGTGACCAAGGAAGACTCTTACACCGACAACTATATATAAAGACGTTACCTAAATATGACACACCATACTCGCCCATGATAAAGCCATTATCCTTAGTCATAATCCCTAGATTCATATTTTCGTCGGGTACTGTTATAAACCCATCAAGATCCATCATGTAAACCCCTTGTAACATCTCTCTATCACCCTATGAATAAAGTCTAAGGGAATCCTATCCATTACACCAATATCTTAGTCTTTAAGATCCAAACCTGCTGACCATACCGAACAAATAACTCTATTTCAATCTCCAGAAATGAGACTACTATCGGATCATGAAAACCATCCTTCATCAATACCACACCCTACACCAAATCCAACAAAAAACATTGGATCCCAAACCTAGCCAATATTGGATTACAAAAAAGGTTGTCATCGTGGGGAGCGAGGATGCCGTCAAGATGCGGCCACACCATACCTACCGACGCGGTCTATGTCGTGGACAGTGGGGTCGCCAGATCTAGAGTCAGAGGAGTAGGTCGTGGCAACCGACGCCATGCTTTGGCGGTCTGCTTGACGCCGGACTATCCCCCACGATGCTCGCGCTCTGGCCGCCACCTCACAGTTCGGGTCGGGATCTCTCGCTCATGGTGGCCGAGGCTCCCTATCACACTCGCGGTGGCCGTAGCTCCCCCTCGCGCTCTCACGATCTCGTCCCCTTTCTTAGGATCCGGAGAGAGAGATAGAGTAGAAATCCATGAAAGTGAAAAGAGAGTCACACATCGGGTAGAGATATTTCCATGCCTATGGTTGTTGGGTACACTTGGGGAGAAGCAGGAGGTGTTTGGTTTCCAGCCATAGTTTGAAAATTTGGCATATATTTGGTTGTTTCCACATTTTAAGAGTATCACGCTTTATTATTTGTAGGGTCCATCCATTATAGAGTTATTTTTTGCCAACTTTTGCCATACACTGTGACTCCCAACTTTTAGCCACACTTACCAAACTTAGGCTTAGAGCACCTACACTCCTTCGGCGTTCTCAAACCAAAATCCGGCACTATCTATGTAACTTTCGGTCTAAGAACGACCAGTTTCTAACTCGTGTTCTCAGGCCGAATTCTCGGGTTTGGCCAAATTTCAATCAAACTCGGCAAAATTTAGACGAATATAAGCGATTTCATTAATATTGGGCGAGTTCGTATATATATTACATTAAATTCGGGCAATTTTGACTTCATTAGGCTAAAAAAACTAAAAAAACTTAGAAACACTATTGGATGCCGATGCCGATGCCGCCGGACGCCGCTCACATGCCAAAGTTACGGTAAAAGACTGTGTAGTCGGGGTCCGCCTTGCCATTTTTGTCGTTGCTCGGCGACTACTGGGGGTGCGAGCTGCCCTGTTCGGCATCGCCGTACCGCCATGGCTGGGATGAGGGACCGTCGTTGTCGTTGTCGAGGACGATGAGCGGCGTCTCGTGGTAGGAGATCTCGCAACGAGACCTACGGGCGGCCTCGCGCTCGGCCTCCTTCTGGTGGCGCCGAACACAGTTGGCCTCCTCATGCTCCCAGTCGGCTCTTGGCCAGGCGCATGTGTCTGGCTCTGGCATCGACGACACGTCGTTGATGGAGCGCTCCATCACGCTCTTGATTGCGAAGGAGTCCTCGTCGACGGGGACCGCCCAGTCCGCCGACTCTGGCTTTGGCGGGCGAAGGCGAAGACGGCCGGTCGACGGTGATGGCGCGCGGCCTTCGTTAATGACAAGGCCGCATGAGCGCGTCCTCGGTGGAGAGCGCATTGGCGTCTCGGCCTCCCGCTTCACGGGTCGCAGTGCCTCGCCGCTGGCTCGCGGCGACTGTGCCGGCGCAGAGCCAGACGAGCGCGAGGCCGAGACTGCGGAGGACGAGGAACTAAGGCTTCCCATCCTCATGGACCAGTTCGTCGCCGCGTCGTGCCTCGCCCTCACCGTGGGCGGCAGGCACACTCCACCAACAACGGTGCGCCGCCGTGTTGTTGCGCTTCGGCGGCGTGCCGGGAGGGCCGTTGTGGGCGGCGGGCTCCCGATGCCGGAGCTCTGCATTGAACTGGTCCCAGTAAACAAGGTTACCGGGGTATTCAGCGATGTCGGATCCTCCATCGCCGCGATGGCGGCCTAGATCTCCCCGACCGTCTCGTCGTCCCGAGGCACCGGCGGCACCAACACGCTGTCGGCCCTAAGCTTCCAGTTGGATGGGCAACGGAAGTCGGGCGACGCCATGTAGCCAGCGTCGTGCAGCAGTCGGGCCTCCCACGGCTGGAGGGTACACCGGCCGAAGCCGTTCGCCGCCCCGGGGTCGCCTGGGTACCTCTCCGCCATTGCTTTCGCCGAGAGCTTCTTCTTCTCGCCATAGCTGGAGTTCATAGCTAGGAGAATGAAGAGGCTCGAGAGTGTGGGCTGTGAGCCGGCGAGAGCGCCGACTTTTGTAGCCTAATGCCTTGTTTTGTACTAGAGGTTTTGAGATAATTGGTAGGGTTAATCCCCACAGTCACCCACTCAAAACTCTTCTATCCTATCTCGGCTAGTGCATGTCAAAGCTATATTAGAACAACGGGAGAAAGGAAGAATATTCTAGAGCAACGACATGGAAAAAAAAGGAGGCGGTTCTTCTAGCTACTTGCCCAGCTGGACAAGAAACTACACGAGAAGCC
Organism: Avena atlantica; assembly: GCA_910589765.1. NCBI lineage: Eukaryota > Viridiplantae > Streptophyta > Magnoliopsida > Poales > Poaceae > Avena > Avena atlantica. The sequence continues at coordinate 167,226,465 of OU342739.1, read as the reverse complement.
AGAATATCACCATGGCGCGGCAGCAAGAAACCATTAATCGAAGTGAGGGTTGCTCACGCGTTGACCTGACCTGAAAAAAAAGACGAGTAGTGTTTCTCTCTCTGCTGCTCGGTGCTCATCTGCAGCGACTATCGTGATTGGGACGAATTCCTGGGAATTCGGTGCTGGGGCATGGCTGGGCGTAGGGATGTGGGAGGACCGAGGAGGAGAGAGATGGGGGAGGCACTTGGGAGAAGAAGAAAGGGGAGGCTTACTGGACCGAAACAAGGTCACCGGAGACGCAAGCGGTGGCGTTGCTGTTGCATCGCGGGAAGGCGGCGGCGGTCTCGCCACTGCTTGGCTCGCTCGGGAGAATCAAAACGCGAGGTGGGGGTAGTGGTTAGAGATACGCTATGTTCTCGGGGTTTTCTGGGGAAAGTGAGGTTCGTCTCAGTTAATCCCGGACAACAAAACAGTGAATTCGTGTTTTCTCGGGGATTTGGACCTGGCCGGTTTATTCCCCTCTGCTCCCCACTAATTCCCCTCTACAAAACAAGGCCTAAAGGAACAGCGAAGACGGGAGGGGTGTAGCAGCGTGGACGAAAAAAAGGGAAACAACGGGAAGACGAGCCGACGGTGGCGTGCCATTATGGCGATATGTGGCCAATGAGACGGACAGTCATTGCCCGGCGGTCCGTCACGGAAACCGAGGCAAAGGGATAGGATGACTTGACTTTCAGTCACTGAAAGGTGGGGCCACAAAAGAGTTGAGTACGTTCGCAGGGCGTTCCCAGTGCCTCCAAGATCGGCCTGGAAACGCCGGATAAAAGTTGGACCAAATCCAAACCAAATCAGCTTTCTAAAAACGCTACTTGCCCATTTTTCGTCGTTCGGATGAACGGACTATTGGAACCCGAGTGAAGATCTCTTGGTGAACCGTGACTAGAAACCAAACATGTCTGCAGAAAAACGGCTGCCCGAATATAAAAACATTTGTGAGGTGGATGCTACGCGGGCACATACTAAAACGAGTTTTATGTACATCGACCACATTGCTGCGCACGTCAAAATGACACATAAACATTCACTGAATCCAAAACAAAACCGCAAGCGCCGAGATAGTCGATACTACACAGGAAACTGATCGATAAGCACCGACGGATAAATATCACTCCCCGTAGAATACTTCCTCAAAGCACTGGAGATACTCGGGCTCCAGCGCGAACAGCACGGCTATGCCGTCATCCCTGTCGGCGCGCTGCGTCACGTACGCCGTGCCGCTGCCGAACATCTGCGCTGGCGCGACGAACTGTGGCGCACCCCAGCCAAAGTCGGCGTCGTACATGGGCATTCCCAGCCAGCTGACCACCCATAGGTCAGACTCAGGCATGAGCTGCCCGCGCGCCGCTTGATTGCCCTTCTCAGACTCCAGCTCTAGGTAGTCGATCACCGACCGCACGTACGCGTCGTCGACGTGGTCCACCGCCTTCCTGATCGTTTCGGCCACGAACCCCAATGGCTGGGCCAGGACGTCGCCCACCTTGACAGTGACGAGGTCGCGTACGATGGCATTGCCGAAGTACTGGGGCGGGAGCGACGGGCGGAGACGGTGGCGGATGTTGGCCGGCACGCGGAGGCGGGTGTCGGATTCCGGCGCGAGCCCGCGGGCAACGCACATGCAGCGCCAGAGGTGCGCGGTGACGGCGCCATAGGTGGACACGCCGGGCGCGCACCGAGACTTGAGGTCCGCAAGGAGCTTCGGGGAGACGGAGTATACGCGGGTCACGAAGGAGCGCGGAACTCCGTTGAGGTACGCAGGGGAGTAGACCGGGTGGTCGAAGTCGGCGTGTGGCGGCGACCGCGGGCGGAGGAGCGTGCGGTCGTGGGACGGCGGCGAAGGGCACGCCTCGGAGACGGCGAGGCCACGCGCCAGCCCCGTCCACGTCTGGATGAAGTGGAACGCGCCAGCCCCGTCCATAGTCACGTGGTGGATTCCTGTGCCCAGCACCACTCCGCCACACTTGAGGAACGTTACCTGCAGCCAAGAGACCAACCAATCCACGCGTTAAAAAAAATTCACATCCAACAAACCGTCAATAATGGGGATGGGGTGGCGTATTATTAGGATTTACAAAAACCACTTGCAGATAGTATAGATAAGTGCTGAGAATCTATCGATCGTCCTGTATATTATGCAATTACCTGCCCAATAATGAAAACAACAAGTCTACATCATGTTCTAGTATACTAATTAAAAGAGGAAGCTACGGCGAGGGAGCCGCCCATAGGGACATTGTTTTCTAACAAACACCTTACGACGCTTGCCGCATCATACTAGTCTCTCAATTTTTATCAGGACCATGGCATGTTGTAGCATCGAACTTTGCTCTCTTTCATCTATTCTTTCCTTTTCTAACAGATTACTGAGAACATCTATATGACGCGTTGAGGAAAATACTGGTACACGCTACCATAATTATTTAATCAGGTGTTAAACTACTTACATTTTCTTACTGTAGACAAATTTAGTTGTCGTCTCATAATTATTCTTTACGGCAACTAGTCATTTGCAGCTGCAAATTTGTGTCTTATTATTTGACGAATGCACATGGGTTTTGATCGGGGTTGCGCGGGTAGCATGGCGCCCCCTTAAAAATGCAAACAAGTTAGCCACATGCCTATCGGCTGGTTAAGTGGTTATGATGATATATACTGAGACCACAGACCAGCCATATATTATACTCCATCCCATCCCCATTATTGACGGTTTGTTGTACTATATCTGTTGTAATCTTTATGGATTTTAAACGGATGTGTTGTATTTAATAGTACCCTCCGTCTCAAAAATGATGATCGAAGATTTTTCTAGATATTTTTAGTGCATATAGACATGTTCAATTTAGACAAATTTTTAATACTCTCTTTGACACATATTAGTTGACTTGGATTTGCTAAAATTTGAACGAACTTATATACTAAATAGTGTCTAGATTTATCTAAATCTAAAAATTTGAGTCAACTAATATGGATCAGAGGGAAGAATCCTTTTAATTACATAGCGAGAGGGAGTATTCATAAAGAGAACTGAAATTGTGCATGTATCCGATATCCACCACTGGTCCAATCAACATAGTATATGCATTTACTAGGACAAGACGGCTATGTGAAGTTTGACAATTTCCATGGGCCGCTGAAACCCTGTTTTTCTTTCCTTGAAGCTTTCGTGTGTAGAAGAGTCGTACACGACTGGTGTGTGCATATTCAAACACATAAGTGTTGTATGCGTGGACTATGCGCGTCTGCCTATGGAAAAACAAACAGAGCCTGAGCACGACCGAACATTATTTCTCTGGATCGTCTGTCTTAATGTTTTTTTTTACTATACTAGATAAATGTCTCAATGTTCTTCAGGGCCGGTTATCACTATGTGCACTATCATCTCCATTACTGCATATGTTTCTCCGTCCCATGCTCGCCAATCACCATGCTGCATACAGTATATATATATGTCTTTTCCGAAAGCAACAAGGGAACACAATTTAAAGCTAGCTGTCGACCCTACGTAGCCATACGTACTATGAACATAGTTGTCATGAATTTGGGGGGGGGGGGGGGGGGGGGGGGGGGGGGGGGGGGGGGGGGAATCGACATAATGGTCAGAATTGACTAACTAATTATGTGGACGAAAAATTATGTGGTCAGAATCGACATAATGGTTGGTACACGGATGAATTCGCCCACGGCAAAAGGCACGCGGAGGAAGCAAAGACCAGAACTAGCTAGTTAGGCGTTGAGTAAGAGAGAGTTGACGGAGTCGTGTGTCACCTGAAACATGGCCATTAGGCAGGGCGGGTCCCCGGAGGGCGTGAACGGCACGAACAGACGCCTGATCTCCGGCGAGGGCTCGTATTTCCCGAAGAGGTCCTCCCCGGTGCAGTCCGCCTTTGCGACGACGAAGAGCGCGCCCTCGCCGTTGCAGTCGATCTGCAGCCGCCCGCCCTCGTCCACGCCGAGCCGCCCGGCCAGCGGGTAGAACAGCACCAGAGCCTTGGCCAGCGCCGCCCTGAGCCGGTCGGGCGAGAAGAAGTCCTCGCTGTCTGCGCCGCCCGGAGCCGGTGGCGTCGGGGCCGGGTAGTAGTAGACCAGCGGCGTGTGCGTCTTGGGCACGGCCAGGTCGAGGTTGGAGAGCCACAGCCCCAGCCGCGGTGTCTCCTCGCTCGGCGCCACCAGCGTCGACTCCACCACCTCCACCTTCATCTCCATCTCTCTGACTATCACAGACTACGTAGGGGGTGTCCGTGTGATTTGTGTGCGCTCGGACTGTTCTTGTGGTCTTGTGGAAAAGAGACGAGCTGCCGAGGACGCATATATGCACTTGCAGTCGGGTCGACGCGGGCAAACCAAGACCACCTACAGGGTTTGGCTCGTCGTCGGCTCTGCTAACCACTTTGGACATATTCTTTTTTTTTCTGTGTCAACTAGGCCATATTCTCTCTTACTTTTATTCGAGCAAGTTTGCTGGTCTATTCTCAAGCAGAGATACTCAGGAAATCGGGCACTTACTTATGCTAGTGATTTAGATCGCCGAATAGTTGTTTCGGTAGAAAGAAATTGTTTTACCCACTAGTACACGCCATCGTGCACATTCCTAGCATTTGCCCCTGATTCAGTTGCCTCCTGTTTTGCTCCAAAACCAACCAGATGTCCTTGTAAACTCATCACAGTATATAGTTCGTCGCCTCTCTGTTTGCAGGAATATAAAGTGTACGAAGAAAAAACACATAAATAGAATGTCATGTACGTCCAGCCAAGCCACCCGGGTTTGAGTCTCATCCATAGCCGTAATTTGCTGAACGGTCTTGGACTAATGTGTTATTATCAATAGCAATAAATTCTTAGATAATCGCATTCGATCTAATAGAAAAAATTATAGCTAATACCAGCTTTTGTGGCATTTGTTGCACAAAACACAGAAACAACATTTATTTTGTAGCTACCAGGCTTGATTTTTTGCACCTAGGCCAAATAAACAAAGGGCGGTGCTAGGCGTCCCCGGGGATCGGAAACTTCCCATCCCCCGGGTCCAGCGATCGACACGTGTCGTCCATTGACCGGTAACGCACATGGAAGTTGACCGAGTCCCGCTTCTTCATATCGTCTTCCTATCGATCGAAAAAAAATCCCCTTTGTTTGCGGCGCTCCCTTGTGTGGCTGGGCAGAAATTTTGGTTGCCGTGAGACGAGTCGACGACCCGCGCCGGCAAGGAAGCTCTACCTCTCGCTTGTAGCATCAAAAGGAGCTTCCTAACACATCGTCCAACCCTCGTAGCATGCCAGCGGCCCAAAAGGTAGCAACTCTTGCAGCACCGCCAGCTGCCCAAAGTAGCGACCGTGGCAGCCTAAGGTAGCAGAGCCGGCCGCCGTATGTAGCAGAACATGCCGGCGTCGGCCACGTCCGTAGCACCGCGGCCGGCCCTATGTAGCATCGACCGGTGACCTTTGCTAGCATCACCAGTGGCCTTGGGTAGCACCCATGGCGGCCGCTCGTAGCATCTTCGGCCAACTTGTAGCGTGACACCGATTTATAGCACCGCCATCGCCGCGTCTAGCAGCCTTCGTCCCCGCATATAGCAACGTCCGCCAACACATGTAGCAGCCCTCGCCGCCTCGTGTAGCGTCCGCCGTTGTCGCCTGTAGCAACGGCCGCCACGCCATCGCCGCATGTAGCAACCACCGTCGCCCCCTGTAGCGTCCGCCGTCGCCGCGTGCAGCAAGCCCTCCGGCCTCTTCTAGCAAGGTGGGGGGCCGGGTGTATAGAGTGGGGATGGCTTGGGGGGTGGGCACCGGGAGGAGGAAGAGCACCTAGATGACGTCGTGCGGTGGTGGTATGGTAGTGTAGGGGTTCGTAGCATGGAAAACAAAAATTTTCTATCGCATACAAACAAACAAGCCAAGATCTATCTACTAGATTGTAGCAACGAGTCGATGGTATAACTTACCCTCGAAGATTCCAAAGCGTTTAACGAGAGCGGATTCTCGTGGGTGATGTAGTCGTACTCTTTCCGATCTCAAGATCGTGTAGACGATCCTTCCGGCGCCACGTTCCGGCAGCGCTCCCGCAGTCGGTCACACGTTCGGTACTCGACGAAGACCTTCCTCTCCCTTGTTCCAGCAGGCAGCGGAGGTTGTAGTACTCTCCTCGCGATTCCGGCAGCACAACGGCGTGGTACCGGAAGTAGAGGGGAAATCCCGCAGGGCTTCGCCTTAAGCCGGTGCGAGTATGGTGGAGCTTATGAGAGAGACTATTAGTGGTCTAGTAATTAGACACACCAATTAGAAGGCTCTAAACCAATTAGAAGGCTCTAAACCGCTGGCTAAAGCAATTAGAAGCTCTAAACCAAAACGGCTCTAAACCGGAGATTTAGAGGTAGGAACTTGTGTGTCTAGGAGGGGAGCCCTGCCCCTCCTTTTATGGGTGGGGAGGCGCGGCCAGGGGAGGGGAGTCCCTCCCCAAGTCGGCCTTGGGTGGCGCGCCGGCTTGGGGAGGAGACTCCTCCCTCAAGTCAGTTCCCAACTCCTCTTTCTTGTTTCCCACAGTTTCTTGTTTTAGCCGTTTGACTTTCAAACTGGACATTTGACTTTTCTGTTTTAGGATTCAATTTAATCCTTCATTTGGGACAGCAAGAACACTTAGTACATGATGCAATCATTCCAATATGTAATGACACATTCATGTACCCCTCCCCCCCCCCCGGAGTGCCGAACAATCCGGAACCTTCTAGAACATTCCCGATGAAAACACCGGAATCATTCCCGAACTCCGAAACGGGACTTTCCTTATATGAATCTTATTCTCCGGACCATTCCGGATCACCTCGTGATATCCCGGATCCCATCCGAGACTCCGAACAACATTCGGTCTCTTTCTCATAATACCATAACTACTCAAACAACGTCGAATCCTTAAGTGTGTCTCCCTACGGTTCGTGAATTATGCGGACATGATCGAGACACTTCTCCGAACAATAACCAATAGAGGAATCTGGAAATTCATATGGCTCCCACATATTTCTACGATTACTTTGCGATCGAATGAACCACTTACATACGATACCAATTTCCCTTTGTCTCACGATATGTTACTTATCCGAGGTTATGATCGTCGGTATCTCTGCATACCTAGTTCAACCTCGTTACTGATAAGTACTCTTTTCTCGTTCCCGTGATATGTGATCCCTTGTGACCAAGTCACATGCTTGCAAGCTAATTGGATGACATTCCACCGAGAGGGCCCAGAGTATATCTATCCGTCATGTGGATGGACAAATCCCACTCTTGATCCATGTGTCTCAACCAATACTTTCCGAACACTCAATGCCACCTTTATAACCACCCAGTTACGGTGTGGTGTTTGATGTCATCAAAGCATCCATCCGGTAAAGGTGATATGCATGATCTCATGGTCGAAGGAATTAGGTTACTATGTATCAGAAAGCATATAGCAATTGAACTATTGAAATGACTTGATCTTTATGCTACGCTTATCTATAGGAGTATGTCCACCATATCATTCTCCTAACGATATGATCTTGTTGTTGATAACATCTCAATGTTCATGATATGGAAACCACAATCATTAATCAACCAACAAGCTAGTGAAGTATAGAGGCTATACTAGGGACTTCAAATTAAGTTTACAAATCACACAAGTATCAATGTTTCCTTGTTAATACTATTATAGCATGAATGTAAACATTTATCATAAACACAAAGATATAATAATAACTACATTTATTATTGCCTCTAGGGCATATCTCCAACAGTCTCCCACTTGCACTAGAGTCATCTAATCTAGATTACATGGTAATATACCGAACACCCATGGCAGTTTGGTGTTGGTCATGTTTTGCCCTCGGGAGAGGTTTAGTCAACGGATCCGCCACATTCAGATCTGTGTGTACTTTGCAAATCTTTATATCCCCATCCTGGATATGTTCTCGAATAGCGTGAAAATGTAGCTTGATATGCTTCAACTTCTTGTGTGACCTTGGTTCTTGCGCATTGGCTATGGCGCCCATGTTATCACAGTAGATAGACATTGGGTCCAGCGCACTAGGAACCACACCCAGCTCTGTAATGAACTCTTTCATCCATATCGCTTCTTGTGAAGCCTCCGAAGCAGCCATGTATTCCGATTCAGTTGAAGATCTCGCCACAACGCTTTGCTTTGCACTCCTCCAGCTAACTGCTGCACCATTCAAAATAAATACGTATCCGGATTGCGATTTAGAATCATCCGGATCAATGTTCCAACTAGCATCGGTGTAACCATTAACAACGAGCTGTTCATCACCTCCATAAGAAAGAACCATATCCTTAGTTCTTCTCAAGTACTTAAGGATGTTTTTGACCGCTGTCCAATGATCCACTCCTGGATCACTTTGATATCTGCTAGTTAAACTAACAGCATATGCAATGTCGGGTCTAGTACATAGCATGGCATACATTAGAGATCCTATGGCTGAGGCATAGGGAGTCTTACTCATCCTTTCTCTATCTTCTGCCGATGTCGGACTTTGAGTTTTACTCAAGGTCGTATTGGGCAACATGGGCAAGAACCCTTTCTTGCTTTCTTCCATTCCAAATCTCTTTAGAACTTTGTCCAAATATGTACTCTGTGACAATGATATTTGGCGTTTCGATCTATCTCTATAAATCTTTATGCCTAATATGTAAGCTGCTTCGCCAAGATCCTTCATTGAAAAACTATTATTCAAATATTCCTTGACACTATTAAGAAGGTCTACATCATTCCCAATCAACAATATGTCATCCACATATAGTATTAAGAATGCTACAGAGCTCCCACTCACTTTCTTGTAAATACAAGCTTCTCCATAAGTTTGTATAAAACCAAAACTTTTGATTACCTTATCAAAACGTTGATTCCAACTTCGGGATGCTTGCTTCAATCCATAGATGGACCGTTGAAGTTTGCATACCTTGTTAGCATCTTTAGGATCGACAAAACCTTTGGGTTGCATCATATACAACTCTTCATCAATGTCTCCATTGAGGAATGCTGTTTTGACATCCATCTGCCATATCTCATAATCATAATATGCAGCGATTGCTAACATAATCCTCACAGACTTTAGCTTCGCTACCGGTGAGAAAGTCTCATCGTAGTCAACTCCTTGAATTTGTCGAAACCCTTTTGCGACAAGTCGAGCTTTATAGACAGTAACATTACCATCAGCATCTGTTTTCTTCTTGAAAATCTATTTGTTCTCGACAGCCTTTCGGCCATCCGGTAAGTCCACCAAAGTCCATACTTGGTTTTCGTACATGGATCCAATCTCGGATTTCATGGCTTCTTGCCATTTATTGGAATCTGGGCTCATCATCGCTTCCTCATATGTCTCGGGGTCATCGGTGTTGTCCACCACCATGACATTCATAACGGAATCATACCAATCTGGAGTGGTACGAGTTCTCGTTGACCTCCGAGGCTCTGTAGCAACTTCAACCGAAGTTTCATGATCACCATCATTAGCTTCCTCTCTTATTGGTGCAGGCACCACAGGAACTTCTTCCGGTGCTGCGCTACTCGCAATTTCGAGAGAAGGTTCGACAACCTCGTCGAGTTCTACTTTCCTTCCAGTCAATTCTTTCGAGAGAAATTCCTTCTCTAGAAAGGATCCATTCTTGGCAACGAAGATTTTGCCTTCGGATCTATGATAGAAGGTATACCCAATAGTTTCCTTCGGGTATCCTATGAAGACGCATTTTTCTGCTTTGGGTTCAAGCTTGTCCGGCTGTAACTTCTTTACACAGGCTTCGCATCCCCAAACTTTATGGAACGACAATTTAGGTTTCTGCCCAAACCATAATTCATACGGTGTCGTTTCAACGGATTTAGATGGTGCCCTATTTAAAGTGAATGCGGCTGTTTCTAATGCATAACCCCAAAATGATAACGGTAAATCTGTAAGTGACATCATAGAACGAACCATATCTAAGAGAGTTCGATTACGATGTTCGGACACACCATTACGCTGTGGTGTTCCCGGCGGTGTCAATTGTGAAAGTATTCCGCATTTCTTCAAATGCTCGCCAAACTCGTAACTTAGATATTCACCTCCACGATCAGAACGTAGAAATTTAATCTTCTTGTTACGTTGATTCTCTACCTCACTTTGAAACTCCTTAAACTTCTCGAAAGTTTCGGACTTATGTTTCATGAAATAGATATACCCATATCTACTCAAGTCATCCGTGAAGGTAAGAACATAACGATAACCACCGCGCGATGCTACACTCATTGGACCACACACATCGTTATGTATGATTTCCAACAAATCCGTAGCTCGCTCCATCATACCAGAAAATGGAGTCTTAGTCATTTTACCCATCAGACATGCTTCGCATCTTTCAAGTGATTCAAGAAGTCCATCGGAATGGAGTTTCTTCATACGTTTCACTCCGATGTGACCAAGACGACAGTGCCACATATAAGTCGAATTATCGCTTGATTTCAATCGTTTAGCCTCAATGTTGTTGATATGTGTATTTCCACTATCGAGATTCAATAAGAATAGACCATCTATCAAAGGTGCATGTGCATAAAACATATTACTCATATAAATAGAACAACCATTATTCTCGGATTTAAACAAGTAACCGTCTCGCAATAAACAAGATCCCGATATAATGTTCATGCTCAACGCAGGCACCAAATAACAATTATTTAAGTATAAAACTAATCCCGATGGTAGATGAAGGGGTAGCGTGCCGACCGCGATCACATCAACCTTTGATCCGTTTCCCACGCGCATCGTCACCTCGTTCTTCGCTAGCTTCCGTTTATTCTGCAGCACCTGTTTCGAGTTACAAATATGAGCAACCGAACCAGTATCAAATACCCAGGCACTACTACGAGTACTAGTGAGATACACATCAATAACATGTATATCAGATATACCTTTCTTATTGATGTTGTCGTTCTTCAAATCCGCCAAGTACTTTGGGCAATTGCGCTTCCAGTGACCTTCTCCCTTGCAGTAAAAGCACTCAGTATCCGGCTTAGGTCCAGCCTTGGTCTTCTTCGTCGGCGTGGTAGCTTTCTTACCACCCTTCTTGAAGTGTCCCTTTTGCTTAGACTTGCCTTTCTTGAATTTGGTGGTCTTATTGACCAACAACACTTGGTGCTCTTTCTTTATCTCCACTTCTGCAGATTTCAACATGGCAAAGAGTTCTGGCAACGTCTTGTTCATGTTCTGCATGTTGTAGTTCATCACAAAGTTCTTGTAACTTGGTGGCAGTGATTGGAGGTCACGGTAAATCCCCAAAGCATTAGGAATCACTATACCCAAGCTTTGAAGTTTGTTTGCGTGCCCAGACATATTGAGCACATGCTCACTGACGGAGCTGCCCTCTTCCATCTTGCAGTTAAAGAACTTTTCAGAATCCTCATAGCTTTCAATTGCCGCATGAGTCTCAAAAATCAATTTGAGATCCTCGACAATATCATATGGGTCTGAATCCTCAAACCTTTTCTGAAGCTCCGATTCCAAACCATACAAGATAGCACACTGAACTATTAGTACTGATTCTTCCGAGCGAGGTAAACATTCTTTACTTCATCGGGAGCATCAGCTGCAGGTGGGTCACCCAGCGGTGCATCCAGCACATAGGTCAAATTACCAGCTGTGAGGACAATCCTCAAATTGCGGAACCAATCCGCAAAGTTGCTTCCATTGTTTTTCAACTTTTCTTTCTCTAGGAACGCATTAAAATTGATGGTAGGGGCTGCCATTGATCTACAACATATTTGCAATAGTTTAGACTAAGTTTATGACAAATTGAGTTCAAATTAATTAATGTAATTAAACTAGGTGAACTCCCACTCAAAACAATATCCCTCACATTGTTTTAGTGATCACACGAACCAAATCCACTACATCAACACCGATCATCACGAGAGTTGATATAGCTTCAATGGCGAACAATCGTCATGTTCATCATATCTACTATATGATTCATGCTTTACCTTTCGGTGATCCGTGTTCCGAGACCATGTCTGTACATGCTAGGCTCGTCAAGATCAAACCTTAGTTTCTGCATGAGCAAATCTGGCTTGCTCACGTTCTATACACTTGCGGAATCTAACACACCCGATCATCACGTGGTGCTTCGAAACAACAAGCTTTAGCAACGGTGCTAACTAAGGGTGAACACTTTATGACTTGAAATTCATGTGCATGAGGGATCATCTTATAATGCTACCGTCGTCTACTAAGCAATACAAGATGCATAAAGGATTAACATCACATGCAATTCAATATATATGTGATATGATATGGCCTTTCTTCTCTGTGCTTCCGATCTCCATCTTCAAGCACGAACATGATCTCCATCATCACCGGCATTGCATCAAGGTCAATGACGCTACTCCATGGTTGTCCTCCACCGGCTTCAACTATTACAACTACTTTGAATAGACACGCCGGTCTTAACATAAATTAAAGACAACCATATGGCTCCTGCCGGTTGCCGACTTACAATAAGGAACATTGCATACATCAAATATAATCACAATCATGGCCATATCACATCACTGCACACCCCTTCAAAACAAAGTTAGACGCCTCTACTTTCTTTGCATATTTTACGTGGTTTGGGGCTTTCAATAAGTGTCGTTCTAACTTACGAACAAGAACCACAACATTGATACTAGTATTGTTAATCACCCGTTGTAAATTGGATCTTAACTATGCTAGGAGAAACAGGCACCCGCAAAGCCACTTATGCAATACAAGTTGCATGTCAAGCGTGGAGCAAGTCTCATGAACGATGTCATGTAAGGTTAGCCCGGGCCGCTTCATCCCAACATACCGCAAGATGCAAAGTACACAAGAAGCAATCGACAATAAAGCATCAACGCCCACAATGACCATTGTGTTCTACTCGTGCAACAGATCTACATATAGACACGGCTCTGATACCACTGTAGGGGTTCGTAGCATGGAAAACAAAAATTTTCTATCGCATACAAACAAACAAGCCAAGATATATCTACTAGATTGTAGCAACGAGTCGATGGTATAACTTACCCTCGAAGATTCCAAAGCGTTTAACGAGAGCGGATTCTCGTGGGTGATGTAGTCGTACTCTTTCCGATCTCAAGATCGTGTAGACGATCCTTCCGGCGCCACGTTCCGGCAGCGCTCCCGCAGTCGGTCACACGTTCGGTACTCGACGAAGACCTTCCTCTCCCTTGTTCCAGCAGGCAGCGGAGGTTGTAGTACTCTCCTCGCGATTCCGGCAGCACAACGGCGTGGTACCGGAAGTAGAGGGGAAATCCCGCAGGGCTTCGCCTTAAGCCGGTGCGAGTATGGTGGAGCTTATGAGAGAGACTATTAGTGGTCTAGTAATTAGACACACCAATTAGAAGGCTCTAAACCAATTAGAAGGCTCTAAACCGCTGGCTAAAGCAATTAGAAGCTCTAAACCAAAACGGCTCTAAACCGGAGATTTAGAGGTAGGAACTTGTGTGTCTAGGAGGGGAGCCCTGCCCCTCCTTTTATGGGTGGGGAGACGCGGCCAGGGGAGGGTAGTCCCTCCCCAAGTCGGCCTTGGGTGGCGCGCCGGCTTGGGGAGGAGACTCCTCCCTCAAGTCGGTTCCCAACTCCTCTTTCTTGTTTCCCACAGTTTCTTGTTTTAGCCGTTTGACTTTCAAACTGGACATTTGACTTTTCTGTTTTAGGATTCAATTTAATCCTTCATTTGGGACAGCAAGAACACTTAGTACATGATGCAATCATTCCAATATGTAATGACACATTCATGTACCCCTCCCCCCCGGAGTGCCGGACAATCCGGAACCTTCTAGAACATTCCCGATGAAAACACCGGAATCATTCCCGAACTCCGAAACGGGACTTTCCTTATATGAATCTTATTCTCCGGACCATTCCGGATCACCTCGTGATATCCCGGATCCCATCCGAGACTCCGAACAACATTCGGTCTCTTTCTCATAATACCATAACTACTCAAACAACGTCGAATCCTTAAGTGTGTCTCCCTACGGTTCGTGAATTATGCGGACATGATCGAGACACTTCTCCGAACAATAACCAATAGAGGAATCTGGAAATTCATATGGCTCCCACATATTTCTACGATTACTTTGCGATCGAATGAACCACTTACATACGATACCAATTTCCCTTTGTCTCACGATATGTTACTTATCCGAGGTTATGATCGTCGGTATCTCTGCATACCTAGTTCAACCTCGTTACTGATAAGTACTCTTTTCTTGTTCCCGTGATATGTGATCCCTTGTGACCAAGTCACATGCTTGCAAGCTAATTGGATGACATTCCACCGAGAGGGCCCAGAGTATATCTATCCGTCATGTGGATGGACAAATCCCACTCTTGATCCATGTGTCTCAACCAATACTTTCCGAACACTCAATGCCACCTTTATAACCACCCAGTTACGGTGTGGTGTTTGATGTCATCAAAGCATCCATCCGGTAAAGGTGATATGCATGATCTCATGGTCGAAGGAATTAGGTTACTATGTATCAGAAAGCATATAGCAATTGAACTATTGAAATGACTTGATCTTTATGCTACGCTTATCTATAGGAGTATGTCCACCATATCATTCTCCTAACGATATGATCTTGTTGTTGATAACATCTCAATGTTCATGATATGGAAACCACAATCATTAATCAACCAACAAGCTAGTGAAGTATAGAGGCTATACTAGGGACTTCAAATTAAGTTTACAAATCACACAAGTATCAATGTTTCCTTGTTAATACTATTATAGCATGAATGTAAACATTTATCATAAACACAAAGATATAATAATAACTACATTTATTATTGCCTCTAGGGCATATCTCCAACAGGTAGGCCAGCAGCCGCACCGGAGGTCGTCGCAGATATGGGGAGGGCCGGAGGCACGCGAGGGAGTGTGCGGAGATGGGAAGGGCCGCAGGCGCGCGAGGAGTGTCCGGAGATGGGGAGGGTCGGGGCACGCTAGGGAGTAGGCGGCGGAATTCGGCGCTGGCGGAGGGGCTTCATCGAGGAGCGGTATCTATTTAGCAAGAGTGTGGGACTTGATGGATAGAGAAGACGGGTATAGAGAACACGATAACCCCTGGTACCACGATAACCCCTGGTGGCTGGCTTGCTGCCTCACACGTCATGGGACACGTGCGACACGCAGGAGCCGAGGGACGCGAGCGCGCGATCCCCCGGGTTAGATGTATCGTTTTCCATAAACAAATGCCACAAAGACTAGTATTAGCTGCAATTTTCTCAATCTAACAACTATAACCAAAGGACGGATCTTTTTCCCATTGGTCAATGTTTTCTAAATTTCATTTACTAGTATGGCATTTCATAGGCTTTAGGAACTTTTGAAGTGTTATCCTTGCATAGTTTTTCCTATGTATGACGATTTCAGTTGACCACTATATTTTCTAGTCCAGGACCTGCAAACGGATGGGTGTATCCTAGAGCTTTCACCTCCTCTGCATCTCCCGAGAAACTAAAGCACCAATATGAAGAGGTTAATTTAATACAACTTGAGTAAATATTTCTCTATGACGTACCACGGCCAGTAAGGAGCGTGGTAGGCGTCCCCATGGATTAAACCCTCTGACCCCGGGTTTAAAGGCCGTCACTTATCCTAGATAACCTTTCCTATTTCGCAAATGCTTCTATGGAACCAAAAAAAGGGTTCGTTTGCAGCTATTTAATTATGTTATTGTGGAGAAAACAATTTCCAACAAAATCTGGCACATGCTTATATGAAGCAAAAAATATTTCGTTTGTAGCAGAACGTGTGTTATTGTACCATCGTTGTAGCATTTTTTGCGCAGTGCGTTAAAAGGGTAAAAAAGCATCAGAACATTTTATAGCTTTCGTTTGTAGCAGAACGTGTGTTATTGTACCATCGTTGTAGCATTTTTTGCGCAGTGCGTTAAAAGGGTAAAAAAGCATCAGAACATTTTATAGCGCTCAAACAACATCCGCGGCGAAGCTTCCAAAAACTGTTCACCAGCCATCTCAACGAGTATCAGCATCAAGCAGAACAACGTCCTGACGCAAGAATAACCCAAGGATCACCTCATTTATTAGGTAGATCGGCAGACTCCCACGTCGTCGCCAGCCGGCCGACCCGTTCAATGGAAGAGAAGACAAGCATGTGCAAGAACCACGCTCACCCGCCGGCCCACTGGTTTTTAGCCCGAGCAAGATGCCCAACCTGCAGTAGTAAGTCCGGTTCCGTGCATCGCGTCGTCTCCCCATGCACCTCTGGACGACCGACGGCACACCAACTTTTGTGGATGGGCCCAAATGACTTAGCCGTTTTTAGCCTAAACTAGATCAAAATAGCTAGGTCACGCCACTTAGTATGACATGACTTAGTTATTTTCACTTTTACGGCACATGTTTTGATAGAACTAGCCAGCTCAAATAACGTTGCATGTAGTTTAGCCAAGTCAAACGAAATAACGTGACCACGGGACAGGGGGAGTATAACTGGTTGAAAGTTTTCGTAAGGGCCAAAAGTGCACAAAAGTTTGCACCTTATAACTGGTTGAAAGTTTTCTTCGTACTAGGTTTTCCTTCAATACGCAGAGACGTACCATTGCAAAAAAACAAAAATTTGATGTCACTCTAAGCCGTTGGATAACAATCCGTGGGTCCGTCGGTCGCGCGTGTCGCACGCTGTGCATCAAACCGTGACGGGTACGAGTGTTATAAAATAGACTCCCCTGATTCATAGGATAGAAAAATATAGAAATTAGAAAGACATGGGATTAGAGTGTCATGCCTACTTGAATTCTATGTAAAGATGCATTCATTTTGATTGTAGCAAAGGAATTTTCCATGAGGTATAACCTAATGTTTTTTCATATGAGATTTACGCTACTAGATTCCTATAGGATTACTTTCTATGGTATTTGATCCTATGAATCAAACAACTTGTGTAGGAAAATTTTCATATGATTCAAATCCTACACAATTTCTAAAAAAACTATGAATGAGATGAGCCCGAACCATGATGTGGGACTAAGACCAGCCACACTGGTGCGTCGGTTCAACAAAAATTATGTCAGAGTTAGGAATTGTTGCGATCGTATAGTGTATGGAATCGATGGTAGGACCCACTCTGTACATTATATGTACTTCCTCCGTTCAAGAATAGATGTCTTGGATTTTTCAAATTTTAAATGAATTTATATACTAAATGGTGTCTAGATTTATCTAAATTTTGACAAATTTGAGACATCTATTTTAAGACGGAGGAAGTATAATGTATGTATGCATGCCGCATTTGTCTCACTGCTATGCTACTGCATGTAAAAAAGTGAATCAAGTTCTTGAACCGCTTCTCATATGAGGCTGTATGAACCGATGCTCAGCGATGTATGGAACTGGTTCAATAAGAGGCCAGAGAAGATTAAGAATCGCTTTTGAAAGAAAAGCACGGTGTGGCTGGTCTAATAACATCCATGCATAGGACCACGGATTGTCAGTGAATGCATCGACTGGACCTAGTACGCTACAGCAGTTGGGTGTGGCGGTGAACAGGTGCACGTTGCCCTAAAGCAGTGTACTAATTTACGTGTGCGTCGATCGAGCAGGCGATAGAAACAGCGCCAGCTGAGCTACAGGGACAGGAGTTTCAAGTTTGTAGTAGTAGCTCATAGAGCAATCGACGCGATAAATTGTCCTTGTCTCATAATGCGTGGCGCAATGTGGACCTGTCACGTTTGGCGACCAAAATCGCGTGGCTCCCGTTGGCTCTGGTAGTGCCCGCGCCTGCATGGCAGCCTAATGGCAGCTCATCTTTTTCCTTACTCAGTTCGAACTTTGAAGTCAGCGACTCATTTAGGAACCGTAACGGTGGCGTCATCTCGACCGCTAGATTACAAGGAGAGCAAGTTTGTTGCTGCATGTAACCAAAAAATCGAGCATGTCTGCCGAATCCTTGAGATGCAACAGAATTATAATCGATCCTGGTGACATGATGTGGTTGCAACTACTAAGAGCAAGTATAATAGGGTATAGTTAGTGAGAATAAAATATTATAGTTTTAGTGACGTGGAGGAGAGAGAATGTAAACGAGTTGTAAGTTAACAGTCGGCTTTAGCACGTGCTTCTAGACATCTTGTGTGAGTGAAATGTATGCCACATATTAATTAATTCGTAGTCTTTTGTAGCTATTTTTTTTTTAAATTGTAGCTAACTATTCTACAAGTAGACTATAAGGCTGGCTATAGATGACATGGTACTTTCTTATAGCTAACAACCGACTATATTATTAAACTTTCTCTAATCACCTTGCTGCTCCGGGAATAGAGATGCAAGTGGGCGGAAAATCAATATGGAGGACGGGCTCCATGGTGGACTTTTTAATTTTTTTAGAAAAGCGTCAAATATTTTTGAAAAAAAATATTCATGTAGCCCACAATATAAAATACATGTATGCAAAATATAAAAGCAAAATACATTGTATTTTGTGCACAGTAAAAAAGACAAATATGACAAATCCTGGAGAAAAGAAGACTCATTGAAAAATTGCACTGGTCACACTCAAATCCGAATTGTTCTCTTTTTTACTGAGGCAAGAATACAAAGTATTTTCTCACAATTTTTTCAAACGCGTATTATAAATCATTAACTATCATCCTATATTTTTTTCGGAATTTTTGAATCCTTAAATTTTGAATTTTTCAAAAAAAATCAAAGTCCTACCCGGAGTCCTTCCTCCAAATCGGGGTCACTATTATGGTACGGGTACTCTTTGTCCTATTTAGTTTAGAAAATTGAACTAGCTTTTTTAAAATGATGATGTCATTAAAAAATTAGTTTATTTTGTTGAACTAATGAGGGTAAAGAAAATGTTGGCCCACTTGCATCTCTTCCAAGGTTCTTTGATCATTTTATTACATGGCAAAGGAGACAGCAAGTGTGAGGCATGGGCATGTTAGCAAGGACACTAATCAGCTTGCTCAAATGGCAAAGTATTTCCATCATAATGTTTTGTTAGGATGTCCTCCTCCTAAAATGTATCTCTTTTGATCAAATTAGACTTCTCTCTGCGCTGGCTTCTGGAACACGGCTGTAGACACTAAACTGAATAAATAAACGCGTGAACAAATAAACGCTTATACTTAAAAGACAAATTAACACGGTTACATGTTTGCTAACCTACGTTAAAAAGTAAAAAAACACAATCCTCTGAACACGCCGTCGTGTTCAAAGGCTGGTATTGTTCCCGAAATACACTGACTTTTTCAGGTTTATAAGAAAGTCCAAAGAGCCTTAAATCGGTAATATGGGACTAAATAGTCTATAATACACGCACGACGAACAGAGATAGCGCAGTGTTTTCTGGACCAGCTATTTTCATGATTAGTTGTCACCCGTAGACTTTCAGCATAACTGTAAGTAGCTCAGGCGTGCACGCACTACGATGCATGGCAGTTACTCAGAACGTACCTCACTACATGTACAACGTACGCGTCTGCTAACGACCATCTAAAAAACACGAACGCATTTCTGCACCAGTTGGAATGCGCTCATAGGAGAGACGCTCATAACCATGGTACAGTGTATACGCCGCTGCTTGCTATGCTCAACCGGTGAATAGTCAATTTATAAAATAAAAACGATTGAATAGTCACGTATTCCTCTAACAAGTGGAGTACGACCATATGAGACCCGCTGACGGCCAAGATTCGGTACTCGCGACGGTGCTTACGACGCTCGACTGGTAAATAGCTATGCGCTCATTTTGCAGTATTAATTCATAGAACACGGATATCCATGTTCAGATCGACATATACTGCTCTATTCTACACTTGATGTACTACTTTACATATACACATGCTTTACTTAGAAAGACAACACTGTTATGAATTGGGGATGAGCAACTTAGATTACTACTTTACATAACTACTTTGCGTATACATGTACATGTTGAATGAGCCAATATGCAAAGAGGCCCATATACACTGGGAAAATACGAAGAGGGGTATACACTCTAACAAATATTACAGCATGGGTACATTCATACTAATGCTTACGAAGACACCGACGCTGCACTAATCCTACTTTTGTGCCATCTGAAACGATAGCTTACTACGTCTGCCTATAACATGTTCGCTCTTCTACTCGGTTGAGCCACCTTAGCATGGCCACCGACACGACCTAGGCCTAGCGCGGATGCGAAAACTCCTATAGTGAATCGACGGCAACTGCAGATGAGGCCATGAAGGATCTGCAGAACATTAGTAGATACAATAAATATCATACAAGAAGCTGCAAAATGATAAATTCAAAGAAGAGTACCTCAGATTTCATTGGTACCTCGATGTCCATGATGGTCATTGCTACGCCCAATGTTCCAAGGAGAAGAAGAAAGCGATGCTACCTCGACATTTCCAGCAGTAGCTGGTCGGTCGTCTACTGGGGTGTCACATGTCCCGCGTGGTACAACCTCATGAACCCTTGCTTCTCTTTGTCCACACACGGAAAGGATAATGTAAAGACGCAGGGGACATCAATGGAAACATACAAAGGTGCTTACGCTCGAAACGTAGATAAAAGAAGAAAAAGACTCGGGTGTGAAAACTCACCTACACTCCATCGGAGTAGTCGGCTGACGTTGTCATTGTCTACTGATAGAGGACGGTCATGCAGATCATTGCCTTTGTACTCCCGTTTGCGCGGTGTTCGCTGGCTTTACTGCACATCTTCTTCAAATAACGGAACAACAGGACAAAAAATAGAAAGAAAAAGATCAAGCGTGAACCAATTTCTTACCACACTTACGGTACACCGACCTGGAACATGTCGTTGTAGTCCTCCAACGCATTGTAGTCCTCGCGAAGCCTGCTAGCCGCCGTTGATATGCCCGTCTATCTTCCCGACTTTTCACCGGCTCGACACTTCCATGCTCGCATGCTTCGCTACTCGCGCATCCATGCTCCCCGCCATGTTTGCCCGTCGTTGACGTCCGTGGTTCCAATCTCCTGAGATGAAGCTTCCGGCGGCGTCACCATAGCTTCCACTGTTGGAGATATGCCCTAGAGGCAATAATAAATATAGTTATTATTATATCTTTGTGTTTATGATAAATGTTTACATTCATGCTATAGCAGTATTAACCGGAAACATTAATACTTGTGTGATTTGTAAACTAAATTAGAGTCCCTAGTACAGCCTCTTCATAATACTAGCTTGTTGGTTAATAGATGATTGTGGTTTCCCTATCATGAACATTGAGATGTTATTAACAACAAGATCATATCATTAGGAGAATGATATGATGGACATATTCCTATAGATAAGCGTAGCATAAAGATCTAGTCATTTTAATAGTTCAATTGCTATAAGCTTTTTGATACATAGTAACATAATTCCTTCGACCATGAGATCATGTTAATCACCATCACCGGAAGGATGCTTTGATGACATCAAACACCACACCGTAACTGGATGGCTATAAATGTGGCATTGAGTGTTCGGAAAGTGTGGGTTGAGACACATGGATCAAGAGTGGGATTTGTCCATCCATATGACAGATAGATATACTCTGGGCCCTCTCGGTGGAATGTCATCCAATTAGGTTGCAAGCATGTGACTGGGATCACATACCACGAGAACGAGAAAAGAGTACTTATCGGTAACGAGGTTGAACTAGGTATGTAGAGATACTGACGATCAAAACCTCGGATAAGTAAACTATCATGAGACAAAGGGAAATTGGTATCGTATGTAAGTGGTTCATTCGATCGCAAAGTAATCGTAGAAATATGTGGGAGCCATATGAATTTCCAGATTCCTCTATTGGTTATTGATCGGAGAAGTGTCTCGATCATGTCCGCATAATTCACGAACCGTAGGGAGACACACTTAAGGATTCGATGTTGTTGAGTAGTTATGAAATGATGAGTAAGAGACCGAATGTTGTTCGGAGTCTCGGATGGGATCCGGGATATCACGAGGAGATCCGGAATGGTCCGGAGAATAAGATTCATATATGGAAAGTCATGTTTCGGAGTTGGGGAATGATTCCGGTGTTTTCATCAGGAATGTTCTAGAAGGGTCCGAAAGGTCCGGCACTCCGGAGGGGAAGGGTACATGAATGTGTCATGAAAATATGGAATGGTTGCATCATGTACTAGGTCACTTGGCTGGGAAAAATAAAGAGATAAATCAAATCCAAGTTTGAAAGTCAAACGCCAATTTGAAAAGTTAAACGCCAAGTTTGCTTGGTGGAGGGAGAGTAGGAAACCTACTTGGGGAGGAAGTCTCCTCCCTCCACCTGCCGGCCAAGGAGGCCGAGTTGGGCGAGGACTCCCTCCTCCCAACCGGCCATCCTCCACCTATATAAGGAGGGGTAGGGCGCCCCCTACCCCTCACACCCAAAACTCTAGCCCCAAGCCGCTGGCCTCCTCCAAGTCGCCGCCGCCTAGGGCCTCCTCTATCTCGGCGAGTTAGGGTTTCCCCAAACCCTAGCCGCTGGCCAAGCCCTCCCCTTGGTGTCCTCTAAACCCTAGATCACCAAGGCCTCTCTCATACTCCACCATACTCGCTCCGGCTTAAGGCGAAGCCCTGCGAGATCTCCCCTCTACTTCTGACACCACGCTGTCGTGCTGCCGGAACGCGAGGAGAGTGCTACAACCTCCACTGCCTGCTGGAACAAGGGAGAGGAAGGTCTTCATCGAGTACCGAACGTGCGACCGACTGCGAAAGCGCTGCCGGAACGCAGCGCCGGAAGGATCGTCTACGCGATCTTGAGATCGGAAAGAGTACGACTACATCACCCACGAGAATCTGCTCTCGTTAACCGCTTTGGAATCTTCGAGGGTGAGTTATTCTATCGAATCGTTGCTACAATCTAGTAGATAGATCTTGGCTTGTTTGTTTGCATGCGGTAGAATTTTTTTGTTTTCCATGCTACGAACCCGAACAGTGGTATCAGAGCCGTGTCTATATGTAGATCTGTTGCACGAGTAGAACACAATGGTCATTGTGGGCGGTGGTGATTTTATTATCAATTGCTTTTTGTGTACTTTGCATCTTGCGGTATGATGGGATGAAGCGGCCCGGGCTAACCTTACATGACATCGTTCATGAGACTTGCTCCACGCTCAACATGCAACTTGTATTGCATAAGTGGCTTTGCGGGTGCCTGTCTCTCCCATCATAGTATAGATCCAATTTTACAACGGACACTTGATAGTTGTAGCATCCCAATTGTCTAACAATTGCAATGCTACTAGCCTAGTCTATATAAATGCTACTTCCTATATATAATTTTTGCATCATAATTATATCATGCTCATGTCATCATGCCACCTTGCATTTGAGCATCATATAAAACCCTTTTTGTTTTGGATCTTCTCTCATATGCATTGTCAATTGTATTTGCCTCTTGATATTGTATTTGGTTATTGATATATTGTTTAAATGCCCAAGTTGAGTTGGGGGCATATCTTTTATTCCACTCCACCACCCTTTCTTTCACCACCTTATAATTCCACCATTCCATTATCCATGAGCTTGTATTCTATTTTCTTTTGGTATTTAATCTAGCTCATGGGAGATAGGATGGATCTACTTCTACAAATTCTTTTGCTTGGTTTTTATTCCATTTTTGGAAATGCATAAGAATAATGCCATGTTTATTATTTTGTTTTCACAAGATTAAGACATGGCATTTAATACCCTTGCATGGGCCATGCAACCATCACCATCTTTTGTACTCTTTTGGATTTTATTTGAATTTTGAGTGGATCATCTTCCATCTTCCTCTACCCCTCTTTTGCTTGATCTAGTTGGTCTTGCTAAAAACCACACCACATCTCTCTCTCTTTTCCTCACCTTCCTCTCCTTTCACCTCCATCCATGCATGGTCATGTGGATCATGCCTAGAACCCTAAACCTAACCCCTCATCTACCCTAGTTACACCCTACCACCACCATGGGCACCATCTAACCTAACCCGAGCCCCTCTAAGCTAACCCTAGCTAACCACACCTCTCACCCCCTCTCTCTACCTTGCTGGCCCCACCTAGACTAACCTGTCCCAACCCTAAAACCCTAACCCGAGGCTACCCCAACCTGGCCCGAGCCTCCCCCTCCTCTCTCTTGCTCTTCTCTCTGCCTGGCGTGCCCCACCCGAGCCTACCTCCTTGGACGCTCCCTGGTCCCACCTGCATGCTCCCGTGCCTGCCCATGCCGAGCCCCAGCTCGCGCACGTGAAGGAGAGGAGGAAAAGGTGGCCGAAGCCACCTTTATCCCTAACCCACTCCCCCACGGCACCACCTCCCTCTGGGATCGCCCTTATCCCTTCCCCTCCTTCCTCTGCCTCACCAAACCACCCCCTGGCCTCGCGCCGCAACCACCTCCCCTCCCCCTCTACCTTTCTCTCCACCGGCCGGCTACCGTCGGCCTCCACCTTCCCTCCTCGTACCAGCCGGTGGCGTGGCGCTCTGGGTGCCGCGGAAGACCAAGGGCCCTCCCCTGCATGGTCCTGTACGTACCAGCAAGGAGGAGAAGGACCCCAGGCTCGCCAGGACCGAGACGCTCAACGAAACCCTAGCCCTGTAGTCCGTCTGCATCGCCGGCGATCCACCGCGTCCCAGCCCCACCCGTCACCACCAACATCTCCTCGGTGAGCCCCTAATCCTCCCTGACATGCTCCGCCTCGCTGTCGCCGTCTAGATCCGTAGTTCGTTTTGTCGAACGCCCTCAGTGCACCGCCAGACGTTGGTGTCTGCACGCCCCGCGACGCGCGTAGCCTCAACTGGTCGTCTAGCCCCCACCTGACACCGACCTCTCCCTAGCCCAACGGTAGCCGCCTCCGCGCGCGAGCCCAGTTCGCGGGATCGAATCCCCGCCTCGCTGCGCCGCGCACCGCGCGCGCAAGACGGTGGAGAAGATCCACAGTACAGCGGCACCGTTTTACAGAACCCCCCCACCTTTTTGATTCCTTAACCCACGCTCCTAGAGGTCCCACTAGTCAGCCTCCGTGGCCTTCTCCCAGAAAACCCCCTGGCCTCTTTTAATCTCAACCCGCGATCCAGCTCGACCCCATCTGTCAGCCTCCACGCGTTCAGCCGCTGGCACGTGGACCCGTAGCCACTGGTCCCACCTGTCCGTCGCATAGGCTAGCACAGCTCGCGGTGAGGAAAGTCCAACGCGCGCCGTTTCGCCCAGTCAGCAGCAGGCCCACCCGTCAGCGGCTGGGTCTGTATCTGGCTGAGTAACAAAAGGTTTTTATGTTTTCTGTTTTAATTTAAACCTTTCAAATTTGTTAAAAATTCAAATTCAAATCTGTTTTCAAATATCTTTTAAAATATAAATCCAAATAATACATGTAATATATGTTTTGAAATCAGAAAAATGTGAGTAATTCAAATATGGCCTTCAAAATATATTTTAAACACTTTAAATTTCAAGTTGATTAAAATTACAATAAAATGCCCTTTTCCCTTAATTAATTAATAACTTTAGTTTTATAACTCCAAATTTGACAAATAATATGTCTAAATCGATCAGCTCGGCGAGACCTTTCTGTTTATGCATTCCATGTCCTGAATTGCAGCATGCATCATATAAATATAAAGTATACAACAACTTATTTGAGTATAAAATGTGACTAAAACTCAATAAAATGCCTTATTCTTGTACTCCACACCTCACCCATGCCATGCTACATTATTGCCATGCAAATTGTGCATCATTCATCATGGCATGATTGTTTGCTTGTCGCATCTTATTCATATGCTTGTGCACTTTATTTATGTTGGCCCTTGTTTGTTTGGTTCTTCTTCGAATAGACGCTGAGCAGGGGATATATCAAGAAAACCAGGAGCA
This sequence comes from Avena atlantica, assembly GCA_910589765.1. Classification (NCBI taxonomy): domain Eukaryota; kingdom Viridiplantae; phylum Streptophyta; class Magnoliopsida; order Poales; family Poaceae; genus Avena; species Avena atlantica. The sequence continues at coordinate 167,200,550 of OU342739.1, read as the reverse complement.
CTACCCAGATCCTTCTCTCGCTTCAACTGAGCTCCCAGGAAAGCACTACCACATGCTTGCATACATATAGTACCTATTGCCTCTATCTTACTCTTGCATCATTGAGTCGCGATTGCATTAAACTGAAGCCCAAGTACTGCATAGCCTTTACTTTTAAACCCCACCGAAGCTTGTTCCTCCATCCCATGAGCCATTACTACAGGAGTTGTTTGAGCCATGCGGGTCGTAGAACAGCATGTGTAGGGTATGTGAGTGTCTGATGGATAACCCCCCACCTTTTTGATTCCTTAACCCGCGCTCCTAGAGGTCCCACTAGTCAGCCTCCGTGACCTTCTCCCAGAAAACCCCCTGGCCTCTTTTAATCTCAACCCGCGCTCCAGCTCGACCCCATCTGTCAGCCTCCATGCGTTCGGCCGCTGGCACGTGGAGCCGTAGCCACTGGTCCCACCTGTCCGCCGCATAGGCTAGCACAGCTCGCGGTGAGGAAAGTCCAACGCGCGCCGTTTCGCCCAGTCAGCAGCAGGCCCACCCGTCAGCGGCTGGGTCTGTATCTGGCTGAGTAACAAAAGGTTTTTATGTTTTCTGTTTTAATTTAAACCTTTCAAATTTGTTAAAAATTCAAATTCAAATCTGTTTTCAAATATCTTTTGAAATATAAATCCAAATAATACATGTAATATATGTTTTGAAATCAGAAAAATGTGAGTAATTCAAATATGGCCTTCAAAATATATTTTAAACACTTTAAATTTCAAGTTGATTAAAATTACAATAAAATGCCCTTTTCCCTTAATTAATTAATAACTTTAGTTTTATAACTCCAAATTTGACAAATAATATGTCTAAATCGATCAGCTCGGCGAGACCTTTCTGTTTATGCATTCCATGTCCTGAATTGCAGCATGCATCATATAAATATAAAGTATACAACAACTTATTTGAGTATAAAATGTGACTAAAACTCAATAAAATGCCTTATTCTTGTACTCCACACCTCACCCATGCCATGCTACATTATTGCCATGCAAATTGTGCATCATTCATCATGGCATGATTGTTTGCTTGTCGCATCTTATTCATATGCTTGTGCACTTTATTTATGTTGGCCCTTGTTTGTTTAGTTCTTCTTCGAATAGACGCTGAGCAGGGGATATATCAAGAAAACCAGGAGCACTACCTAGATCCTTCTCTCGCTTCAACTGAGCTGCCAGGCAAGCACTACCACATGCTTGCATACATATAGTACCTATTGCCTCTATCTTACTCTTGCATCATTGAGTCGCGATTGCATTAAACTGAATCCCAAGTACTGCATAGCCTTTACTTTTAAACCCCACTGAAGCTTGTTTCTCCATCCCATGAGCCATTACTACAGGAGTTGTTTGAGCCATGCGGGTCGTAGAACAGCATGTGTAGGGTATGTGAGTGTCTGATGGATAACCCCCCACCTTTTTGATTCCTTAACCCGCGCTCCTAGAGGTCCCACTAGTCAGCCTCCGTGGCCTTCTCCCAGAAAACCCCCTGGCCTCTTTTAATCTCAACCCGCGCTCCAGCTCGACCCCATCTGTCAGCCTCCACGCGTTCGGCCGCTGGCACGTGGAGCCGTAGCCACTGGTCCCACCTGTCCGCCGCATAGGCTAGCACAGCTCGCGGTGAGGAAAGTCCAACGCGCGCCGTTTCGCCCAGTCAGCAGCTGGCCCACCCGTCAGCGGCTGGGTCTGTATCTGGCTGAGTAACAAAAGGTTTTTATGTTTTCTGTTTTAATTTAAACCTTTCAAATTTGTTAAAAATTCAAATTCAAATCTGTTTTCAAATATCTTTTGAAATATAAATCCAAATAATACATGTAATATATGTTTTGAAATCAGAAAAATGTGAGTAATTCAAATATGGCCTTCAAAATATATTTTAAACACTTTAAATTTCAAGTTGATTAAAATTACAATAAAATGCCCTTTTCCCTTAATTAATTAATAACTTTAGTTTTATAACTCCAAATTTGACAAATAATATGTCTAAATCGATCAGCTCGACGAGACCTTTCTGTTTATGCATTCCATGTCCTGAATTGCAGCATGCATCATATAAATATAAAGTATACAACAACTTATTTGAGTATAAAATGTGACTAAAACTCAATAAAATGCCTTATTCTTGTACTCCACACCTCACCCATGCCATGCTACATTATTGCCATGCAAATTGTGCATCATTCATCATGGCATGATTGTTTGCTTGTCGCATCTTATTCATATGCTTGTGCACTTTATTTATGTTGGCCCTTGTTTGTTTGGTTCTTCTTCGAATAGACGCTGAGCAGGGGATATATCAAGAAAACCAGGAGCACTACCCAGATCCTTCTCTCGCTTCAACTGAGCTGCCAGGCAAGCACTACCACATGCTTGCATACATATAGTACCTATTGCCTCTATCTTACTCTTGCATCATTGAGTCGCGATTGCATTAAACTGAATCCCAAGTACTGCATAGCCTTTACTTTTAAACCCCACCGAAGCTTGTTCCTCCATCCCATGAGCCATTACTACAGGAGTTGTTTGAGCCATGCGGGTCGTAGAACAGCATGTGTAGGGAATGTGAGTGTCTGATGGATAACCCCCCACCTTTTTGATTCCTTAAGCCGCGCTCCTAGAGGTCCCACTAGTCAACCTCCGTGACCTTCTCCCAGAAAACCCCCTAGCCTCTTTTAATCTCAACCCGCGCTCCAGCTCGACCCCATCTGTCAGCCTCCACGCGTTCGGCCGCTGGCACGTGGAGCCGTAGCCACTGGTCCCACCTGTCCGCCGCATAGGCTAGCACAGCTCGCGGTGAGGAAAGTCCAACGCGCGCCGTTTCGCCCAGTCAGCAGCTGGCCCACCCGTCAGTGGCTGGGTCTGTATCTGGCTGAGTAACAAAAGGTTTTTATGTTTTCTGTTTTAATTTAAACCTTTCAAATTTGTTAAAAATTCAAATTCAAATCTGTTTTCAAATATCTTTTAAAATATAAATCCAAATAATACATGTAATATATGTTTTGAAATCAGAAAAATGTGAGTAATTCAAATATGGCCTTCAAAATATATTTTAAACACTTTAAATTTCAAGTTGATTAAAATTACAATAAAATGCCCTTTTCCCTTAATTAATTAATAACTTTAGTTTTATAACTCCAAATTTGACAAATAATATGTCTAAATCGATCAGCTCGACGAGACCTTTCTGTTTATGCATTCCATGTCCTGAATTGCAGCATGCATCATATAAATATAAAGTATACAACAACTTATTTGAGTATAAAATGTGACTAAAACTCAATAAAATGCCTTATTCTTGTACTCCACACCTCACCCATGCCATGCTACATTATTGCCATGCAAATTGTGCATCATTCATCATGGCATGATTGTTTGCTTGTCGCATCTTATTCATATGCTTGTGCACTTTATTTATGTTGGCCCTTGTTTGTTTGGTTCTTCTTCGAATAGACGCTGAGCAGGGGATATATCAAGAAAACCAGGAGCACTACCCAGATCCTTCTCTCGCTTCAACTGAGCTGCCAGGCAAGCAATACCACATGCTTGCATACATATAGTACCTATTGCCTCTATCTTACTCTTGCATTATTGAGTCGCGATTGCATTAAACTGAATCCCAAGTACTGCATAGCCTTTACTTTTAAACCCCACCGAAGCTTGTTCCTCCATCCCATGAGCCATTACTACAGGAGTTGTTTGAGCCATGCGGGTCGTAGAACAGCATGTGTAGGGTATGTGAGTGTCTGATGGATAACGAGGTACCTAAACAACTTAACCTGAGTAGTATGGGATAACTAATGAAAGTGGCACCGGTGAGCAATATCTGCTATTTGGTTTTTCCTGCTCACTTGTGTCCCGTAGGACCCTGAGTACTTGATTCCTGTTCCTTGAATATTCGCGCTATCCACATCCGGGAGGCTTATGGGACCCCCCTGAGCCAGAGCTTGATTCATTCTTATTTCTTGGGGCCACAATTAGTTTGGGGCTTTATTACTATCCTGTACTTATGCCATGCTTTACTGCTTTATTTACGATTGTGCGAGGAGCACCTGTACTGTTTAAGATCGTGACATGTTTTCGCTGTATCGACAAGCCCAGTCACACTTTCGGGTTCCCAGTCGTTTACAGCCGTCCACACAAACCTTGAGTCCTTCTCGGAGCCGGCCAGTTTCGTTGCGGGTAGCTTAATGGGGTGGCCCCCTGAAATATTTCTGAATCTTGTGATTGCTTTGTCGTGAATGCCTCGTTGGGTTTTGATTTGGTTTTTCCGAGGTTGATTGAGTGTGTGTTGCTATTTGTGCACCCCTGCAGGGTAAAACTTTCTGAAAGCCGTGTCCGCGGTTATGGACGACTTGGAGCACAGTTTCTCGATCATAGACAAGTATAACTAAAGTACCGCCTTTAATTTGACTAAGTAACTGACTAGTAAATAGTGCAACACTCATGGAATGTATAATAAAACTGCCAACGGATGGGGGGGTGTTCGTCCGCTTCCTCGTTGGTAAGCGAGGAGGAGGATGGATCTATTAATATTACTGTTATAACTGTTGTTATTAATTCACGGACATCCGTCTATCTTTGGTTAGACGGATGGTTAGCGAGTATCTATAGAATTGTTAGGTATTATCTTTTGCTGCAATCGCGTCACCCAGGTTGTGTTCCCTTTAGAGGCATCAAGACTTGCTGAGTACCCCTAGGGTCTCACACGATAAATTATTTGATTCAGATGAACAGGTACACTCACAAGATGGATACTGGGTGGAGGAGACGGACGATGTGGACAACGATCATTCGATGTAGAGATTCCGGGAACGGGGATCCGTGAGATCTGTGGGCGGGATGTGTTTATTATGGGGCATCTTATGCCGATTTGCTTCTTATCCGTACTCGGATCTTGTTTGCCGCTTCCGCCTGATACTCTGATGTTTGATGTATGAGGAGATATCCTAAACTATTATATCTATCTAGGACATTTGGATCTTGCTGTATGGCGTTGCAATATTTCTATTTCTTTTAGATGGAATGGCTCTGAGGACTGTTGTATGGTGGCTTGCATACATACTCATTTGTGTATGTAGTTGATCCCTTCGCCTGCTGATTACGCCGCCCGTTCTTGTCCCGATGTTTGGAAATGGTTAGGACGGCCGAAAGGTCTACCTGTGAGTGGCATTTGGGCCCCACCGTACTATTTTAACCATTTCCGCTCATCCAGGCTTGTAACTAGGAGCGTAATTCACCGAGGTAGTTACAATTGGTATCAGAGCCATCCCGCCCTTCAGGGTCTCAGCCAAATGGTCGTTGTCAGCCTAGCAAATATTTTTGGTAGCTATGTATACTAGGGAAAAACAAAACGCGAGAGTAGGACTGCTTCCACTTTTCTTCTTACCCACCCACCACCCTTTTCTGGTAAGGAAGTGTAACATTTTCTATCCTCTTCTTAAATTCAAACTAGGATTCACGTGTTCTGGGTTTCCGTAGTACCATAGGTTGAGTGTGTGTGTGTGTAATTCCTTGTCTATCTGTTGCATCCAACATGTTATCTTTATCTGCCTTTGGTTATCAACTGTTGGTACATTCCATACTAACAGACTTTTGAATACCGGCGAGATCTATCTGACTCCTTGTTAACCGGTGCCATCTTCTTAAGGGTGTCCTTCCTTCTAGCGACTCCACATTCTGTGAAACCATCAGTTGCTAATCTCTACCGGATAAGTGATTTTGCGCATCTATTGGTACTTTAATGCCGAAAATGCGGAATTTTTTTTCTTTGATACATCTGTGCTTCCACACTCCTTTTCAGTCATGTGTGAAACATTATCTATCTCCCTTTTATCAGCATGTCCATGCTAACTCATTCTTTTGTCACCGGCGTTTAATCCTAGAGTTTCATTTCATCTCCAATTCTCTTGGGCTAATTACATAACATGTGTCGATCCGATGCGGTGATTGTAATTTGGTTCTCGGCATAGCTATATGACACTTATCTTGAGTGGAATATGGAAAATGCAATCACCACTATCCTCCAAATGGTGACGGTTATCTCCTGTGATTTTGAGTACACCGCGATCATATCTATGCATATTCAAGCATCTTTGGCAATCCAGAGTTTGTCCAAGCACTACGGCGGTCTATCATCTGCCCATCATGCTGCACATCTTTTTGAACTCCATATCTGCAAAATTCTCCTGGATACGAGGGAATTGCATCTTTTCGTCTCTGATAGCTTTGCTTAAGGTATGAGCTATCATCGGTTCTTATCCAAGATCTCTTTATCTTTGTAACCGGTGATCCGATCGACAATGTGAACCAGGTGACATCTCTTTTTCTTCCGAAGGACCAGTTAACCTATTCTGTCAGCGCATCTTCTTCAACAGGAATCCTTACTCGTAACATTGATCTTTCAAAGAGCGTTGAGCTCAGAAAGTGTTTCGAGCATTTGTTCGTTCTCCCGCCTCTTGAACTTGGTATTCTGGGAATATCTTGTTAATCCATGGTGGTATATGTTGATAATATGCTTGCCTATTCGATATCTATGGAAGGACATGGAAGATCATCTGTGTCTCTTTCTCTCGAGCTTCGTGAGCACTGCTTGTGTGCAAAGTCTCAAAGTGAGAATTCTGACTTTTTGAAGTCACCTATCTCGGCCACGTCCTTCTGCTAAATACATTACTTCAACTCTGGAATCAGCAAGTCCATTGTTAATTCCATCCTCCATCTTCAACCAATCCGGAGTTGTTCCTTGTTGGCAAGTTATCATCGTCGTTCCGCCGAAGATTTCCTCAAGACTGCTAAATCTCTCTCAATCTTTTCAAGAACCACATGGAGTTCTTTCCACCTCCATCTCGTTAAGTAATCTCTTGAAACCCTCTCGTTCTATCATCTATGCTCAATCCACCGGAGGCCATGAAGACCTTCCAGATCTTGTATTCCTTCTGTTCAAGTGGTGCTATCTTTTTCTATATCTGTGAAATTTTGTAGTTGTCTCCGTGATCTTCCTTTATATCTTTCCGGTGGCTTGGTACTTCCGACATGACGACAACATCATCATCTTTATCTATCTATGAATCCGGCGAATCGTTTGCATCTATCCTTGTTTTCTAACGGAGTTCTATGAGTTTTTGCCAACACCTTCAGTCTGTTTCGGTAGTTGGGTTGCATGATTTTCTTATTCATGTGCGGAGTAATGCTTTGAGTGCGGGATGGAGTAGCTACCATACCACTACTCTTATCATTCGCTCTTGTACATTGAATTGGTGAATTTATGTGATTTCACTCATTCCACGGAAGTTAGAAGTGGACTTTATCCCTTGATACTTTTACTTCCGTCCTTGTTTTTCCGGAGTGCTCTTTCGAAGAAAGTAATCAATAATCTCTTGTTGGTGATCTCACCCTTTCTACACGGAGCAAAATCCTCAATTATCTGGTGGAAACAAACGCAAACCTTTTTCTATCCTCGTCTTTCTACCGATGCTCGATATCCCCAAACAAGATTAAAGAAAACTATCTCTCTCTTTGTTTCATCAATTCTTTTTCTGTGGTAAAGCCAATTATGGTTGATGCCATCAGCCGCAAATCTATTGCGTTAGCCTCAAGGCTAAAGAAAGCAATAAGTATCTCTACAATAAACTCCAGATCCTCCATGTTCTTTGCTTCTCGGGATTCCACCATGATCTGGCTTCACATCCATCTCTGGAAGTTATATCTGCGCACCTAAATTGCGTGATCCTTGGTTCTTACCGGCGCAACAAGAATCTAATCCGACAATGTCTAACTAAATCTTTCTGTTGTTATCAAGGAACTCTATTGTTTGAAGGCAATATTGTTTCCGAACTTCTTTTCTCAAATCCGAGAGAAGATACGATGCTATTGTAATAGTGGTTCAAAACCTCTCCAATCTAGCTCCTTTCTTCCGGCGAGACAAAGATTCATCCTCTCTCGTATCGGTAAATCTTTAATCTTAATGGTGTGTCTTTCTTTATCCATGATACATCATCTTCTCCTTTTCTTTCACAAGTGGTTATATTCTTTTATCATGATTCTTGGGAAAACCGGAGCTATGCCCATCCTATCCTTCTTGTCTCACGACAATCCTTCAACTCTTCTAACCCGTTGTTTCTCAAGCAAAACGCAAGACTCGCAACAAGTCTAGCAAGTTTTGCAAGGTGTAGTGGTCGCATCATCCCGTTGTTCATCAACTTGGGAACGTGAGGGTCACCTTCGTTCGAACACCCGCCTCTCCTTGTGTTGTTTTCTTTTTCCTAGGAATCTCGGGGCGAGATTCTTGTTTAGTGGGGGAGAGTTGTAGCATCCCAATTGTCTAACAATTGCAATGCTACTAGCCTAGTCTATATAAATGCTACTTCCTATATATAATTGTTGCATCATAATTATATCATGCTCATGTCATCATGCCACCTTGCATTTGAGCATCATATAAAACCCTTTTTGTTTTGGATCTTCTCTCATATGCATTGTCAATTGTATTTGCCTCTTGATATTGTATTTGGTTATTGATATATTGTTTAAATGCCCAAGTTGAGTTGGGGGCATATCTTTTATTCCACTCCACCACCCTTTCTTTCACCACCTTATTTTCTTTTGGTATTTAATCTAGCTCATGGGAGATAGGATGGATCTACTTCTACAAATTCTTTTGCTTGGTTTTTATTCCACTTTTGGAAATGCATAAGAATAATGCCATGTTTATTATTTTGTTTTCACAAGATTAAGACATGTCATTTAATACCCTTGCATGGGCCATGCAACCATCACCATCTTTTGTCCTCTTTTGGATTTTATTTGAATTTTGAGTGGATCATCTTCCATATTCCTCTACCCCTCTTTTGCTTGATATAGTTGGTCTTGCTAAAAACCACACCACATCTCTCTCTCTCTTTTCCTCACCTTCCTCTCCTTTCACCTCCATCCATGCATGGTCATGTGGATCATGCCTAGAACCCTAAACCTAACCCCTCATCTACCCTAGTTACACCCTACCACCACCATGGGCACCATCTAACCTAACCCGAGCCCCTCTAAGCTAACCCTAGCTAACCACACCTCTCACCCCCTCTCTCTACCTTGCTGGCCCCACCTAGACTAACCTGTCCCAACCCTAAAACCCTAACCCGAGGCTACCCCAACCTGGCCCGAGCCTCCCCCTCCTCTCTCTTGCTCTTCTCTCTGCCTGGCGTGCCCCACCCGAGCCTACCTCCTTGGACGCTCCCTGGTCCCACCTGCATGCTCCCGTGCCTGCCCATGCCGAGCCCCAGCTCGCGCACGTGAAGGAGAGGAGGAAAAGGTGGCCGAAGCCACCTTTATCCCTAACCCACTCCCCCACAGCACCACCTCCCTCTGGGCTCGCCCTTATCCCTTCCCCTCCTTCCTCTGCCTCACCAAACCACCCCCTGGCCTCGCGCCGCAACCACCTCCCCTCCCCCTCTACCTTTCTCTCCACCGGCCGGCTACCGTCGGCCTCCACCTTCCCTCCTCGTACCAGCCGGTGGCGTGGCGCTCTGGGTGCCGCGGAAGACCAAGGGCCCTCCCCTGCATGGTCCTGTACGTACCAGCAAGGAGGAGAAGGACCCCAGGCTCGCCAGGACCGAGACGCCCGACGAAACCCTAGCCCTGCAGTCCGTCTGCATCGCCGGCGATCCACCGCGCCCAGCCCCACCCGTCACCACCAACATCTCCTCGGTGAGCCCCTAATCCTCCCTGACATGCTCCGCCTCACTGTCGCCGTCTAGATCCGTAGTTCGTTTTGTCGAACGCCCTCAGTGCACCGCAAGACGCTGGTGTCTGCACGCCCCGCGACGCGCGTAGCCTCAACTGGTCGTCTAGCCCCCACCTGACACCGACCTCTCCCTAGCCCAATGGTAGCCGCCTCCGCGCGCGAGCCCAGGTCGCAGGATCGAATCCCCGCCTCGCTGCGCCGCGCACCGCGCGCGCAAGACGGTGGAGAAGATCCACAGTACCGCGGCACCGTTTTATAGAAACCCCCCACCTTTTTGATTCCTTAACCCGCGCTCCTAGAGGTCCCACTAGTCAGCCTCCGTGGCCTTCTCCCAGAAAACCCCCTGGCCTCTTTTAATCTCAACCCGCGCTCCAGCTCGACTCCATCTGTCAGCCTCCACGCGTTCGGCCGCTGGCACGTGGAGCCGTAGCCACTGGTCCCACCTGTCCGCCGCATAGGCTAGCACAGCTCGCGGTGAGGAAAGTCCAACGCGCGCCGTTTCGCCCAGTCAGCAGCTGGCCCACCCGTCAGCGGCTGGGTCTGTATCTGGCTGAGTAACAAAAGGTTTTTATGTTTTCTGTTTTAATTTAAACCTTTCAAATTTGTTAAAAATTCAAATTCAAATCTGTTTTCAAATATCTTTTGAAATATAAATCCAAATAATACATGTAATATATGTTTTGAAATCAGAAAAATGTGAGTAATTCAAATATGGCCTTCAAAATATATTTTAAACACTTTAAATTTCAAGTTGATTAAAATTTCAATAAAATGCCCTTTTCCCTTAATTAATTAATAACTTTAGTTTTATAACTCCAAATTTGACAAATAATATGTCTAAATCGATCAGCTCGACGAGACCTTTCTGTTTATGCATTCCATGTCCTGAATTGCAGCATGAATCATATAAATATAAAGTATACATCAACTTATTTGAGTATAAAATGTGACTAAAACTCAATAAAATGCCTTATTCTTGTACTCCACACCTCACCCATGCCATGCTACATTATTGCCATGCAAATTGTGCATCATTCATCATGGCATGATTGTTTGCTTGTCGCATCTTATTCATATGCTTGTGCACTTTATTTATGTTGGCCCTTGTTTGTTTGGTTCTTCTTCGAATAGACGCTGAGCAGGGGATATATCAAGAAAACCAGGAGCACTACCCAGATCCTTCTCTCGCTTCAACTGAGCTGCCAGGCAAGCACTACCACATGCTTGCATACATATAGTACCTATTTCCTCTATCTTACTCTTGCATCATTGAGTCGCGATTGCATTAAACTTAAGCCCAAGTACTGCATAGCCTTTACTTTTAAACCCCACCGAAGCTTGTTCCTCCATCCCATGAGCCATTACTACAGGAGTTGTTTGAGCCATGCGGGTCGTAGAACAGCATGTGTAGGGTATGTGAGTGTCTGATGGATAACGAGGTACCTAAACAACTTAACCTGAGTAGTATGGGATAACTAATGAAAGTGGCACCGGTGAGCAATATCTGCTATTTGGTTTTTCCTGCTCACTTGTGTCCCGTAGGACCCCGAGTACTTGATTCCTGTTCCTTGAATATTCGCGCTATCCACATCCGGGAGGCTTATGGGACCCCCCTGAGCCAGAGCTTGATTCATTCTTATTTCTTGGGGCCACAATTAGTTTGGGGCTTTATTACTATCCTGTACTTATGCCATGCTTTACTGCTTTATTTACGATTGTGCGGGGAGCACCTGTACTGTTTAGGATCGTGACACGTTTTCGCTGTATCGACAAGCCCAGTAACACTTTCGGGTTCCCAGTCGTTTACAGCCGTCCACACAAACCTTGAGTCCGTCTCGGAGCCGGCCAGTTTCGTTGCGGGTAGCTTAATGGGGTGGCCCCCTGAAATATTTCTGAATCTTGTGATTGCTTTATCGTGAATGCCTCTTTGGGTTTTGATTTGGTTTTTCCGAGGTTGATCGAGTGTGTGTTGCTATTTGTGCACCCCTGCAGGGTAAAACTTTCTGAAAGCCGTGTCCGCGTTTATGGACGACTTGGAGCACAGTTTCTCGATCATAGACAAGTATAACTAAAGTACCGCCTTTAATTTGACTAAGTAACTGACTAGTAAATAGTGCAACACTCATGGAATGGATAATAAAACTGCCAACGGATGGGGGGGTGTTCGTCCGCTTCCTCGTTGGTAAGCGAGGAGGAGGATGGATCTGTTAATATTACTGTTATAACTGTTGTTATTAATTCACGGACATCCGTCTATCTTTGGTTAGGCGGATGGTTAGCGAGTATCTACAGAATTGTTAGGTATTATCTTTTGCTGCAATTGCGTCACCCAGGTTGTGTTCCCTTTAGAGGCATCAAGACTTGCTGAGTACCCCTAGGGTCTCACACGATAAATTATTTGATTCAGATGAACAGGTACACTCACAAGATGGATACTGGGTGGAGGAGACGGACGATGTGGACAACGATCATTCGGTGTAGAGATTCCGGGAACGGGGATCCGTGAGATCTGTGGGCGGGATGTGTTTATTATGGGGCATCTTATGCCGATTTGCTTCTTATCCGTACTCGGATCTTGTTTGCCGCTTCCGCCTGATACTCTGATGTTTGATGTATGAGGAGATATCCTAAACTATTATATCTATCTAGGACATTTAGATCTTGCCGTATGGCGTTGCAATATTTATATTTCTTTTAGATGGAATGGCTCTGAGGACTGTTGTATGGTGGCTTGCATACATACTCATTTGTGTATGTAGTTGATCCCTTCGCCTGCCGATTACGCCGCCCGTTCTTGTCCCGATGTTTGGAAATGGTTAGGACGGCCGAAAGGTCTACCTGTGAGTGGCATTTGGGCCCCACCATACTATTTTAACCATTTCCGCTCATCCAGGCTTGTAACTAGGAGCGTAATTCACCGAGGTAGTTACAATAGTTCAAGCATCAACATTGTGGTTCTTGTTCGTAAGTTAGAGCGACACTTATTGAAAGCCCCAAACCACGTAAAATATGCAAAGAAAATTAGAGGCGTCTAACTTTGTTTTGCAGGGGTGTGCTGTGATGTGATATGGCCATGATTGTGATCATATTTGATGTATGCAATGTTCCTTATTGTAAGTTGGAAACCGGCAGGAGCCGTATGGTTGTCTTTAAATTCTGTTAAGACCCGTGTGTCTATTCAAAGTAGTTGTAATAGTTGAAGCTGGTGGACGACAACCATGAAACGGCGCCATTGACCTTGACGCTATACCGGTGATAATGGAGATCATGTTCGTGCTTGAAGATGGAGATCAGAAGCACAAGAAGAAAGGCCATATCATATCACATATTATGATTTGCATGTGATGTTAATCCTTTATGCATCTTGTATTGCTTAGTTAACGACGGTAGCATTATAAGATGATCCCTCAAGCACACAAAATTCAAGTTTTAAAGTGTTCATCCTTAGTAAGCACCGTTGCTAAAGCTCGTTGTTTCGAAGCACCACGTGATGATCGGGTGTGTTAGATTCTGCGAGTGTATACAACGTGAGCAAGCCAGATTTGCTCATGCGAAAGCAAAGGTTTGATCTTGACGAGCCTAGCATGTACAAACATGGTCTCGGAACACGTATCACCGAAAGGTAAAGCATGAGTCATATAGTAGATATGATGAACATGTTGATTGTTCGCCATTGAAGCTACATCAACTCTCATGATGATAGTTTTGATGTGGTGGATTTGGTTCGTGTGATCATTGTGATATTGTTCTGAGTGGGAGTTCACCTAGATTAATTTAACTATTAATTTGAACTCAATTTGTCATAAACTTAGTCTAAACTATTGCAAATATGTTGTAGATCAATGGCGGCCCCTACCATCAATTTTAATGCGTTCCTAGAGAAAGAAAAGTTAAAAAACAAAGGAAGCAACTTCGTGGATTGGTTCCGCAATTTGAGGATTGTCCTCAATGCTGGTAATTTGACCTATGTGCTGGATGCACCGCTGGGTGACCCGCCTGCAGTTACTGCTACCGATGAAGTAAAGAATGTTTACCTCACTCGGAAGAATCAGTACTCCACAGTTCAGTGTGCTATCTTGTATAGTTTGGAATCAGAGCTTCAAAAAAGGTTTGAGAACCATGACCCACATGATATTGTCCATGAACTCAAAATGATATTTGAGGCTCACGCGGTAGTTGAGAGTTATGAGGCTTCTGAAAAGTTCTTTAATTGCAAGATGGAAGAGGGCAGCTCCGTCAGTGATCATGTGCTTAAGATGTTTGGGCACGCAAACAAACTCCAAAGTTTGGGTATAGTGATTCCTAATTCTTCGGGGATTCACTATGTCCTCCAATCACTACCATGTAACACCCCGGTTCTGAAAAGACCGTGGCCTCTATGTGACATGCCAATCCCTGGATCGGTTCATTGGCCCACAATAGAGTAAGATAGATAACATAGCAAAATATCCGTGTATCATGGATAACGAAGATCCACAATACCATTATTACAATTAAAGCTTTGCACAAAGCTAGCTCAAATTATTCAGGTAGCAACATAAATAAGATAAATTCTCCATTCTTCAAATTGCCCACAAGTGAACAAGTGCCGAGTGGAGTACCGTGGCCTATAACGATCAATCAGAATCGGAATAACCTGCAACATGAAACGTAGCAGCCCCGAAGGGTCAATACATGGAATGTATGGCAAGTAGAGCTAGTAATGGAGACAATAGTACTAACATCTACATGCATATTTGGCAATTAGAGCTGTGTCTGGCTTGCATTTGCAAAATACATTTGTCCTACTTTCATAAACAGTTTCTGATTTTTTTGAAAATATCCCAATTAAGTTAACCCAACAATGTTAAAGCAATTATGAAATTAGAATGAGCGAAAAACATGTCATGGAATCAATATCTAGCAACTCAGATGTCCATAACCGGGGACACGGCTAATCGATTAGATTATACACTCTGCAGAGGTTAGTACACTTTACCCATGTGACTTGGCCAGCCCAGCTCGTACCATCACTCTCATTTTGGGTGATGATAGGGAGAAGTTGTGGCATCCCGCAAAACCACTACTAGAAAATCGCGTTGAATTTGTGCATTGCATCGTCATCATCATGCATTGTTTGCATAAAACTATTTCGCAACGCCCGATTTGTTTTCCAAACGCCCCATCTTAATTCAAATGCAAAGCCCGGTCTCCGGATTATTTTGTTTGAATGCTATCGGTTTGCAAACGGTGTTAATAAAACAAATAAAAATTATATTATTTTTAGTGGGGGCAGTCGAACGGGCCAACCCGACCCGAACGACCACCCCCGTATAAAACAGATCGGTCCAACCTCTAAATCCTAAGGCTACCCGGAAACCTACCCACACCCCCTGGCCACCTCACCCCCTCCAATCCTGGAACGCCACATCAGCCACCGCAGATCCCCACCAACCCCAACCCGCCACGTGGCCCCTCTCACCCCTCCCTCCTCTCTCTCCCCACCACTCAGCACGCACGCACGCACTCACACGCCGGCCACACCCGACCCAGCCCCTGCCCTGGCCCCACGCCTGGGACCCACCCCGCCCGCGCGTCCCACGCCTGGCGCCGCTCCCCCTGGTCTTCTTCAACCTCCCACCCCGCTCGCCCGCACCGTCTCTCCCTCCCACCTGCAACCTCCCTCAGCCCCCCTCTGGCCCACGCCCCATCGCCGCCGCCGCCGGCGACGGCCTCGCAGGCCGCAGCAGCAGCACTCCCCTCCGTCCTCCCCTCGCCTCCGTCCCCGGCCGGCCATCCTCTCGCCCTCCGCCCGCGTGCAGCCCTCGCCTCCGCCCCTCCGCAGCGAGCCGTCTCCCTCCGGCCGCGCGTCCGGCCGCGCCCCGACCTCCCGGCCCCGCCGCGTCGACCCTCCTCTCCGCGCGGGCCGTCCTCGCCGAGCGCCGCCTCCCCGCCCCTCAGCTGCCTCCGGCATCGCCCAGTGCCCCCGAGCCGCTGCGCCCGGCCCGCGTCCGCCGCCGGGCGAGCTTCTCCCCTCCGCCTCCGGCCCCCGTCGCCCCGCTGCTGCCTGCCCTGTCCCCAGGACGCCGCCCGTCGCCATCAACCTCCGGCGCGCCGGCGCGCCCCAGCGGCCCCTCCGTCGCCCAGCGTCGCCTGCCCCGCGTCCCCGCCGCCGGCGAGCGTCCTCCAGCGCGCCGCCGCTCGCCAGGACCCCGCCCCTGCTCGCCAGCGACCGCGGCCCCTCCAGCACGCGAGCCCGGCCCGAGCGCGTCCCGCGTCCGCCTCAACCCTCCTGCCTCGAGCCCGCCTGCCCCGCGTGTGCGTCGCCGTGCGCCCCTCGTCTGCGCCGGCCTGGCCGCGCGTGCCCAGGAGACGCGCCGTCGCGGGTGACCTCTGTCCCGCGTCGCTGCAGGCCGTCCCTCCTTGGGCGAGCGGGTCTGCGACAACCGGCCGCCGCCCTGCCATCCGCCTCCGACCATGTGATGTTTGTGTGTCGAAGGTTACATGAGGCCTCGAAGACAAGTACTTCCTCGGAACCACCAAGTTCTCCATCCCGTCAACCGAAGACGCGGTACCCCAAGATCGTTTTCCCCGATTCGAAGCCCTATGCCCCGAGGACGCCAAGACCCGAGTGCGCCGACATGCATCCGGTGACGCCAAGACGCCAAGATAACCGACATCGAAACAACAAGATCGTCGTCATAACACCCGAAGACCACAGGTGTGACAAGTACCGCTTCCCGGACGCCAAGACCGACCCGATACGCCGGCCCGACAAGACCTTCGCAACGACAAGATCGACCCCGACCTGGGTGGAGTCGAAGACCGCCAAGTACTTATTTTCGGAACGCAAGATCTACCCCGTTACCGAGAACGAGAGAACGATTCCGCCAAGATCGAACCCTAACCCTGGACCCCGAGACCGGACCCTGGACCCTGTCGAACCCCGAACCCCGGAAACCAAGATCTGCCGAACCCTAAATGTGTGAACCCCTTCTCGAAACCCTATTTTTATAACATAATACAACTTGTGGCATATTGAATTGTCTACTCGCATGCATATCATTGGTTTGGGGGCCTTATGCCGATTCACCTAATAATTAAATATGGGGCCCATATGCGGGCAAATCTAGTCTCATATTGGCCTCATTTAAACTTGTGTAGTGAACCGGTGCTATCTTTTGCCATGCTAAAACCACATTTGAATTGCGGGGTAGCTAAACAACTTGAACCACCTAATTAATTGTCGGGACCCCTGGTTCCGCTTAATATGACCTAATTGCACCGCACTTTGCCATGCCATGCATCATATCATAAGCATGCCGATCTTCTGCCGTTGTATTAAATATTGCATCCGGTGTTCCTTCTAGTGTTTTGCTTCTTCGCGGATTGGGCCGTTGAGTTGATGCGAGTGTCGATCCGATCTTCGGTTGAACCTTCGGCAATGTTTTCAGGCGAGCATCTCCCCTTTTCTACCTATCTTACTTTTATAGTATTTATTCCCTCCTGTTGATCTATTGCTATCTGTGTTGCGATGCTTTAGTTCCGTACCTGTGTTATACCTTGCAGCCCTATATTGCCTTGGACACATCCTATTACCTGTTGTTTGGTAGATAGTGGGACTTGCGCGTCGTAGTCGCTTGCTCAAGTGCTGTTGCGTGTTGTCAAATGCCACAGTTGTTGGAGCCTTGCCACATGTTGTTGTTGGAGCTGATCATAGCTTTACTTATTGTTCACTTTAATTCCCGTTTAACAACTAAAATTGAAGTAAGTAAGCAGAGGCATCGGTGGGTGATAGATAATATTTGGTTTCTGAACGCCCACTTGTGTCCCGTAGGACCCCGAGTACTTGATACCTGTTCCTTGATTTATCGCGCTATCCACATATGGGGAGTATGTGCCCCCCTTAGCCAGAGCTTGATTCCGTCTTATTTCTTGGGGCCACAAACTAGTTTGAGGTTTTATTTACGATCCTGTACTTATGCCATGCTACTGCTTTATTTACGATTGTGCGAGGAGCACACTGTACTGTTTAGGTAAGCGTAATGTTTTCGCGGTATCGACAAGCCCAGCCACACTTTCGGGTTCCCAGTCGTTTACAGCCATTGTCGCAAACCTTGAGTCCGTCTTGGAGCTTGCTTACTTCGTTGCGGTTCTACTCAATGGGGTGGCCCCCTGAAATATTTCTGAATCTTGTGATTGCTCTGTCGTGAAGACCTCGTTGGGTTTTGATTTGGTTTTTCTGAGGTTGATCGTGTGTGTGTTGCTATTTGTGCACCCCGGCCGGGTTAAAACTTTCGGAAAGCCGTGTCCGCGGTTATGGACGACTTGGAGCACAGTATCTCGACCATAGACAAGCATAACTAAATTTTATCGCTATAAATTTGACTTTATAATGACTAGTAATCAGCTTCACTATAATGGAATGGCTAATTAATACTGCCCACAATTGCTTGTTTGGAGTGTCGCTTGCGACCATTATACTTGACTAGTAAGTATTGCAACTACAACGGAATGGCTGAATAAAAGTACCAACAACTGCTGGGTTTTGGGTTTATCTCATGTCACCTGTATTTGATTAGTAAGTGTTGTAACTATAACGGAATGGTTAACTAAAAGTGCCCACTGCCTACTTTATCAGGACGATTATCTAAACCTGACTAGTAAAAAGCCGCAACTATAACTGAATAAGTAAAACTGCCAACTGTGTGAGTTCCTCGGTTGACTTCCTCGTTTGGTGTCGAGGGGGAAACGCCAGGACGGGTTTGTTTGATGGTAGCATCAGGTTGGATCCGAATAGGTCTTCCCTACCCCTCTCTGATAGCCGCCAGTTGTATCGAGTCTCTATAGGTGGTTTAGTGCATGCCGCCGCTGCCGCTTCAGTCCACCATACCTATGTAGGCGAGGACCGCCGAATTCTAGACTCGCCGTGTACTGGCCTCAGTACTGACACTCCCCCTGGTCTTCTTCAACCTCCCACCCCGCTCGCCCGCACCATCTCTCCCTCCCACCTGCAACCTCCCTCAGCCCCCCTCTGGCCCACGCCCCATCGCCGCCGCCGCCGGCGACGGCCTCGCAGGCCGCAGCAGCAGCACTCCCCTCCATCCTCCCCTCGCCTCCGTCCCCGGCTGGCCATCCTCTCGCCCTCCGCCCGCGTGCAGCCCTCGCCTCCGCCCCTCCGCAGCGAGCCGTCTCCCTCCGGCCGCGCGTCCGGCCGCGCCCCGACCTCCCGGCCCCGCCGCGTCGACCCTCCTCTCCGCGCGGGCCGTCCTCGCCGAGCGTCGCCTCCCCGCCCCTCAGCTGCCTCCGGCGTCGCCCAGTGCCCCCGAGCCGCTGCGCCCGGCCCGCGTTCGCCGCCGGGCGAGCTTCTCCCCTCCGCCTCCGGCCCCCGTCGCCCCGCTGCTGCCTGCCCCGTCCCCAGGACGCCGCCCGTCGCCATCAACCTCCGGCGCGCCGGCGCGCCCCAGCGGCCCCTCCGTCGCCCAGCGTCGCCTGCCCCGCGTCCCCGCCGCCGGCGAGCGTCCTCCAGCGCGCCGCCGCTCGCCAGGACCCCGCCCCTGCTCGCCAGCGACCGCGGCCCCTCCAGCACGCGAGCCCGACTCGTTTGGTGTCGAGGGGGAAACGCCAGGACGGGTTTGTTTGATGGTAGCATCAGGTTGGATCCGAATAGGTCTTCCCTACCCCTCTCTGATAGCCGCCAGTTGTATCGAGTGTCTATAGGTGGTTTAGTGCATGCCGCCGCTGCCGCTTCAGTCCACCATACCTATGTAGGCGAGGACCGCCGAATTCTAGACTCGCCGTGTACTGGCCTCAGTACTGACGCTCCTTCTTTTTCCTTGGCCCTTTGTCGGCACCCCTTTTGTTTAAGCAGGTTTTGAGATCGACGCCGTTAGCAGGGTTACCCTTCCGGCTTGGCCTGGGCAGGGTTATGGACGCCATTGGTTATTCTTCAGGGCTCTTAGCCCCATTTGCATCTTGTCCGTAGCTGGACGCTCTATTGTTTTCAAGGTGATTTGGTTCTTTGTACCGTATATTTGTATTCTTGACTCATGGAGTCGCCGTTATATATATATCTGTTCTGTGGGTCCCATCGAGGACTGTTGTGTAATGTTATTACTTTGTTTTCCACCCGCACGAAAGTGCCTGGTGGGCACCTTTGAATCGTTTCTATGCGGGTTTGGCGAATTTTGCTCAAACTTGCATAGGTCCGATTCTGAGGGTGTTACAGAAGTCCAAGAAGAGACTGTTCGGGAAGTAGCACCCCAATCCCGACGCGCACCGGTCCAACCTACCAAAATTCTACATCTCTGGATACGCGGGTTCGAGTTACCACAACCTACTAAGTCCAACCAACCGCCCATTTCATTATTGGCACATGGTTGTACACGTAAGCTACACAATAAAGAAGCCAATCAATTTGTCTTGATACCTGGGTGCCTTTCCGTAATGAAACCACCAAAAATTATCAATACCATCACACCCAGGAGATTCATTGATTAAGTTGTTTTAGTTTTCGCAAACCAATACTTTTAGAAACAAGTCTCAATGATGTAACCCAGCCCTCGTTTAACATAGCATGGCTAAGCACATCTACCAACGGTGGTTCATCTACAAGGAAAGCCCTACCACATAATAGGACATAGCATAACGATAGTATCATCCTACACATGCATCTATAAAATACACGACAATGCATTAAAAATAGTAGGACGATATCATGAACAAAGTAGCATCTACTTGCCTTGGTTGTAGCGGTCGGGAGCACAATCCTCACACGAGCAAGCGTTGCACTCGACACAATCTACACGATACAATTGCATTCATAAACAAACAATCCACAAGCATATGCGACAAATATGATGCATGAATGCAAGAACGGCAAGTAAATTGGTGCTACAGCTGCACCACAACATCCTATACCATAATACTACCGATTGCATGCATGGAAAATAGTTTTAGCGCTAGGAAAACTATTAAGTAAAAGTAATGCTCAAAACTAGAGCTAGAACTTAAATAATTCACTACCGGTAGTATACTGTTTGTAAAATCGTGGGAAAAATCTACAGTATGGGCATCGCTGATTAGAAACAGTACCAATTAGTATTACTCAAAAAGGAATTATAAAACTCCCCGAGTAATTAAAACACTGCAGAAAGCCAATAGACAGTTTCTGCCGAAGTTTTTACTGTAAGCCTACCTTTTTAATTCACGATGAGATTCCCCTCGTTCCACTGAATCCAGGGACATATCATACGCGATTTTTGGAGCTACGGATCTTTTTCTACAAATTTATTACTCCAAAAAGACCATTAACTAGTTTGATTAAACTGTACTAAACCTTGCAGCAAAAGCCTGAACCAAAGGTACAACGAGATTCTACACGACTCACTGAATCTACACATATTTTATTTGCAATTTTTGACCAAGCGGTTTAATTTCTACGCAATTTACAAGATTCTACCGAAATCTGCCAACTAAAAGGATTAACGAAATTGACCAGTCAATTGTGTCTGTTGACTGGTCAAAGCGTCTGCTGACTGGGCGCTGACTGGGCGTCTGACTAGTCAACGCCTGAGTCTAACCGGTCAACTAACGATCTGAGCCGCTGATCTGAGATCTGACGGTGGCTGCTGTCTTACCGGAAACGAACGACGAAACGGACTCCGGAAGGTGCGGCGAGTTCCGGACGGCGGTGGCGATCGGTTCCGGCGTCGGGGTTCTTCCTGCACGGACGGAGACGGTCAACGAGCGGTTCAAAATCGTCAACGGCGCGACGCAAAACGGCGCGCGAGTGGGTACGTGCATGCATGCATGCGTGTGCGTGTGTGCACACGAGGCGGCGCAGCAGCTAGCGCGCGCAGCGAGGCGGCGCAGCGCGGCAGCGAGCGGCGGCGCGCGCAGCAGCGGCGGCGAGGCGCGCGGCAGCAAGGCGACGGCGGCGGCGACAGCAGCAGCATGCGGCTGCATGCGGCGGCGGCGGTGGGAAGCGGCGGCAGCGACGCAGGCGGTGGCCGAGGGGGGGGCGAGGTGGTGGCATCGTCGGCGGAGCTTGCGCGCGGCGGCGGCGATGCGGGGGTGGCGCGGTGGCCGGTGGTGGCGGTGGGAAGCGGCGGCAGCGACGCAGGCGGTGGCCGAGGCGGGGCGAGGTGGCGGCGTCGGCGGCGGAGCTTGCGCGCGGCGGCGGCGATGCGGGGGTGGCGCGGTGGCCGGCGGCGGTGGCCAAGGCGGAGGGCGGCGTTGGCGGGAACAGAGAGAGGAGAGAGAGAGAAGGCGTCGGCCGGCGGCGAACCTGGGCGGCGGGGTGGCGTCGGCCGGCGGCGGCGAGGCGGCGATTCTCGGGAGGCGTGCGCGCAGGGCAGGGAGGCGGCGGTGGTTGGGATCCCGAGGCTGGGGTCCGCCTATTTTAAGTGCCCTCTCGCGAAATCCTACTCCGATTCGGTCCGGAGTTTGTTTAGGACTCGGAAATCGGTTCAGATTTTCGGACCGTTTTCCGGCTGTTTACTAAAACGGCCGAAGCTTTTCCGTACGAGCTCAGATTCGAGCGATTCTCGCGCCTACGGGTTCGTATGGTCGAGGGGAACAATCTAGCATCAAGGTTTGAGCGAAACCACTAATCTATAAGGGTGGTTGTCGCAAGTCCTACTAAAGCTTCCCGCAGGAACCTCGTAGCAAAATAACATAGGGTTTTGCAATTGGCGTTTCGCCGAACCTTTCCTCTCGACGGTTTTGCAAGGAAAGATATGATGCAATGATATGAATGATATGCAAGACCAAATCTAAAATTTGGGATGTGACAAGACTAACCCCCTTAAGATGAATCTCGTCCTCGAGATTCTGCGCGGCTAGCAAATAGGTGCGGGTAGTCCTCTCGGATGTCATCTTCACGCTCCCAAGTGGCTTCCTCTTCCGTGTGGTGGCTACACTGCACCTTGCAACACCTGATCGTCTTGGTACGGGTAGTCCTCTCTGCTGTCTCCAGAATCTTGACCGGTTTCTCTTCATAGGTCAAGTCGTTCTCAAGCTGAACCTCCTCTAGCGGTACAGTGTCTCTCAATGGTGTATCCACCATCTCCGGATGGCACTTCTTCAGCTGGGACACGTGGAACACGTTGTGAACAGCAGACAGAGCCTCTGGCAACTCCAACTGATAAGCAACTTCCCCTTTGCGTGCTAAGACCCGATACGGTCTAATAAATCGAGGTGCCAGCTTACCCTTAATTCCAAATCTCTTGATTCCACGAAGTGGCGATACTCTGAGGTATGCTCTATCACCTATCTCATACACCACTTCCTTGCGCTTGGCGTCAGCGTAGCTCTTCTGTCTTGATTGTGCTACCTTCAGCCTGTCCCTAATCAAGGCGACCTTCTCCTCAGCGTCATTGATCAAATCAGGCCCAAACAACTGACGTTCTCCTACTCCATCCCATAGCAATGGTGTCCGGCACCGTTTCCCATACAGCACATCGAACGGTGACGTCTTGATGCTTGTCTGATAGCTGTTGTTGTAGGAAAACTCCGCATACGGCAAATTCTCATCCCAACTAGAGCCATGAGCCAAGGCGCAAGCTCTCAGCATGTCCTCCAAAATCTGATTCACCCTCTCGGTCTGTCCATCAGTCTGTGGGTGAAACGCTGTGCTAAACTCCAATCTAGTACCAAGTGACTCGTGCAGCTGGCGCCAGAAGTGTGAGGTAAATTGGGTGCCTCTATCAGATACAATACTCTTGGGAACTCCGTGTAGGCACACAATTCTGTCCATGTAGATCTTAGCCAACTTTGCACTCGTATAGGTCATCTTCACCGGTATAAAGTGGGCTACCTTGGTCAAATGGTCGACCACTACCCAAATGGAGTCATACCCTGACCTGGTCCTGGGCAATCCTGTGATAAAATCCATTCCCACTCTATCCCACTTCCAATCCGGCACAGGCAATGGCTGTAGCAGTCCTGCTGGCTTCTGGTGTTCTGCCTTCACTCGGCTACATACATCACATAGGGCAATATGCTCCACGATGTCTCCCTTCATGTTGTTCCACCAGAATCTGTCCTTTAGGTCCATATACATCTTCATATTGCCCGGATGTATGGAATATGGCGAGTCATGAGCTTCCTGCAGAATCAACTTTCTTATCTCGAAATCGTTGGGAACGCACAAACGATCTCCGTACCACAGGGTTCCTTGCTCATCCTCGCGGAATTCCCTTGCTCGACCTTCCTTTATCTTTTCCTTAACTTCATCTATCTCTTTGTCTCCCATCTGAGCCTTTATGATCCTGTCCTGTAGCGTCGGTTGGACTTCCATTGTTGCTAGGTATCCTTCAGATACTACCTCCAGTCTAAGGTCCTTGAATTGCTTGCACAAGTCCTCAGGCAATTCAACAATTGTCAATCCATTGGCATAAACCTGCCGGCTCAGAGCATCTGCTACTACATTGGCCTTTTCTGGGTGGTATTGTAGATTCATATCATAATCCTTGATAAGCTCCAACCATCTCCTTTGTCTCATGTTCAATTCCTTCTGAGTAAATATGTACTTCAGGCTCTTGTGGTCGGTGTACACATCACAGTGTTTTCCCATTAAGTAATGCCTCCATACCTTGAGCGCATGAACCACTGACGCTAACTCCAAGTCGTGTGTGGGGTAATTCCGCTCATGGTGCTTGAGTTGTCGCGAGGCATATGACACTACTCTCCCATCTTGCATCAGCACACTCCCAAGTCCCTGTCGTGAAGCATCGCAGTACACTTGGAAATCCTTCTGAAGATCTGGTAAACATAGAACAGGCGCGGTCACTAGTCGACGCTTCAGTTCCTGAAAGCTGGCTTCACATACGTCTGACCATTCAAACTTACTCTCCTTCTTCAGAAGTTCAGTCATTGGCTTAGCAATCTTGGAAAAGTTTTCAATGAACCTCCTGTAATATCCAGCAAGTCCCAAAAAGCTTCGAATCTCTCCCGCAATCTTGGGTGCTTCCCACTCAGTTACTGCAGTCACTTTTCTTGGATCAACAACAATTCCTTCTCCTGACACTACGTGTCCAAGAAACCCAACGGTGTTAAGCCAGAATTCACACTTGTTGAATTTGGCATACAGCTTGTGTTCCCTCAGCTTCTCCATAATCAGTCTCAGATGCTTCTCATGCTCGGCATCATCCTTGGAATATATCAGTATGTCATCAATAAACACCACCACGAACTTGTCCAAGTACTCTATAAATACCTTGTTCATCATGGTCATGAAGTATGCCGGGGCATTCGTTAGTCCAAAAGACATAATTGTATACTCATATAAACCATACCTAGTGGTGAAGGCGGTTTTTGGTACATCCTCCTCCTGGATCTTCAATTGGAAGTAGCCTGATCGCAGATCAATCTTGCTGAACACCTTTGCTCCTTCCAGTTGATCAAACAAGTCATTTATGTTCGGCAGAGGGTACTTGTTCTTGATGGTTACTTCATTCAGCGAGCGATAGTCCACCACTAATCTCTTGCTGCTATCTTTCTTCTCCACAAACAGAACATGTGCACCCCATGACGACGAACTAGGCTGAATGAATCCCTTTTCCAGCTGCTCTTTCAACTGCTTCTTCAATTCTTTCATCTCTTCCACATCCATCTTATATGGTTTCTTTGCTATAGGTCCTGTTCCCGGCATCAGGTCGATAAGAAACTCTACATCCCTGTCAGGTGGCATCCCTGGCAGCTCTTCCGGAAACACGTCGGGGTAATCCCTAATCACTGGCACAGTATCCATGCTAACCCCCTTAAGATGATTCAACTTACACCTTCTCGGTCGTGCATCCGACTTGAATCTAATCCTCTTACCATCCGGGGTTTTGAGTGAAACAGCTCGCTGTGCACAATCTATGTGTCCCCCATGCATAGACATCCAATCCATACCCAGAATGACATCTAATCCCTGTGAATCCAACACTACCAAATGTGCTATGAAGTTGTGTGTTCCAATCCTCACAGTCAAGTCGCGGCATCCCGCGCTAGCTATCATATCTCCTCCAGGTGAACTCACTCTAATAGACCTTTTCATAGACTCAGTAGGTAACTTATACTTATCCACAAATGCCCTTGATATGAATGAATGCGATGCACCAGTATCGAAAAGTATAAGTGCAGGGTAAGTGTTGATTGGGAACTTACCAATCACAAGGTCTGGCTCATCTGGAATCTCCTCCACATTCATGTGGTTCACTGTGGCCTTCTCGCCGTTGGTTGGCTTCAGTCCTTTCCAGCATAGTGTCCCTTCTGCTTGCACTTGAAGCACGTCACCTCACTCAGATCCTTCTTCACAAAGCTGCGATCACGGTTGCGGTCATGTCCACCGTGTCCTCCAGAGTGGTGAGAGTGTCCTCCCTTGTGGCTGTGGTGGTTGCTCCTATGGTTGTCATGACGATGTCCATCGCGGCGGTCATGGCTCCCATGGTCACTTCCTCCATGCTTGGAGTACCATCATATGAAGTGCGAGACTTGTGGTGTGAACCAGAGTGATGAGTGTTGCTCTTTCTCTTGCGGTTCTCCACCTGCTTGTGCTTCCCCTCCAAGATCCTAGCCTTGTCCATAAGCTCCTGGAAAGTGGGGCAGTAGACCACAAGTAGCTGTACTGAAAGCTCGTCACTGAGGCCATCCAGGAATCTCTCCCTCCTTTTGGCATCAGTGTCAAGATCCTCAGGTGCATAACGGGACAGGTTGTTGAACTCCTCAATGTACTCAGCCACGGTGCGATTGGTTTGGCGCAAGTTGCGGAACTCCTTCCTCTTCAGGCTCAGAACTCCTGAAGACACGTGGTTGGTCCTGAAACCTTCCTCAAACATTGCCCAAGTCACGGTATCCAGCGGGTGGGTGATCTGAAAGGTGTCCCACCAAGAAGCGGCTGGTCCCTCCAGTAGGTGAGCGGCAAACCTCACCTTCTCAGCATCAGTGCATCCAACAGTTACTAGATCCTTGTTGACTGAGCGCAACCAGTCGAGAGCAACCATTGGTTCCGTTGCAGTAGAGAACTTAGCTGGCCTTAACCTCAGAAATCTGGTGAGAGCATCTCCCTGAGGCTGATTGTTTCCATTGTTGTTGTTCTGATTCGCCATGAACTGAGTCATCACTTGGGTCAGTTGTGCCTGAGCTGCCATGAGCTGCTCCATCTCAGTGGGTTGACGGCGGGGAGGCATCTGCGGTTCAGTATAGGTAAGTTTAGAAAGAATCAACTACGACAATAGAATCCTACCCATGCATATGATCAATCAACAACAAACAATAGCAGACAATCACAAGCAAGCAACACATCAACAAACAAGAGATCCAGCAACATCCTAGGTGTTATCCTAGCAGTATATAACTACTGAAATAGTTTTACAAGAGTTGGCAATGGTTAACTAAACAGTTGATCAACTAAACAACCAAAACAGCAATCTGCCAGAACAGTCCAGCAGCGTTCACGATTTTTTTTGCCTGACTTAAACTCGTCAGAAAATTTAGCTGATTTTTGTGCATAGAACACAGAGAGTTTCGCATCAGCCCAATGTTTTTCAGATTTTTCCGAGTTACCATAAAAATATAAAAAATCGCGCAGTACTGCTGTATCAACAGAAAAACTGCTGCGAAAATAACACAGATGATAACCAAATTGCCATAACTCTTTCGTTAAAATTCGCACAAATAATTCCTGGGATATTGGAATACACAAATAAGCAACTAAACACTTTTAAACTAACACGAACTAAGTTTCACATCGATCGAGACTAATTCTAACGAATTTGCCTAACGTGGACTAATTGGTGGACTTCTATCTACTTCTTGAAGAGATTGAGGTAGGTACTTGCGGTCATGCGTTGGCGCTTCGGCTCGCGGTAAAACCATGGCGGCAGAGTGTACACCTCTCCTGAACCATCACTTGAGATTTCAAACTCCACCTCTTCTGGATCCTCCTCTTCTTCTTCATCCTCAGCTGCAACAACAACAGCTTCATCTCCTCCACCATCATCGTCTCCATCATCATCATCCTCGTCCTCATCATCATCATCATCGTCTCCACTGTCATCATCATCCCCATTGTTGCCATCATCTCCATTGTCATCATCATAGGGTGGATTCAGCTGTGCTTGGAGAGCGGCAATCTGGGCTGTCATAGCTTCAATAGTTTGGTCCCTTTCCTGGACGGTCCCTTGCAACTGTTGTATGTTCTGGGTGTTCTCCTGCACCGTACCATGAAGATGAGCTATGATTGCATCTCTGGCTATCAGGGCATTCTCCAGAACTCCCACAGCTTCATGCAGAGTGTCAATCTCCTGTCCTTGGACCACCATTCCATTGCTAGTAAAATCTGCAATCTCCTTTATCATCCTCACCTTCTCTGCTAGAGCTCCATTCTCCCTCTCCATGTCCTCTATGTGCCTTCGACGGGGCGGCATGTTGTTCCTGTCGCCCGGGGTAACCACAATGTTCCCATCTTGATCATGCCTTCCATAGTCACGGTAGGGTGAATCTGCAGGCAGTAGGTGTCGGACATAGTGGCATTGGCGTGACAGGGCTTCATGTATGGCCAAGTTGATTCCAAGTCCCCAGTTGCAGTATGTCTTGGTGTAGACCAAGTGCGTGGGGTTTGGCAAGGCGGCATCTCTGAATATGAAGGTAGTGATCTCCCATGCATCCTCTCCATATCCATAGGTGTACAGCCTTCTTCCCTTGAACATAGGAAGTGGCAATCCCAATGACTGAGAGAGCTGGGCTAACTGCCTTGCAAAGGGCCTTGGTGACTCCATGGTGACATACTTAGTCCTGACGTCTCCCATCTATCAAGTAAAAGAGGAAAGTGTGAGAATAGCATATGGTAAGAATTTACGAGGGTGAAAGGCATAAGAGGAAAGACAGAGTTAACATAGGCTTTAATAATTTCTATGGCTTCCTAATCCAATCCTAGGTCACGATCCTACAGTCGACACACGGGCTCTGATACCATCCTGTAACACCCCGGTTCTGAAAAGACCGTGGCCTCTATGTGACATGCCAATCCCTGGATCGGTTCATTGGCCCACAATAGAGTAAGATAGATAACATAGCAAAATATCTGTGTATCATGAATAACGAAGATCCAGAGTACCATTATTACAATTAAAGCTTAGCACAAAGCTAGCTCAAATTATTCAGGTAGCAACATAAATAAGATAAATTCTCCATTCTTCAAATTGCCCACAAGTGAACAAGTGCCGAGTGGAGTACCGTGGCCTATAACGATCAATCAGAATTGGAATAACCTGCAACATGAAACGTAGCAACCCCGAAGGGTCAATACATGGAATGTATGGCAAGTAGAGCTAGTAATGGAGACAATAGTACTAACATCTACATGCATATTTGGCAATTGGAGCTGTGTCTGGCTTGCATTTGCAAAATACATTTGTCCTACTTTCATAAACAGTTTCTGATTTTCTTTGAAAAGATCCCAATTAAGTTAACCCAACAATGTTAAAGCAATTATGAAATTAGAATGAGCGAGAAACATGTCATGGAATCAATATCTAGCAACTCAGATGTCCATAACCGGGGACACAGCTAATCGATTAGATTATACACTCTGCAGAGGTTAGTACACTTTACCCATGTGACTTGGCCAGCCCAACTCGTACCATCACTCTCATTTTGGGTGATGATAGGGAGAAGTCCAAGAAGAGACTGTTCGGGAAGTAGCACCCCAATCCCGACGCGCACCGGTCCAACCTACCAAAATTCTACATCTCTGGATACGCGGGTTCGAGTTACCACAACCTACTAAGTCCAACCAACCGCCCATTTCATTATTGGCACATGGTTGTACACGTAAGCTACACAATAAAGAAGCCAATCAATTTCTCTTGATACCTGGGTGCCTTTCCGCAATGAAACCACCAAAAATTATCAATACCATCACACCCAGGAGATTCATTGATTAAGTTGTTTTAGTTTTCGCAAACCAATACTTTTAGAAACAAGTCTCAATGATGTAACCCAGCCCTCGTTTAACATAGCATGGCTAAGCACATCTACCAACGGTGGTTCATCTACAAGGAAAGCCCTACCACATAATAGGACATAGCATAGCGATAGTATCATCCTACACATGCATCTACAAAATACACGACAATGCATTGAAAATAGTAGGACGATATCATGAACAAAGTAGCAACTACTTGCCTTGGTTGTAGCGGTCGGGAGGACAATCCTCACACGAGCAAGCGTTGCACTCGACACAATCTACACGATACAATTGCATTCATAAACAAACAATCCACAAGCATATGCGACAAATATGATGCATGAATGCAAGAACGACAAGTGAATTGGTGCTACAGCTGCACCACAACATCCTATACCATAATACTACCGATTACATGCATGGAAAATAGTTTTAGCGCTAGGAAAACTATTAAGTAAAAGTAATGCTCAAAACTAGAGCTAGAACTTAAATAATTCACTACCGGTAGTATACTATTTGTAAAATCGTGGGAAACATCTACAGTATGGGCATCGCTGATTAGAAACAGTACAAATTGGAATTACTCAAAAAGGAATTATAAAACTCCCCGAGTAATTAAAACACTGCAGAAAGCCAATAGACAGTTTCTGCAGAAGTTTTTATTGTAATCCTACCTTTTTAATTCACACTGAGATTCCCCTCGTTCCACTGAATCCAGAGACATATCATACGCGATTTTTGGAGCTATGGATCTTTTTCTACGAATTTATTACTCCAAAAAGGCCATTAAATAGTTTGATTAAACTGTACTAAACCTTGCAGCAAAAGCCTGAACCAAAGGTACAGAGAGATTCTACACGACTCACTGAATCTACACATATTTTATTTGCAATTTTTGGCCAAGCGGTTTAATTTCTACGCAATTTACAAGATTCTACCGAAATCTGCCAACTAAAAGGATTAACGAAATTGACCAGTCAATTGTGTCTGTTGACTGGTCAAAGCGTCTGCTGACTGGGCGTCTGACTAGTCAACGCCTGAGTCTGACCGGTCAACTAACGATCTGAGCCGCTGATCTGAGATCTGACGGTGGCTGCTGTCTTACCGGAAACGAACGACGAAACGGACTCCGGAAGGTGCGGCGAGTTCCGGACGGCGGTGGCGATCGGTTCCGGCGTCGGGGTTCTTCCTGCACGGACGGAGATGGTCAACGAGCGGTTCAAAATCGTCAACGGCGCGACGCAAAATGGCGCGCGAGTGGGTACGTGCATGCGTGTGCGTGTGTGCACACGAGGCGGCGCAACAGCTAGCGCGCGCAACGAGGCGGCGCAGCGCGGCAGCGAGCGGCAGCAAGGCGACGGCGGCGGTGGGAAGCGGGGGCGGCGACGCAGGCGGTGGCCGAGGCGGGGCGAGGTGGCGGCGTCGGCGGCGGAGCTTCCGCGCGGCGGTGGCGATGCGGGGGTGGCGCGGTGGCCGGCGGCGGCGGCGGCCAAGGCGTAGGGCGGCGTCGGCGAGAACGGAGAGAGGAGAGAGAGAGAAGGCGGCGGCCGGCGGCGAACCAGGGCGGCGGGGTGGCGTCGGCCGGCGGCGGCGAGGCGGCTAGGAGGTGCGGCGGCGGCGATTCTCGGGAGGCGTGCGCGCGGGGCAGGAAGGCGGCGGTGGTTGGGATCCCGAGGCTGGGGTCCGCCTCTTTTAAGTGCCCTCTCGCGAAATCCTACTCCGGTTCGGTCCGGAGTTTGTTTAGGACTCGGAAATCAGTCCAGATTTTCGGACCGTTTTCCGGCGGTTTACTAAAACGGCCGAAGCTTTTTCGTACGAGCTCCGATTCGAGCGATTCTCGCGCCTATGGGTTCGTATGGTCGAGGGGAACAATGTAGCATCAAGGTTTGAGCGAAACCACTAATCTATAAGGGTGGTTGTCGCAAGTCCTACTAAAGCTTCCCGCAGGAACCTCGTAGCAAAATAAAATAGGGTTTTGCAATTGGCGTTTCGCCGAACCTTTCCTCTCGACGGTTTTGCAAGGAAAGATATGATGCAATGATATGAATGATATGCAAGACCAAATCTAAAATTTGGGATGTGACATACCACCAAGTTACAAGAACTTTGTGATGAACTACAATATGCAAAACATGGACAAGACGTTGCCAGAACTCTTCTCCATGTTGAAATCTACAGAAGTGGAGATCAAGAAAGAGCACCAAGTGTTGTTGGTCAATAAGACCACCAAATTCAAGAAATGCAAGTCTAAGCAAAAGGTAAACTTCAAGAAGGGCGGTAAGAAAGTTGCCGCACCGGCGAAGAAGACCAAGGCTGGGCCTAAGCCTGATACTTAGTGCTTTTACTACAAGGGAGAAGGTCACTGGAAGCGGAATTGCCCAAAGTACTTGGCGGATTTGAAGAACGGTAACATCAAGAAGAAAGGTATATCCGATATACATCTTATTGATGTGTATCTCACTAGTACTCGTAGTAGTGCGTGGGTATTTGATACTGGTTCGGTTGCTCATATTTGTAACTCGAAACAGGTGCTGCAGAATAAATGGAAGCTAGCGAAGAACAAGGTGACGATGCGCATTGGAAATGGATCAAAGGTTGATGTGATCGCGGTCGGCACGCTACCTCTTCATCTACCATCGGGATTAGTTTTATACTTAAATAATTGTTATTTTGTGCCTACGTTGAGCATGAACATTATATCAGGATCATGTTTATTGCAAGACGGTTACTTGTTTAAGTTCGAGAATAATGGTTGTTCGATTTATATGAGTAATATGTTTTATGCACATGCACCTTTTATAGATGGTCTATTCTTATTGAATCTCGATTGTAGTAATACACACATAAATAACATTGAGGCTAAACGTTTGAAATTAAGTGATAACTCGACCTATATGTGGCACTGTCGTCTTGGTCACATTGGAGTGAAGCGTATGAAGAAACTCCATTCCGATGGACTTCTTGAATCACTTGATTTCGAATCACTTGAAAGATGATAAGCACGTCTGATGGGTAAAATGACTAAGACTACATTTTCTGGTATGATGGAGCGAGCTACGGACTTATTGGAAATCATACATACCGATGTGTGTGGATCAATGAGTGTAGCATCGCGCGGTGGTTATAGTTATATTCTTACCTTCACGGATGACTTGAGTAGATATGGGTATATCTATTTCATGAAACATAAGTCCGAAACTTTCGAGAAGTTTAAGGAATTTCAAAGTGAGGTAGAGAATCAACGTAACAAGAAGATTAAATTTCTACGATCTGATCGTGGAGGTGAATATCTAAGTTACGAGTTTGGCGAGCATTTGAAGAAATGCGTAATACTTTCACAATTGACACCGCCGGGAACACCACAGCATAATGGTGTGTCCGAACGTCGTAATCGAACTCTCTTAGATATGGTTCGTTCTATGATGTCACTTACAGATTTACCGCTATAGTTTTGGGGTTATGCATTAGAAACAGCCGCATTCACTTTAAATAGGGCACCATCTAAATCCTTTGAAACGACACCATATGAATTATGGTTTGGGATTAAACCTAAATTGTCGTTCCTTAAAGTTTGGGGTTGCGAAGCTTATGTAAAGAAGTTACAGCCGGACAAGCTTGAACCCAAAGCGGAAAAATGCGTCTTCATAGGATATCCAAAGGAAACTATTGGGTATATCTTCTATCATAGATCCGAGGGCAAAATCTTCGTTGCTAAGAATGGATCCTTTCTAGAGAAGGAATTTCTCTCAAAAGAAATGACTGGAAGGAAAGTAGAACTCGACGAGGTTATTAAACCTTCTCTCGAACTTGCGAGTAAAGCAGCACCGGAAGAAGTTCCTGTGGCGCCTACACCAATAAGAGAGGAAGCTAATGATGATGATCATGAAATTTTAGTTGAAGTTTCTATAGAGCCTCGCAGGTCAACGAGCACTCGTACCACTCTTGATTGGTATGATCCCGTTATGAGTGTCATGTTGGTGGACAACACCGATGACCCTGCGACATATGAGGAAGCGATGATGAGCCCATATTCCAATAAATGGCAAGACGCCATGAAATCCGAAATTGGATCCATGTACGAAAACCAAGTATGGATTTTGGTGGACTTACCGGATGGCCGGAAGGCTGTCGAGAACAAATGGATTTTCAAGAAGAAAACAGATGCCGATGGTAATGTTACTGTCTATAAAGCTCGACTTGTCGCAAAAGGGTTTCGACAAATTCAAGGAGTTGACTACGATGAGACTTTCTCACCAGTAGCGAAGCTAAAGTCTGTGAGGATTATGTTAGCAATCGCTGCATATTACGATTATGAGATATGGCAGATGGATGTCAAAACAGCGTTCCTCAATGGAGACATTGATGAAGAGTTGTATATGATGCAACCCAAAGGTTTTGTAGATCCTAAAGATGCTAACAAGGTATGCAAACTTCAACGGTCCATATATGGGTTGAAGCAAGCATCCCGAAGTTGGAATCAACGTTTTGATAAGGTAATCAAACGTTTTGGTTTTATACAAACTTATGGAGAAGCTTGTATTTACAAGAAAGTGAGTGGGAGCTCTGTAGCATTCTTAATACTATATGTAGATGACATATTGTTGATTGGGAATGATGTAGACCTTCTTAATAGTGTCAAGGAATATTTGAATAATAGTTTTCAATGAAAGATCTTGGCGAAGCAGCTTACATATTAGGCATAAATATTTATAAAGATAGATCGAGACGCCTAATATCATTGTCACAAAGTACATATTTGGACAAAGTTCTAAATGGGTTTGGAATGGAAGATAGCAAGAAAGGGTTCTTACCCATGTTGCCCAATACGATGTTGAGTAAAACTCAAAGTCCAGCAACGGCAGAAGATAGAGAAAGGATGAGTAAGACTCCCTATGCCTCAGCCATAGGATCTCTAATGTATGCCATGCTATGTACTAGACCCGACATTGCATATGATGTTAGTTTGACTAGCAGATATCAAAGTGATCTAGGAGTGGATCATTGGACAGCGGTCAAAAACATCCTTAAGTACTTGAGAAGAACTAAGGATATGGTTATTTCTTATGGAGGTGATGAACAACTCGTTGTAAATGGTTACACCCATGCTAGTTGGAACACCGATCCGGATGATTCTAAATCTCAATATGGATATGTATTTACTTTGAATGATGCAGCAGTTAGCTGGAGGAGTGCAAAGCAAAGCGTTGTGGCGAGATCTTCAACTGAATCGGAATACATAGCTGCTTCGGAGGCTTCACAAGAAGCAATATGGATGGAGTTCATTACAGAGCTCGGTGTGGTTCCAAGTGCGCTGGACCCAATATCTATCTACTGTGACAACATGGGCGCTATAGCAAATGCGCAATAACCAAGGTCACACAAGAAGCTGAAGCACATCAAGCTACGTTTTCATGCTATTCGAGAACATGTCCAAGATGGTGACATAAAGATTTGCAAAGTACACACAGATCTGAATGTGGCGGATCCGTTGACTAAACCTCTCCCGAGGGCAAAACATGACCAACACCAAACTTCCATGGGTGTTCGGTATATTACCATGTAATCTAGATTAGTTGACTCTAGTGCAAGTGGGAGACTGTTGGAGATATGCCCTAGAGGCAATAATAAATGTAGTTATTATTATATCTTTGTGTTTATGATAAATGTTTACATTCATGCTATAACAGTATTAACCGGAAACATTAATACTTGTGTGATTTGTAAACTAAATTAGAGTCCCTAGTAAAGCCTCTTCATAATACTAGCTTGTTGGTTAATAGATGATTGTGGTTTCCCTATCATGAACATTGAGATGTTATTAACAACAAGATCATATCATTAGGAGAATGGTATGATGGACATACTCCTATAGATAAGGGTAGCATAAAGATCAAGTCATTTTAATAGTTCAATTGCTATAAGCTTTCTGATACATAGTAACCTAATTCCTTCGACCATGAGATCATGCTAATCACCATCACCGGAAGGATGCTTTGATGACATCAAACACCACACCGTAACCGGGTGGCTATAAAGGTGGCATTGAGTGTTCGGAAAGTATGGGTTGAGACACATGGATCAAGAGTGGGATTTGTCCATCCATATGATGGATAGATATACTCTGGGCCCTCTCGGTGGAATGTCATCCAATTATCTTGCAAGCATGTGATTGTCTCACAAGGGATCACATACCACAGGAACGAGAAAAGAGTACTTATCGGTAACGAGGTTGAACTAGGTATGCAGATATACCGACGATCAAAACCTCGGATAAGTAAACTATCGTGAGACAAAGGGAAATCGGTATCGTATGTAAGTGGTTCATTCGATCACAAAGTAATCGTAGAAATATGTGGGAGCCATATGAATTTCCAGATTCCTCTATTGGTTATTGATCGGAGAAGTGTCTTGATCATGTCCGCATAATTCACGAACCGTAGGGAGACACACTTAATGATTCTATGTTGTTGAGTAGTTTTGGAATGATGAGTAAGAGACTAAATGTTGTTCGGAGTCACAGATGGGATCTGGGATATCATGAGGAGATCCGGAATGGTCCGGAGAATAAGATTCATATAAGGAAAGTCCTATTTCGGAGTCGGGGAATGATTCCGGCGTTTTCACCAAGAATGTTCTAGAAGGGTCCGGAAGGTCTGGCACTCCGGAGGGGAAGGGTACATGAATGTGTCATGACAATATGGAATGTTTGCATCATGTACTAGGTCACTTGGCTGGAAAAAATAAAGAGAGAAATCAAATCCAAGTTTGAAAGTCAAACGCCAATTTGAAAAGTCAAATGGCAAGTTTGCTTGGTGGAGGGAGAGTCGGAAACCTACTTGGGGAGGAAGTCTCCTCCCTCCACCCGCCGGCCAAGGAGGCCGAGTTGGGGGAGGACTCCCTCCTCCCAACCGGCCACCCTCCACCTATATAAGGAGGGGTAGGGCGCCCCTACCCCCTCACACCCAAAAACCTAGCCCCAAGCCGCCGGCCTCCTCCAAGTCGCCGCCGCCTAGGGCCTCCTCTATCTCGGCGAGTTAGGGTTTCCCCAAACCCTAGCCGCCGGCCAAGCCCTCCCCTTGGTGCCCTATAAACCCTAGATCACCAAGGCCTCTCTCATACTCCACCATACTCGCTCTGGCTTAAGGCGAAGCCCTGCGAGATCTCCCCTCTACTTCCGACACCACACCGTCGTGCTGCCGGAATCACGAGGAGAGTGCTATAACCTCCGCTGCCTGCTGGAACAAGGGAGAGGAAGGTCTTCATCGAGTACCGAACATGTGACCGACTGCGGAAGCGCTGCCGGAACGCAGCGCCGGAAGGATCATCTACGCGATCTTGAGATCGGAAAGAGTACGACTACATCACCCACGAGAATCTGATCTCGTTAACCGCTTTGGAATCTTCGAGGGTGAGTTCTTCTATCGACTCGTTGCTACAATCTAGTAGATAGATCTTGGCTTGTTTGTTTGCATGCGGTAGATTTTTTTTGTTTTCCATGCTACGAACCCCAACATCCACCGCCAGAAAGCTAGACATGATGGAACACATGAGAGCGAGACCCAGGCTACAACCACACCAGAGTGCAGGAGCCTAGGTTCTCTCTTGGTGTCATGCCATTTAGCAGTTCGTCGCCTCCTTTCAGCTCACGCTCGTAGCCATTCGCGACATCTAAATCGGGTGTGTTCACCGGACCGCCGCACATGAATAGCGAGGGGAGAAAGATAAGAGGAGGATGAGGTGGAAGAAGAGATTGCATGGAGACAAAAACATGAGAGGGGTCTTATACATAACTGATACATCCCAAATGTATCGACTTTTGAAGTGCTTTTCTCAAAGTTTTTCTCCTGAATCTCACCATACTTGAATAAAACTGTTGAATCTAATGTTGTTTTTAGCAAACTCCTTTTTCTGGCTGTTTTCATAGAAAATAAAAACGGAGAAAAATACCATGCAAGTTTTTTACTAGAACAAGGACCTTAGGGATTTAGAATCAAACAATTGGAGCCTAGAGACCCGAAAGAGACCTGGTGGCACATGCAACATTACTGGACGCTCCACCCAGGCTCTTTCGGCCCTAGCGCATCGTCTCGCCTCCTCCTTTTGCGTACCCCCATATATACCTAAAGATCCTAGGTATCCAGAAGCACGGAGATTTTCACAAAATAGAGATCCGCCACATCCACGATCTTTATTTTGGGAGTCAGATTGATCCTTCTCTCCACTCCAGAGAGGAGGATTTCGATGCCTCCTTCATCACCATCATCACCAACATCATCCCCAACAACCATGTG
Organism: Avena atlantica; assembly: GCA_910589765.1. Lineage (NCBI taxonomy): Eukaryota > Viridiplantae > Streptophyta > Magnoliopsida > Poales > Poaceae > Avena > Avena atlantica. The sequence continues at coordinate 167,162,558 of OU342739.1, read as the reverse complement.
ATCACTCTCCATCATCATGTGTGAGTAGTTCTCTATAAGCATGTGAGGTGGATGGGGATTGGATGAGATTGATCATGTAATCATCCATATGTATCGATATTTTGGGTATTTCTCTTGAGGATATTCTTGTATGAGTGTTGATGCACCTTTTCTATGTTTAATGTTTGTTACTAGGGGACGAGTGACATGATTTTAGTACTAAACTTTTATTGCCCCATCATATATTTGAGCTTCACTACAAGAAAAATCGGCTTTTACAATAGACGATTTTTATGGTTAAAAGCCTGTTTTTCATGGTTGAAAAGTTGTCTACGTCGAATGAACTTCATGGTAAAAGCCCCGTCACAAATAAATGTACCACGGTTTTTTTTCCGACCATGGTGAATCACATCCTTCAGCCACGAAAACTTATTTCGTCGTAGATCTTGTCGTGGTATTGCCGATGAGTACACCATGGAGGGGTCCTCACAATGTGTGTTTAGAGACGTGGGGTAAGGCGGAAGGTTGGCGGGTATGAGGTGACACAACTTATCCAGGTTCAGATCCCATGACGGTGGCGAAATCCTACTCCTGGTATAAATTACTATAATGGCAATATGCCGAGTTACAGGGATCGGTTCGCCGTGTGCAATATGAGTTGAGTTATCTGATTGTTGCCCTAAAGGCTCCTCTAGGTCCGGCTTATAAAGACACCAGATCCTAGGGTTACAAGGAAAGTCCTAGCCGGACAGGTTACAGAGTCCTACTCGGTATACAACTAGTCTAACGTGTCTTGCACTCCAAGGCTCCAGGTACGCTGATGACTCCACTCAGCCTTCCTTTATCCGGTATGGGCCTCCCTTCTGGATCCATCTAACTGGCCACTCAGCAGGCCATAGGCCCTGCTACCAACTGTGGGCCACCCGGGTTATCCGAATTAGAGACATGCAATGTTGATACCCATTTTTAGCATATCCCCAACAGTAGCCCGCGGAGAACTTCGAGATCTTGCGCCGTCTTGCCTCTTCAGGTTGAATGCTCCATCTAGATGAATGTCGGCATATCGTCAAGAAATATCTTGTAGTCCTCCCAAGAACCCTGCGATGCTCTCCGTCTTCAACATGTAAGTTAGAGAATTGCTGAACCTTCCATCGTACTCTTCTCATAGCCGGACGGGATCTGTCCATGCAGGAATCTTCAGATGGGACTGTTCACCTATCTATGCCAGTAGAGCGACGTAGACCATAGGTTAGTGATGCCTTGTAACTCACACATGCAGAGAACATAATCATAGCCGTTTTTCCTACGCGAAGGATATGAAACGTTGGCGGCGGCGGTGGGAACGTGGCGAAATTTCTGCGCACGCTCGCGCACACGCTGTCCACGCAGCAATCATTCCATCAAGTTGCACGAACCTTGACGCCGAGTACTATATATTATAACCGCGGTGACTTTTATCTTTTCATCTCATTCTTCCTCGCATCATCTTCTTCCTCTAGCCAACGTCTCCTCGAGATCATCGCACGCACATAGAAAACCCTAACTTTTCTCCAACCACAATCATCTCCTACCTGCACTAATGGCTAGTAGCAGCAGCACCCCATCGATGGCGGCGTCAGACAAGGCCACGGCCAAATCAACGGGCTCTGTCCACGCGTCAACACCCGGATTTTTAATCCCAGATGCTTGTTATGCCGTACATCGCAATCCCAGGATTACCATTTTTGCGGGACATAACAGAATTGGTAGCACAGTACATCATCCATTACAAACCATAATAGTCTTACACATATTTGATCTCATGATCAAGTCCGATTACAAATCAAAGCAGCGGAAATAATAATAGCGTAGTGGTGGCTCCATCTTTAGGGTCACAGGCAATGCTGACGATGGGAGGTGATCCTAGTTATCGTAGGCGTCCTGCTGTCCATCCTCCTTACTATCCTTCGTAGTCTGGCCATGGGAATAGCCAGGGACAAAGCCATGAGTACTTTTAAGTACTCACAAACTATCGCTAAAGCAGTAAGACCATTCTAATAGGAATCCTAAGCTCTAGGTTTGTTTGCAACAAGTCAATTTTATTTCATATGTACTTAGTGGTAAATACCTAGATTTAGTTGTCTAGATTACTTAGGTAGGAACCTATTTTCATTGTCCACAGCCTTGTGGGGTCGATTCAAAGTCATACTTCAAGTCACAAGTCATTTTGAAAACATCTGACAACGGAATAGTATGGCCATCCAACTGTCCATAACCGCGGACGCAGCTATTCTAATAGTTTGACACTCTACAGAGGTAGTACACTTTCACCACAACATTTGATACATCCGTCAGGGATAATCCTGATTCATCATACTTGCTATGCGGATAATCAATCCTAACCTTTCAATTAAACACCCTAGTATAGGAACCTCCCCTATGAGTTTGGCCTCCCAGCCATAACCATCTATCATCCTAGGAACTGCATAGGTGGACAGTCACAATCACAAGGTAGCCTCAGCTCAGCTTGTTCCGCGAGGGAACCCATACTAAGACACATAAACTTCCAGTTAAGCCCTACCCAAACTCGGGTATTGTGGTTGTACGGTAAAATTGGAATGGTATCGCATCCGAACTGTAACATCCCAAAAATATAAAACAATGTTCATCAAACTCTAATCACTAAAATTAGGGTTAACAAAAACTTTGATTAATTAAAATCATATGAATGCATGTGTGAATGAGATGCTTTGATAAATGCATGAATGGACTTGTGTGATTAACCTAAATAGAAATAAATGGTTTAAATATGAAAATAACATCATATAAAACAATTCCATGCAGAAACAAATCAAGAGAAAATAAAAAACAAATCAAATAAAGCAAATGGTCATTTTTGCCAATCTTGCTCACTAGGTCACTTTGAGTGTTTCTAGTCCAAGATTTCAAACAGAAACTTTTCCAAATCTTTGCACCCCTTGCTAGACCAAGTAAAAGTGAATCAAATCCCACATTTCAAACTTGCAGAAACATTTGACAACCTCGTTCAAATCATAATTCAAAATTGAATCTTTATCATATGTGAAGATCACCCATTTTCAAACCCCCAACCAAACCAGTGCCCCTTGACTAATACAACTAACCAGACACTCCCTAGTATGTGCCTAGCAAACCCACCAAGTTTGAATCCAAAATTTAAATTTTAAGTTCTTGCGGCCATTTCATCAAACACCTTGCAAATACAAATCAAACAAACATCAAACACTATAGTGTGCAATAATTTTGGCCTAAATTGTTCCCTATCTAGCTCACACTACACCCTCAGTAGATCATCTAACTTGTTTAACCCCTCTAGCTCACTGTAAACCAGACCATGCCATCAATGGCAAGTAGGCCGAGCCTCACCTTGCCACCCCATTGTCAACAACAAGCTAGGAGCAGCACCAAGACTAGCAAGCATGTCTAGCAGGCATCCCACCGTCCACTGCCACTCCTGTCCTAGCCTCGTGCACTGCCAATCCCTGGACCACACGACAAGACCATGCCAAACCTCTCTGTGTGTGAGCCAAGAGCGCGCCAGTGTGCCACCCTCGACCAGCACCCACAGACCGCGCGCCGCCCTCGCCGCGTACGTGCGTGATCACCACCGCCCCAGCAACCCCGGGATATGCCCGTTCTCCGCCCCGCGGACCATGCACGCTGTGCGCCATTAAAATTCCCGTCAGACCCGCCCAGAGCGTCGACGCGTTCCGACCGATCAGCACCGCCCCACGCCTCGCCACCACGTCGTTGAGCTTCGCCAGGGAGCATAACACCGCCCCTACAGTCGCCCTTGCCAGTAGCACTCTGTGCCGTTGACCACGACGAGCTCACCCCACGCCCGTCAGTCCCCTTCAGCCACTATAAATAGAGGCCTCCACCGCTCATTTTATTCACACCAGTTCACTCCCCTCTCCCTGAGAACCACCCCACCTCACTCCCGGAGCAAGGCGAGCAGCGCATCGCCGGAATTTGGCCGGAGCCTGCCGCTGCCGGAGGAGAAGGGAGCCGCCGACTGGAGCCGCCCTAGGAGAAGCTGCCGGTACCAGGAGAATCGCCTTCGTCGACTTCGTCATTCGCCCCCGTCGCCGACCCTCGCCTGAGCCCCGGTGAGCCTCCCACGACCCCCACCTGCCGCGCTAGGGTTCTGTCTCGCCGGCGCTGCCCGACGTGGACGATGAACCAGAGCCGTTCGATTAGAACTCGATCCCATGATCCACAGTGCCCCGTACCGCTTCGCCCCTCACCGTCTCACTGACGAGTGGGGACAACCACTTAACCGGCCCGCACGTGCGCTGTGCATAGTGGGCCGGCCCAGTTAAACCTCCCGCGCGACCCAACAATTCAAATTTAGTTTTATTCATTTAATTTCAAACACAGTTCTGTACCTAGATTAAAAAATCAACCCAACTCGATTCACTGAACCAAAATGCATGAAACCAATTTTGTTAGAAAGGTACTGAAATGCTTAATCCAAGCCCGTTGGATTCAAATCATTTGGATTTATAGATCAACCATGGTAAAAATAACAAGGCAGAAGCTTTTCTGCATTCAAACATTTTTCAAAATTCAACCATAAGAGCTTTTGAGTTGATTCCAACTCTCAAAAATCACATTTGATCATACCTTTCAGAATATATAAAAACATATGGATTTACTTGCAGAAATAATGTTCAAGCAATAAAGGAATGCCATATAGGCATTTCTAGTCACTTTAATTAAATAAAATAAAAAGGTTAAACCTTATTAAATTGTGACACCACTTTAAATCACATTCCCATGTACTGAAATGTGTGGTGATGACATGTTTCAACATGGTACCATGTTTGAGTTGGAGTATTAAATCTTAAGTAATTTTTCAATGAGTAGAAATTACTTTTCTAAAAATAAAATAAATAAGACAAGTGCTTTAATCTTGTAATGTTAGTGATGATGCTATATCATCTAGTATGAACCTTTGTGTGATAATTAGAAATAATTAAGTATTGTTTGGTGATTGTGTACCTCGTATTTATTTATAGATGCTAGTACCGACCAAGGATACGAGGAGGAAGGAGGATACTACGAGGAAGACGCCGAGGAGAACTTCAACCACTGCTCTGCACAAGGCAAGCCAATATTTGCAAGCTAACACTTGCAACTTAGCAAGTTTATACTGATATCTTAGCAAGATACAACTTGCTTGTTACAATGCCAACTATATGCCTTAAGCATATGTGATTACACCCACTTGATACCCAATCCTAGTTTTACATGCAAGCTTAAGTATTTTAGTTCTTCATCAAAGCTTTCTCTTAGAGTTTGCTTAGCTAATTGTAGATATTAGAAGGATATTGGAAGGTAGCATAAAGAGCATAAAATTTGGCCTAAGTTAGATAATCTTGATGTCATCCTAAGGCATGAGATTGAACTTCGCTAATCCTCACTTGCTTACCACCCCTCATTAATATTTACCCCCACTTGCAGATGCTAGTGCTAAGCATAAAACTTGATCAACTTTAGATGGGAATACTTGGTGAAAATGGTTATGAAAACCTTACAATGATGAGTGATTCTACTGAAATGTTTTTGTTGGAGATATGCCCAAGAGGCAATAATAAAGTGGTTATTATCATATCTTCATACTTATGATAAATGTTTACATACCATGCTATAATTGTATTAACCGGAAACATTAATACTTGTGTGATTTGTAAAATTAAAAGAGTCCCTAGTAAAGCCTCTTGTTAAACTAGCTTGTTGGTTAATATATGATCATGATTTCTTGGTCAAGAACATAGAGATGTTATTAACAACAGGGTCATATCATTAGGAGAATGATGTGATGGACATACTCCTATAGTTAAGCGTAGCATAAAGATCAAGTCATTTAATATAGTTCATTTGCTATAAGATTTCTGATACATAGTAACCTAATTCCTTCGACCATGAGATCATGTTAATCACCATCACCGGAAGGATGCTTTGATGACATCAAACACCACACCGTAACTGGGTGGCTATAAAGGTGGCATTGAGTGCTCAGAAATTATGGGTTGAGGCACATGGATCAAGAGTGGGATTTGTCCATCCATATGACGGATAGATATACTCTGGGCCCTCTCGGTGGAATGTCATCCAATTATCTTGAAAGCATGTGACTGGCTCACAAGGGATCACATATCACGGGAACAAGAAAAGAGTACTTATCGTTAACGAGGTTGAACTAGGTATGCAGAGATACCGACGATCAAAACCTCGGATAAGTAAACTATCGTGAGACAAAGGGAAATTGGTATCGTATGTAAGTGGTTCATTCGATCGCAAAGTAATCATAGAAATATGTGGGAGCCATATGAATTTCTAGATTCCTCTATTGGTTATTGATCGGAGAAGTGTCTTGGTCATGTCCGCATAATTCACAAACCGTAGGGATACACACTTAAGGATTCGATGTTGTTGAGTAGTTATGGAATGATGAGTAAGAGACTGAATGTTGTTCGGAGTCTCGGATGGGATCCGGGATATCACGAGGAGATACGAAATGGTCCGAAGAATAAGATTCATATAAGGAAAGTCATGTTTCGGAGTTCGGGAATGATTTCGGTGTTTTCACCAGGAATGTTCTAGAAGGGTCTGGAAGGTCCGGCACTTCGGAGGGGAAGGGTACATGGATGTGTCATGACAATGTGGAATGGTTGCATCATGTACTAGGTCACTTGGCTGGGCAATATGGAGAGAGAAATCAAATCCAAGTTTGAAAGTCAAACACCAATTTGAAAAGTCAAATGTGAAGTTTGCTTGGTGGAGGGAGAGTAGGAAACCTACTTGGGGAGGAAGTCCCACTCCCTCCACCCGCTGGCCAAGGATGAGGAGTTGGAGGAGAACTCCCTCCTCCCAACCACCTCCCTCCCACTTATATAAGGAGGGGTAGGGCTGTCCCCTACCCTCACACCTAAACCCTAGCTCCTGGCGCCTCCACCACAAGTGCAACAGCCGCCTAGGGATCTCCCAACTCGTCGAGTTAGGGTTTCCCCAAACCCTAGCCGCTGGCCACACCCTTCCCTTGGTGCCCTCTAAACCATAGATCGCCAAGGCCTCTCTCATACTCCGCCATACTCGCTCCGGCTTAGGCGAAGCCCTGCGGGATCTCCCCTCTACTTCCGACACCACGCTGTCGTGCTGCCGAAATCACGAGAAGAGTGCTAAAACCTCCACTGCCTGCTGGAACAAGGGAGAGGAAGGTCTTCATCGAGTACCTAACGTGTGACCGACTGCGGAAGCGCTGCCGGAACGCAGCGCCGAAAGGATTGTCTACGCGATCTTGAGATCGGAAAGAGTACGACTACATCACCCACGAGAATCTGCTCTCGTTAACCGCTTTGGAATCTTCGAGGGTGAGTTCCTCTATCGACTCGTTGCTACAATCTAGTAGATAGATCTTGTCTTGTTTGTGTGCATGCGGTAGAATTTTTTGTTTTCTATGCTACGAACACCTACAGTGGTATCAGAGACGTGTCTATATGTAGATCTGTTGCACGAGTAGAACACAATGGTCATTGTGGGTGGTGGTGCTTTTATTATCAATTGCTTTTTGTGTACTTTGCATCTTGCGGTATGATGGGATGAAGCGGCCCGGGCTAATATTACATGACATCGTTCATGAGACTTGCTCCACGCTCAACATGCAACTTGTATTGCATAAGTGGCTTTGCGGGTGTCTGTCTCTCCCATCATAATACAGATTCAATTTATAACGGGCACTTGATAGTTCAAGCATCAACGTTGTGGTTCTTGTTCGTAAGTTAGAACGACACTTATTGAAATCCCCAAACCACGTAAAACATGCAAAGAAAATTAGAGGCCTCTAACTTTGTTTTGTAGGGGTGTGCTGTGATGTGATATGGCCATGATTGTGATTATATATGATGTATGCAATGTTCCTTATTGTAAGTTGGCAACTGGCAGGAGCCATATGGTTGTCTTTAAATTCCGTTAAGACCTGCGTATCTATTCAAAGTAGTTGTAATAGCTAAAGCTGGTGGACGACAACCATGAAGCGGCGCCATTGACCTTGACGCCATACCGGTGATGATGGAGATCATGTTCGTGCTTGAAGATGGAGATCGAAAGCATAAGAAGAAAGGCCATATCATATCACATATTATGAATTACATGTGATGTTAATCCTTTTATGCATCTTGTATTGCTTAGTTAACGACGGTAGCATTATAAGATGATCCCTCAAGAACACAATTTCAAGTTTTAAAGTGTTCATCCATAGTAAGCACCGTTGCTAAAGCTCGTTGTTTCGAAGAACCACGTGATGATCGGGTGTGCTAGATTCTGCGAGTGTATACAACGTGAGCAAGCCAGATTTGCTCATGCGGAAGCTAAGGTTTGATCTTGACGAGCCTAGCATGTACATACATGGTCTCGGAACACGGATCACCGAAAGTTAAAGCATGAGTCATATAGTAGATATGATGAACATGTTGATTGTTCGCCATTGAAGCTACATCAACTCTCGTGATGACCGGTTTTGATGTGGTGGATTTGGTTCGTGTGATCACTAAAACAATGTGAGGGATATTATTTTGAGTGGGAGTTCAACAACAATATGATTAAAAGTTGAACACTATTTATCATAAATTAAATCAAAGTGAATTTGCATAGTTGTTGTAGTCATGGGCATCCGTTTACCACCTTGCGCTTAGTTATAATTGAGATGATAGAACTATAGAATTCTGATTAGTTACTTTACGAACTGGTATCGTATTGTTTTGAAGTGTTAATCTAAAGATTAAAAGTCCCATTGCAAACTTTCAGTAAGTTTTGATTACTCCGTGAAGTTTAATAGTTGGTATTAAATCAAGAGTAACAATTCCAGTGTTAGTATATAAGTATCATGTTTATCTCCATGATTCTTGATATTCGAAAGATAGTTTCAATATCAAGGTAATCTAGGAGTTGAAAGAGTTGTTTCAGAAACCATCATGTATGGAAGATATTGCGATATCTGAAATGATGTTTTGGTTACAACATGATAGAGTATAATATGGCAAAGTTTAATCCTCCAAAAGGTTTTGGAGAGCAACATTATACTCGCGATTCACCGTTATAAGCTAAAGTAGCTTGATCATGAATAATTCCATGAGAAGGGTGAATATTTGATGTAGGTAAAATGTTTACTACACCAAGATATTACTAAAGAATGGAATTTGAAAGCACACCAAACATTTGATGATGGTGATCTACTTCAAAGTGCAAGACCAAAGACATTGGTGTTTAATTATACACGCTTTGGACTATGTGTCATATGTATGGCTCCACTATTGATGTTGATAGATTATTTCAAACAGAAAAGGAAATACTGAAAGAGAATCTCAGAAATATATGGCAGAAAAGAAAAGACTAGAATTTTTCAGCTTAGGTATATAAAGGATATACATGTTATGGCTGTATTCTTTGCTTGTTAAATAATGTGGTTCTTAAGTATTGGATACTGAATTTGTTGGTATGAATCGTCATACGAAACAACAGAATTCATGAACTACAATGGCCTAAGTAACTAGCAAAAGAATATGTGATGATGTTAATCGAGAACAAATAAAGGGTTATTGTGTTGCTCGTTAAAAATCAAAGCTTGCCTTCAAGATTTGTTTTATCAGGTATTATGAGAACAAAAGGGTTGTTCAAATAATTGCCATAATCCATATAAGATGGATGATTTACAAATCTTGTTGGAGAAATCACATCCATAAAACTAGTGCTAAAAATGTCGAAAGACAAATTGATTAAAAGATCACTTAGGAAGTGACATCGCCGTTTAAATTATATTGGAAAGAAAACATGAAGAAAATCCATGTGGATGGAATTTTGGAGTCTTTTGATTTTTGATCAAATGATGCTTGTGAAACTTTCCTAGAGATAATTAAAAATTTGTTCATAGGCCAAAAGGGAACGAATGACTAGCTTATTGGAACTTGTACATATTGTTGTATGAAGTCCATTATGTGTAGTCAAGAGCGATGAATTTCAACTTCATATGCTTTCTCCGAAAATTTGAGTGAATATATGAATATTTACTTAATAAGGATGAAATATGAACATTTGAAAAGTTCAAAGACTTTCAAGATGAAGTGCAAAATCATTGTAACAAGAATATAAATAGTTTATGATAAGATCATAAAGGAAGATATTTGAGTTACAAGTTTAGCATAAAACACCTAAGATTTAAGGAATCGTTCCGTGAATTTGGATTTCCCGAAACACCATAAGAGTATGGAGCGTTCGAGATATGTAATTAAACCTTGTTTGACATGGTAAGATCAAAGGTGTAATTCATAAAACTGCCATTATATTTTAAAGATTAAAAGCTTTAGAGACTACCGTTTTTCCACTGAAAAGAGCTCCATCATAATCTGTTGAATTGACACCATATAAAGTTATGGTTTGGGATCAAACCCAAGTTGTCCTTTCTTAAAAATTGGTATGCTATGCATAAGAAAGATGTTTGCAACCAAAATCGAATGAACTTATATTTGTATGCTATTTTGAATAATAGTTGAGTATTCCTCCATAACACCGAAAGACAAAAGTGTTTATTGCTTAGAACGTCAAGTTTCTTTGAGAAGGAATTTTTCGTGAAAAGTTGAGTGGGAGGAAAATAGAACTTTGATAAGGTTAAAAGAACCTTAGCTATATGTGCAAAGTTGCACAGCGCCGAAAAGTGTTCTGGAGGCAGCAACAATGCTCATGGCTCACGTTCCTCAAAGGTTGTGGTCACGGAGGTCTAAGTTCCTATTAAAACAAGTAGGTCGGGTAAACAATCAAATACCAAGATTTGAGAGTTAAATCATTATTTGACAATAATGATTTGACTACATGCAAAGAAGCGATGATGGGCCCTGACTCCGTCAAATGGCTTGAAGCCATAAAATCCGTGATAGTTCCATATACGAGAGATCAAGCTTTGAACTTGAAAGACCCTCTGAAAAGGTGCAAGACCCTATAATCGTATTTGGATCTATAAAGAAATAGACATGGATGTTTCACATCTATGAAATTATCGACATGTCGAGAAAGAGTTCACGACAATATTTAAATAGTTGATTATGACAAGATCCGATCTTTCATAAAGCGATATTTAGTCTAGACGGATTAATGTAGCAACTACTACATATAATTTTGTTATATGGTAGTTGAATAAACAAAACAAGTTCTTCTAATAGAATAGTTACCTAAGATGTGTGCATGACACGTTCCAAAGGGTTTTGTTAATTCAAAGGATGCTAAAAGCATATGCAAACTTCAATGGTTGAAGTAAGCATCGCGGAGTTGGAATCTTCACTATGATGAAACTATTAAAAGAGTTTAATTTCATCGGAGATGATGAAGATGCTTGCATTTGCAAGAAATTAAGTGGGAGCGCTAAGACATGTTTCTAATACATTACGTGGAAGACATATTGTTGATTGGAAATGATGTATCCTTTTATTAACACAAGATAAGAATTTCATCTCGATGAAAGGCTTAGGCAGAACCCGAATATTTGGCATCAATATCTATATGGATAAATTGTGACGCGAATATGGCTGTTCCAGAAGTACATAGATGAGATATTGAATGAGTTCAATATAGAAACTACAAGAAAGGTTCTTGTTGCACAGGAAGGATTGAATAAAGATTTAAGTATTTTGATACTTGATAGATACAATCACAAAGAGTATTTTATCAATCATGCTGTGATGTGAACAAATCCAGTATGTCCTATGCTCTAAATTTTATGAGCGTATACCAGAATGATTCATAAGATGATTATTGGACAATAGTAAAGATATTCTTATGATCTTTTAAAAGAACTGAGAATATATTATTTTGTAGAAGTGACAAATAGATGGTTAGTTCATTGTAAAAGTATTACATTGATACTAGTTTTGTCACAAAGTACAAATTAAGTTTATCTCAATCTAAACTAAGGGTGGAACAATATGATGGAAAGTTGTGGCATCCCGCAAAACCACTACTAGAAAATTGCGTTGATTTTTGTGCATTGCATCGTCATCATCATGCATGGTTGTCTGCATTATTTTGAAAAGGCTAGTTTTGATTATACAAATACTCCTCTTTATTTTAACAGGCAAAACCCCGAGTGTATCAGATATTTTGTTTCCCCTAAAAACTATTTTGCAAAGTGGTTCTGTTTTAAATTAAAGAGAACCAAACAAACACAAAACTAAAACAGCCCCCCATAAATCCTATCTCCACCCAATCCTAATCTACCCTCCAACCAAATCGTGCCACCTCCCCCTCTCACCCAAAACCTACCCACCTGCCACCTCACCAATCCCTCTCCTCTTCCCACCTCTCTCTCTTTTCTCACCCAATCCCCTTCTACCCTCTCTCTCCCTCTCTCTCTGACCCTCGGGCCCCACCCAACCCCACCTGGCGCGCCCCACCGACCCAGCTTCCGCTCCCCACCCAGCCCCCTGGCCCACCGGTCCACTCACCCTAGCTGCCCCACCTGTCGGCCCCCAACCTCCCCAGCACGCGTGGCCCACGCGGGGTCCACGCGCTCCCTTCCCCGCGTCCACCACGCGTCTCTCCCCCGCCCTCGTCTTCTTCCCCCGCAGCGCCCTCTCTCCTCCCTCTTCCCCACGTCCGGCCAGCCTCCTCGCCTCTCCCGCGCGTCCTCCGCCGCACCGACCGCGCCCTCCTCCGCTCCGCCGGTGACCACCCCGCCTCCGCTTCCCCCGAGCGTGCTCCCGCCGCCAAGCCCGAGCCCCGCCTCGGCCCCACGCATCCCCGCGCGCCGCCCGTCCCTCTGCGTCCGCCGGCGAGCTCCTCCTCCTCGCCGCGTGCTCCGCCCCATCGAGACCACCCCCTCGGCCAACCGCCTCCGTCCTCCTCCAGCTCGCGCCGCTTGCCCTTCCCCGCCTCCGCCTCCGAGCCGGCTGCCACCTCCGCGTCCCGTCGCCGCCCTTGCCAGGCTCGCCGCCGCCTATCGCCGTCTCCCCTCCCCGCGCGACCCCGACGCGCGGCCCTCACCGAGCCCGCCGGGGGTCCCTCTCCCCTCCCTCTCCGTCTCAGCAGCAGCGACCGGCCGGCCTCGCGCTCGTCCTCCGCGCGCCGCCCAGCGACCCTCGCCTCCGGCCACCGCCCTTCTCCGACCTCGCGCCAGCGCGCCCGCCCTAGCCCCCTCCAAGCTCGCCGCCGGACCCGGCCCCGACCCGACGTCTGCAGCCGCCGTTCCGCCGTCCGCCGTTTCGCCCTGCAGCCCGGCGCCCCGCCCCTCGCCGGCAGACAGCGCCGCCGCGCGGCCTCCCCTCTACCGTCCTCGCCCCAGGCTACCCCGACCCCGCGTTCCCCGGCCCGTCCCCCTCCGCGGGCTCCGCCGCCGCCTTCCGAGCTCCTCCCCGACGAGTCGCTCTGGGGCCGCCCTCGTCGCCTTCCCCAGCCGTCGCCGCCTCGCTGAGCCTGGCCGCCGCCGCTCGCCAAAATGCCCCGCCGCCCTCGAGATCTTTTCTGCGGTCACGTGGTGCCGTTCAAGAGGCCAAGGCCGACACGGGATGGGAACCAAAGTCCACACAAGACCGTTCCCGTTGAGTACAGGAACCCTTCAAGTTAATTGCGACAACGAGCTCGACACCGACAAACGAGTGGAACCTCGAGTACTTCGTCGCGGAAACTAGGGGGCGATGACGCCAAGTCAACAAGATCTACCTCACGGAGCGGCGAACCCTGGACCCCGATGAACCATGATCTACGCTACAGAACAGCAAGCCCTCGGAGTGAAACCAACAAGACCTACCGCTGGACGCCAAGATAGTCAATCGGATCCGAGGACACCGAGACCCCGGTGCGACAAGTGCTTCATCGCGGACGCCAAGACCGACCCGATGCGCGGGCCCGACAAGATCGGCCCCGACCTGGGTGGAGCCGGAGACCGCCAAGTACATCTTCCCGGAACGCAAGATCTGCCCCGTTACCGAGAACGAGAGAACGATCCCGTCGAGACCGATCCGCCGAACCCTGAGACCGACCCCGAACCCCGGAACCCCAAGTCCGTCGAGACCCCTCAATGTGTGACCCTTTTCCTCGATACCCTATTTTTATAAATGAAATAAAACCTGTTGCATATTAAATTGTCATACTTGCATGCATCTTGTCTGTGGTTTGGGGGCCTTATGCCGATTCACCTCTAATTAAATATGGGGCCCATATGCGGACAAATCTAGCCTTATATTGGCCTCATTTAAACATGTGTAGCGAACCGGTTCCATCTGTTGTTTTGCTAAAGAACATTTAAATTGCGGGGTAGCTAATCCACTTGAACCATATAATTAATTGTCGGAACCCCAGTTCCGCTTAATATTGACCTAATCGCATCGCACCCTTGCCATGTCATGCATCATACATGCATCATGCCGATCTTCTGCCGATCCTAAATATTGCATCCGGTGTTTCTTCTAGTGTTTTGTTTCTTCGCGGATAAGGCCGTTGAGTCGATGTGAGCTTCGCCCCGATCTTCGGTTGAACCTTCGACAATGTTTTCAGGCGAGCATCTCCCCCTTTCTACCTATCTTCCTTTTATAGTATTTATTCCCTCCTGTTGATCTATTGCTATCTGTGTTGCGATGCTCTAGTTTCCGTACCCGTGATATCCCTTGCAGCCATATATTGCCTGGGACACATCCTATTACCTGTTGATTGGTAGATAGTTGGACTTGCGCGTCGTAGTCGCTTGCTCAAGTGCTGTTGCGTGTCGCCATGTACCACAGTTGTTGGAGTATTGCCACATGTTTGATGTTGGAGATGTTCTTGGCTTTATTTATCGTACACTTTAATTCCTGTTTAATAACTAAAATTGAAATAAGCAGAGGCATCGGTGGGTGATAGAGAATATTTGGTTTCCGAACGCCCACTTGTGTCCCGTAGGACCCCGAGTACTTGATACCTGTTCCTTGATTTATCGCGCTATCCACATATGGGGAGTATGGGACCCCCTTAGCCAGAGCTTGATTCCGTCTTATTTCTTGGGGCCACAAACTAGTTTGAGGTTTTATTTACGATCCTGTACTTATGCCATGCTACTGCTTATTTACGATTGTGCGAGGAGCACACTGTATTGTTTAGGAATTGTGACCCGTTTTCGCGGTATCGACAAGCCCAGTCACACTTTCGGGTTCCCAGTCGTTTACAGCCGGCCCCACAAACCTTGAGGCCGTCTCGAAGTCAGCTAACTTCGTTGCGGATCTACTTTAAGGGGTGCCCCCCTGAAATATTTCTGAATCTTGTGATTGCTCTGTCGTGAAGACCTCGTTGGGTTTTGATTTGGTTTTTCCGAGGTTGATCGTGTGTGTGTTGCTATTTGTGCACCCCGGCCGGGTTAAAACTTTCTGAAAGCCGTGTCCGCGGTTATGGACGACTTGGAGCACAGTATCTCGACCATAGACAAGCATAACTAAAGTTTACTGTTATAAATTTGACTTTATAATGACTAGTAATCAGCTTCACTATAATGGAATGGCTAAATAATACTGGCCACAATTGCTTGCTTGATTTGTCGCTTGCGACAATTGAACCTGACTAGTAAGTATTGCAACTACAACGGAATGGCTGAATAAAAGTACCAACAACTGCTGGGTTTTGGGTTTATCTCATGCTACCTGTATCTGACTAGTAATTGTTGCAACTACAACGGAATGATTAACTAAAAGTGCCCACTGCTTACTTTATCAGGATGAATATCTAAACCTGACTAGTAAATGCTGCAACGATAACTGTATAAGTAAAACTGCCAACTGTGTGAGTTCCTCGGTTGACTTCCTCGATGGTCTCGAGGGGGAAACGCCAGGATGGGTTTGTTGATGCTAGTATCAGGTTGGATCCGAATAGGTCTTTCTCACCCCTCTCTGATAGCCGCCAGTTGTATCGAGTCTCTATAGGTTGTTCAGTGCATGCTGCCGCTGCCGCTCAGTCCACCATACCTATGTAGGCGAGGACCGCCGAATTCTAGCCTCGCCGTGTACTGGCCTCAGTACTGACGCTCCTTCTTTTTCCTTTGCCCTTTGTCGGCACCCCTTTTTGTTTAAGCAGGTTTTGAGATCGACGCCGTTAGCAGGGTTACCCTTCCGGCTTGGCCTGGGCAGGGTTATGGACGCCATTGGTTATTCTTCAGGGCTCTTAGCCCCATTTGCTTCTTGTCCGTAGTCGGACGCTCTACCGTTTTCAAGGTGATTTGGATCTTTGAATATTATATCTGTATTCTTGACTCATGGAGTCGCTGTTATATATATCTGTTCTGTGGGTCCCATTGAGGACTGTTGTGTAATGTTATTACTTCTTTTTCCACCCGCACGAAAGTGCCTGGTGGGCACCTTTGAATCGCTTCTATGCGGGTTTGGCGAGTTTCGCTAAAACTTGCATAGGTCCGATTCTGAGGGTGTTACAGAGTGGTATCAGAGCTCAGCAGTTGCGATACCCCACAAGTCCAGCCTGTAGGATAACCTAGCTAACGGCCGCTGTAGAGTGTCAAAACTATTTTGCAAAATCGGTTGGATAGTTCTGATTAGGTCTGATTTTACTCCTTACCCCTCTGCTATTCTCCTCTCACCTCTACGCGTTTTGAATCCGCTCTCATCTCTCTCTTCGAGTCCAGGATTTCTTGTGGTTGGGTTTCCGTCGTACCTTCAGGGTTTCGCTTTCTCCCTTTTTGTAACGGAGGTGCTACGATCATCAATCTGCAACTTGTCTGTTGTACCCTTCATCCAATCTTTTGTCCTTGAGCTCTTTATCCCTATGTGTTCCTTGCTGGATATCTGTGTCGTTGAAAAACATATGAGGAGGACGAGCTTTGGTGAAGTTGGAGTTAACCTTGAGCATGTGTTGTTCATGCCAATGGAACCATCGCGGAACCTGATCAGTGTGACTTTCATACGATTTCTGCTGGCAACATTCCTTTGTTCCTGAACCTCGCTTGTCGAGATCTTCAGTCTATTTCCGAGAGTTGGTTGCCTAATCCGTCTATTCGCGTGCAGAGTAATGGTTTGAGTGCGGGATGGAGTAGCTACCCTACCACTGCTCTTATCATTCGCTCTTGTACGTCGAATCAGAGGATCCAGCAGTTGTACTCCGTCCATGGAAGTTAGAGGTGGCCTTATCGTTTGATACCTCTACCTTCGTCCTTTGTTTTCTCCGGAGTGTTCTCTCGACGATCAGGAACAACGACCCTTTGTTGGTGGTGTCGCCGATTTCAAGATGGAGGATGAACCCTCGTTAGTGGTGTCGCGAGGATCTACGCGAAGCGAGAAGACGCAGATCACCGACCTTCCTTCCGGTACCATGAGGCGGATCTCGAGGGCGAGATCCATTGTTAGTGGTGTCGAATTGTGGCATCCCGCAAAACCACTACTAGAAAATCGCGTTGATTTTTGTGCATTGCATCGTCATCATCATGCATGGTTGTCTGCATTATTTTGAAAAGGCTAGTTTTGATTATACAAATACTCCTCTTTATTTTAAAAGGCAAAACCCCAAGTGTATCAGATATTTTGTTTCCCCTAAAAACTATTTTGCAAAGTGGTTCTGTTTTAAATTAAAGAGAACCAAACAAACACAAAACTAAAACAGCCCCCCATAAATCCTATCTCCACCAAATCCTAATCTACCCTCCAACCAAATCGTGCCACCTCCCCCTCTCACCCAAAACCTACCCACCTGCCACCTCACCAATCCCTCTCCTCTTCCCACCTCTCTCTCTCTTTTCTCACCCAATCCCCTTCTACCCTCTCTCTCCCTCTCTCTCTGACCCTCGGGCCCCACCCAACCCCACCTGGCGCGCCCCACCGACCCAGCTTCCGCTCCCCACCCAGCCCCCTGGCCCACCGGTCCACTCACCCTAGCTGCCCCACCTGTCGGCCCCCAACCTCCCCAGCACGCGTGGCCCACGCGGGGTCCACGCGCTCCCTTCCCCGCGTCCACCACGCGTCTCTCCCCCGCCCTCGTCTTCTTCCCCCGCAGCGCCCTCTCTCCTCCCTCTTCCCCACGTCCGGCCAGCCTCCTCGCCTCTCCCGCGCGTCCTCCGCCGCACCGACCGCGCCCTCCTCCGCTCCGCCGGTGACCACCCCGCCTCCGCTTCCCCTGAGCGCGCTCCCGCCGCCAAGCCCGAGCCCCGCCTCGTCCCCGCGCATCCCCGCGCGCCGCCCGTCCCTCTGCGTCCGCCGGCGAGCCCCTCCTCCTCGCCGCGTGCTCCGCCCCATCGAGACCACCCCCTCGGCCAACCGCCTCCGTCCTCCTCCAGCTCGCGCCGCTCGCCCTTCCCCGCCTCCGCCTCCGAGCCGGCTGCCACCTCCGCGTCCCGTCGCCGCCCTTGCCAGGCTCGCCGCCGCCTATCGCCGTCTCCCCTCCCCGCGCGACCCCGACGCGCGGCCCTCACCGAGCCCGCCGGGGGTCCCTCTCCCCTCCCTCTCCGTCTCAGCAGCAGCGACCGGCCGGCCTCGCGCTCGTCCTCCGCGCGCCGTCCAGCGACCCTCGCCTCCGGCCACCGCCCTTCTCCGACCTCGCGCCAGCGCGCCCGCCCTAGCCCCCTCCAAGCTCGCCGCCGGACCCGGCCCCGACCCGACGTCTGCAGCCGTCGTTCCGCCGTCCGCCGTTTCGCCCTGCAGCCCGGCGCCCCGCCCCTCGCCGGCAGACAGCGCCGCCGCGCGGCCTCCCCTCTACCGTCCTCGCCCCAGGCTACCCCGAGCCCGCGTTCCCCGGCCCGTCCCCCTCCGCGGGCTCCGCCGCCGCCTTCCGAGCTCCTCCCCGACGAGTCGCTCTGGGGCCGCCCTCGTCGCCTTCCCCAGCCGTCACCGCCTCGCTGAGCCTGGCCGCCGCCGCTCGCCAAAACGCCCCGCCGCCCTCGAGATCTTTTCTGCGGTCACGTGGTGCCGTTCAAGAGGCCAAGGCCGACATGGGATGGGAACCAAAGTCCACACAAGACCGTTCCCGTTGAGTACAGGAACCCTTCAAGTTAATTGCGACAACGAGCTCGACACCGACAAACGAGTGGAACCTCGAGTACTTCGTCGCGGAAACTAGGGGGCGATGACGCCAAGTCGACAAGATCTACCTCACGGAGCGGCGAACCCTGGACCCCGATGAACCATGATCTACGCTACAGAACAGCAAGCCCTCGGAGTGAAACCAACAAGACCTACCGCTGGACGCCAAGATAGTCAATCGGATCCGAGGACACCGAGACCCCGGTGCGACAAGTGCTTCATCGCGGACGCCAAGACCGACCCGATGCGCGGGCCCGACAAGATCGGCCCCGACCTGGGTGGAGTCGGAGACCGCCAAGTACATCTTCCCGGAACGCAAGATCTGCCCCGTTACCGAGAACGAGAGAACGATCCTGTCGAGACCGATCCGCCGAACCCTGAGACCGACCCCGAACCCCGGAACCCCAAGTCCGTCGAGACCCCTCAATGTGTGACCCTTTTCCTCGATACCCTATTTTTATAAATGAAATAAAACCTGTTGCATATTAAATTGTCATACTTGCATGCATCTTGCTGTGGTTTGGGGGCCTTATGCCGATTCACCTCTAATTAAATATGGGGCCCATATGCGGACAAATCTAGCCTTATATTGGCCTCATTTAAACATGTGTAGCGAACCGGTTCCATCTGTTGTTTTGCTAAAGAACATTTAAATTGCGGGGTAGCTAATCCACTTGAACCATATAATTAATTGTCGGAACCCCAGTTCCGCTTAATATTGACCTAATCGCATCGCACCCTTGCCATGTCATGCATCATACATGCATCATGCCGATCTTCTGCCGATCCTAAATATTGCATCCGGTGTTTCTTCTAGTGTTTTGTTTCTTCGCGGATAAGGCCGTTGAGTCGATGTGAGCTTCGCCCCGATCTTCGGTTGAACCTTCGACAATGTTTTCAGGCGAGCATCTCCCCCTTTCTACCTATCTTCCTTTTATAGTATTTATTCCCTCCTGTTGATCTATTGCTATCTGTGTTGCGATGCTCTAGTTTCCGTACCCGTGATATCCCTTGCAGCCATATATTGCCTGGGACACATCCTATTACCTGTTGATTGGTAGATAGTTGGACTTGCGCGTCGTAGTCGCTTGCTCAAGTGCTGTTGCGTGTCGCCATGTACCACAGTTGTTGGAGTATTGCCACATGTTTGATGTTGGAGATGATCTCGGCTTTATTTATCGTACACTTTAATTCCTGTTTAATAACTAAAATTGAAATAAGCAGAGGCATCGGTGGGTGATAGAGAATATTTGGTTTCCGAACGCCCACTTGTGTCCCGTAGGACCCCGAGTACTTGATACCTATTCCTTGATTTATCGCGCTATCCACATATGGGGAGTATGGGCCCCCCTTAGCCAGAGCTTGATTCCGTCTTATTTCTTGGGGCCACAAACTAGTTTGAGGTTTTATTTACGATCCTGTACTTATGCCATGCTACTGCTTTATTTACGATTGTGCGAGGAGCACACTGTACTGTTTAGGAATTGTGACCCGTTTTCGCGGTATCGACAAGCCCAGTCACACTTTCGGGTTCCCAGTCGTTTACAGCCGGCCCCACAAACCTTGAGGCCGTCTCGAAGTCAGCTAACTTCGTTGCGGATCTACTTTAAGGGGTGCCCCCCTGAAATATTTCTGAATCTTGTGATTGCTCTGTCGTGAAGACCTCGTTGGGTTTTGATTTGGTTTTTCCGAGGTTGATCGTGTGTGTGTTGCTATTTGTGCACCCCAGCCGGGTTAAAACTTTCTGAAAGCCGTGTCCGCGGTTATGGACGACTTGGAGCACAGTATCTCGACCATAGACAAGCATAACTAAAGTTTACTGTTATAAATTTGACTTTATAATGACTAGTAATCAGCTTCACTATAATGGAATGGCTAAATAATACTGGCCACAATTGCTTGCTTGATTTGTCGCTTGCGACAATTGAACCTGACTAGTAAGTATTGCAACTACAACGGAATGGCTGAATAAAAGTACCAACAACTGCTGGGTTTTGGGTTTATCTCATGCTAGCTGTATCTGACTAGTAATTGTTGCAACTACAACGGAATGATTAACTAAAAGTGCCCACTGCTTACTTTATCAGGATGAATATCTAAACCTGACTAGTAAATGCTGCAACGATAACTGTATAAGTAAAACTGCCAACTGTGTGAGTTCCTCGGTTGACTTCCTCGATGGTCTCGAGGGGGAAACGCCAGGATGGGTTTGTTGATGCTAGTATCAGGTTGGATCCGAATAGGTCTTTCTCACCCCTCTCTGATAGCCGCCAGTTGTATCGAGTCTCTATAGGTTGTTCAGTGCATGCTGCCGCTGCCGCTCAGTCCACCATACCTATGTAGGCGAGGACCGCCGAATTCTAGCCTCGCCGTGTACTGGCCTCAGTACTGACGCTCCTTCTTTTTCCTTTGCCCTTTGTCGGCACCCCTTTTTGTTTAAGCAGGTTTTGAGATCGACGCCGTTAGCAGGGTTACCCTTCCGGCTTGGCCTGGGCAGGGTTATGGACGCCATTGGTTATTCTTCAGGGCTCTTAGCCCCATTTGCTTCTTGTCCGTAGTCGGACGCTCTACCGTTTTCAAGGTGATTTGGATCTTTGTATATTATATCTGTATTCTTGACTCATGGAGTCGCTATTATATATCTGTTCTGTGGGTCCCATCGAGGACTGTTGTGTAATGTTATTACTTCGTTTTCCACCCGCACGAAAGTGCCTGGTGGGCACCTTTGAATCGCTTCTATGCGGGTTTGGCGAGTTTCGCTAAAACTTGCATAGGTCCGATTCTGAGGGTGTTACAAAAGTAAGTTCCATAATGAATTTGGATGAGTTCCAAAGTTAAGACATTGTGACAGATACTACAACAAAAGGCTAAGTATATGACTGCTGTTATAGCAGCAGAAGAGGGCATTTGTGTCAAGCAGTTTGTTATCAAACTAGGTGTAGTTCACAGCGGGATAGTACTATGAAGATATATTGTACGACAATATTATCAACATGTTTTAACCCCAAGGAACTAAAGGTCTCACCAAAGGACCAAATTTGTACAAAGCCATCTCATAGAGAATGAGTGACGCGTAGAAACTCAAAGACATGCAATTACACACGGACATGAAAGTGTCGGATTCGGACATCAGTTGACCACTAGCAATCGTGTAAATACAACACTGGAAAGCCATAGGTGTTGAATGCACAAAGGTTTGAAACTAGATTATTGACTCTAGTGCAAGTAGGAGACTGTTGGAAATATGCCCAAGAGGCAATAATAAAGTGGTTATTATCATATCTTCATACTTATGATAAATGTTTACATACCATGCTATAATTGTATTAACCGGAAACATTAATACTTTTGTGATTTGTAAAATTAAAAGAGTCCCTAGTAAAGCCTCTTGTTAAACTAGCTTGTTGGTTAATATATGATCATGATTTCCTGCTCATGAACATAGATATGTTATTAACAACAGGGTCATATCATTAGGAGAATGATGTGATGGACATACTCCTATAGTTAAGCCTGGCATAAAGATCAAGTCATTTAATATAGTTCATTTGATATAAGCTTTCTGATACATAGTAACCTAATTCCTTCGACCATGAGATCATGTTAATCACCATCACCGGAAGGATGCTTTGATGACATCAAACACCACACCATAACTGGGTGGCTATAAAGGTGGCATTGAGTGTTCGGAAAGTATGGGTTGAGGCACATGGATCAAGAGTGGTATTTGTCCATCCATATGACGGATAGATATACTCTGGGCCCTCTCAGTGGAATGTCATCCAATTAGCTTGCAAGCATGTGACTGGCTCACAAGGGATGACATATCACGGGAACGATAAAAGAGTACTTATCGGTAATGAGGTTGAACTAGGTATGTAGAGATACCGACGATCAAAACCTCGGATAAGTAAACTATCGTGAGACAAAGGGAAATTGGTATCATATGTAAGTGGTTCATTCGATCGCAAAGTAATCGTAGAAATATGTGGGAGCCATATGAATTTCCGGATTCCTCTATTGGTTATTGATCGGAGAGGTGTCTTGGTCATGTCCGCATAATTCACAAACCGTAGGGAGACACATTTAAGAATTCGATGTTGTTGAGTAGTTATGGAATGATGAGTAAGAGAACGAATGTTGTTCGGAGTCTCGGATGGGATCCGGGATATCACGAGGAGATCCGGAATGGTCCGGAGAATAAGATTCATATAAGGAAAGTCCTGTTTCAGAGTTCGGGAATGATTCCGGTGTTTTCACCAGGAATGTTCTAGAAGGGTCTGGAATGTCCGACACTACAGAGGGGAAGGGTACATGGATGTGTCATGACAGTGTGGAATGGTTGCATCATGTACTAGGTCACTTGTCTGGGCAATATGGAGAGAGAAATCAAATCCAAGTTTGAAAGTCAAACACCAATTTGAAATGTCAAATTTGAAGTTTGCTTGGTGGAGGGAGAGTAGGAAACCTACTTGGGGAGGAAGTCCCACTCCCTCCACCCGCCGGCCAAGGAGGAGGAGTTGGAGGAGGACTCCCTCCTCCCAACCGCCTCCCTCCCACCTATATAAGGAGGGGTAGGGCTGTCCCCTACCCTCACACCTAAACCCTAGATCCTGGCGCCTCCACCATAAGTGCAGCCGCCGCCTAGGGATCTCCCAACTCGCCGAGTTAGGGTTTTCCCAAACCCTAGCCATCGGCCACACCATCCCCTTGGTGCCCTCTAAACCGTAGATCACCAAGGCATCTCTCATACTCCGCCATACTCGCTCCGGCTTAGGCAAAGCCCTGCGGGATCTTCCCTCTACTTCCGACACCACGCCGTCGTGCTGCCAGAATCATGAGGAGAGTGCTACAACCTCCGCTGCCTGCTGGAACAAGGGAGAGGAAGGTCTTCATCGAGTACCAAACGTGTGACCGACTGCGGAAGCGCTGCCGGAATGCAGCGCCGGAAGGATCGTCTACGCGATCTTGAGATCGGCAAGAGTACGACTACATCACCCACGAGAATCTGCTCTCGTTAACCGCTTTGGAATCTTTGAGGGTGAGTTCCTCTATCGACTCGTTGCTACAATCTAGTAGATAGATCTTGGCTTGTTTGTGTGCATGCGGTAGATTTTTTTTTGTTTTCCATGCTACGAACCCCTACAGTTTTGACACGTGTTTCCGAACACCAGATGATTTTGATGATGAAAATGTTGAGGCATGAGCCTTAACCCTTTATAAAACTGATGGTTGTCTGGATGCAATACCATTCCAATTTTACCGTACCACCACAATACCCGAAATTTGGGTAGGGCTTGACTGGAAATTTATATACCTTAGTATGGGTTCCCTTGCGGCCAAGGTCGGAGATGAGGCTACCTTGTGAATATTTTCCACCTGTGCAGTACCCAAGATGACAGTTGGTCATGGTTGGGAGGCCAAACTCACAGGAGAGGTGCCTATACTAGAGCGTGTAATTGAAAGGTTAGGATTGATTATCCGCATACTGAGTATGGTGAATTCAGAATTTGTTCCTGACGGATGTATCGAATGTTGTGGTGAAAGTGTACAATCTCTACAGAGTGTCAAACTTTTCGAATAGCCGCGTCCGCAGTTATGGACAGTTGGAATGGCCATACTGTTCCCCCGTCAGATGTTTTCAAAACAACTTGTGAAATGATTTGTGACTTTGACTTGATCACAACAGAGTTGTGATATAAAATTCAAGTTCCCACTTAGGTATTATAAAACTTTTAACTAGTTTTCTTTGCTTCTGAACTCAGTAGAGGTAAATCTGGCTTTTTGCAAAACAACCCTAGAGCTTAGTATCCTACTACAAAAACTCCTTAACTTGTTAGTATTAGTTTGCGAGTACTTAAAGAGTACTCATGGCTTTGTCCCTGGCTATTCCCGTGGCCAGACTATGAAGAGGAGTATCAGGATGACGGACCGCAGGAAGGTTACGACAACTAGGATCATCTCCCATCGTCAGCATTGCCTGTGACCATGAAGATGGAGCTTCGCCTACGCTATCGTTATCTTTATGTTATTCCGCTGCTTGAGTTGTATTAAGAACTGGATCATGAGATCCTTATTTGTGTAAGACCTTATGTATGGTTTGTAATGGATGATGTACTGTGATATCCAAATCTGTTATGTCTTGCAAAAATGGTAATCCTGGGATTGCGATGTATGGCATAATAGGCATCTGTGATTAAAAATCCGGGTGTTGACACGAACCCAACCATCCATTTTTGTCAAAGTCAGGGCTCATACTTCATTCAATACCATGTTCACTCTTTGTGTCCATAACACATGTCAAAACATTTCAATAGTGAAAGAACATGTTGGGCCCCCATGTGTGGTTTTGGTAATTAATGACAATCTTTATGGACTAATGTGTGTATTAAGTTGTACTTGTAGGAATTGTCCATTGGCATTGCTTGGAGCATGTGTTGACTTCAAGATAGATGAAATGAGAAGAAGATGTGTTGTGCAAGCTCAAAATGCGCCATCTATAGAAGATCTCATGTTTGATGCTTGCCATCCTCGGTGATCATGGATCGATGATGAGGAATCAAGAAAGGTGTCCATCTTGAGAAGGACAAGATCGTCTACATCGATCTCAAGTGGATTGCTCAAGGCAAAGGTATAATATTGATAGGTTTTCCCTTTTGCCGGTCTCATGTTTGTTGGGAGACCGGGTTTAGGATAGATAATCGTACTATCAAGAGGGGCTCTCGAATGAGTAACTCGGTCACATCGTTCGGAGAGAGATCAAACCTTTGCATACTTGCATCATCATATTTGGTTGTTATTTGGTCTTATCCATGTGAGGATATAGAGCTTGTGGTAATCTCCATAACAAGCACTAGTCCATCAAAAACGGATTTCCCTTTTATATCTTATTGCGTTTTGATCTTGGAGGTTTTATCGGTTTGTATTTTAGAGATAGTTAAAACCTTCCATTATTTGGTTCTTACTCATGTGAGGATTTAGAGCTTGTGTTAATCTCCATGACAAGCTCTCGTTCATCGAAAACGGATTTCATATGCATTTTCTATTACGTTTTTTATGTTGGAGGTTTTATCGGTTCATCTTTTTGATAGAGGTTAAACCTTTTGTCATTTGGATCTATCCTCCCTTGCTGGACTATAATGTTTCTTTGCATTATCTTTTATAGCTTGTTGTCCTCTTCGAAACGAGCCCAAGATCATCAAAATCGGAGTCCAGATGCAAAAGTTATGGTCGTTTTCGTTCAGGGATGACCGGTAGTACCGGACCAGGGTCCGGTAGTACCGGAGGTCCGGTAGTACCGCCCCGTAGTACCGGTCGGTACTGAAAAAGGTGCGTTTGGCAACCTGGGATCCCCAGGGATTGTCCGGTAGTACCGGGAATGTCCGGTAGTACCGGGATTCACGTTTTTTTGGCTTCAACGGTTGGATTTTCGGGGAACCTATTTAAGGGGCCTTCTTCCCCAATGGTTCCCTAACCATTCTTGCAAGTTTTCCCCTCCATTGTTGACCTTCTTGAGCTTGCTTTCTCTCAATCCCTCCAATGATTCTTGCATATTCTTGAGGGATTTGAAAGAGGAGATCTAGATCTACAATCCCACCAATCAATCTCTCCTCTAAGTGAGGGGAACATATTGGGATCTAGATCTTGGAGTCTTTTGTGGATTTCCTCCATTGTTCTTCCTCTCTTATTCCCCTATAAGCTTTTGTATCTTTGGTGGAATTTGGGAGAGAGAGATTTGAGCACCTTTGTGGTGTTCTTGCCATTTGCATTGGGTGCATCAGTTTGAGTTCTCTTTGGAGGATTTGATTTGAGTTACTCATTGGAGCTTGTCCCTCTTGGATTCTTGGAACCCTAGACGGTTTGTGGCCTTGGTGGCATTGTGGCCTTGGTGGCATTTGTTGGGAGCCTCCAATTAAGTTGTGGAGTTGTGCCCCAACCTTGTGAGAGGTTCCGGTTGCCACCGACAAGTGCACCGATAGTGGAAGCGTGGATCGATCCCATTGGGGTGAGATTCACCGGAGAATAAGGGAGGCCTTTTGTGGTGTTGGTGGTTTGATACCACCCCCTCTCCAAACGAGACGTACTCCATGTTGGGAGGAACTCGGTAAAATATCGGTGTCCCCGCGTGCCTCGGTTATCTCTATACCCGAGCTCTTTACTTATGCACTCTACATTGTGATAACCTTCGTGCTTGAAGTACTATATATCTTGCTATCACTTTGTTGCTTGTATTGCTTAGCATAAGTTGTTGGTGCACATAGGTGAACCTTAGTTGTTCTAGGTTGTGCTTAACAAAGTAAACA
Source organism: Avena atlantica (assembly GCA_910589765.1). Lineage (NCBI taxonomy): Eukaryota > Viridiplantae > Streptophyta > Magnoliopsida > Poales > Poaceae > Avena > Avena atlantica. Next base: position 167,135,233 of record OU342739.1, on the reverse strand, counting down.
CTAGTTTTATTCCGCCGTTGTTGAGCCACTCTAGGAAAAGTTTTAATCGCCTATTCACCCCCCTCTAGGCGACATCCGTATCCTTTCAATTGGTATCAGATCCCGGTCTCTCATTTTAGGCTTCACCTCCTTGAGAGTAAAGATGTCGGCTAGAGGATTAGTGCACAATGACATGCTCACATTCGATGGCACAAATTATGATATATGGAAAAATCGCATGCTCATTCATTTTAGGGACATGGACCCAAATTTGGAGCGTATTGTAGATATAGGTTTTTCTCCTCCTATGGATTTCAAAAATCTATCTTGTGAGGAGAGAAAAACTTATATCTCGATGCTCAAGCTTCTAATGTGCTTGTTAATGCTTTGAGCTATGTAGTTACCTCTTCAATCATTCCTTTTTGGAGCGCTCATGAGTTATGGAAAAAACTTCAAGATAAATATAGCAAGTCCAACATTATTGAGGATGATTGTGTTGCTTCCACTTCCGGTCGAGATGAGTTCTCATCCTCTACCACTTCACCAACATATGATTTTTCACAAGGTAATGATATGGTGAGTGGTGATAGAAATTGCAATGAGGATAGTGTGCTTACTATTTGTAATCCTTCATCCCTATCTAGTTGCAATGATCTATCTTCGGACTTTAACACTTCTAGCACTCACAAATCCTTACATGCTAGTGTTGATAGTCCTTGCATATCATGTAGTAATGACTTGAATGAATCTCGTGATGATATGCTTGTGTTGTCTTGTTGCCATGATAAAAATGCTTCTATTTCCTCTAGTGCTTGTGTTGCTAACCATGTAGAGGAAAATGAAGATTCTATGGGCCAAGACAAGGTCTTGAAGAGAGCTACAAATGCAATCTCATCATCACCTTCCTCCAGTTCTCACATGTGCCTTATGGCTAAGGGAACAAAGGTAATCTCTTTGGATCCCATTGTATCTCATGATGATGATGATGATGAGGTTGAGAATGATAATGATGATTATCGAGGTAAGTATGATATTACCTCTATTAAGAAAATGGGTGAGGTTGTCTATAGTGCTCTCTACAAAAATAAATTGCTTCTTCCAACCTTCTTGAAATCTTGAATTATGCTATAGAAGGCAATGATCTTATTGAGGAGCAAGAAAACATAATTGATGAAAAGTTTGCACTTGAGCGTAAGTATGCTAATGAAATTGCTCAACTAAATGACTCCCTTGAAGAAGAACAAACCACCAAAGAATCTCTTGAGGAGACTTTCACTTTAGAATTATCTAGAGTAAAAGAATACCATGATAGAGAACTTGTGGTGGCAAACTCCTTCAAAAGTAAAAATGATGAGACTCAAGTTGCTTATGCTAAACTCCTTGAGGATTTTGAGCACCTCAAAAATGGCTCTAGGGTCATAAAGGGTGAGCTCATCAAACTCACCGAGTCACATGAGAAACTTAAAGCCTCATATTCAAAAGAGCTTACCAAGTTGCCCTCACCTCTCGCTAATAATGATGATGCTTGTGCTACTAACTCTATTTCTTGTGAAGCATCTATTTTGGAGGAGAATGTTGAGCTAAAGGCTCAACTTGCGTTGCTAACTAGCAACTATGGGAAATTAGAAGAAAGTCATGTTAAGCTCTCAAGCTCGCATGAGGATCTTCTAGTCTCCCATGGTAGGCTAAAGTTAGCTCATGAGGCCATCATGTCAAAGGTAACATCTAGTGGGCCTCATGTGGACATTAGCACTACATCTAATACAAATGTTATATTGCCATGTGCTAGTCCTTGTAGTTCATCCTCTCACAACCATGATATATCTTGTGATGAATTACATTCAGTGCCTTGTTGCTCTAACAATGTAGCATCTACTTCCTCTAGTGTTTTTGTTGAAACTAACCATGTAGAGGAAATCAAAAGGCTCAAGGCTCAAGTCACTTCTTTGAAGAATGACTTGAAAAAGGGTCATCAAGGGAAGGTCACACTCAACAAAATCTTGAGTATGCAAAAATCCCCCAATGACAAGAGTGGGCTTGGATTCAAATCTAATGTCAAGAACAAGTCCACTATCAAGTTGAAGCACAAGGACAACAAGAAGAATGGCCAAGATCAAGTCAAGAATCCGGCCAACATTGTTTGCTTCAAGTGCAAGGAAGAAGGGCACCATGTTAGATCTTGCCCATTGAAGAAAAAGCCTCTTAGTGTGAAGCAACAAGGGAAGCGGCCTCAAGCTCCACCTCAAGTCATTAATGGGCCTCTTCCTAAGAGGACTACTCGAGCTCTTCCTCGAGTTGTGGCTTCTCCTAAGAAGAAAGATGGCAAGAGTAGAACTTGCTACATATGCCGTGAAAAGGGGCATATTTCTTCCTCATGCACTCTCGGTATCTCCTCATCCAACCCTATCATTATTGATGATGATTATTCTCTTTGGAAGGATGAGGTTGGCAATGTGTTTGCCAAATTTGTTGGTGCTCAATGTGGTGTCAAGAAAAGAACCATTTGGGTTGCCAAACCTATTGTGACTAACCTCTTAGGACCCAACTTAGTTGGGGACCAACAAACCAAAACTTGATCAATAGGTGTGTTTTGGAGGGCATTGGAGTCTTGGCTACATTATGAAGAATTGAGGGATCTTCATCAATTATTATTGTCAAGCCAAGCCATTTTGATTATCTTGATTATATTATATTTCCAATGTTCCTCCTTGCGGTAACATATGCTAAACTCTTTACATTGAAAGTTACTCGCCCCTTTGTGCATGTGTTGGTTTTGTATCTTCCATGTTTTTGTACATGTTGTGCTATCCACTTAATTATCTTGAAATCAAGATTATTTGTGTATAATTAGGTGGCACACCATGTATGTGTGTTTCTTGTGTTTGAGCCTTGCTTGGTTATATTTGGTATCCTATTTGGCTCTTGTGAGAAATTAATGGATTATCCTATTTTGGGGGAGTGTTATGCTTAGGCATTCCACAATCATAAAAATGTGTGTGCATGAGGATTACCACCTAGTATTTATATTGGATTCTTGTCTAGTCTCTATGTGGTATAATTCTCATGAGAAATTCAAGTTTTATAATGTCCACTAATTATCTCTATTTGTATCCTTTTCCCTCATGTTGGTTTTATGGTAGTATCACATTATGGGGGAGTCATATGCTTAGTGCATATTACAATCCTAGAAATTGTGAATATTCGAGGTTGTGTCACTTAGAATTGATATTGATAATTATCTAGCACCTATGTGACACATTTGCTCATACAAGTTCCAATTTGATTGAATGGCTTTATTGATCTTATGTTGGATCTTGTATATGAGAATGGTTCTTGGTATGTGTTTCCTCATATTTAGATATTTATATTCGCATGGAAACCATTTGCTTCAAGTTACTCTATTCACTAGTGATTGTGTGACTATTGGAAGCCACCAAGAATCTTGTTTGAAGTATCATGCTCAATTTCTTATATTTAGTTATATGCTTCTTGTTGTGACTATGATCTTGGATATCCATGCAAGCTACCTTGGGAAAATTATTCTATTTCTTGTCCTTGGACAATGAGTACCCAACTTATGGTAGAATTTATTGATCATATTCACTTTGGCCCTTGCTTAATTTTATCCTATATTTGGCCAAGAAAATGTTTTGTGTTGTCTCCCAAGCCTTCCTTGCTTCTTGTGGATCTTCTTATTTTATTGATATCCTCTTGTGTTTTACTTATTATAGGTAATAGTGATGATCCCATTTGTGTGCATTTTGCATTTAAAAGGAAAATCCTAAAAAATGCACTATCCATGGGGGAGCTATCCTATATTATTTAGAACACTCATATTTATGCTTCTTTGTTTTGATCCATATCGTGTTTTATGTGCTTGGAACCTCAATCTTTTCATTTTGGTACTTGTGCCATCATGTGAAGTTTGGGGAGTTTGGTTTCTTGTTGGAACCTTGCTCTTTTTGGGAGTTGGTTTTGTCTCATTCCTTGTTTCTTGATTTGACCATTTTAGAATGAGATAAATCCTTGAGCATTTTTATTTCTATCTATCTTTTGCTCCTTGGATTATGCCTAGTTCATTTGTTGAAATTGTGATCTTTCATGTGTTGAATTGGTTCGTTGATACAATTTGGACATCGTTTGTCATGTCACACTCTTGTGTGTGCAATCTCGATTTACTTGGTGTTTTGTTCAAATTGTATCTCCTTTTTGGTTCTTGAAAGCTTCATGCATGCATATTTACTATATGATTATATTATGGCATGCTTGCTTTCTTTGATCCAATATATAGGGGAAACTCTACCAATTCCCATCGGCTAAGTTGTGCATGAAATTCAATTTCATATCAATGTGCACATAATTATGTGGAGTCTCTCCTATGTATTGTAGTTTCTCTAACTACTTTGGACCCAATAAGTTTGGGGACCATTTTGTACTTAATTGTGTTCTAGGTACATTGGAGATATATTGGATGCTTGTCTTTCAATTTTGAAGAAGTGGTGCGTACATGAAAAGTTGAGTCAAGCTATAGGATGATCAACGAATTCATATATTCTACATCCTACCAATTATATCTCGGTAACAAGTATCTCTTTCTCATGCTCATATATCTTGATTCCAACATGAATTCATGTATTTGTAATTGTTGTAGTTCTAGCCATGGCTTTAAGAGAACTCTCTATTGTAAATGTGTATAAGTTGAGATGAGTACATATAGTTGGGACTATACAAAATCATGCATATGATCCTCCAATCCCAAATATATCAATCTAGCAATTTTATTGCCTATCATCTCCTCAACTTCTCTCATATGCAATAGTGAGATTTTGCTAGTCTATTTTCTCTTATGATACTTATTGCCTTTCTTCATATATTTCAACTTTCAACTTTTCCCTTGGTTATAGTTGTAATATATGTAGTGTGTTTGTGTTTGAAGTCCATTATGTACAATAAGATATATGTGAGCCTTTGGCCATGCTTTGAAGCAAAAATCTTATTGATATATGTTATGACTTCATTTTTGCCTTTCATGTGCTTTCTTGTATAATCTTCTTGATGTGTGCATTTTTATTCTTTGGAATATGTCTTTGTGATATTTTCCACTTAGATACATATACACATATGATAAGATAATTTTAGTTGTTTTTTAATCCTTGGAGACCACCTTTCTATTCCTTTTGATTCTTCGGTGGCTTCCAAATTTATTTTCCTATGAGTGCTTGTTCCTCTTGTTTGTATCTTTGGACACTCATATTTGTTCTTTCATGTCTTGTATTGTTAAATGAATTTGGATGAGTGAGGAGTCCATGACTATGCACCTCGTTCCCAAATGCAATTATCATAATTGGTGCATTCTCTTTGGGGAGCTCATCTAATTCATTTAATAATACTCATTTGCATTCTTTCACATTTGTTGTGTTTTAAATGCTTATGGGGGAGCAAGGATTCCATATTTGTGCATTATGTATTCCAATACATTTATTTTGAATTGTGCACAAACCTTGGGGAGCTTCTCTATTTGTTATTTAAAATACTCTTTTGCTCATATCATAATATCTTGTTGTTTCCATTTGGACTCATTTGTTGTTTTCAAATTGGTTTGTCGGACCTTGTAGTTGCTTGCATCATTTGACTTTATTTTTGCAATCTTCGGGTCCTCGACTTAGTTCTACTCCCTCCCAAGTATTCATCATTGGATATTTGCGAAGACACACCTTTGGAGGAATTATTACTATATTTGCCTTCTAGAACTTGTCACCCATTTCGGCAATTGATGCCAATGGGGGAGAAGTTTTAGAGGGTTTAAGGGAAGTTGGTTTATGCATTGAGTTTGTTCTTGTGCATTTGCTTCTCATGCTCTTGCATCTTTGTTGTTGCTTAGCATGTGGTATATATAGAGGAAACTCCACCAATGATAATTATTGGCAATATATGCAATGAAATTCAAGTTCATCACACATGCATAGATTGTGGGGGAGTTTGCTCTATATATGATGGTGGTACCAATATCACATACTTTTGTAGTATTTGATATTGGTATTACCATTTTATTCATTAAAATTCCTTATATAAACCCTCTTAAGGGGATTGTCATCAATTACCAAAATGGGGGAGATTGAAAGAACATGTTGGGCCCCCATGTGTGGTTTTGGTAATTAATGACAATCTTTATGGACTAATGTGTGTATTAAGTTGTACTTGTAGGAATTGTCCATTGGCATTGCTTGGAGCATGTGTTGACTTCAAGATAGATGAAATGAGAAGAAGATGTGTTGTGCAAGCTCAAAATGCGCCATCTATAGAAGATCTCATGTTTGATGCTTGCCATCCTCGGTGATCATGGATCGATGATGAGGAATCAAGAAAGGTGTCCATCTTGAGAAGGACAAGATCGTCTACATCGATCTCAAGTGGATTGCTCAAGGCAAAGGTATAATATTGATAGGTTTTCCCTTTTGTCGGTCTCATGTTTGTTGGGAGACCGGGTTTAGGATAGATAACCGTACTATCAAGAGGGGCTCTCGAATGAGTAACTCGGTCACATCGTTCAGAGAGAGATCAAACCTTTGCATACTTGCATCATCATATTTGGTTGTTATTTGGTCTTATCCATGTGAGGATATAGAGCTTGTGGTAATCTCCATAACAAGCTCTAGTCCATCAAAAACGGATTTCCCTTTTATATCTTATTGCGTTTTGATCTTGGAGGTTTTACCGGTTTGTATTTTAGAGATAGGTAAAACCTTCCATTATTTGGTTCTTACTCATGTGAGGATTTAGAGCTTGTGTTAATCTCCATGACAAGCTCTCGTTCATCGAAAACGGATTTCATATGCATTTTCTATTACGTTTTTGATGTTGGAGGTTTTATCGGTTCATATTTTTGATAGAGGTTAAACCTTTTGTCATTTGGATCTATCCTCCCTTGCTGGACTATAATGTTTCTTTGCATTATCTTTTAGAGCTTGTTGTCCTCTTCGAAACGAGCCCAAGATCATCAAAATCGGAGTCCGGATGCAAAAGTTATGGCCGTTTTCGTTCATGGATGACCGGTAGTACCGGACCAGGGTCCGGTAGTACCGGAGGTCCGGTAGTACCGCCCCGTAGTACCGGTCGGTACTGAAAAAGGTGCGCTTGGCGACCTGGGATCCCCAGGGATTGTCCGGTAGTATCGGGAATGTCCGGTAGTACCGGAAATGTCCGGTAGTACCGGGATTCGCGTTTTTTGGGCTTCAACGGTTGGATTTTCGGGGAACCTATTTAAGGGGCCTTCTTCCCCAATGGTTCCCTAACCATTCTTGCAAGTTTTCCCCTCCATTGTTGACCTTCTTGAGCTTGCTTTCTCTCAATCCCTCCAATGATTCTTGCATATTCTTGAGGGATTTGAAAGAGGAGATCTAGATCTACAATCCCACCAATCAATCTCTCCTCTAAGTGAGGGGAACATATTGGGATCTAGATCTTGGAGTCTTTTGTGGATTTCCTCCATTGTTCTTCCTCTCTTATTCCCCTATAAGCTTTTGTATCTTTGGTGGAATTTGGGAGAGAGAGATTTGAGCACCTTTGTGGTGTTCTTGCCATTTGCATTTGGTGCATCGGTTTGAGTTCTCTTTGGAGGATTTGATTTGAGTTACTCATTGGAGCTTGTCCCTCTTGGGTTCTTGGAACCCTAGACGGTTTGTGGCCTTGGTGGCATTTGTTGGGAGCCTCCAATTAAGTTATGGAGTTGTGCCCCAACCTTGTGAGAGGTTCCGGTTGCCACCGACAAGTGCACCGACAGTGGAAGCGTGGATCGATCCCATTGGGGTGAGATTCACCGGAGAATAAGGGAGGCCTTTTGTGGCGTTGGTGGTTTGATACCACCCCCTCTCCAAACAAGACGTACTCCATGTTGGGAGGAACTCGGTAAAATATCGGCGTCCCCGCGTGCCTCGGTTATCTCTATACCCGAGCTCTTTACTTATGCACTCTACATTGTGATAGCCTTCATGCTTGAAGTACTATATATCTTGCTATCACTTTGTTTCTTGTATTGCTTAGCATAAGTTGTTGGTGCACATAGGTGAACCTTAGTTGTTCTAGGTTGTGCTTAACAAAGTAAACACTAGTTTTATTCCGCCGTTGTTGAGCCACTCTAGGAAAAGTTTTAATCGCCTATTCACCCCCCCTCTAGGCGACATCCGTATCCTTTCAAATAGAATGACTCATCATTCCAAGGTTTTCATAATCATTTGTTCCCATCTATAGTGATTAAGATTGGTTTAGCACTAGCATCTATCAATGGGGGTGTCACTATTGAAGGGTGCTAATCATGTGTAACTACCTACATCAAGGTCCAAGCTCTTGATGACATCATTCCTAATCTTCCACTAATCACTAATTAATTAACTGCTTGAAAAACTTTGATAAAAGAAAGAAAGGTAAAGCTTGCAAGTAAAACTTGGGATTGGTATACTCAAAGTGATATCATAACAGTATACATAGTGGGACTTGCATGGTATAGTATGCTTAGTATAGCTTGCCTTGGTTGGTAAGGTGGTCGCGGTTCTCTTCCTCGTATTTGCAGAATTCTTCCTCCTCGTAGCCTGGATTGATACTAGCATCTATAAATAAATATGAGGTACACAATCACCAAACAATACTTAGCTACCTCTATTTAAAACACAAGAGTCACACTAGATGATCCAGCATCATCTATATTATTACAAGAAAAGGGTGACAAGATTTTATTTATCTTATTTTAGAAAAGTAATTTCTACTCATTGAAAAGTTACTTAAGATTTAATATTCTCCAATTACAATATTGGATCATATTGACACATGTCATCACCACATATTCCAATACTTGGGGATGTGATTTAAAGTAGTTGGCCTAAATTTACAAAGTTTAACAAACCCATTTAATAGTATTTAAGTGACTAGAAATGACTATAAAGCCATTCTTTAATTTTGGTCCAGGACTACGATACGTCGGAAATGTATCTATAATTTTTGATGCTCCATGCTTGTTTAGTATCTACTTTGCTTTGCTTTGTCTACACTTTGAGGTGTTTTTATATCTTTTCTGGAACTAACCTATTAAAAAGTTGCAACAGTGCCAGTTGCCTGTTTTCTTCTGTTTTTGGTTCCAGAAAGGCAGAAAATCAATATTCTCGGAATTGGACGGGACAAAAGCCAATGTCAATAACTTTCCGTGGGGGACAAGAATCCAGAAGACGATAAACAGAGGCGTGCCAGGGCGTCCACACCCCCTAGGCGCGGCTAGGGCTAGGCCCACGCCTAGGAAGGGTGTGGGGACCCTGGCCACCTCCTCGCTCCCCCTTCTCCTATATGAAGACCCCGATGCAGAAACCCTAAATACCCGATCAATATTCCACGAAATCTTCTGTAGCCGCCGCCACCGTCGTCCCTAGATTGGGGGGATCTGAAGTTCTTCCCGGCACCCTGCCGGAGGGGAGATCATCCAGGAGGCCTTCTCTTAGGTATGATGCGTGAGTAGTTACACCTTGGACTATGGGTCCATGTAGTAGCTATTTGGTTGTATCTCCTCCTTGTGCTTTCATATATAGATCTTGTGAGCTCCGTTCATGATCAAGATCTAATCTATTTGTAATCATGCATGTTGTGTTTGCGGGGATCCGATGGATATTGAGATTATTATGTTGGTTTGATTAATGGTTTTGTCTTTATGATTCTATCATGTTTGTGTTGTTTGTGATCTTGCATGCTCTCCGTTGTTAGTAGCTATCTTGGCCGAGTAGTTGCTAGTGACTCCAAGAGGGGGTATTTATGCTCGATAGTGGGTTCATGCCTCTAGTTTCCAAGGGAAGTGACAGAAATCTCTTCGGTTGTAGATGTGTTGTTGCTACTAGGGAGAAAACAACGATCTCTTGTTCATGGAACATGTGGACTGTTTACCTTACACACTTTGCTTAAAGCAGTTGTCTGTTGCTTGCAACTTAATACTGGAGGGGGTTCGGATGATAACCTGAAGGTGGACTTTTAGTCATAGATGCAGTTGGATGGCGGTCTATGTATCTTGTTGTATTGCCCAATCGAATCTCATAGGATCTTTCTGACTAGTAATTGCATTGTTATGCTTTGCTCAGTTCCTTCAGTTGCCCTGCTGTAATTTGTTTACCCTTCATGCCATGTTGTTTATCTAAGGAGAGCACCTCTAGTGAACTATGGACCCCGGTCCAATATTTACCATTGATACATCTTCCACTGTTACTTGTTTACTTGCTGCAAACCACCATTACCTTCCACACCATACGTTTAATCCTTTGTTACAGCAAACCGGTGAGCTTGACAACTTCACTGATTCGTTGGGACAAAGTATTGAGTTTGTGTTGTGTAGGTATCCATGTTGTTTGCAACACCTGTGTGACGTTTCCTTCCTCCTTCTGGTTCGATAACCTCGGTCTCTACTGAGGGAAGACTTGCAGCTGTGCTCATCACACCTTGCTCTTGGGGTTTCCAACGAAGTGCTCCACGTCAAGCACCATCAACAAGTTTTCTGGCGCCGTTGCCGGGGAGGCTAAGGACGTCTTCACTAGGGGAGTCCTTCACTTCCTTTCTCTTTACTTTGTTTTTAGTTTGCTTTGTTTCTTTTGCTTGGTTTTGTTTGCCTCTTTTCAAAAAAACCAAAAAAATTAGTCTAGTTTGGTTTGCTTTCTTTATTCAAAAACACAAAAAAAATTAGTTCCTACTCTAGTTGCCACCTTGCTCCAGCTCACCATGTTGTTCCCCAAGTTCGCCCTGAAAGATCTTGCAATAGGTAGTGGATCCATAATTGGGAAAGATAATATAGAAGAATTATTTAATCATGTTAGCAAGCATGAGGACATTGAGGATAAATATATAGCAGAACTTACTCCTAATTATGAGATTGCTGCAGCTTCTTTAGTTCATATGTTGGAGGCTAGGTTTGTTAGCCTTAACCCTTTCATACAATTCTTGTTCCTAAAACTAAAAGAAGAAGAGAATGCTGAAAAGAGAGAATTCATCCTTAAAACTTTACTAAAAGAATTCCATGATGTTGCTAGGGAAGCCAAAAAGGTCTTTGAGCGTTTCAATATGCTAGGCTCAAGTGTAGATGTTGTGGGTACTTCTGATAAGACTAAGCCTAAGGAGGAATTTAATATACCCATACCCTTTAAGCTTGTTGGAATGCATGAAGCCTTTGAAAACCTTTTTGATGAAAGTAGTAGACCAAAGAGAGATGAGAAGGGATCCTCCAAAACCCATTTGGATGAGATACCTTTTATAGTTGAAGACTTTGCAAGTATGGATGTTAATGCTTCATTTGAAAATACTTGATTCTTCTTGCTTCTTGTGCCTAACTTAAAGGCGTTAAATAAAACTACTTTTTAGGAGATAACCCAAGAGTTTCCTTGAGTCTTGCAAGTTATTAATTCAGTAATGACCTCTCCTTATCCTTTTTGTTTTCTTTTTTGTGCCAAGAATGACCTCTAATGAGAGGGAAGTAAGATTTGGGAAGTTGCTGTCTCGAAACAAATCTGTCCTCCACCAAAAACAATTGTGAGGATTCTCTGTAATTTGGATTGAGCTGAACATTTACTAATAAATCCCCCAGTATGTTAGATAAATTTCGTTAGTTAAACACTTTTTGATTTGAGCAACATAATATGTTCGAAAAAATCGGTTTCTGCCATTATTTGCATTTGCTTCTTATTGATTCCTTTTTGAGTTCTCTTTTGGGGAATTGAGCTTTTTGAAGGAGTTACTACAGTAGCTTGTGTTTTTAGTGAAAAGCCTTGCTGTTCCAAAGCTTTGCCAGAGGTCTAATATCTTTTGAATACACTAATGTTGCTAATGAAGATTGTGTGAAGTTTTGTATGAAGGAAAAAATTTAGGTGTAGAGAGAGAATGATGCAATGAGATGAAGAATGGACAAAATATCAAGCTTGGGGATGCCACCATGATGTCACCCCAAGAAATATCAAAGAGGTACAAGCGTCGAAGCTTGGGGATGCCCAAGGCATCCCTTTCTTCATCAATAAAAAGCTCAGGTCTGTCTAGACACTTCTTTTTTATTTTTTCATGCACTATTGTGTTGTTCTTGGAGCGTCTTAGTTTTTTTTTGCTTTGCTTAGGTTGTTTAGTTTGCTAAAGTAGTTTGGACCCCCATTCTCGCTGTGTTGTTTTGCAAATAAGTTGCTTGGTGTTGGAAATGAGTAGTAAGTTCTTGCTTGTAAGTGCAAGAGGAGCTTGCATTAACTGTGACTTAGACTTTAGCATGACATGCTAGGTGTTGTTTTGACCTTATGCTTAGTGATTATTGCTGTAGCATGGCTTGCTCCAAGTCATTGGGATTGCTTAGTGTGCCTTGAAGAAATTATGCATTGTTTTAGCATGCAAAAGCATAGTATTGTGGTATTCTCCATTGATGCTTTGTTTGGGTTGAATTGGAACATGCTCACACCATGTTATGACTATGACAAGTCACCATAGCCTCTATGATCATTTAGTCCTTGACTTGTACTACCACTCTATACTTTGATTAGTAATGCTTTTTTGCTCTGCATGATTATAGCCATTATGCTCTCTTAGTTGGTTTCTCCCAGTCTTTTGCTAGCCTCCACTTGTATGAGTAAGTTCTACTCATGCTTCCAACTCCCAAGAAACCATGTTTTTCCAAAGTGTCCACTACAAATTCTTATGCATGGTGTGCTACACCTTTCCAAGTATATTCTTGTTTTCAGCTATCTTCCAATTAAAAACTATTTTGTTATGTGAAAACTTAGTGATTAAATCCCTCACAAACTTGATGGCACACTTTATATTCTTTGTCCCTAATAAACTTGAACCATTGTGTCATCTATGTTGTATATGCTTGCACTTATACGTTGGAATTAGCAGAACCGTGCTGTCATGGGGAACGTTTTCAATATTGCACCTATACTTTGTACTCAGTTTATATCAAGCTCTTTTGTATGTGGATGTCACCGGTGTGAAATAAAAAGGGAACTTGTAAGTCCATGGAGTTTGTATTCTGTGTTAGAGAAACGCCTGGGCCGCTAGCCTAAGCCATTCCTAATCATGGTGGAAACTTGCAGCATCACCATAGTGAGCTATCTATGAAGCATCCTCAATAAAAAGCTATGCATATGGTAAATAAAAAGATCACTGAGATGCTCATTGTCTGCTTGCCTTGTCATTTTGGTTATGGGAAAGCTCATGTACCATGTGCAAGGGGTACCCCGTTGGCGGTTCTCTATGATATGCAAATACTTACAGTGACAAGAACTTACAGGTGACTGAAGTTGAGTAGCATGAGGTGTGGCCCTCATATTCAAGGGACTTGCGATTGCCAACTTATACTTCGTCAAGCATATACTCCATGTTTGTTCACTTTAACCTTAATCACTTCAAGATGCTTATGATAGGGGCAATGAGGATTGAAAGCTAACAAGTAGCATAATTTTTGGAAGCTCTTTTTGAAACTTGAAATCCCTGCTTCCTTTATAAAAGGCCTTTCTTCCACCACTATTAAGTCTCCACCTTCTACCTTTAGGCACCATTAAGAGAGCATAGTTGTCATTTTGTGTGCAGTGTCCCAAATCTTATTGATTGATGCATATTGTCTTATTACTTGTTCTTGTGCTATTTGTTTCTAGACACCCTTGTGAACTTTGAAGGTGTCATTTGCATCTATTTGCTACTCCATGAGGGACAAGCTGATTACCACTATGCTATGTTTTATGTATGTGAAACAAACAAACGTTTTTAAATGCATGTTATTCATGATCTTTGTTTGTAGCCTGTCATGTTGCATGCATAGTTAGTATGTCCTATTGTTAGAACTCCATCTTTCATGATCATGTTTAGAGTTCATTGATCCCAGCTTTCAATGCCTGCAAATGGTTTGATCTTTATTGTGAGGGTGCATGTCACCTCAAAAATTATTCTTTTTATCACTTACCTACTCGAGGACGAGCATGAGTTAAGCTTGGGGATGCTTGATACATCAGAAACGTATCTATATTTTTTGATGATCCATGCTTGTTTAGTATCTACTTTGCTTTGCTTTGTCTACACTTTGAGGTGTTTTTATATCTTTTCTGGAACTAACCTATTAACAAGTTGCCACGGTGCCAGTTGCATGTTTTCTTCTGTTTTTGGTTCCAGAAAGGCAGAAAATCAATATTCTCGGAATTGGACGGGACAAAAGCCAAAGTCAATAACTTTTAGTGGGGGAAAAGAATCCAGTAGACGAGACGGAGAGGCGTGCTAGGGCGACCACACCCCCTAGGCGCGGCTAGGGGTGGGCCCGCGCCTAGGCTTGGTGTAGGGCCCCTGGCCACCTCCTCGGCCTCCCCCTTCGCCTATAAGAAGCCCCCGATGCAGAAACCCTAAATACCCGATAAATATTCCACGAAACCTTATGTAGCCGCCGCCACCGTCATCCCTAGATCGGGGGGATCTGAAGTTCTTCCCGGCACCCTGCCGGAGGGGAGATCATCCCGGAGGCCTTCTCTCTATATGATGCGTGAGTACTTCCACCTTGGACTATGGGTCCATGTAGTAGCTAGATGGTTGTATCTCCTCCTTGTGCTTTCATGTATAGATCTTGTGAGCTCCGTTCATGATCAAGATCTAATATATTTGTAATCATGCATGCTGTGTTTGCGGGGATCCGATGGATATTGAGATTATTATGTTGGTTTGATTAATGGTTTTGTCTTTATGATTCTATCATGTCTGTGTTGTTTGTGATCTTGCATGCTCTCCGTTGTTAGTAGCTATCTTGGCCAAGTAGTTGCTAGTGACTCCAAGAGGGGGTATTTATGCTCGATAGTGGGTTCATGCCTCTAGTTTCCAAGGGAAGTGACATAAATATCTTCGGTTGTAGATGTGTTGTTGCTACTAGGGAGAAAACAATGGTCTCTTGTTCATGGAACATGTGGAATGTTTACCTTACACACTTTGCTTAAAGCATTTTTTTGTTGCTTGCAACTTAATACTGGAGGGGGTTCGGATGATAACCTGAAGGTAGACTTCTAGTCATAGATGCAGTTGGATGGCAGTCTATGTATCTTGTTGTATTACCCAATCGAATCTCATAGGATCTTTATGACTAGTAATTGCATTGTTTTATGTCTTGCTCAGTTCTTGTCAATTGCACCACTGTAATTTGTTTACCCTTCATGCCATGTTGTTTATCTAAGGAGAGCACCTCTAGTGAACTATGGACCCCAGTCCAATCTTTATCATTGATACATCTTCGACGGTTACTTATTTACTTGATGCAAACCACCATTACCTTCCACACCATATGTTTAATCCTTTGTTAAAGTAAATCGGTGAGCTTGACAACCTCATCGATTCATTGGGAGAAAGTCTTGAGTTTGTGTTGTGCAGGTCTCTACGTTGTTTGCAACACATGTGTGACATTTCCTTCCTCCTTCTGGTTCGATAATGTAACACCCTCAGAATCGGACCTATGCAAGTTTGAGCAAAATTCGCCAAACCCGCATAGAAACGATTCAAAGGTGCCCACCAGGCACTTTCGTGCGGGTGGAAAGCAAAGTAATAACATTACACAACAGTCCTCGATGGGACCCACAGAACAGATATATATATAACAGCGACTCAAGGAGTCAAGAATACAGATATACGATACAAAGACCCGAATCACCTGTAAAACGATACAGCGTCCGACTACGGACAAGATGCAAATGGGGCTAAGAGCCCTGAAGAATAACCAATGGCGTCCATAACCCTGCCCAGGCCAAGCCGGAAGGGTAACCCTGCTAACGACGTCGATCTCAAAACCTGCTTAACAAAAGGGGTGCCGACAAAGGGCAAAGGAAAAAGAGGAGCGTCAGTACTGAGGCCAGTACACGGCGAGGCTAGAATTCGGCGGTCCTCGCCTACATAGGTATGGTGGACTGAAGCGGCAACGGCAGCATGCACTAAACAACCTATAGAGACTCGATTCAACTGGCGGATATCAGAGAGGGATAAGAATGATCTAACCGGATCCAACCTGAAGCTAACACCAAACAAACCCATCCTGGTGTTTCCCCCTCGAGACCAAACGAGGAGGTCAACCGAGGAACTCACACAGTTGGCAGTTTTACTTATTCAGTTATCGTTGCAGCAATTACTAGTCAGGTTTAGTTAACCGTCCTGATAGAATAAGCAGTGGGCACTTTTAGTTAACCATTCCGTTGTAGTTGCAACAATTACTAATCAGATACAGATAGCAATATGGGAAAC
Source organism: Avena atlantica (assembly GCA_910589765.1). Lineage (NCBI taxonomy): Eukaryota > Viridiplantae > Streptophyta > Magnoliopsida > Poales > Poaceae > Avena > Avena atlantica. The sequence continues at coordinate 167,119,006 of OU342739.1, read as the reverse complement.
CCCAAAACCCAGCAGTTGTTGGTACTTTTATTCAGCCATTCCGTTGTAGTTGCAACACTTACTAGTCAGGTACAATGGTCGCAAGCGACACACCAATCAAGCAGTTGTGGGCAGTATTAATTAGCCATTCCATTATAGTGAAGCTGATTACTAGTCATTATAAGTCAAATTTATCGCAATAAACTTTAGTTATGCTTGTCTATGATCGAGATACTGTGCTCCAAGTCGTCCATAACCGCGGACACGGCTTTCAGAAAGTTTTAACCCGGCCGGGGTGCACAAATAGCAACACACACACGATCAACCTCGGAAAAACCAAATCAAAACCCAACGAGGTCTTCACGACAGAGCAATCACAAGATTCAGAAATATTTCAGGGGGCCACCCCTTGAAGTACACCCGCAACGAAGTAAGCAAGCTCCGAGACGGACTCAAGGTTGTGGGGACGGCTGTGAACGACTGGGAACCCAAAACTGGGCTTGTCGACACCGCGGAATCGTGCCACTATCCTAAACAGTACAGTGTGCTATCTGTCGCACAATCGTAAATAAAGCAGTAGCATGGCATAAGTACAGGATCGTAAATAAAACCTCAAACTAGTTTGTGGCCCCAAGAAATAAGACGGAATCAAGCTCTGGCTAAGGGGGGCCCATACTCCCCATATGTGGATAGCGCGATAAATCAAGGAACAGGTATCAAGTACTCGGGGTCCTACGGGACACAAGTGGGCGTTCGGAAACCAAATGTTATCTATCACCCACCGATGCCTCTGCTTACTTCAATTTTAGTTGTTAAACAGGAATTAAAGTGAACAATAAGTAAAACTATGATCATCTCCAACATCAACATGCGGCAATACATCAACAACTGTGGCACTTGACGACACGCAACAGCACTTGAGCAAGCGACTACGACGCGCAAGTCCAACTATCTACCAAACAATAGGTAATAGGATGTGTCTGAGGCAATATAGGGCTGCAAGGGATATCACGGGTACGGAAAACTAGAGCATCGCAACACAGATAGCAATAGATCAATAGGAGGGAAGTAAATACTATAAAAGTAAGATAGGTAGAAAGGGGGAGATGCTCGCCTGAAAACATTGCCGAAGGGTTCATCCGAAGATCGGGGCGAAGCTCACATCAACTCAACGGCCTTATCCGCGAAGAAGCGAAAAACTAGAAGAAACACCGGATGCACTATTTAATACGACGGCAGAAGATCGGCATGATGCATGTATGGTGCATGACATGGCAAAGGTGCGGTGCAATTAGGTCATATTAAAGCGGAACCGGGGTCCCGATAATTAATTAGATGATTCAAGTTATTTAGCTACCCTGCATTTTAAATGTTGTTTAGCAAGACAACAGATGGCAATGGTTCGCTACACAAATTTAAATGAGGCCAATATAAGGCTAGATTTGCCCGCATATGGGCCCCATATTTAATTATGATGTGAATCGGCATAAGGCCCCCAAACCACACAAATATGTATGCAAGATGAATGATTGATATGCAACAGGTTTTATGTTCAGCATTTATGAAAATAGGGGTTCGAATAAGGGTCACACATTAAGGGTCTCGACGATCTTGGTCCGAGGTTTCGGGGTTCGGTCTCAGGGTCCAGGGTTTGACGGATCGTTCTCGGGTAGCGGGGGTAGGTCTTGGCGCATCCGGGTTCTCGGCGGACTCGATGTCCGGAAAGGCGTACTTGGTTCGGTGTCGGGGGCGCATCGGATTCTTCCGGGTTGAGGTCGTTCTTGTCGTCACGAGGGCCCTATCGGGTCTGTGGTTTGGGTCGGACTTGACGTCCGGGATGAAGTGCTTGATGTCCTTCGGTTCCATGTCGACGACCTTGGTGTTCTCGATGAAGAACTCGGTGTTCCGCGGTGAAGTACTCGGCGTCCTCGAGGGAGTACTTCACGCATCTATGGATCAGTCCTCGGGGTCGAAGAACTTGGCGCGCCAGGGTTCAGTCTTCGGCAGGGTCGTTCTTCGAACTCCGGGATCGGTCTTCGGTCCGCGAAGGAGATCTTGAGGTTTTCCCGTGACGCAGGTCTTGGCGTGTCGATGGATCGGTCTTCGGAGTTTGAGAACATCCTCTTTGGCTTTTTACTTCTCGTGTCGTTGACGGACTTGGTTTCGACACCAGGGGTTTGCGGTTTGAGGTGGCCCTTGCCGACACACGAAGCTCGGGATACATCCGCACTCCCTCCACCCATAAACTTCGTGTTTAGCTGAGCAACACACCACACTGCTGCACGTTTGCCTTAAACAAAAACTGATGAAGAGGTATACCACGTTTGCATCACATGCGTGCCAGCAACCAGAACAGCATGCGCACAAAAAGCAGACGCCAGGGAGTGGGGTCAAGGACGAGCTCCACGGCCGGCCGCGGAGGAAAACCCAGCGGGCTCGGGAACGGGGCCTGCCGCAGCGGCGCGGCGAGGACAGACTCGGAGGAGGAGCAGGGGGAGACGACGATGCGGCCACCCAAGGGCGACGCCAGCGGCTTGAGCTCGCGAGGGGGCCGACGAGCTCGGACCACGGGGGTGGGCGCCCAGGTCGTGGCGGCGGCCGGATGAGGTCGGGAACGACGCGGTGGGGGAAGCCGGACCCGCGAGGCAGAGGGCGCGGACGGGGCGGTGGCTGGATGTGGGTGGAGGCGAGGAGGCCGGGGGTGAGACGGAGACCGCGCGTAGGACGGCCGACGGCGGCGGGTTGGTGGTGACGGAGAGGGGTCGGACCCGGCTGGAGCGGAGGTGGCGAGCGCCGGGCGCGGCGGCGGCGGCTCGACGAGGATTGGTGAGGGGCGAGCTCGAGCAGGAGCTCGCGAGGGGGGTCCTGGGCCGAGAGCAGCGCACTGGAGGCGGCGCCCGCAGGCGGCGGGGTCGGCCGCGCGGAGGAAGGAGGACGGTGGCGGCGGGGCGGAGCAGAGAGGCGCGGCGGCCGGGGAAGGGGAGGAGCACGGCGGGGTCGGTGGGCAAGCGAGCGGAGGAGAGGGAGGATGCGGGGAGCGTGAGGGAGAGGAGGATGCAGGCAGTGGGGCCGGGGTGGGTCGAACGGGGTAGGGGTGGGCGGTTTTCCTGGGGATCGGGTCAGGTGCGGGAAGTGGGGCGAGGGGAGCGTCGCTTGGGCGTGGGCGCGTGTGTGAGGATTGCGTGCGTGTGGTGTGCTACAGGCGGCGGCGGGATGGAGTAGTTGGGGTGTAGATTAGGGTTAGGTTTTCATGGGGTTGTAGACTGACAGCTGGCCGGGCCTTTGGGCCTGGTCGATGACGGCCTCCCCCGGGTGAAAAATAGTTTTATTTTTATTTAGATTGTTTTTAATAGAGTTTGGCAAATAGATTTTGACAAACAATTATTATAGAAAAGCCTGGGGTTTGATTTGAAAGAAAGAAGGGAAAAATAATGTCAAACACAAATAGGTTTCGCAAAAATACTTTTATAAACAAACATGCATGATGATGTCATGATGATGCACAAAAAAAATCACGGGGTTTTCTAGTAGTGGTTTTTGCGGGATGCCACAGATAACCTCAGTCTCAACTGAGGGAAAACTTGTTGATGTGCTCTTCACACCCTACGCTTGGGGTTACCAACAAAGTGCCACATCGAGCACCATCAGACTGCTATATATGCAAAATTATATATTTTTACATATTAAGATAGGTCGTGGCCAATGTGATTTTTGAGAGTTGGAATCAACTCAAAATCACTTATGGTTGATTTTAGAAAAATGTTTGAAGTTGCAAAAGCTACTGTCTTGTTATTTTTACCAAGGGTGATTTATAGTTTCAAACTGTTTGAATCCAACGGGAATGATTAGAGATTTTCATCCACTTTCAACCAAAATTGGATTCATTCAATTTGGTTCAGTGAATCTTCCTAAATTGATTTTCAAAGTTAACTACAGTATGAGATTTTCAAATAAAAGGAAAAACTAAGTTTGAATCTGTGGGCTACGCGCGGGAATGCTAATGGGCTTGCCCAACTACGCAACGCACACGTAGCGGGCTGCTCCGGGGCTGGTCCCACACATCAATGGCTAATCAAACATGAAACGGTATCAGCTAATCCGGGCCTTAGTATTAGAGCGCGATCAACGGCTGGGCGTCGTCGTCTCCGTCGTAGGGCACGCGCGAGATAGAACCCTAGCGCTACGACAGGGGTCATTGGGGGCTTACCAGGGCTCTAGATAGGTCCGGCGAGGTGGGCGAACGAATGAGTCGACCATGGCGGTTCGACTAGTGGTCATGATAGCTCCGGGGGCGGTTCCTAGCGTCAGCTCCTTTCGTCCTCTGCAGCGGCGAACTCCGATGAAATTCTAGCAAGGTGGTGTTTGCCTTGCTCTAGGGTTGGGTCAGAGAGGTTGCTGGGTGAGAGAGGAGTGGAATGGTGTGTGTTTTGAGGCTGGAGGAGGGCTCTATTTATATTGTGGTGAAGGGGGCACGGCGGTATGGCTCGGGCTCGCCGGCGATGCAGTTACAGTGAGCTATCGGCATGGCCAAGGGTATAGGTCGACGCGGTGCTTCAGGGCGATCGTCATGCGCACAGTGGCACGGCGAGGCGCGGTCTCTATCATTCTAGAATATTCATGCTCTGTGGCGGTACCACGGCATTCGTCATGGCGTACGGTGGTCACGGTGAGCACGGGGTCAAACGATCGTGTCTGGGAGCTTACTGGAGTCATGGCGAACATAATGGTGCAAAGCGAGAGCGAGGCGCGGCGTGTGCGAGCGGGATTGCTTGGCACTCTGGCGCGACGACCGGCATGGTCTGGTGTTAAATGGGCACGGCTATGCTGGCGTCTCCACGAGCGGTCATTGGTCGAGGCATGCACAGGCAGAGGCGGTGAGGTCAAGGCTACCTCCTAGACATTGTGGGCGAGGGCGGCTTGGTCTGTGGCAGCGTTTCCGTGTCGAGGTGGCAAAGGTGAGCACGGGTACGGTCGGCACTAGTTCATTGGTCGAGTGAGAGGGGCTCCTTCGCATGGGATGGTACTGAGGGAGTTAAGGGCACGTCATGTGAGCTAGGTGAGGTCACAAGGATGATCAAAGGATTGATCAAAACAGTGTATAGTTGTTGAGTTTGTACTGTGATCACCAGGTGTTTGATCAAATGGCCGAAAGAACTAAACCATCATATTTTCCAGTGATTTTTGGTGGTTGTTCTGGTAGTAATCTTGGTAATCTCTGGGTTCAATGGTTTGCTAAGTGGTGAAGGTCTGAGTGGTTTTCCAGAAATGGCTATCTTGATACATAAGATAGATTCAATTTGAATTGCCTCTCAAATGGGTTTGGATTTGTTTCTGCAAGGTTGGAAAGCTCCATTGTGTTTAGGGTCACTAGGTCTAGCAAGGGGAGAAAATAAATGGAGTTGTTTCTGATTTAGATCACTTGCTAGAGATGCTCAAAGTGAGCTAGTGGTTAACTTTTGCAAAAATGACCATTAGTTCATATGCTTCATATTTTGATTTTCCTTTGTTTTGATCTGATTTGGAAATGACCTAGATGATATGGTTTTGATATTTAAACCATTTCTCATCATTTACAACAATCAGACATGACATTGCAAGCATTCATACACACATGCATTAAGATTTGAATTTAATGAATAAAAGCTTTTGTTAACCCTAATCTTGGTTAATTAGAATTTGATCCTCATTAATAATTCTAGGGTGTTACAAACCTTCCCCCCTTAAACAGAATCTCGTCCCGAGATACAGGAAAAACTAGGAACTAAAGAGATTGGGAAACTCTGTCCTCATGTAATCTTCTCGTTCCCAAGTGGCTTCTTCTTCAGTATGGTTGCTCCACTAGATCTTTAGAAACTTGATGCTCCTGATCCGAGTAGTTAGGAAAGCTTCTTCCAAAATACGAATGGGTACTTCATGATAGTTTAAGTCTGGGTTGATTTCAATGGCTCTATGATCGATGTTTTTTAAAACTTCCGTCGTCTCTAGAACTTCTAAACATTTCTGAAGTAACATGACATGAAACACGTCATGCACGGCTGACATCTCTTCTGTCAGTTCTATCTGATACGATACCTCTCCTCGGAGACTTAGAATCTTGAAGGGTCCAATATATCTGGGTGCAAGCTTTCCTTTGAGTTGGAAACACTGCATTCCTTTCAGGGGTGATACTTTCAGATAAACAAAATCTCCGACATTGAAGGATAGATCTCGACGTCTCTTGTTAGCATAACTCTTCTGTCTGGACTGAGCGGTCTTGAGGTGTTCACGGACCTTGTGAACCTTATCTTTGGATTCTTGTAGGATGTCGGGTCCGAAGATCTGACTCTCTCCTACTTGCGACCAATTCAGGGGGGTACGACACTTCCTTCCATACATAAATTCAAATGGGGCCATTTGCAAACTAGCTTGATAACTGTTGTTATATGAGAATTCTACAAAAGCTAGGCAGTCTTCCCATTTGGATCCATATTCCAATACACAATATCTCAACATATCCTCGAGTATCAGGTTTACTCTTTCCATTTTTCCATCGGTCTGCGGGTGATAAGATGTGCCTGACATGGATATACCCTACGGGTGCACGACATTGGTATACCTGGTCCAGCCAAAGGAAGGCCCACGTAAGGACATGTAGCCCATGAAGATTTCGGGTGGCCCAAGCCTGTGGCGATTTCAACTCCTTGGAGGACAAGTCTAGATTAGATAGAATTTCAAAGGGTATCAACCCTAATTTGTAACTGACTCGGCTTATCCCGGGACCTGGCCTATCTATATAAAGGCCAGGAGGGTACGACAAGAAGGATCCTCAACTCGCCTCATGCACACCTCCATTCCAAATTGCATTTGCGCACCCCTGTAACCTTTGGTTCCACCGTAATCAAGAGCAGACAAGCAGGAGTAGGGTTTTCCCTCTGGGGGCCTGAACCTGGGTAAATCTCGTGTCCCTGTGTTGCTTGTATATTAACCGTTACGCTACTTCTAGCATCCCCATATTCTCCAAAACCCAAGTCCATAATAATGGGCATTGACGAGTCGAACCCTCGTCAATTGGCGCCGGCTGTGGGAAATGGGGACGATGATCGTGTGGTCGTGATGGTTCCATCCGGAGCGATCTATGATTCATCGGCAATAGAGAGTCACCTCCTCTTCGGCGCCATCGACTTCACTGCCTACTCGCCGTCCATCCTGAAGGATTTCGAGTCCGTTGGAGACGGGCTCGAGATGCTGTTCAGGAGCTTTTGCTTCCAGGTGGGGCAGACCGGCACCCTCCGCCTCCCAGAGCGAGTGCCACTTCCATCCATCAGTCCCGCTTCATGGGCCCCACCCATCGACGTCTGAATTCCAATTTGCATCACCATTCTATATCATAATTTACCTCTATTCATTGATATATGTCTTATTATGAGGTATTACTTATGTCTTTTTCATTTTTTTATGCATGTTGGATGATTCTTGGAGGATGAACTGCTGGAGTCTGGATTCTGATAGAAAAGAAGGCATTTCGGTGCAATTTCACGAAGATCATAAAAATACCAGAAAAATATGGGAAAATATTATTTTTCCAGAAGATTGAGGAAGCCAGAAGGAGGAGCGAAGAAGGGCCATAGGGGGGGCCACCCCTAGGCGCGGTCCTACCCTGGGCCACGCCTAGGGCAGGTGTGGCCCACCTGCCCGACTCCCGACTCTTCCCCTTCGCCTATATCTTCCTTATGGAACCCTAATACTGGGGGAGCGACCACAGATAGATTTCCGCCGCCTCTGCGGGGCGGAAAACACTGAGAGAGAAATATCTCTCCGACAGACAGATTTCTTCTGGGGGAATTCCTTCCCGGAGAGGGGAGATCATCACCATCAACACCATCATCAATCTAGGCTTCATCGGGATCATCATCATCATCCACACCATCATCTCCACCAGCACCATCATCACCACTTCGTCCCGCTGTAACAATTGTGTTGGATATTGCTTTAGTTCTTAGGGAAACTTTCCCGGTGTTAATTACTATTGTAGTTGATTCTTGTGAGTGGAACCATTGGATTATTGTTTATGTTCAGATTATTATCCATTATCATATCATCTTTGATCTTGATCCATATGATGTCTTGTGAGTAGTTCATCTAGTTCTTGAGGACATGGGAAAAGTCATGTTGTTATTAGTGGATTTGTGTTGAGTTAATATTCAATGGTTTAGTATTTAAGTTGTGGTGATATTCTTCTAGTGGTGTCATGTGAATGTTGACTACATGATACTTCACCATTTATGGGCCTAGGGGAATGCATTGTGTATTTGGCTACTAATTGTGGGGTTGCCGGAGTGACAGAAACCTGAACCCCCGTTAGGACACCTTTGCACAAGGGAGCGTAGGACCTCAGAGTTTAAGGCTATTGTTAGATTTATATCTTAATTACTTTCCTGTAGTTATGAATGTTTGTAGAGAGTTTAATCACAAGTATGTATTAGTCCAAGTAAGGTCGGTACATTAGCACAGGTTCACCCGCACAACACCAAAGAAGAGTACTCAGCTATTTGAAGCAAAAGCACTTGACAGAATTCCCATGTGTCCTCGAGAACGTTTGGTCCTTATAAGTATTTACACTGGCTTGTCCTTTGCTAAGAAAGGATTGGGACACTTGCTGCGTTTGTTCTTTGTTACTTGCACTTTGTTTTGTTGCTTTATCAGAAAACCACTAAAAATCCGTTTGCTAAGTATTCACAGGGATTTCCTGCTCCATACCACTGTTCAACACCTTCTGCTCCTCGTTGGGATCGACACTCCTATTTATCGAAAGTACTAAGATACACCCCCTATACTTGTGGGTCATCAACGCCATGCGCACATCAACGATGATGGGCGATTCGGATGGCAGCAACAGCTGCAACTCCAATCTGTGTGGTCCTACTTCGGATGAAGGAACCTACGGTTCCAGATCTGAGAGCTGCGGTAGCAGTGACCCACCACGCGAGGGCTACCTGTGCGCCACCATCCACGATGGCAACGTCAACAACGGAGAAGACACGCCACTGGATTCGAGTGCCATACCTACCAATCCCCCTCCCTACCCTTAGGTTGAGAACGAGGGAAATATGGGAAACCCGGCCAACAGAGCCACTGAAGGCAGCAATCGCGCCTACGACCAGATCAACCTCAACGAGGAAGGCTGGCGCCTGGCACGCGACGCCGTGCAAGGCAACAAAATTCTACATGTGGATGCCTCCCGGGACCTGCTGATGGCCTACCACCTCCTCCTGATCGATGAGCATAATTATAAGGTAAAGCTGAGGGAGGAGCTCGACGAGCGTAAGTAGGCAGCTGCGGAGTCTAGCGCGCAGCGAGCTACGCTCTCCGCCGCTGCTTCACATGGCAACAACGCCAACAAGTACCGCTCCCACATGGAGCGCATGGACCCGCCTCGTGACGCGAGGTCACCTGGGCCCTCAACACATCCTTCATGACGATGGACCCGCACGGCAACATCATGCCGAAAACGCCGCAGGCTGCGATCATGGCGGCCACCACCCACCTCGCGTCCAATTTGCCACCAGCGGGCGACCCAAAAAATGCAATGCACAAGTTCGCGCTAGCAGGCCTCGGACTCGTTGGAGCTGCGCTCCATGATGAAACTCCCGCGGAGCCAAAGAAGAAGGCCATGATCAACCTTCACTCGAAGCCGCACACCCTCATCTGACAAGGAGGAGCATGACCTGCCCGGCGCCGTCGGAGACCACGGTGTCGCAGCAGCAACTACGATGCTCGTAGTGAGCTCACCCAATGCAAGATCGACAAATCACGTGCTAAACGTGCCTGTTCAATTGAGTCCGAAGAGGAGGACGATGGAGAGATGTGTGGATCCAAATGCTTCAAAAGATATGTTCGGCAATCACGGATGCCGAAAAAATTCAAGCTCCATTTGGACAACCCGAAGTTCGACGATACGCAGGAGAAAAAGGCTTGGCTCGACGATCACCTGTCATCCGTCAAGATCCATCGCGGGAACAAGAACACCGTCTTACAGTGCCTCCAGCTACAGCTGACAGGCGCGGCCAGGGTCTGGCTCAGCAGTCTATCCTCCGGCTCCATCCGAAGCTGGGATGAGCTGGCGTATAGCTTCATCCGCAACTTCAAGGGCACCAGCAAGAGGCCGGCCTCAATCGAAGAGTTGCGGGCCTGTACCCAGCGGACCAACGAGTCCATCCGCTCGTACATATTATGCTGGCCCCACATCAAGAATTCTGCCGCACACATCTCTGAAGAAAGAGCAATCGACGCCTTCAAGGATGGTGCTAGGCGCCCAGATTTCAAGGAGGAGCTTGGGTGCGTCAAGCCCAAAACCCTTGACCACCTCATGGACATCGCCAACCGCTAGGCAGATGGCGAGGATTCCGTCAACCGAACGCATTCGGATGACGAAGACGACTTCGGCCGCAGGCGCGAACACCACAGCAAAATAAGATCCCGCGTCTACGACGATCGCGACGGAGTTGACATGGTTGCGGCTAGATACGCCGATCGACGCGATGACGGCAACCGCCATAGCGGATACCGCAGTAGCAACTACCGCGATGGCGGACGACCCACACAAACGTGGCAACGTCGCAACTGCGATGATGAGTCGTCGGCATATGACAAAATGTCTGGCCCATGCACCATCCACTTCTACATCGACAAGCAAGATGGCAAGAAGAAAGCCAGCCACATGCTCAAGGAGTTCCAAGAGTTCCAGAAGCTCAACGATGGTCTCACCCAAATGCGCGTCAGCCGGTGAACCCTGGATTCGCACCTGCTCCAGGTGCCATCGCCCACGGAGATCCTCCACCACCACCTGGCGGGCCGTCACAGCCACCGGTCGCACCAACACCAAACAACGGTGAAGACGGGTACCCCCACCAAAAGGAGCCCTGATGATCCAGAAGGGGCGCCCAACCAACAGGGTGTAGAAGAAGATTACCCGCCAAGTCAGCCTGGCCGTGACCTTCCCGCCAGCCATACCTGAGTACCTCAGCGGCTCGGAGTCCTACATCATGTTTGATTGTTCGGATCACCCACGCTAGATACCTTGCCTAGGTCACGCTGCCCTGGTGCTCGAATCTCAGATCGGGGGATTCAAAATGAGTCGCGTCTTCATGGACGGCGGCAGCGGCATCCCTGATATTCGCCAGCACACTCGTAGAAATGCGGATCCCATTGTGCAGCCTGGAGCAATCAAACACGACGTTCCACGACATAGTCGAAGGGCATATACCCCTTGGGCAAGATCTGGCTCGACGTTATCTTCGTCCAGCCCAAAAACTTCAGACGCGAGCGGCTAGAGTTCGAAGTGGTGGACTGGCCATCACAGAACCATGCCATCCTCAGAAGCGTAGCATTCACAAGATTCTTGGCAGTATCGCACTACGCGTACCTGCTACTGAAGATGCCAGGACCCAGGGGCGTCATCACCGTCCAAGGAAGCTTCACCAGGTCAGACAGCTGCGACAGAGACTTCAACATAATCTCTCAGTCGTTCGGCATGCAGGAGGAGCTCACGAGGCTCAGAGAGGTGACAGACAACGGGGCACCCCCAGTCTCCAAGAAAAACGCAGCCGACATGTCGTTCGACTCCACAGTCAACACAAAGAAGGTGCAGGTTCACCCGACGGACGCCTCCAAGACGACGTTGATCGCCAACGACCAGACTCCCGCAGGAAAGCACGCTCGTCCAATTCCTCCGTGAGCACTGGGAAATCTTCGCCTGGTGTCCTGCAGACATGCCAGGAGTTCCCAGGGAATTCGCCGAGCATGCACTCAATGTGTTCCCAGATGCAAAGCCAGTCAAGTAGTAGATGCATCGACGATACATCAGAAACGTATCTATAATTTGTTATGCTCCATGCTTGTTTAGTATCTACTTTTCTTTTCTTTGTCTACACTTTGAGGTGTTTTTATATTTTTTGGAACTAACCTATTAACAAGTTGCCACAACGCTAGTTGCCTGTTTTCTTCTGTTTTTGGTTCCAGAAAGGCAGAAAATCAATATTCTCGGAATTGTACGGGACAAAATCCAAAGTCAATATTTTACCTGCGACACGAAGTCCAGAGGAGAAACGAAGAGGCGATCCAAGGCCGCCACACCCCCCTAGGCGCGGGTAGGCCCACCTCGCGCCTGGGTAGGGTGTGGGCCCTCTGTCCTTGCCTCTTCGCCTATAAGAATCCCCTGATGCAGAAACCCTAGGCACCCAATCAAAACTCCACGAAACCTTCTGTAGCCGCCGCCATCGTCCCTAGATCGGGGGGATCTAAAGTTCTTCCCCGCACCCTGCCGGAGGGGAGATCATCCCGGAGGCCTTCTTCTCCAGTATGAAGCGTGAGTAGTTCCACCTTGGACTACGGGTCCATGTAGTAGCTAGATGGTTGTATCTCCTCCTTGTGCTTTCATGTATAATGAAGGGAATATGCCCTGAGAGGCAATAATAAAGTGTTTATTATGTGTATTCCAAGTATATGATAGATGTTTATTTTGCATGCTATAATTGTATTAATACGGAAACATTAATACATGTGTGTTTAATAAACAAACAGAAAGTTCCTAGTTATGCCTCTCTCGTAAACTAGCTCATTGATTAACAAGATGATCAAGGTTTCCTAATCATAGACATTGGATGTTGTTAATAACGGGATCACAACATTAGTGTAATGACGTGATGAACATTCATCCGAAGTATAGCATTACGATCAAAGTCATTGAGTTTATATTTCTATAATAACTTACGAAGTGATCCTTATCCTTAGACCATGAGATCATGTCAATCACTAACACCGAAAGAGTTTATTGATAACATCAAACGTCACATCGTAACAGGGTGATTATAAAGATGGGTTCAGAACTAATAAAGTGTTATGTTGAGGCCCATGGATCGAGAGTGGAATTTGTTCATCCCGATGACGTATAGATATACTCTGGGCCCTCTCGGTGATATCACATTGGTTAGCTTGCAAGCAAGTGATTTGATCACTAGAATGTTATATCACGGTAACAAGAAAAGAGTGCGTGTCAGTAACGAGATCAAACTAGGTATGGAGATACCGATGATTGAATCTCGGACATGTAATATATCGTGAAACAAAGGGATTAAGATACGAGCGTAAAAGATTCCGACGATCACAAGAAAGTCATCGTTGAATGTGTGGGAGTCGGTATGGGTCTCTAGATCCTGCTTCTGATTATTGATTCGAGAGGGGTCTCGATCATGTCCGAATTATTCACGAACCTTAGGGTGACACACTTAAGATACACCGACATCCAATTGGAGCAAAAGTTTCATGCCGGAAAGAATAACAAGCGCAGGAATTTATTTCACTAGATACCCAAACAGGTTTTCGGGTGAAATTGCAGAAAGTGTTTTTGCATGTGAAATAGAATTCTAGCAAGGGGTTATATGTGAATGTTTTTCATTAAAGTAATTGAAAAAATTCTGAATAAATAAAAAGAGTTTTATTTAATGAGAGTTTGCATTAAATTTGGTGGAAATTTAATGGCAAGTTTGAGTGGGATTTTGAGTGGAGGGAATTTAAAGGAAATTTGTGAGTGGAGTGTCCACCCACATGAAGAGGGGAGGGAAAGGGGGCAGCCGCCATGCGCCGGACACCCCCTTGGGGCCCCCCTCTCCTATAAAAGGCACCCCCTCCTCACTTCTCACTCACACCTCCTGTGAAGGATCTCTCTCCCCCTCTAGAATTTATCCCCCATGGTCTCGGACTAGCGAGATACATGTTCCTGGTGGCTATTCGGCAATAAAGAGTTGTGCTTCCGCTGCATCGCTGGAGAGAGGAGGCGCAGGTTGCTCAGTGCCTCGGATGTGTGTGCGAGCAGGGATGCACTACTGATTTGCGGCGCTGGGACTTACTCTCGATCTTGAGATCAGCAAGATATCGTCTACATCAACCACGAGTTTAACGTTTTAAGCTTTGTCGGTCTTCAAGGGTATGTTCTCTACAGATATACATCCGCCCGTTTTTTGTATCTAGTAGATAGATCTTGGTACATAGTTGTTCAGTCGTAGGAAATTTTTTGTTTTCTATGCTGCGAACCCTACAGTGGTATCAGAGCCGGATCTATGCGTAGATGCTTTACACGGGTAGTACACATATGAGTATGTGGGCGATGATGATCATGTTTTTGCTCCTTAGTTGTAATTTTGAATATTGGTGGCATAGTGGGATGAAGCGGCCCGGACAAACTTTACATGTCCTCACACATGAGACTTGTTCCACGATTGACATGCAACTAGTTTGCATAAGTGGCTAGCGGGTGTCTGTCTCTCCTACTATAGTCAATATCTATTTTGCAACGAGTTGTCAACAATTTTGTTATCCTCGTTGTGGTTCATGTTCGTAGGTATGAACGGTTCTATCTCGAAAGCCCTAAGCCACGTAAAAACTTGCAATGGATAAATTAGAGGCGTCTAGTTTAGATTGTTGTTAGGCTAGTGTTATGATATGGTGATGTTGTAAGTAGAAGTATGAGATGATACTCTTATAACATAACGTGCAAGTTCCATAGACCTTGGCCTTACACATAAAGGTATGATAGTGATCATACCACGGTGCACATGATAGAGATCATATGCGGGAACCATATCATTCCACTAATAAACATGTGATGTTTGATAGCATCTTATATTGCTTGTTTTGGCGTTTTATTAGCATAATAAGATGATCCCTCATTTAAATATCAAGATAAGAATGTGTTATTCCTTTAGTATGCACCGATTATGTTTTCGTCGCTCCAAGACATCATGTGATGATCGGGTGTTCTAGGATCCACGACCATATTTCGGGTGTAAGACAGTTACACACGTGAATACTAAGGTTCTTACTTGGCGAGCCTAGCATGTACAGACATGGCCTCGGAACACGGACCAAAAGGTTAAGCATGAGTCATATAGTAGATATGATGCCCATTTGATGCTCGCCTTTGAAGCTACACCGACTCACGTGATGATCGGACTTGGTGTAGTGAATTTGGTTCATGTAATCACCAAAAGGACACGAGGGATGTCGTTTTTGAGTGGGAGTTCATTCGTAATATGGATTAGTTGAACTCAATCTATCATAAACTTAGTCTAAACTTTACAAATTCTGTTGTAGATGGCACCACCTGCTTTTAATTTCAATGTGTTCATGGAGAAAGAGAAACTTGCAACGAACGGTAGCAACTTTACCGAATGGGCCATGAATTTGAGGATTCTCCTCTCTGCTGCACAAAAGAAATATGTGCTAGAAGCGCCGCTAGGCCCCCCACCTTTTGAGGATGCCCAGACAAGGAGAAGAATGTCTATCAGACTCGTCAGGAGGACCACAACTTAGTTCATTGCGGCATATTGTATGGGATACAACCAGAACTTTGAAAGCATTTCGAAAACGGCAATGCATTTGATACAATGGGTGAGTTGAAAATGATTTTCGACACACATGCTGCTGTAGAGAGCTACAATGCTTCAGAAAAGTTCTTTAGCTGCATGATGGAAGAGCACAGATCCGTAAGTGAGCATGTACTCAAGATGTCGGGTTACGCCGATAAGCTTGTGTCCTTGGGAATATCGATTCCCATTGACTTAGGCATCCATCGTGTTCTGCAGTCTTTGCCACCTAGCTATAAAAGCTTTGTGATGAACTATAATATGCAAGGCATGAAGAAGTCTCTCCCCGAGCTTGTGTCAATGCTTAAAACTGCAGAAGTGGAGATCAAAAAGGAACATCAAGTGTTGATGATTAATAAGAACACTGGTTTCAAGAAAGACAAGAAGGGAAAACGGAAGGGAAGTAAGGGCGGCAAGCCGGTTGCCATGCCTGAAAAGAAACCCCGAGTTGGACCTAAGTATGATATCGAGTGTTACTGTTGTAAGGGGACTGGCCACTAGAAGCGCAACTGCCCCAAGTATTTGGCAGACAAGAAGACCGGCAAGGCAAACAAAGGTATATATGATATACATGTTATTGATGTGTACTTGACTAGTGCTCGCAGTAGCACCTGGGTATTTGATATCGGTTCAGTTGCTAATATTTGTAACTCGAATCAGGGGCTGTGGAACAAGCGACCTCTAGCAAGGGGTGAGGTCAATATGCGTGTCGGCAATGGATCAAGCGTTGATGTGATCGCCGTCAGAACGCTATCTCTCCACTTTCCGTCGGGATTAGTAATAAACTTGAATAATTGTTATCTGGTGCCTACACTGAGCATGAACATTGTATCTGGATCGTGTTTGATGCGAAGTGGTTATTCATTTAAATCCGAGAACAATGGTTGTTCTATTTATATGAATGAAATATTTTATGGTCATGCACCGATGATGAATGGTTTATTTCTATTAAATCTCGATGATAATGTTACACATATTCATAATGTTGATGCTAAAAGGATTAAACTTAATGATGATATATCTGCATATATGTGGCACTGCCGTCTAGGTCATATTGGCATTAAACGCATGAAGAAGCTCCATTCGGATGGACTTTTAGAATCACTTGATTTTGAATCATTTGATACATGTGAGCCATGCCTTATGGGCAAGATGACTAGAACGCCGTTTTCCGGTTCAATGGAACAGGCGACAGATTTATTGGAAATCATACATTCCGATGTATGTGGTCCAATGAGTGTGTTGGCACGAGGTGGATATCGTTATTTGGTTACTTTCACGAATGATTTCAGTAGATACAGTTATATCTACTTGATGAAACACAAGTCTGAAACCTTTGAAAAGTTCAAGGAATTTCATAATGAAGTGGAAAATCATCGTAATAGAAAGATCAAATTTCTATGGTCCGACCGTGGAGGTGAGTATCTAATTTACGAGTTTAGCATTCACATGAAAGAGTGTGGAATTGTTTCACAACTCACACCTGCCGGAACACCACAGAGAAATGGTGTGTCGAAACGTTGTAATCGTACTTTATTGGATATGGTTAGATCTATGATGTCTCTGACAGACTTGTCATTGTCATTTTTGGGTTATGCACTAGAAACTGCTGCATTCACTTTAAATCGGGCACCATCTAAATCCGTTGAAAAGACACCGTATGAATTGTGGTTTGGAAACAAACCTAAGCTATCATTTCTTAAAGTTTGGAGATGCGATGTTTATGTGAAGAAACTTCAAGCGGATAAACTCGAACCCAAAGCGAAAAAATGCGTCTTCATAGGATACCCTAAGGAAACTATTGAGTATTCCTTCTATCATAGATCCGAGGGTAAGGTTTTTGTTGCCAATAATGGATCTTTTCTAGAGAAAGAGTTTCTCGTGAAAGGTGTGAGTAGTCGGAAGGTTGAACTCGAAGAGGTTATTGAACCTTCTCTTCAAAGTATGGTGAGTAGCGCAGCGCCGGAAGTAGTTCCAGAGTTGACTTCACCAGTTGAAGAGGGAAATAATGATAATGATCATGAAACTCCGAAAGAGAATACTACAGAACCTCACAGGTCTAGCAGGACGCGTGCAGCTCCCGAGCTGTACGGGAACCCTGTTATGAATTTCATGGTTGATGAAATTGATGACCCTGCGACGTATGAAGAAGCGATGATGAGCCCGGATTCCAACAAATGGTTAGAAGCCATGAAATCCGAGATGGAATCCATGTATGAAAATCAAGTTTTGAACTTGGTGGAATTACCTCACGACCGAAAGGCCTTGGAGAACAAATGGATTTTCAAAAGGAAAACTGATGCTGATGGTAATGTGACCGTCTATAAAGCTCGACTTGTCGCAAAGGGGTTTCGACAAATTCAAGGAGTTGACTACGATGAGACACAATCTCCCGTAGCGATGCTAAAGTCAGTTAGGATTATGTTAGCAATTGCTGCATATTTCGATTATGAGATATGGCAGATGGATGTCAAAACCGCATTTCTCAATGGTAACATTGAAGAAGAGTTGTATATGATACAACCAAAGGGTTCTATCGATCCTAAGGATGCTAACAAGGTATGCAAGCTTCAACGATCCATCTATGGATTGAAGCAAGCATCACGAAGTTGGAATCTCCGCTTTGATGAAGTGATCAAAGAGTTTGGATTTGTCCAAACTTATGGAGAAGCTTGTATTTACAAGAAAGTGAGTGGCAGCAATGTGGCATTTCTGATATTATATGTGGATGACATATTATTGATCGGAAATGATATTGATCTTTTAAACAGTGTTAAAAGTTATCTAAACAGTAAATTTTCAATGAAGGACCTAGGTGAAGCGTCATACATATTAGGCATAAAGATCTATAGAGATAGATCTAGACGCCTAATAGGGCTATCGCAAAGTACATACCTTGATAAGATTTTAAAGAAGTTTAAAATGGACGGAAGTAAGAAGGGGTTCTTAACTATGTTGCAAGGCAAGACATTGAGTAAGACTCAAAGTCCGACTACGGCGGAAGAAAGAGAGATAATGGACAAAGTCCCCTATGTTTCAGCCATAGGCTCTATAATGTACGCCATGCTATGTACAATACCGGATGTGGAAAATGCTATTAGTTTGACTAGTAGGTACCAATCGGATCCAGGTTCAGAACACTAGATAGCGGTCAAGAATATCCTTAAGTACTTACGAAGAACTAAGGATATGTTTCTTGTGTACGGAGGTGAAGAAGAGCTCGTCTCTAAGTGTTATGTTGACGCAAGCTTTGACACCAATCCGTATGAATCTAAGTCTCAATACGGATATGTATTTCTCATGAATGGCGGAGTAGTTAGTTGGAGGATCTCCAAACAACATGTGGTGGCGGTATCAACAAAGGAGGCCGAATATGTTGCTGCTTCAGAAGCGGCTCAGGAAGCGGTTTGGATGAAGGAGTTCATATCCGAACTAGGAGTGGTTGCAAACGCGTTGGACCCAATGGTGATCTATTGTGACAACAATGGTGCCATTGCCAATGCCAAAGAGCCAAGGTCTCACAAGCATTCCATGTTGGAATTATGCCCTAGAGGCAATAATAAAGATGTTATTGTTATAATTCTTGTTCATGATAAAGTTTATATTCCATGCTAGAATTGTATTAAGCGGAAACTTTGATACTTGTGTGGTTTATGAACAACACCGTGTCCCTAGTATGCCTCTATGGACTAGCTCATTGATTAATGATGGTTAAGGTTTCCTAACCATAGACATGAGTTGTCGATTAATAATGAGATCATGTCATTGGGAGAATGATATGGTGGACATACCCAAATCAAGAAGAGCAATTAGATCGTGTCATCGTGTTCATCTTTGCGAAGCTTTTTCTATGTCAAATATTGTATTCCTTAGACCATGAGATAATGCAACTCCCTGGTATCGGAAGAAAGCTTTGAGGTCATCAAACATCATCCTATGAGAGGGTGATCATAAAGGTGTCTCTCAGGTGACCGGAAAGTACTTGTTGGGTTGTATGTATCGAGATGGGATTTGTCCCTCCCGAGTCAGAGAGGTATACTTTGGGCCCACTCGGTAATCGATATCAACACCGCTTGCAAGCACGTGGTTAAGGAGTTAATCACAAAGTGATATCGGATTACAGAACGAGTAAAGTACTTGCTGTGAATGAGATTGAACTAGGTATGCATATACCAACAATCGAATCTCGGGCAAGTAAAATATCACGTGACGAAAAGGGAATATAAATATGGGATTAATTGAATCCTGGCATTGTGGTTCATCCGATATGATCATCGATGAATATGTGGGAGTCAATATGGGTTTCCAGATCCCGCTGTTGATTATTGATAAAAGATCATGTCTGCATATTCTCGAACCCGTAGGGTCACACACTTAACGTGCCTCGACGCTAGGATAGAATGGATAATTGGTTTATGAGTTTTTGTTCGGAGTCTCGGATGAGATCCAGGACATCACGAGACATTCCGGAATGGTCCGAAGATTAAGATTCATATAAAGGAAAGCAGTTTTTTGGATTTCGAAATCGTTTCAGAGTATTCAGTATTGTACCGGAAGGTTCTAGAAGCTTCCGGAGTGGGACCAACGTGGCCCCACTTGTCGGAGGGGTGCGTGGGCCTACGAGGGAGTGCCCTGGACTCTTTGGGCCAGGGGCACAAGGCCCCATAGGCCCAGCCGGCCAAAACCCTAGGGGAAACCCTAGGAACCCTTCTAGAAGGAAGGGGGAGACTTGCCCCCCACTCCAACCCTTGGGGCCGCCACCCTAGGGCTTGGAGGAGGGGCCAAAGGGGCCGTCCAGCCCCCTATCTAAAGAGGGCAGGGGCGCACCCTCCTCCCCCCACTCCTTCAACCCTAGCCACTGACCTGCTGCCCTCCACCTCTCTCTCTCTCCCGACTGCGAGTAGGCGAAGCCCTGCCGCAGAAACTCTCCACCATTGCACCACGCCGTCGTGTTGTAGATCCAATCTATCTCTCCACCCCACTTGCTGGACCAAGGAAGGAGGAGACTTCGCGGCGCCATACGTGTTCATCTCTCGGAGGCGTCGCCACTTGCGGCGTAGGATCGGATCGGATCGCGAAGAGGAGACGGCTAGTACGACTACATCAACCATGTTCTGTTGAACGTTTCCGCTATGCGATTTCTTCAAGGGTATGAAGATCTTATCTATCCCTCTCGTTGATTGCATCTCCTAGATTAGATCTTGGCTTTCCCGTTCGCATCCGTAGAATTTTTTTGATTTACTATGCTGCGAAACCCTTCAGTGGTATCAGAGCTAGATCTATGCATAGATGTGTTTCACGAGTAGAACGCAACATGCTTGTTGCGGGCATTGATGTTTTCTGTTGCAAGCCTCTTGTGTACTTCTTATGACGCGGGATAGTGAGATCGAAGCGGTCTAGGCCAACTTTACGCAACCTCGTTCGCGAGAGCGGCTCCGCACTTGACGTGTGGCTTGTTCCACACATGCGGCTGGTGGATGCCAGTTTCTCTCACTATAGTAGTCATGGGATTTACACTGGATGTTGGCAACCATAATATCACCGTTGTGGCTTTCCGTAGGTAAGAATAGTTCTTAGCTTGTTACTCCCATAAGCCACGTAAAACATGCAACAACAAAGTAGAGTCGTCTAACTTGTTTTTGCAGGGAGTGTTTTGTGATATGGTATGGCCCAAGACATGATGTGTATGATGTATGCGATGATCATGTTTTGTAATGTTTCACGACTTGCATGTCAATGAGTACACAACCGGCAGGAGCCATATGGTTGTCTTTATAATTGTGTATGACCTGTGTGTCAACTTCTTATACGCCATGTAATAGCTTTACTTTATCGCTAAGTAGTTAGCAATAGTTGTAGTTGCTATTCGTGGTGGAGGCAATCATGGTGGAGGGATGGAGATCATGCTGGTGCGCACAAGATGGAGATCATTGCGCGGAGATTGTCTATACCATGTCACATAAAATAATATGCATGTGATGTTTATCCTTTTATGTATCTTATTATGCTTAGATCGCGACGGTAGCATTATAAGATGATTCCTCACTTAAAGATCAAGATAAAATTGTGTTCTCCCCATGTATGCACCGTTGCGAAAGTTCGTCGTGTTCAAGCACCTCGTGATGATCGGGTGTTATAAACTCTACGTTCACATACAACGGGTGCAAGCCAGTTTTGCACATGCGGAAATACTTGGGTTTGACTTGACGAGCCTAGCATGTACAGACATGGCCTCGGAACACACGAACCGAAAGGTTAAGCATGAGTCATATGAATGATATGATCGACACTTTGTTGTCCACCATTGAAACCATATCTCTTCTCGTGAAGATCGGATTAGGTGTGGTGAATTTGGATCGTGTTCACTAAACAACTTGAGGTTTGTTGAATTTAGTGGGAGTTCATCTAGTAATTTGATTAAGTTGAACTAGTTATCATGAACATAGTCTAAATTGTACTTGCAAATTTTTGTAGATCAAATGGCTAAGTCCAACTTCAACTTCAACGTTTTTGCTGAGAAAGAAAAGCTTAAGAACAATGGGTCTAACTTCACCAACTGGTTCCGCAATTTGAGAATCATTCTCGCTGGCGGACAAAAGGACTATGTCCTTGAGAAAGCGCTAGGTGACGCCCCTGCTATTGATGCACCGGCTGATGAAAAACTTGTTTATCAGTCGCGCAAAGATGATTATGTAGTGATTAAGAGTACCATGTTGTTTGCTATGGAATCGTACCTTCAAAATCGTTTTGAGGAGTTCGCCGGGCCCTTTGAGATACTTGAGGAACTGAAAACCATGTTTCAGACTCAGGCCCGTTCTGAGAGATATGAGATCTCTGAGAAGTTCTTTAACCGCAAGATGGAGGAAGGGAGTTCCGTTAGTGATAACGCCATTAAGATGTCGGGCTACACTCAACGTCTTGAGAAACTGGACTGCAAGATTCCAGAAGAGCTCAAGATTGACAGAGTTCTGCAATCACTCCCTCCTAGCTACAAAGGTTTTGTAGTTACTCACAATCAGATTGGTTCCACTGATACGATCACTGAGCTCTTCGCTAAGATAGAAGTGCGGAGGTGGACATCAAGAAAGATAATCATGTGTTGATGGTCAACAAGACCCCTATCTTTAAGAAAGGTAAGGGTGCAAAGAAATCCTTCAAGAAAGGCAGCGACAAGCGTGTTGCCCCTGCTGAGAAGAAGCTCAAGTCTAGACCTAAGCCGGACACTGAGTGCTTCTATTGCAAGGACAATGGTCACTCGAAGCGCAACTGTCCGAAGTACTTAGCTGACAAGAAGGTTGGCGCCATTAAAGGTATATCCGATATACATGTTATTGATGTTTACCTTACTAGCGCTCGTTGTAGTGCCTGGGTATTGATACTGGTTCGGTTGATAATATTTGTAACTCGAAACAGGAGCTACAGAATAGACGGCGGCTAGCAAGGGATGAGGTGACGATACGCGTTGTCAATGGATCAAGAGTTGATGTGATGGCCGTCGGCACGCTCTCCTTAGTTTTACCTTCGGGATTAGTTTTAAACCTTAATAAGTGTTATTATGTGCCTGTGTTGAGCATGAACATTATATCTGGATCGTGTTTATTGCAAGACGGTTATTCATTTAAATCGGAGAATAATGCTTGTTCTATTTATATGAGTAACATCTTTTATGGTCATGCACCTGCTATGAATGGTTTATTTCTTCTGAATCTTGAAAGCAATGAAACACACATCCATAACATTGAGGCTGAGAGATGCAAAGTAGATAGTGATAATTCGACTTATTTGTGGCACTGCCGTCCAGGTCATATTGGTGTAAAATGCATGAAGAAACTCCATTCTGATGGACTTTTGGAGTCTCTTGATTTTGAATCATTTGACACATGCGAGTCGTGCCTCACATCCAAGATGATCAAAACCCCGTTCTACGGAATAATGGAGCGAGCAACGGACTTGTTGGAAATCATACATACCGATGTATGCGGACCAATGAGTGTTTTGACGCGCGGTGGATATCGCTATTTTCTCACTTTTACTGATGACTTAAGTAGATATGGGTATATCTATTTAATGAAACATAAATATAAAACGTTTGAAAAGTTCAAAGAATTTCAGAACGAAGTGGAAAACCATCGTAACAGGAAAATTAAATTTCTATGATCCGATCGTGGAGGTGAATATTTGAGTTATGATTTTCTCATGCATCTTAAAGCAAGCGGAATCGTTTCGCAACTCATGCCACCCGGGACACCACAGCGCAATGGTGTGTCTGAATGCCGGAATCGAACTCTATTAGATACAGTGCGATCAATGATGTCTCTTACAGATTTGCCGTTATCATTTTGGGGTTATGCATTAGAAACCGCTGCATTCACGTTAAATAGGGCACCATCTAAATCCATTGAGACTACACCATATGAACTATGGTTTGGTGTTAAACCTAAGTTGTCGTTTCTTAAAGTTTGGGGATGCGAAGCTTACGTCAAGAAGTTGATGCCGGACAAGCTCGAACCCAAAGCGGATAAATGCGTCTTCATAGGATACCCTAAGGAAACGATTGGGTATACCTTCTACCACAGATCCGAAGGCAAAGTTTTGTTGCAAAGAACGGATCCTTTCTTGAGAAGTAGTTTCTCTCGAAAGAAGTGAGTGGGAGGAAGGTAGAGCTAGACGAGGTTATTGAACCTTCTCTTGAGTTGGAGAGTAGCGCAGCACCTGAAATTGTTCCAGTGCCGTCTACACCAACAAGATAGGAAGCTAATGATGAGGATCATGAAACTTCGAATGATGCTGCTAAACGTCGCAGGTCGACAAGGTCATGTGCCCCTCCTGAATGGTACGGCAACCTTGTCTTAACTGTCTTGTTGATAGACAACTGTGAACCTGCGAACTATGAGGAAGCAATGATGAGCCCAGACTCTGAAAAATGGCTAGAGGCCATGAAATCCGAATTGGGATCCATGAGCGAAAACCAAGTATGGACTTTGGTGGACCCTCCTAGCAACCTAAAGGCCGTTGAGTGCAAATGGATTTTCAAGAAGAAAACAGACACGGATGGTAATGTTACTGTCTATAAAGCTCGACTTGTCGCGAAAGGTTTTTGACAAGTTCAAGGTGTTGACTACGATGAGACTTTCTCTCCCGTAGCGATGTTTAAGTCCATTTGGATTTTATTAGTAATTGCTGCATTTCATGATTATGAAATATGGCAGATGGATGTCAAGACTGCGTTCTCAATGGCAACATTGATGAAGAGTTGTATATGATGCAGCCCGAAGGTTTTGTCGATCCTAAGGATGCTAATAAGGTGTGCAAACTTCAGCGTTCCATTTATGGACTGAAGCAAGCATCTCGGAGTTGGAACCTTCGTTTTGATCAAGTGATCAAGAGCTTTGGATTTGTTCCAAATTGCTACGAAGCTTGTATCTACAAGAAAGTGAGTGGGAGCTCAGTGACATTTTTAGTACTATATGTGGATGACATATTGATTATTGGAAATGACATTGATATGCTTAACGATGTGAAGAGTTATTTGAACAAATGTTTTTCGAAAGACCTAGGAGAAGCTGCTTATATATTAGGCATCAAAATCTATAGAGATAGACAAAGACGCCTAATAGCTTTAAACCAAAGTACATACCTAGACAAAGTTCTAAAAAGGTTCAGAATGGATAAAGCAAAAAAAGGTTCATTGCCCATGTTGTCAGGTAAGATATTGAGCAAGGCTCAGTGTCCGGCTATGGTAAACGATAGAGAAACTATGAGCAAAGTGCCATATGCCTCGGCCATAGGTTCTATCATGTATTCCATGTTGTGTACTAGACCGGATGTGTCCAATGCTCTTAGTTTGACGAGCAGATACCAAAGTGATCCAGGAGTGGAACACTGGACAGCCGTAAATAACATCCTAAAGTATTTAAACAGGCCTACAGAAATATTCTTGGTCTATGGAGGTGATGAGCAGCTCGTTGTAAAAGGTTACGTCGATGCTAGTTTCGACACCGACCCGGATGATTCTAAATCTCAGACAGGATACGTTTATATTTTGAATGGAGGAACTATGAGCTGGAGAAGCTGCAAGCAAAGCGTGATTGCGGGATCTACAGTAGAATCAGAATACATGGCTGCTACAGAAGCGTCAAGTGAAGGAGTTTGGATCAGGAACTTCATCATTGAGCTTGGTGTGGTTCCAAGTGTCTTTGACCCACTGGAGATATTGTGTGGCAACACTGGCGCCATAGCACTGGCTAAGGAACCAAGATATCATCCAAAGACCAAGCACATCAACCGCCGGTTTCATATAATTTAACAGATGGAGATCTGAAGATTAGCAAAGTACATACAGATCTGAATGTCGCAGATCCGTTGACTAAACCTCTTCCACGAGCAAAACATGATCAGCACCTTAATGCCATGGGTGTTAGATTGTTGCCAGATGTAAACTAGATTATTGACTCTAGTGCAAGTGGGGGACTGTTGGAATTATGCCCTAGAGGCAATAATAAAGATGTTATTGTTATAATTCTTGTTCATGATAAAGTTTATATTCTATGCTAGAATTGTATTAAGCGGAAACTTTGATACTTGTGTGGTTTATGAACAACACCGTGTCCCTAGTACGCCTCTATGGACTAGCTCATTGATTAATGATGGTTAAGGTTTCCTAACCATAGACATGAGTTGTCGATTAATAATGAGATCATGTCATTGGGAGAATGATATGATGGACATACCCAAATCAAGAAGAGCAATTAGATCGTGTCATCGTGTTCATCTTTGCGAAGCTTTTTATATGTCAAATATTGTATTCCTTAGACCATGAGATAATGCAACTCCCTGGTATCGGAAGAAAGCTTTGAGGTCATCAAACGTCATCCTATGAGAGGGTGATCATAAAGGTGTCTCTCAGGTGATCGGAAAGTACTTGTTGGGTTGTATGTATCGAGATGGGATTTGTCCCTCCAGAGTCGGAGAGATATACTTCGGGCCCACTCGGTAATCGATGTCAACACCGCTTGCAAGCACGTGGTTAAGGAGTTAATCACAAAATGATATCGGATTACGGAACGAGTAAAGTATTTGCTATGAACGAGATTGAACTAGGTATGCAGATACCAATGATCGAATCTCGGGCAAGTAAAATATGACGTGACGAAGGGAATATAAATATGGGATTAATTGAATCCTAGCATCGGGGTTCATCCGATATGATCATCGATGAATATGTGGGAGTCAATATGGGTTTCCAGATCCCGTTGTTGATTATTGATAGAAGATCATGTCTGCATATTCTCGAACCCGTAGGGTCACACACTTAACGTGCCTCGACGCTAGGATAGAATGGATAATTGGTTTATGAGTTTTTGTTCGGAGTCTAGGATGAGATCCAGGACATGACGAAACATTCCGGAATGGTCCGAAGAATAAGATTCATATAAAGGAAAGCAGTTTTTTGGATTTTGGAATCGTTTCGGAGTATTCAGTATTATACTGGAAGGTTCTAGAAGCTTCCGGAGTGGGACCAACGTGGCCCCACTTGTCAGAGGGGTGCGTGGACCTACGAGGGAGTGCCCTGGACTCTTTGGGCCAGGGGCACAAGGCCCCATAGGCCCAGCCGGCCAAAATCCTAGGGGAAACCCTAGGAACCCTTCTAGAAGGAAGGGGGAGACTTGCCCCCCACTCCAACCCTTGGGGCCGCAGCCCTAGGGCTTGGAGGAGGGGCCAAGGGGGGCGGCCAGCCCCCTATATAAAGAGGGAAGAGGAGCACCCTCCTCCCCCCACTCCTTCAACCCTAGGCGCCGACCTGCTGCCCTCCACCTCTCTCTCTCTCCCGACTGCGCGTAGGCGAAGCCCTGCCATAGAAACTCTCCACCATTGCACCACGCCGTCGTGCTGTAGATCCAATATATCTCTCCACCCCACTTGCTGGACCAAGGAAGGATGAGACATCGTGGCGCCGTACGTGTGCATCTCTCGGAGGCGTCGCCACTTGCGGCGTAGGATCGGATCAGATCGCGAGGAGGAGACGGCTAGTACGACTACATCAACCACGTTCTGTTGAACGTTTCCGCTGTGTGATTTCTTCAAGGGTATGAAGATCTCATCTATCCCTCTCGTTGATTGCATCTCCTATATTAGATCTTGGATTTCCCGTTCGCGTCCGTAGAATTTTTTTGATTTAATATGCTGCGAAACCCTTCATTCCAAGCATATTAAGCGCCGGTTTCACTCCATCCGCGAGCATGTCAAGGATGGAGATATAAAGATTTTTAAAGTGCACATGGATCTCAATGTAGTAGATCCGTTGACTAAAACTCTCCCTAGAGCAAAACATGATCAACACCAGAACTCGATGGGTGTTAGATTCATCACTATGTAACTAGATTATTGTCTCTAGTGCAAGTGGGAGACTGAAGGGAATACGCCATGAGAGGCAATAATAAAGTGTTTATTATGTGTATTCCAAGTATATGATAGATGTTTATTTTGCATGCTAAACATGTATTAATACGGAGACGTTAATACATGTGTGTTTAATAAACAAATAGAAAGTTCCTAGTTATGCCTCTCTCGTAAACTAGCTCGTTGATTAACAAGATGATCAATGTTTCCTGATCATAGACATTGGATGTTGTTAATAACGGGATCACAACATTAGTGTAATGATGTGATGGACATTCATCCGAAGTATAGCATTACGATCAAATTCATTGAGTTTATATTGCTATAACAACTTACGAAGTGATCCTAATCCTTAGACCATGAGATCATGTCAATCACTAACACCGGAAGAGTTACTTGATAACATCAAACGTCACACCGCAACAGGGTGATTATAAAGATGGGTTCAGAACTAATAAAGTGTTATGTTGAGGCCCATGGATCGAGAGTGGAATTTGTTCATCCCGATGACGGATAGATATACTTTGTGCCCTCTCGGTGATATCACATTGGTTAGCTTGCAAGAAAGTGATTTGATCACTAGAATGTTATATCACGGGAACGAGAAAAGAGTGCATGTCAGTAACAAGATCAAAATAGGTATGGAGATACCGATGATCGAATCTCGGACATGTAATATATCGCTAAAAAAAGGGATTAAGATACGAGCATAAAAGGTTCAGACGATCACAAGAAAGTCATCGTTGAATGTGTGGGAGTCAGTATGGGTCTCCAGATCCCGCTTCTGATTATTGATCCGAGAGGGGTCTCGATCATGTCCGCATTATTCACGAATCATAGGGTGACACACTTAAGAGACACCGACATACAATTGGAGCAAAAGTTTCATGCCGGAAAGAATAACAAGCGCCGGAATTTATTTCACTACATACCCAAACAGGTTTTTGGGTGAAATTGCAGAAATTGTTTTTGCATGTGAAATAGAATTCTAGCAAGGGGTTATATGTCAATGTTTTTCATTAAAGTAATTGACAAAATTCTGAATAAATAAAAAGAGTTTTATTTAATGAGGGTTTGCATTACATTTGGTGGAAATTTAATGGAAAGTTTGAGTGGAGGGAATTTAAAGGAAATTTTTGAGTGGAATGTCCACCCACATGAAGAGGGGAGGGCAAGGGGGTAGCCCCCATGCGCCGGCCACCCCCTTGGGGTTCCCCCTCTCCTATAAAAGGCACCCCCCTCCTCACTTCTCACTCACACCTCCTCGTGAAGGATCTCTCTCCCCCTCTAGAATTTATCCCCCATGGTCTCGGACTAGCGAGATACATGTTCCCAGTGGCTATTCGGCAAGAAAGAGTTGTGCTTCCGCTTCATCGCTGGAGTGAGGAGGCGGAGGTTGCTCGGTGCCTCGGACGTGTGTGCGAGCACGGATGTGCTGCTGATTTGCGGAGCTAGGACTTCCTCTCGATCTTGATATCGGCAAGAGATCGTCTACATCAACCACGAGTTTAACTCGTTAAGCTTTGTCGGTCTTCAAGGGTATGTTCTCTATGGATATACATGTGCCCGTTGGTTGTATCTAGTAGATAGATCTTTGTACATAGTTGTTCCCATCGTAGGAAATTTTTTGTTTTCTATGCTGCGAACCCTACATATAGATCTTGTGAGCTCCGTTCATCATCAAGATCTAATCTATTTGCAATCATGCATGTTGTGTTTGCTGGGATCCGATGGATATTGAGATTACTATGTTATATTGATTAATGGTTTTTTCTTTATGATTCTATCATGTTTGTGTTGTTTGTGATCTTGCATGCGCTCCGTTGTTAGTAGCTATCTTGGCCAAGTAGTTGCTAGTGACTCCAAGAGGGGGTATTTATCCACGATAGTGGGTTCATGCTTGAAACTAGGGAGAAAACAACGGTCTCTTGTTCGTGGAACAAGTAGATTGTTTACCTTACACACTTTGCTTAAAGCAGTTATCTGTTGCTTGAAACTTAATACTAGAGTGGGTTCAGATGATAACCTGAAGGTGGATTTCTAGTCATAGATGTACTTGGATGGCGGTCTATGTATATTGTTGTATTGCCTAATCGAATCTCATGGGATCATGAATGTCTAGTATTGCATTGTTATGCCTTGCTTCGTCTTGTCAATTGCCCTACTTTAATTTGTTTACCCAGCATGCCATGTTTGTTTATCTTAAGGAGAACACCTCTAGTGAACTATGGACCCCGGTCAAATCTTTACCATTGATACATATTCCACTATTCCTGTTTACTTTATGCAAACCACTATTACCTTCCACACCATACCGTTAATCCTTTGTTACAGCAATCGGTTAGATTGATAACCTCACTGTTCGTTGGGGGAAAGTCTTGATTTTGTGTTGTGCAGGTATCCAGGTTGCTAGCAACACCTTTGAGATGTTTCCTTCCTCCTCCTGGTTCGATAACCTCGGTTTCTTACTGAGGGAAGACTTGTTGCTGTGCTCATCACATCTTGCTCTTGGGGTCTCCCAACGAAGCGCTTCCAGGCGCCATCAACAAGTTTTCTGGCGCCGTTGCCGGGGAATGTGAGAACGTCTTCACAAGGGGAGTCCTTCACAACCTTTCTCTTTACTTTGTTTTTTTTTTGCTTGATTTTGTTTGCCTCTTTTTATCAAAAACTCAAAAAATTAGTTTTGTTTGGTTTGCCTTTTCTTATCAAAAACACACAAAAAATAGTTCCTACTCTAGTTGTTGGTCTGTTATTTCCTTGCTTGGTCATGCTTTCTATCAATGGATGGTTACTTTGAAACTAATTCTTATTGGCAAGGTGGGTTCATGGAAAAACAAAAGTACTGTTATAAGGAACACTGTTTGTCACAAAAAGGGAAACACTTATGGGCACAAATTTATAAATTGAATACTATTGCTAGAGAGGTGTGCTCTACTTATAATGTTACTTATTGCATAAAGCTTGTTGCTGTAGGAGGTATAAACACCCACCTTTTCAATGTGAGTATAATGATAATGTTACCATATCCTCTTATGTTAAAGGAAATTATGACCTTTATGATGTGGAACAAATTGAAGAATTTATTGCTTTCAAGGGTGCATTTGAACTTGCCAGTTTGCTTGAAAATACTGATGTTGCACCTTATGAATATGAGGTTTATGAGATACTTAAATTTTGCTTTGATAATTACAAGGAAGAAAATGGCTATATTCTTGAATATTTTAATAGGTGCTTTCCACAAACGGAAGATACTAATGCCTTGCAGGAGCCTATGGAAGAAGAAATTGCTGAAATAGGAAGCTCATTAGATGAAAAATAGGAGGATGAATGTTATGCTCCTGTGGATTCTTTTTAAATATCTACTATGGGTAAAACTTGTGATGATGTTCCTATGCCTGCTACCTATAGTAGTGATCATGATTGGGAAAAGCACACTACTTTTGATATTGAAAATCTCTTTGGTACCAATTCTGAAAATTCTATTGCCTATGATGATACTTTACCTCCAATTTATGATGATTATGATATTTTTAGTCCACCTACTATTGAGGAGAAAATTAATTGTGATTACAATATGCCTCCTATATTTGATAATTATGGTGATGAGAATAATAGTGATAGCTATTTTGTTGAATTTTCTCCCACTACAATTAATAAGAATGACTATGCTTATGCGGAGTGTAATAATTATTATATGCATGTGGCTCATGATATGAATGTTTTATGTGATAATTATATTGTTAATTTCATTCATGATGCTACTGAAAGTTATTATGAGAGAGGGAAACATGGTCTTATGTATCTCAACAATATTAAGTTTCCCCTCTTTATGTTGAAAATCTTGAAGTTGCACTTGTTTTGCTTTCCTATGCTTGTTACTATGTGCTTCTTTGATTTATTTTCTTACAAGATTCCTATGCATAGGAATGTTGGAATTATGCCCTAGAGGCAATAATAAAGATGTTATTATTATAATTCATGTTCATGATAAAGTTTATATTCCATGCTAGAATTGTATTAAGCGGAAACATTAATACTTGTGTGGTTTGTGAACAACACCGTGTCCCTGGTACGCCTCTAAGGACTAGCTCATTGATCAATGATGGTTAAGGTTTCCTAACCATAGACATGAGTTGTCAATTGATAATGAGATCATTTCATTGGAGAATGATATGATGGACAGACCCAAACTAAGCAAAGCAATTAGATCGTGTCATCGTGTTCGTCTTTGCGAAGATTTTCTTATGTCAAATATTGTATTCCTTAGACCATGAGATAATACAACTCCCTGGTATCGGAAGAAAGCTTTGAGGTCATCAAACGTCATCCTATGAGAGGGTGATCATAAAGGTGTCTCTCAGGTGATCGGAAAGTATCTATTGGGTTGTATGTATCGAGATGGAATTTGTCCCTCCCAAGTCGGAGAGATATACTTCGGGCCCACTCGGTAATCGATATCAACACCGCTTGCAAGCATGTGGTTAAGGAGTTAATCACAAAGTGATATCGGATTACGGAACGAGTAAAGTACTTGCTGTGAACGAGATTGAACTAGGTATGACGGTACCGACGATCGAATCTCGGGCAAGTAAAATATCGCGAGACGAAGGAAATATATATATGGGATTGATTGAATCCTGGCATCGTGGTTCATCCGATATGATCATCGATGAATGTGTGGGAGTCAATATGGGTGCCCAGACCCCGCTGTTGATTATTGATAGAAGATCTTGTCTGCATATTCTCGAACCCGCAGGGTCACACACTTAACGTGTCTTGACGCTAGGATAGATTGGATAATTGGTTTATGAATTTTTGTTTGGAGTCTCAGATGGGATCCGGGACATCACGAGAGGTTCCGGAATGGTCCGGAGAAAAAGATTCATATAAGGCAGTGCAGTTTTTGGAGTTCGGAATTGTTCCGGGTTAATCGGTATTATACCGGAAGCTTCTAGAACCTTCCGGAAGGGGACCAACGTGGCCCCACCTTCCGGGAGGGGGCATGGGCCTATGAGGGAGTGTCCTGGCCGCATTGGGCCAGGGGCACAAGGCCCCATAGGGCCCAGCCGATCCTAGAGAGTTTAAATCGTTTAAACTAGAGATAGGGTTTCTAGAAGAGGGGAGAGTCCATGCCCCCCACTCCTTATCCTTTGGGCTTGGGGGAGGGGCTAGGTCTGCACCCCCCCTCTATATAAAGAGGTGTGGGGACGCACCAAACCCCTACACCTCTCCTCCAAACCCTAGCCGCCTTGCTAGCTTTCCTCTCTCCCTCCCGACTGTTTGTAGGCGAAGCCCTGCTGCAGAAATTCTCCACCATATACACCACGCCGTCGTGTTGTAGATCCAATCTATCTCTCCACCATACTTGCTGGTCCGAGGAAGGAGGAGACGTCGAGGTGCTGCACGTGTGCATCTCACGGAGGCACCGCCACTTGTGGTGCTAGATCGGATCGGATCGCGAGGAGGAGAAGCGAGTACGACTACATAACCCACGTTCCGACGAACGTTCCGCTGTGCGAATATTCAAGGGTATGAAGATCTAATCCAATCTCTCTCGTTGATTACATCTCCTAGATTAGATCTTGGCTTTCCCTCTGTTCGCATCCGTAGAAAATTTTGATTTACTATGCCGCGAAACCCTTCAGTGGTATCAGAGCTAGATCTATGCGTATATGTGTTTCACGAGTAGAACGCAACATGGTTGTTGCGGGCGTTGATGTTTTATGTTGCAAGCCTCTTGCTTGTGTTCTTCTTATGACACGGGATAGTGAGATTGAAGCGGTCCAGGCCAACCTTACGCGACGTCGTTCGCGAGACCGGCTCCGCACTTGACGTGTGGCTTGTTCCACACATGCGGCTGGTGGATGTCAGTTTCTCTCACTATAGTAGTCATGGGATTAACACCGGAGTTTGGCAACCATAATATCACCGTTGTGGCTTTCCGTAGGTAAGAATCGTTCTTAGCATCTACTCCCATAAGCCACATAAAACATGCAACAACAAAGTAGAGGCGTCTAACTTGTTTTTGCAGGGAGTGTTTTCTGTGATATGGTATGGCCCAAGATGTGATGTGTATATTGTATGCGATGATCATGTTTTGTAATGTTTCACGACTTGCATGTCGATGAGTACACAACCGGCAGGAGCCATATGGTTGTCTTTATAATTGTGTATGACCTGCGAGTCAACTTCTTATACGCCATGTAATAGCTTTACTTTATCGCTAAGTAGTTAGCAATAGTTGTAGTTGCTATTCGTGGTGGAGGCAATCATGGTGGAGTGATGGAGATCATGCCGGAACGCACAAGATGGAGATCATTGCGCGAAGATTGGCTATACCATGTCACATAAAGTTATATGCATGTGATGTTTATCCTTTTATGTATCTTATTATGCTTAGATCGCGACGGTAGCATTATAAGATGATTCCTCACTTAAAGATCAAGATAAAAACTGTGTTCTCCCCAAGTATGCACCGTTGCGAAAGTTCGTCGTGTCCAAGCATCACGTGATGATCGGGTGCTATAGACTCTACGCTCACATACAACGGGTGCAAGCCAGTTTTGCACACGCGGAAATACTTGGGTCTAACTTGACGAGCCTAGCATGTACAGACATGGCCTCGGAACACATGAACCGAAAGGTTAAGCATGAGTCATATGAATGATATGATCGACACTTCGTTGTCCACCTTTGAAACCACATCTCTTCTCGTGATGATCGGATTAGGTGTGGTGAATTTGGATCGTGTTCACTAAACAACTTGAGGGATGTTGAATTTAGTGGGAGTTCATCTAGTAATTTGATTAAGTTGAACTATTTATCATGAACATAGTCTAAATTGTACTTGCAAATACTGTAGATCACATGGCCAAGTCCAACTTCAACTTCAACGTTTTTGCTGAGAAGGAAAAGCTTAGAAACAATGGGTCTAATTTCACCAATTGGTTCCGCAATCTAAGAATCATTCTGTCTGGCGGACAAAAGGACTATGTCCTTGGGAAAGCGTTAGGTGACCCCCCTGCTGCAACTGCGCCGGCTGATGAGAAAGCTGTCTATCAGTCGCGTAAAGATGATTATGGTGTGATTAAGAGCACCATGTTGTTTGCTATGGAACCGGAGCTTCAAAATCGTTTTGAAGAGTATCCCGGGCCATTTGAGATTCTCGAGGAGCTGAAAACAATGTTTCAGCCTCAGGCCCGTTCTGAGAGATATGAGATCTCCGAGAAGTTCTTTAACTGCAAGATGGAGGAAGGGAGTTTCGTTAGTGAGCACGCCATTAATATGACGGGCTACACTCAACGGTTTGAGCAACTGGAATGCACGATTCCAGAGGAGCTCAAGATTGACAGGGTTCTGTAATCACTCCCTCCCAGCTACAAAATTTTTGTAGTGACTCATAATCAGATTGGTTCCACTGATACGATCACCGAGCTCTTCGCAAAGCTGAAAGCTGCGAAAGTGGACATCAAGAAGGATAATCATGTGTTGATGGTCAACAAGCCCTCCTTTAATAAAGGTAAGGGAGCGAAGAAACCCTTCAAGAAGGGCGGCGGCAAGCGCAATGCCCCTGCTGACAAGAAGCTCAAGTCTGGTCCTAAGCCCGACACTGAGTGCTTCTATTGCAAGGACAAGGGTCACTGGAAGCGCAACTGTCCGAAGTACTTAGCGGACAAGAAGGCCGGCACCATCAAAGGTATATTTGATATACATGTTATTGATGTTTTCCTTACTAGCCCTCGTTGTAGTGCCTGGGTATTTGATACCGGTTCAGTTGCTAATATTTGTAACTCGAAACAGGAGCTACGGAATAGACGGCGGCTTGCGAGGGATGAGGTGACGATGCGCGTTGGCAACGGATCAAGAGTTGATGTGATGGCCGTCGGCACGCTCTCCTTATTTTTACCTTCGGGATTAGTTTTAAACCTTAATAAGTGTTATTATGTGCCTGCGTTGAGCATGAACATTATTTCTGGATCGTGTTTATTGCAAGACGGTTATTCATTTAAATCGGAGAATAATTGTTGTTCTATTTATATGAGTAACATCTTTTATGGTCATGCACCTCTTGTAAATGGTTTATTTCTTCTAAATCTCGAAAGGGATGAAACACACATCCATAACATTGAGGCTAAGAGATGCAAAGTAGATAGTGATAATACTACTTATTTGTGGCACTGTCGTCTAGGTCATATTGGTGTAAAGCGCATGAAGAAACTCCATTCTGATGGACTTTTGGAGTCTCTTGATTTTGAATCATTTGACACTTGCGAACCATGCCTCATGGGCAAGATGATCAAAACCCCGTTCTCCGGTATGATGGAGCGAGCAACGGACTTGTTGGAAATCATACATACCGATGTATGCGGACCGATGAGTGTTTCGACGCGCGATGGATATCGCTATTTTCTCACTTTTACCGATGACTTAAGTAGATATGGGTATATCTATTTAATGAAACATAAATCTGAAATGTTTGAAAAGTTCAAAGAATTTCAGAATGAAGTGGAGAACCATCGTAACAGAAAGATCAAGTTTCTACGATCCGATCATGGAGGTGAATATTTGAGTTATGATTTTCTCACGCATCTTAAAGCAAGTGGAATCGTTTCACAACTCACGCCACCGGGAACACCATAGCGCAATGGTGTGTCTGAACGCCAGAATCGAACCCTATTAGATATGGTCCGATCAATGATGTCTCTTACTGATTTGCCGTTATCATTTTGGGGTTATGCATTAGAAACCGCTGCATTCACTTTAAATAGGGAACCATCTAAATCCGTTGAGACGACACCGTATGAACTGTGGTTTGGTGCTAAACCTAAGTTGTCGTTTCTTAAAGTTTGGGGATGCGAAGCTTACGTCAAGAAGTTGATGTCGGACAAGCTCGAACCCAAAGCGGAGAAATGCGTCTTCATAGGATACCCTAAGGAAACTATTGCGTATACCTTCTATCACAGAACCAAAGGCAAAGTGTTTGTCGCAAAGAACGGTTCCTTTCTTGAGAAGGAGTTTTTCTCGAAAGAAGTGAGTGGGAGGAAAGTAGAGCTTGACGAGGTTATTGAACCTTCTCTTGAATTGGAGAGTAGCGCAGCACCTGAAATTGTTCCAGTGCCGCCTGCACCAACAATAGAGGAAGCTAATGACAAGGATCATGAAGCTTCGGACGATGTGGCTACTGAACGTCGCAGGTCGACAAGGTCGCGTGCCCCTCCTGAGTGGTACGGCAACCCTGTCTTGACTGTCTTGTTAGTAGAAGACAGTGAACCTACGAACTATGAGGAAGCGATGATGAGACCAGACTCTGAGAAATGGCTAGAAGCCATAAAATCCGAATTGGGATCCATGAGCGAAAACCAAGTATGGACTTTGGTGGACACTCCTAGCGACCGAAAGGCCGTTGAGTGCAAATGAATCTTCAAGAAGAAAATGGACGTGGATGGTAATGTTACCGTCTATAAAGCACGGCATGTCGCGAAAGGTTTTCGACAAGTTCAAGGTGTTGACTACGATGAGACTTTCTCTCCCGTAGCGATGTTTAAGTCCATTCGGATTTTATTAGCAATTGCTGCGTTTCATGATTATGAAATATGGCAGATGGATGTCAAGAATGCTTTCCTCAATGACAACATTGATGAAGAGTTGTATATGATGCAACCCGAAGGTTTTGTCGATCCTAAGGATGCTAGTAAAGTATGCAAACTTCAGCGTTCCATTTATGGACTAAAGCAAGCATCTCGGAGTTGGAACCTTCGTTTTGATCAAGTGATCAAGAGCTTTGGATTTGTTCCAAATTGCTACGAAGCTTGTATCTACAAGAAAGTGAGTGGGAGCTCGGTAACGTTTCTGGTACTATATGTGGATGACATATTGATTATCGGAAATGACATCAACATGCTTAACGATGTGAAGAGTTATTTGAACAAGTGTTTTTCAATGAAAGACCTAGGTGAAGCTGCTTATATATTGGGCATCAAAATCTATAGAGATAGACAAAGACGCCTGATAGCTTTAAGCCAGAGTACATACCTAGACAAAGTTCTGAAAATGTTCAGAATGGATAAGGCAAAGAAAGGTTCAGTGCCTATGTTGTCAGGTAAGATATTGAGCAAGGCTCAGTGTCCAGCTACGGTAAATGATAGGGAAGCTATGAGCAAAGTGCCTTATGCCTCGGCCATAGGTTCTATCATGTATGCCATGCTGTGTACTAGACCGGATGTGTCCAATGCTCTTAGTTTGACGAGCAGATATCAAAGTGATCCAGGAGTGGAACACTGGACAGCCGTGAAGAACATCCTAAAGTACCTAAATAGGACTAATGAAATGTTCTTAGTCTATGGGGGTGATGAACAGCTTGTCGTAAAAGGTTACGTCGACGCTAGTTTTGACACCGACAAGGATGATTATGACCTTTATGATGTGGAACAAATTGAAGAATTTATTGCTTTCAAGGGTGCATTTGAACTTGCCAGTTTGCTTGAAAATACTGATGTTGCACCTTATGAATATGAGGTTTATGAGATACTTAAATTTTGCTTTGATAATTACAAGGAAGAAAATGGCTATATTCTTGAATATTTTAATAGGTGCTTTCCACAAACGGAAGATACTAATGCCTTGCAGGAGCCTATGGAAGAAGAAATTGCTGAAATAGGAAGCTCATTAGATGAAAAATAGGAGGATGAATGTTATGCTCCTGTGGATTCTTTTTAAATATCTACTATGGGTAAAACTTGTGATGATGTTCCTATGCCTGCTACCTATAGTAGTGATCATGATTGGGAAAAGCACACTACTTTTGATATTGAAAATCTCTTTGGTACCAATTCTGAAAATTCTATTGCCTATGATGATACTTTACCTCCAATTTATGATGATTATGATATTTTTAGTCCACCTATTATTGAGGAGAAAATTAATTGTGATTACAATATGCCTCCTATATTAGATAATTATGGTGATGAGAATAATAGTGATAGCTATTTTGTTGAATTTTCTCCCACTACAATTAATAAGAATGACTATGCTTATGTGGAGTGTAATAATTATTATATGCATGTGGCTCATGATATGAATGTTTTATGTGATAGTTATATTGTTAATTTCATTCATGATGCTACTGAAAGTTATTATGAGAGAGGGAAACATGGTCTTATGTATCTCAACAATATTAAGTTTCCCCTCTTTATGTTGAAAATCTTGAAGTTGCACTTGTTTTGCTTTCCTATGCTTGTTACTATGTGCTTCTTTGATTTATTTTCTTACAAGATTCCTATGCATAGGAATGTTGGAATTATGCCCTAGAGGCAATAATAAAGATGTTATTATTATAATTCATGTTCATGATAAAGTTTATATTCCATGCTAGAATTGTATTAAGCGGAAACATTAATACTTGTGTGGTTTGTGAACAACACCGTGTCCCTGGTACGCCTCTAAGGACTAGCTCATTGATCAATGATGGTTAAGGTTTCCTAACCATAGATATGAGTTGTCAATTGATAATGAGATCATTTCAATGGAGAATGATATGATGGACAGACCCAAACTAAGCAAAGAAATTAGATCGTGTCATCGTGTTCGTCTTTGCGAATCTTTTCTTATGTCAAATATTGTATTCCTTAGACCATGAGATAATACAACTCCCTGGTATCGAAAGAAAGCTTTGAGGTCATCAAACGTCATCCTATGAGAGGGTGATCATAAAGGTGTCTCTCAGGTGATCGGAAAGTATCTATTGGGTTGTATGTATCGAGATGGAATTTGTCCCTCCCAAGTCGGAGAGATATACTTCGGTCCCACTCGGTAATCGATATCAACACCGCTTGCAAGCATGTGGTTAAGGAGTTAATCACAAAGTGATATCGGATTACGGAACGAGTAAAGTACTTGCTGTGAACGAGATTGAACTAGGTATGACGGTACCGACGATCGAATCTCGGGCAAGTAAAATATCGCGAGACGAAGGGAATATATATATGGGATTGATTGAATCCTGGCATCGTGGTTCATCCGATATGATCATCGATGAATGTGTGGGAGTCAATATGGGTGCCCAGACCCCGCTGTTGATTATTGATAGAAGATCATGTCTGCATATTCTCGAACCCGCAGGGTCACACACTTAACGTGTCTTGACGCTAGGATAGATTGGATAATTGGTTTATGAATTTTTGTTTCGAGTCTCGGATGGGATCCGGGACATCACGAGAGGTTCCGGAATGGTCCGGAGAATAAGATTCATATAAGGCAGTGCAGTTTTTGAGTTCGGAATTGTTCCGGGTTAATCGGTATTGTACCGAAAGCTTCTAGAACCTTCCGGAAGGGGACCAACGTGGCCCCACCTTCCGGGAGGGGGCATGGTCCTATGAGGGAGTGTCCTGGCCGCATTGGGCCAGGGGCACAAGGCCCATAGGGCCCAGCCGATCCTAGAGAGTTTAAATCGTTTAAACTAGAGATAGGGTTTCTAGAAGAGGGGAGAGTCCATGCCCCCCACTCCTTATCCTTTGGGCTTGGGGGAGGGGCTAGGGCTGCGCCCCCCCCCCTCTATATAAAGAGGGGTGGGGACGCACCAAACCCCTACACCTCTCCTCCAAACCCTAGCCGCCTTGCTAGCTTTCCTCTCTCCCTCCCGACTGTTTGTAGGCGAAGCCCTGCTGCAGAAATTCTCCACCATATACACCACGCCGTCGTGTTGTAGATCCAATCTATCTCTCCACCATACTTGCTGGTCCGAGGAAGGAGGAGACGTCGAGGTGCTGCACGTGTGCATATCACGGAGGCACCGCCA
Organism: Avena atlantica; assembly: GCA_910589765.1. Lineage (NCBI taxonomy): Eukaryota > Viridiplantae > Streptophyta > Magnoliopsida > Poales > Poaceae > Avena > Avena atlantica. The sequence goes on along the minus strand of OU342739.1, from coordinate 167,078,437 downwards.
CTTGTGGTGCTAGATCGGATCGGATCGCGGGGAGGAGAAGCGAGTACGACTACATCACCCACGTTCCGACGAACGTTCCGCTGTGCGAATCTTCAAGGGTATGAAGATCTAATCCAATCTCTCTCGTTGATTGCATCTCCTAGATTAGATCTTGGCTTTCCCTCTGTTCGCATCCGTAGAAAATTTTGATTTACTATGCCGTGAAACCCTTCAAGGAAGTGGGTTAGACTTAAATGTGTTTTGAATTTGCTTCTTGATGCTCTCTTTTACTTCAATTCATATTTCTTATGAGAGCATCTTGTCAAACTATCATGCCTAACTTAAAGGCGCTAAAGAAAAGTACTTCTTGGGAGATAACCCAAAAGTTTTATTGAGTCTTGGAAGTTATTACTTCAGTAATGACCTCTACTTGTCCTTTTTATTTGCTTTTTGTGCCAATAATGACCTCTAATGAGAAGGAAGTAAGATTTGGGGAGTTGCTGTCCCGAAACAGATTTATGTCCTCCACCATAAAACTTCGTGAGGAGTCTCTATAAGTCAGATTGAGCTGCAAATTTACAAATACATCCCCCGGTATGTTATATAACTTTCGTTAGTTCAACACTTTTTAATTTGAGCAACAGAAGATTTTCTAGAAAATCGTTTTCTACCTGCTGGTCCGTTTTGACAGATTTCTGCCATTATTTGCATTTGCTCCTTATTGATTCCTTTTTGAGTTATCTTTTGGTAATTGAGATTGTTGATGGATTTGATATAGTAGAATGTGTTTTTATTGAAAAAAAAATCTGTTCCAAAGCTAAACCCAAAGGTCTATTATCTTTTGAATACACTAATGTTGCTAATGAAGATTGTGTGAAGTTTTGTATGAAGGAAAAAAATTAGGTGTAGAGAGAAAATGATGTAATGAGATGAAGAATGGACAAAAGCTCAAGTTTTGGGATGCCACACCGGTGTCACCCTAAGAAATATCCAAGAGGTACAAGCATCAAAGCTTGGGTATGCCCAAGGCATCCCCTTCTTCATCAATAAAAAGCTCAGGTCTGTCTAGACACTTCGTTTTTATTGTTTCATGCACTGTTGTGTTGTTCTTGGAGCGTATTAGTTTTTGTTTGGTTTTCTTAGTTTGTTTATTTTGCTTGAATAAAGTAGTTTGGACACCCGTTCTCGCTGTGTTGTTTTCAAATAAGTTGCTTGGTGTTGGAAAGGAGTAGGAAGTTCCTGCTTGAAATTGCAAGAGGAGCTTGCATTGACTGTGACTTAGACTTTAGCATGACATGATAGGTGTTGTTTTGACCTTATGCTTAGTGATTATTATTGTATGATGTCTTGTTCCAAACAATTGCGATTTCTTACTGTGTCTTGAAAGAATTATGCGTTGCTTTAGCATACAAAAGCATAGTATTGTTTGGGTTGACTTGGAACATGCTCACTGTAGGGTTTCGTAGCATGGAAAACAAAAAATTTCTACCGCATACAAACAAACAAGCCAAGATCTATCTACTAGATTGTAGCAACGAGTCGATAGAATAACTCACCCTCGAAGATTCCAAAGTGTTTAACGAGAGCGGATTCTCGTGGGTGATGTAGTCGTACTTCTTCCCGATCTCAAGATCGCGTAGACGATCCTTCCGGCGCTGCGTTCCAGCAGCGCTCCCGCAGTCGGTCACACGTTCGGTACTCGACGAAGACCTTCCTCTCCCTTGTTCCAGCAGGCAGCGGAGGTTGTAGCACTCTCCTCGCGATTCCGGCAGCACAACGGCGTGGTACCGGAAGTAGAGGGGAGATCTCGCAGGGCTTCACCTTAAGCCGGAGCGAGTATGGTGGAGTATGAGAGAGTCCCTCGACGATCTAGGGTTTAGACACGCCGAGGAGGAAGCTTGGCCGGCGGCTAGGGTTGCTAGGCGGTGGCGGCGGCTTGACCTAGGGCGGCGGCGGCAGCAGCAGGTGGCGGCGGCGGCGGCTTAGGGTTTGGAGGAGAGGATCTTGTGTGTCTCTAGGAGGGAGCCCTGCCCCTCCTTATATAGGTGGAGGGGCCGGCCGGCCAAGGGGAGGGAGTCCCTCCCCAACTCGGCTTGGTGGTGCGCCGGCGGTGGGAGGAGGAACTCCTCCCCCAAGTCGGTTTCCACCTCCTTTTCCACTTCCCAAAAATAGCCGTTTGACTTTCAAACTAGCCGTTTGACTTTTCAAACTAGGATTTGAATAAACCCTCTATTTTGTTCAGCGATGACACCGAGTACATGATGCAATCATACCAACTTGATATAACACATTCATGTACCCTTCCCCTCCGGAGTGCCGGACATTCCGGAACCTTCTAGAACATTCCCGATGAAAACACCGGAATCATTCTCCAACTCCGAAACGGGACTTTCCTTATATGAATCTTATTCTCCGGACCTTTCCGGATCTCCTCGTGATATCCCGAATCCCATTCGAGACTCCGAACAGCATTCAGACTCTTTCTCATCATTCCATAACTACTCAAACAACGTCGAATCCTTAAGTGTGTCTCCCTATGGTTCGTGAATTATGCGGACATGATCGAGACACTTCTCCGAACAATAACCAATAGAGGAATCTGGAAATTCATATGGCTCCCACATATTTCTACGATTACTTTGCGATCGAATGAACCACTTACATACGATATCAATTTCCCTTTGTCTCACGATAGTTTATTTATCCGAGGTTATGATCGTCGGTATCTCTGCATACCTAGTTCAACCTCGTTACTGATAAGTACTATTTTCTCGTTCTTGTGATATGTGATCCCTTGTGAGCCAGTCACATGCTTGCAAGCTAATTGGATGACATTCCACCGAGAGGGCCTAGAGTATATCTATCCGTCATATGGATGGACAAATCCCACTCTTGATCCATGTGTTTCAACCAATACTTTCCGAACACTCAATGCCACCTTTATAGCCACCCAGTTACGGTGTGGTGTTTGATATCATCAAAGCATTCATCCGGTAAAGGTGATATGCATGATCTCATGGTCGAAGGAATTAGATTACTATGTATCAGAAAGCATATAGCAATTGAACTATTAAAATGACTTGATCTTTATGCTACGCTTATCTATAGGAGTATGTCCACCATACCATTCTCCTAACGATATGATCTTGTTGTTAATAACATCTCAATGTTCATGATAGGGAAACCACAATCATCTATTAACCAACAAGCTAGTATTATATAGAGGCTTTACTAGGGACTCTTATTTTAGTCTACAAATCACACAAGTATTAATGTTTCCTTGTTAATACTATTATAGCATGAATGTAAACATTTATCATAAACACAAAGATATAATAATAACTAAATTTATTATTGCCTCTAGGGCATATCTCCAACAGTCTCCCACTTGCACTAGAGTCATCTAATCCAGATTACATGGTAATATACCGAACACCCATGGCAGTTTGGTGCTGGTCATGTTTTGCCCTCGGGAGAGGTTTAGTCAACGGATCCGCCACATTCAGATCTGTGCGTACTTTGCAAATCTTTATATCCCCATCTTGGATATGTTCTCGAATAGCGTGAAAACGTATCTTGATATGCTTCAGCTTCTTGTGTGACCTTGGTTCTTGCGCCTTGGCTATGGCGCCCATGTTATCACAGTAGATAGACATTGGGTCCAGCGCACTAGGAACCACACCTAGCTCTGTAATGAACTCTTTTATCCATATCGCTTCTTGTGAAGCCTCCAAAGCAGCCATGTATTCCGATTCAGTTGAAGATCTCGCCACAACGCTTTGCTTTGCACTCCTCCAGCTAACTGCTGCACCATTCAAAATAAATACGTATCCAGATTGTGATTTAGAATCATCCAGATCGGTGTTCCAACTAGCATCGGTGTAACCATTAACAACGAGCTGTTCATCACCTCCATAAGAAAGAACCATATCCTTAGTTCTTCTCAAGTACTTAAGGATGTTTTTGACCGTTGTCCAATGATCCACTCCTGGATCACTTTGATATCTGCTAGTTAAACTAACAGCATATGCAATGTCGGGTCTAGTACATAGCATGGCATACATTAGAGATCCTATGGATGAGGCATAGGGAGTCTTACTCATCCTTTCTCTATCTTCTGCCGATGTCGGACTTTGAGTTTTACTCAAGGCCGTATTGGGCAACATGGGCAAGAACCCTTTCTTGCTATCTTCCATTCCAAACCTCTTTAGAACTTTGTCCAAATATGTATTTTGTGACAATGATATTTGGCGTCTCGATCTATCTCTATAAATCTTTATGCCTAATATGTAAGCTGCTTCGCCAAGATCCTTCATTGAAAAACTATTATTCAAATATTACTTGACACTATTAAGAAGGTCTACATCATTCCCAATCAACAATATGTCATCTACATATAGTATTAAGAATGCTACAGAGCTCCCACTCACTTTCTTGTAAATACAAGCTTCTCCATAAGTTTGTATAAAACCAAAACTTTTGATCACCTTATCAAAACGTTGATCCCAACTTCGGGATGCTTGCTTCAATCCATAGATGGACCGTTGAAGTTTGCATACCTTGTTAGCATCTTTAGGATCGACAAAACCTTTGGGTTGCATCATATACAACTCTTCATCAATGTCTCCATTGAGGAATGCTATTTTGACATCCATCTGCCATATCTCATAATCATAATATGCAGCGATTGCTAACCTAATCCTCACAGACTTTAGCTTCGCTACTGGTGAGAAAGTCTCATCGTAGTCAACTAATTGAATTTGTCGAAACCCCTTTGCGACAAGTCGAGCTTTATAGACAGTAACATTACCATCAGTATCTGTTTTCTTCTTGAAAATCCATTTGTTCTCGACAGCCTTCCGGCCATCCGATAAGTCCACCAAAGTCCATACTTGGTTTTCGTACATGGATCCAATCTCGGATTTCATGGCTTCTTGCCATTTATTGGAATCTGGGCTCATCATCGCTACCTCATATGTCTCAGGGTCATCGGTGTTGTCCACCAACATGACACTCATAACGGGATCATACCAATATGGAGTGGTACGAGTTCTCGTTGACCTGCGAGGCTCTGTAGCAACTTCAACCGAAGTTTCATGATCATCATCATTAGCTTCCTCTCTAACTGGTGCAGGCACCACAGGAACTTCTTCCGGTGTTGCGCTACTCGCAATTTCGAGAGAAGGTTCGACAACCTCGTCGAGTTCTACTTTCCTTCCAGTCACTTCTTTCGAGAGAAATTCCTTCTCTAGAAAGGATCCATTCTTGGCAACAAAGATTTTGCCTTCGGATCTATGATAGAAGGTATACCCAATAATTTCCTTCGGGTATCCTATGAAGACGCATTTTTCCGCTTTGGGTTCAAGCTTGTCCGGCTGTAACTTCTTTCATAGGCTTCGCAACCCCAAACTTTAAGGAACGACAATCTAGGTTTCTTCCCAAACCATAATTCATACGATGTCGTTTCAACGGATTTAGATGGTGCCCTATTTAAAGTGAATGCGGCTGTTTCTAATGCATAACCCCAAAATGATAGCGGTAAATCTGTAAGTGACATCATAGAACGAACCATATCTAAGAGAGTTCGATTACGACGTTCGGACACACCATTACGCTGTGGTGTTCCCGGCGGTGTCAATTGTGAAAGTATTCCGCATTTCTTCAAATGCTCGCCAAACTCGTAACTTAGATATTCATCTCCACAATCAGAACGTAGAAATTTAATCTTCTTGTTACGTTTATTCTCTACCTCACTTTGAAATTCCTTAAACTTCTCGAAAGTTTCGGACTTATGTTTCATGAAATAGATATACCCATATCTACTCAAGTCATCCGTGAAGGTAAGAACATAACGATAACCACCGCGCGATGCTACACTCATTGGTCCACACACATCGGTATGTATGATTTCCAATAATTCCGTAGCTCGCTCCATCATACCAGAAAATGGAGTCTTAGTCATTTTACCCATCAGACATGCTTCTCATCTTTCAAGTGATTCAAAATCAAGTGATTCAAGAAGTCCATCAGAATGGAGTTTCTTCATACGCTTCACTCCAATGTGACCAAGACGACAGTGCCACATATAGGTCGAGTTATCGCTCGATTTCAAACGTTTAGCCTCAATGTTATTAATATGTGTATTTCCACTATCGAGATTCAACAAGAATAGACCATCTATCATAGGTGCATGTTCATAAAACATATTACTCATATAAATCGAACAACCATTATTCTCGGACTTAAATAAGTAACCGTCTCGCAATAAACAAGATCCGTTTGACTTTTCAATTTAGGATTTGATTAAACCCTTTATTTTGGACAGCGAAGACACTTAGTACATGATGCAATCATACCAACTTGATATAACACATTCATGTACCCTTCCCCCCCGGAGTGCCGGACATTCCGGAACCTTCTAGAACATTCCCGATGGAAACACCGGAATCATTCCCCAACTCCGAAACGGGATTTTCCTTATATGAATCTTATTCTCCGGACCATTCCGGATCACCTCGTGATATCCCGGATCCCATCCGAGACTCCGAACAACATTCGGTCTCTTACTCATAATACCATAACTACTCAAACAACGTCGAATCCTTAAGTGTGTCTCCCTACGGTTCGTGAATTATGCGGACATGATCGAGACACTTCTCCGAACAATAACCAATAGAGGAATCTGGAAATTCATATGGCTCCCACATATTTCTACGATTACTTTGCGATCGAATGAACCACTTACATACGATACCAATTCCCTTTGTCTCATGATAGTTTACTTATCCGAGGTTTTGATCGTCGGTATCTCTGCATACCTAGTTCAACCTCGTTACCGATAAGTACTCTTTTCTCGTTCCTGTGATATGTGATCCCTTGTGAACCAGTCACATGCTTGCAAGCTAATTGGATGACATTACACCGAGAGGGCCCAGAGTATATCTATCCGTCATATGGATGGACAAATCCCACTCTTGATCCATGTGTTTCAACCAATACTTTCTGAACACTCAATGCCACCTTTATAGCCACCCAGTTACGGTGTGGTGTTTGATGTCATCAAAGCATCCATCCGGCAAAGGTGATATGCATGATCTCATGGTCGAAGGAATTAGGTTACTATGTATCAGAAAGCATATAGCAATTGAACTATTTAAAATGACTTGATCTTTATGCTACGCTTATCTATAGGAGTATGTCCATCACATCATTCTCCTAATGATATGACCCTGTTGTTAATAACATCTCTATGTTCATGATCAGGAAACCATGATCATATATTAACCAACAAGCCAGTTTAACAAGAGGCTTTACTAGGGACTCTTTTATGTTTACAAATCACACAAGTATTAATGTTTCCTGTTAATACAATTATAGCATGGTATGTAAACATTTATCATAAGTATGAAGATATGATAATAACCCACTTTATTATTGCCTCTTGGGCATATCTCCAACAGTCTCCCACTTGCACTAGAGTCAATAATCTAGTTTCAAACTTTTGTGTATTCAACACCTATGGCTTTCTGGTGTTGTAATTACACGTTCGCTAGTGGTCAACTGATCTCCGGATCTGACACTTCCAGGTCCGTGTGTAATTGCATGTATTTGCGTCTCTACGCATCACTCATTATCTAATGAGATGGCTTTGTATAAATTTGGTCCTTTGGTGAGACCTTTAGTTCTTTGGGGTTAAAACATGTTGATAATATTGTCGTACAATATATCTTCATAGTATTATCCCGCTATGAACTACACCTAGTTTGATAACAAACTACTTGACCCAAATGCCCTCTTTAGCTGATATTATAGCAGTCATATACTTAGCCTTTTGTTGTAGTATCTGTCACAATGTCTTTAACTTTGGAACTCATCCTAATCCATTATGGAACTCACTTTCCATTATATTGTGCCACCCTTGGTTTAGATTGAGATAAACTTAATTTGTACTTTGTGACAAAAATAGTATCAATGTAGTACTTTTACAATGAACTAACCATCTATTTGTCACTTCTACAAACAATATATTCTTAGTTCTTCCAAAAGATCATAAGAATATCCTTACTATTGTCCAATGATCATCTTATGAATCATTCTGGTATATGCTCACATCATTTAGAGCATAGGACATATCTGGATTTGTACATATCACAGCATAATTGATATAAATACTCTTTGTGATTTCATACATCAAGTATCAATCTATACTTGAATCTTTATTTCACTTTACCAAATGTCAATACACTTGAATATATCATCAACATTGAACTCATTCAATCCTTTCTGTGCGACAAGAAACTTTCTTGTAGTTTCTATATTGAACTCATTCAATATCTCGTCTATGTACTTCTGGCACAACCATATTAGCGTCTATTGATGCCAAATATTTGGGTTTTGCCTAAGTCTTTCATCAGGATGAAATTCTTAATATGTGTTAATAAAAGATACATTATTTCCAATCAACAATATGTCATAATGTATTAGAAACATGTCTTAGCGCTCCCACTTAATTTCTTGCAAATGCAAGCATCTTCATTGTCTCTAATGAACTTTTAAACTCCTTTAACAGTTTCATCATAGTGAAGATTCCAACTCCGCAATGCTCACTTCAACTATTGAAGTTTGCATATGCTTTTAGCATCCTTTGAATTAACAAAAAACCCTATGGACCATGTTACTCACATGTCCTAGGTAACAATTCTATTATAAGAACTTGTTTTGTTTATTCAACTACCATATAACAAAATTATATGTAGTGGTTGCTATACTAATCCGTCTAGACTAAATATCACTATGAAAGATCAAATCTTGTCATAGTCAACCTTTGAACATTGTTGTGAACTCTTTCCCAACATGTCGACTATTTCATAGATGTGAAACATCCATGTCTATTTCTTTATAGATCCAAACACAACTGTAAGGTCTTACACCTTTCTTGAGGGTCCTTCAAGTTCAAAACTTGATTTCTCGTGTATGGAACTATCACGGATTTTTATGGCTTCAAGCCATTTGACGGAGTCAGGGCCCATCATCGCTTCTTTGCATGTAGTCGGATCATTATTGTCAAATAATGATTTAACTCTCAAATCTTGGTATTTGATTGTTTACCCGACCTACTTTTTTCAATAGGAACTTAGATCTCCATGACCACAACCTTTGAGGCACGTGAGCCATGAGTATTATTGCTGCCTCCGGAACACTTTTCGGCGCTGCGCAACTCTGCACATATAGCTAAGGTTCTTTTAACCTTATCAAAGTTCTATTGTCCTCCCACTTATCTTTTCACGAAAAATTCCTTCTCAAAGAAACTTGACATTCTAAGCGACAAACACTTTTGTCTCCGGTGTTATGGAGGAATACTTAACAAAGACAGGTTCATCCGACTTTGGTTGCAAACATCTTTCTTATGTATAGCATACCAATGTTTAAGAAAGGATTACTTGGGTTTTATCCCAAACCATAATTTTATATGGTGTCATTTCAACGGATTATGATGAAGCTCTTTTCAGTGGAAAAACGGTAATCTCTAAAGCTTTTAATCTTTAAAATACAATGGCAGTTTTATGAATTACACCTTCGACCTTACCATGTCAAACAAGGTTTAATTACATATCTCGAACGCTCCATACTCTTATGGTGTTTCGGGAAATGCAAATCCACGGAACGATTCCTTAAATCTTAGGTATTATGCTAAACTTGTAACTCAAATATCTTCCTTTATGATCTTATCATAAACTATTTATATTCTTGTTACAATGATTTTGCACTTCATGTTGAAAGTCTTTGAACTTTTCAAATATTTCACACTTCATCCTTATTAAGTAAATATTCATATATTCACTCAAATTTTCGGAGAAAGCATATGAAGTTGAAATCCATCGCTCTCGACTACACATGATGGACTTCGTACAACAATATGTACAAGTTCCAATAAGCTAGTCATTCGTTCCCTTTTGGCCTATGAACGAAGTTTTAATTATTTATAGAAAAGTTTCACAAGCGTCATTTGATCAAAAATCAAAAGACTCTAAAATTCCATCCACATGGAGTTTCTTCATGTTTTCTTTCAATATAATTTAAATGGCGATGTCACTTCCTAAGTGATCTTTCAATCAATTTGTCTTTCGACATCTTTAGCACTAGTTTTATGGATGTGATTTTTCCAACGAGATTTGTGAATCATCCATCTTTTATGGATTACGGCAATTATTTGAACAACCCTTTTGTTCTCATAATACCTGATAAAACAAATCTTGAAGGCAAGCTTTGATGTTTAACGAGCAACAATAACCTTTTATTTGTTCTCGATGAATATCATCACATATTCTTTTGCTAGTTACTTAGGCCATTGTAGTTCATGAATTGTGTTGTTTCGTATGACGATTCACACCAACAAATTCAGTATCAAATACTTAAGAACCACATTGTTTAATAAGCAAAGAATATAGCCATAACATGTATATCATCTATATACTTAAACTGAACAATTCTAGTCTTTTCTTTTCTGCCATATATTTATGAGATTCTCTTTCAGTATTTCCTTTTCTGTTTGAAAGAATCTATCAACATCAATAGTGGAGTCATACATATGACACATAATCCAAAGCGTGTATAATTAAATACCAATGTCTTTGGACTTGCACTTTGAAGTAGATCACCATCATCAAATGTTTGGTGTTCTTTCAAATTCCTTTCTTTAGTAATCTCTTGGTGTAGTAAACACTTTACCTACATCAAATATTCACCTTTATCATGGAATTATCCATGATCAAGCTACTTTTAGCTTATAAAGATGAATCGTGAGTATAATGTTGCTATCCAAAACCTTTTGGTGGATTAGGACAACTAGTGTCTCCAACCCTTTGCAAATTCTCATCAAATATGAGAAATGACTTTTGCCATATTATACTCTGTCATGTTGCAACCAAAACTTCGTTTCAGATATCACAATATCTTCCACACATCATGGTTTCTGAAACAACTCTTTCAAATCCTAGATAACCTTGATATTAAGACAATCCTTTGAATATCAAGAATCATGGATACAAACATGATACTCATACACTAACTCTTGGAATTGTCACTCTTGTTTTAATACCAATTATTAAACTTTCATGGAGTAACCGGAACTTACTGAAAGTTTGCAATAGGACTTTTAAACTTTAGATTAACACTTCAAAACAATACGATACCAGTTCGTAAAGTAACTAACCAGAATTCTATAGTTTTATCATCTCAATTATAACTAAGCGCAAGGTGGTAAACGGATGCCAATGACTACAACAACTATGCAAATTCACTTTGATTTAATTTATGATAAATTGAGTTCTAATTAATAATAAATTAATCTAGGTGAACTCCCACTCAAAACAACATCCCTCACATTGTTTTAGTGATCACACGAACCAAATCCACCACATCAAAACCGATCATCACGAGAATTGATGTAGCTTCAATGGCGAACAATCAACATGTTCATCATATCTACTATATGACTCATGCTTTACCTTTCGGTGATCCGTGTTCCGAGACCATGTCTGTACATGCTAGGCTCGTCAAGATCAAACCTTAGCTTCCGCATGAGCAAATCTGGCTTGCCCACGTTGTATACACTTGCGGAATCTAACACACCCGATCATCACGTGGTGCTTCGAAACAACAAGCTTTAGCAACGGTGCCAACTAAGGGTGAAACACTTTATGACTTGAAATTCATGTGCATGAGGGATCATCTTATAATGCTACCGACGTCTACTAAGCAATACAAGATGCATAAAGGATTAACATCACATGCAATTCATAATATGATATGATATGGCCTTTCTTCTTGTGCTTCCGATCTCCATCTTCAAGCACGAACATGATCTCCATCATCACCGGCATTGCATCAAGGTCAATGACGCTGCTCCATGGTTGTCGTCCACCGGCTTCAACTATTACAACTACTTTGAATAGACACGCGGGTCTTAACAGAAATTAAAGACAACCATATGGCTCCTGCCGGTTGCCGACTTACAATAAGGAACATTGCATACATCATATATAATCACAATCATGGCCATATCACATCACTGCACACCCCTGCAAAACAAAGTTAGACGCCTCTACTTTCTTTGCATATTTTACGTGGTTTGGGGCTTTCAATAAGTGTCGTTCTAACTTACGAACAAGAACCACAGCATTGATACTAGTATTGTTAATCACCCGTTGTAAATTGGATCTTAACTATGCTAGGAGAAACAGGCACCCGCAAGCCACTTATGCAATACAAGTTGCATGTCAAGCGTGGAGCAAGTCTCATGAACGATGTCATGTAAGGTTAGCCCGGGCCGCTTCATCCCAACATACCGCAAGATGCAAAGTACACAAGAAGCAATCGACAATAAAAGCATCAACGCCCACAATGACCATTGTGTTCTACTCGTGCAACAGATCTACATATAGACACGGCTCTGATACCACTGTAGGGGTTCGTAGCATGGAAAACAAAAATTTTCTATCGCATACAAACAAACAAGCCAAGATCTATCTACTAGATTGTAGCAACGAGTCGATGGAATAACTTACCCTCGAAGATTCCAAAGCGGTTAACGAGAGCAGATTCTCGTGGATGATGTAGTCGTACTCTTTCCGATCTCAAGATCGCGCGGACGATCCTTCCGGCGCTGCGTTCCGGCAGCGCTCCCGCAGTCGGTCACACGTTCGGTACTCGACGAAGACCTTCCTCTCCCTTGTTCCAGCAGGCAGCGGAGGTTGTAGCACTCTCCTCGCGATTCCGGCAGCACAACGGCGTGGTACCGGAAGTAGAGGGGAGATCTCGCAGGGCTTCGCCTTAAGCCGGAGCGAGTATGGTGGACTATGAGAGAGCTTTAGTGGTCTAGGGTTTAGATACACCAATTAGAAGGCTCTAAACCGAAGGCTAGGGCAATTAGAAGCTCTAAACCAAAATGGCTCTAAACCGGAGGCTGTGGCTAGGGTTTAGATTTAGAGGATAGGAACTTGTGTGTGCTAGGAGGGAGCCCTGCCCCTCCTTATATAGGTGGAGGGGCCGGCCGGCCAAGGGGAGGGAGGAGAGTCCCTCCCCAACTCGGCTTGGGTGGTGCGCCGGTTTGAGGAGGACTCCCTCCCCAACTCGGTTTCACCTCCTCCTCTTTTCCCACTTCCCAAAATTGCCGTTTGACTTTTCAATTTAGGATTTGATTAAACCCTTTATTTTGGACAGCGAAGACACTTAGTACATGATGCAATCATACCAACTTGATATAACACATTCATGTACCCTTCCCCCCCGGAGTGCCGGACATTCCGGAACCTTCTAGAACATTCCCGATGGAAACACCGGAATCATTCCCCAACTCCGAAACGGGATTTTCCTTATATGAATCTTATTCTCCGGACCATTCCGGATCACCTCGTGATATCCCGGATCCCATCCGAGACTCCGAACAACATTCGGTCTCTTACTCATAATACCATAACTACTCAAACAACGTCGAATCCTTAAGTGTGTCTCCCTACGGTTCGTGAATTATGCGGACATGATCGAGACACTTCTCCGAACAATAACCAATAGAGGAATCTGGAAATTCATATGGCTCCCACATATTTCTACGATTACTTTGCGATCGAATGAACCACTTACATACGATACCAATTTCCCTTTGTCTCATGATAGTTTACTTATCCGAGGTTTTGATCGTCGGTATCTCTGCATACCTAGTTCAACCTCGTTACCGATAAGTACTCTTTTCTCGTTCCTGTGATATGTGATCCCTTGTGAACCAGTCACATGCTTGCAAGCTAATTGGATGACATTACACCGAGAGGGCCCAGAGTATATCTATCCGTCATATGGATGGACAAATCCCACTCTTGATCCATGTGTTTCAACCAATACTTTCTGAACACTCAATGCCACCTTTATAGCCACCCAGTTACGGTGTGGTGTTTGATGTCATCAAAGCATCCATCCGGCAAAGGTGATATGCATGATCTCATGGTCGAAGGAATTAGGTTACTATGTATCAGAAAGCATATAGCAATTGAACTATTTAAAATGACTTGATCTTTATGCTACGCTTATCTATAGGAGTATGTCCATCACATCATTCTCCTAATGATATGACCCTGTTGTTAATAACATCTCTATGTTCATGATCAGGAAACCATGATCATATATTAACCAACAAGCCAGTTTAACAAGAGGCTTTACTAGGGACTCTTTTATGTTTACAAATCACACAAGTATTAATGTTTCCTGTTAATACAATTATAGCATGGTATGTAAACATTTATCATAAGTATGAAGATATGATAATAACCCACTTTATTATTGCCTCTTGGGCATATCTCCAACACTTAGGTCCAGCCTTGGTCTTCTTCGTCGGCGCGGTAACTTTCTTACCACCCTTCTTGAAGTGTCCCTTTTGCTTAGACTTGCCTTTCTTTAATTTGGTGGTCTTATTGACCATCAACACTTGGTGCTCTTTCTTGATCTCCACTTCTGCATATTTCAACATGGCAAAGAGTTCTGGCAACGTCTTGTTCATGTTCTGCATGTTGTAGTTCATCACAAAGTTCTTGTAACTTGGTGGTAGTGATTGGAGGACACGGTAAATCCCCAAAGCATTAGGAATCACTATACCCAAGCTTTGAAGTTTGTTTGCGTGCCCAGACATCTTAAGCACATGCTCACTGACGGAGCTGCCCTCTTCCATCTTGCAGTTAAAGAACTTTTCAGAAGCCTCATAGCTTTCAATTGCCGCATGATTCTCAAAGATCAATTTGAGATCCTCGATAATATCATATGGGTCTGAATTCTCAAACCTTTTCTGAAGCTCCGATTCTAAACCATACAAGATAGCACAATGAACTATGGAGTACTGAGTCTTACGAGTGAGGTAAACGTTCTTTACTTCATCGGCAACATCAGCTGCAGGTGGGTCACCCAGCGGTGCATCCAACACATAGGTCAAATTACCAGCTGTGAGGACAATCCTCAAATTGCGGAACCAATCCGCGAAGTTGCTTCCATTGTTTTTCAACTTTTCTTTCTCTAGGAACGCATTAAAATTGATGGTAGGGGCTGCCATTGATCTACAACATATTTGCAATAGTTTAGACTAAGTTTATGACAAATTGAGTTCAAATTAATAATAAAATTAATCTAGGTGAACTCCCACTCAAAACAATATCCCTCACATTGTTTTAGTGATCACACGAACCAAATCCACCACATCAACACCGATCATCACGAGAGTTGATATAGTTTCAATGGCGAACAATCGACATGTTCATCATATCTACTATATGATTCATGCTTTACCTTTCGGTGATCCGTGTTCCGAGACCATGTCTGTACATGCTAGGCTCGTCAAGATCAAACCTTAGTTTCCGCATGAGCAAATCTGGCTCGCTCATGTTGTATACACTTGCGGAATCTAACACGCCCGATCATCACGTGGTGCTTCGAAACAACAAGCTTTAGCAACGGTGCTAACTAAGGGTGAACACTTTTATGACTTGAAAATCATGTGCGTGAGGGATCATCTTATAATGCTACCATCGTCTACTAAGCAATACAAGATGCATAAAGGATTAACATCACATGCAATTCATAATATGTGATATGATATGGCCTTTTCTTCTCTGTGCTTCCGATCTCCATCTTCAAGCACGAACATGATCTCCATCATCACCAGCATTGCATCAAGGTCAATGACGCTTCTTCATGGTTGTCGTCCACCGGATTCAACTATTACAACTACTTTGAATAGACACGCGGGTCTTAACATAAATTAAAGACAACCATATGGCTCCTGCCGGTTGCCAACTTACAATAAGGAACATTGCATACATCAAATATAATCACAATCATGGCCATATCACATCACTGCACACCCCTGCAAAACAAAGTTAGACGCCTCTACTTTCTTTGCATATTTTACGTGGTTTGGGGATTTCAATAAGTGTCGTTCTAACTTACGAACATGAACCACAACATTGATACTAGTATTGTTAATCACCCGTTGTAAATTGGATCTTAACTATGCTAGGAGAAACAGGCACCCGCAAAGCCACTTATGCAATACAAGTTGCATGTCAAGCGTGGAGCAAGTCTCATGAACGATGTCATGTAAGGTTAGCCCGGGCCGCTTCATCCCAACATCCCGCAAGATGCAAAGTACACAAGAAGCAATCGACAATAAAAGCATCAACGCCCACAATGACCATTGTGTTCTTCTCGTGCAACAGATCTACATATAAACCTGGCTCTGATACCACTGTAGGGTTTCGTAGCATGGAAAACAAAAAATTTCTACCGCATACAAACAAACAAGCCAAGATCTATCTACTAGATTGTAGCAACGAGTCGATAGAATAACTCACCCTCGAAGATTCCAAAGTGTTTAACGAGAGCGGATTCTCGTGGGTGATGTAGTCGTACTTCTTCCCGATCTCAAGACCGCGTAGACGATCCTTCCGGCGCTGCGTTCCGGCAGCGCTCCCACAGTCGGTCACACGTTCGGTACTCGACGAAGACCTTCCTCTCCCTTGTTCCAGCAGGCAGCGGAGGTTGTAGCACTCTCCTCGCGATTCCGGCAGCACAACGGCGTGGTACCGGAAGTAGAGGGGAGATCTCGCAGGGCTTCTCCTTAAGCCGGAGCGAGTATGGTGGAGTATGAGAGAGTCCCTCGATGATCTAGGGTTTAGACACGCCGAGGAGGAAGCTTGGCCGGCGGCTAGGGTTGCTAGGCGGCGGCGGCTTGACCTAGGGCGGCGGCGGCGGCAGCAGGTGGCGGCGCCGGCGGCTTAGGGTTTGGAGGAGAGGATCTTGTGTGTCTCTAGGAGGGAGCCCTGCCCCTCCTTATATAGGTGGAGGGGCCGGCCGGCCAAGGGGAGGGAGTCCCTACCCAACTCGGCTTGGTGGTGCGCCGGCGGTGGGAGGAGGAACTCCTCCCCCAAGTCAGTTTCCACCTCCTTTTCCACTTCCCAAAAATAGCCGTTTGACTTTCAAACTAGCCGTTTGACTTTTCAAACTAGGATTTGAATAAACCCTCTATTTTGTTCAGCGATGACACCGAGTACATGATGCAATCATACCAACTTGATATAACACATTCATGTACCCTTCCCCTCCGGAGTGCCGGACATTCCGGAACCTTCTAGAACATTCCCGATGAAAACACCGGAATCATTCTCCAACTCCGAAACGGGACTTTCCTTATATGAATCTTATTCTCCGGACCATTCCGGATCTCCTCGTGATATCCCGAATCCCATTCGAGACTCCGAACAACATTCGGACTCTTTCTCATCATTCCATAACTACTCAAACAACGTCGAATCCTTAAGTGTGTCTCCCTACGGTTCGTGAATTATGCGGACATGATCGAGACACTTCTCCGAACAATAACCAATAGAGGAATCTGGAAATTCATATGGCTCCCACATATTTCTACGATTACTTTGCGATCGAATGAACCACTTACATACGATATCAATTTCCCTTTGTCTCACGATAGTTTACTTATCCGAGGTTATGATCATCGGTATCTCTGCATACCTAGTTCAACCTCGTTACTGATAAGTACTCTTTTCTTGTTCCTGTGATATGTGATCCCTTGTGAGCCAGTCACATGCTTGCAAGCTAATTGGATGACATTCCACCGAGAGGGCCCAGAGTATATCTATCCATCATATGGATGGACAAATCCCACTCTTGATCCATGTGTTTCAACCAATACTTTCCGAACACTCAATGCCACCTTTATAGCCACCCAGTTACGGTGTGGTGTTTGATGTCATCAAAGCATTCATCCGGTAAAGGTGATATGCATGATCTCATGGTCGAAGGAATTAGATTACTATGTATCAGAAAGCATATATAAATTGAACTATTAAAATGACTTGATCTTTATGCTACGCTTATCTATAGGAGTATGTCCACCATATCATTCTCCTAACGATATGATCTTGTTGTTAATAACATCTCAATGTTCATGATAGGGAAACCACAATCATATATTAACCAACAAGCTAGTATTATATAGAGGCTTTACTAGGGACTCTTATTTTAGTCTACAAATCACACAAGTATTAATGTTTCCTTGTTAATACTATTATAGCATGAATGTAAACATTTATCATAAACACAAAGATATAATAATAACTAAATTTATTATTGCCTCTAGGGCATATCTCCAACACTCACACCATTTTATGACTATTAACAAGTAACCATAGCCTCTATGATCATCTAGTCCTTGACTTGTAGTACCACTCTATGCTTTGATTAGTAATGTTTTGTTGCTCTGCATGATTATGGCCATTATTGCTCTCTTAGTTGGTTGCTCCCAGTCTTTTGCTAGCCTCCACTTGTATGAGTAAGCTCTACTCATGCTTCCAACTCCCAAGAAACCAAGTTATTACAAATTGTCCACTATAAACTCCTATGCATGGTGTGTTACACCATTCCAAGTATATTCTTGTTTTCAGCTATCTTCCAATTAAAAAGTATTTTTGTGATCCACCGTAAAAATTCGTGAGGAATCTCTATAAGTAGGATTGAGATGATATTTTCTGAATAAATCCCTTAGTATGTTAAATAACTTTAGTTAGTTCAACACTTTTTGATTTGAGCAACATAAGATCTTTGAAAAAATCGGTTTCTACATGCTGGTCTGTTTTGATAGATTTCTGCCATTATTTGCATTTGCTTCTTACTGATTCCTTTTTGAGTTCTTTTTGGAAAATTGAGCTTTTTGAGGGAATTGATAGAGTAGATTGTGTTTTAGTGAAAGTTTTGTTGTTCTAAAGCTAAACCCAAGGTCTATTATCTTTTGAATACACTAATTGTGCTAATAAAGATTGTGTGAAGTTTTATATGAAGGGAAATTTTCAAGTGTAGAGAGAGAATGATGTAATGAGATGAAGAATGGACAAAAGCTCAAGATTGGGTATGCCACCCCGTGTCACCCCAAGAAATATTCAAGAGGTACAAGCGTCAAAGCTTGGGGATGCCCAAGGCATCCCCTTCTTCATCAATTAAAAGCTCAGGTCTTTCTAGACACTTTGTTTTTATTGTTTCATGCACTGTTGTGATGTTCTTGGAGCTTCTTAGTTTCAGTTTAGTTTTCTTGAATAAAGTAGTTTGGAACCCCGTTCTCGTTGTGTTGCCTCAAATAAGTTGATTGGTGTTGGAGAGGAGTAGAAAGTTCTTGCTTGAGTAGTACAAGAGGAGCTTGCTTTGACTGTGACTTAGAACTTATCATGTCATGCTACGTGTTGTTTTGACCTTATGCTTAGTGATTATTGTTGTAGTATGACTTGTTCCAAACAAATGTGATTGCTTATTGTGCCTTGAAGGAATCATGCGTTGTTTTAGCATACAAATCATAGTATTGTGGTATTCTCCTTTGATGTTTTGTTTGGGTTAACTTGGCACATGCTCACACCATGTTATTGTAGGGTTCGCAGCATAGAAAACAAGAATTTTCCTACGATGGGAACAACTATGTACCAAGATCTATCTACTAGATACAAGCAACGGGCGGATATACATCCGTAGAGAACATACCCTCGAAGACCGGCAAAGCTTAACGAGGTTGAACTCGTGGTTGATGTAGACAATCTCTTGTCGATCTCAAGATCGAGAGGAAGTCCTAGCGCCGCAAATCAGCGATGCATCCGTGCTCGCACACACGTCTGAGGCACCGAGAAACCTCCACCTCCTCGCTCCAGCGATGCAGCAGAAGCACAACTCTTTCTTGCCGAATAGCCACCGGGAACATGTATCTCGCTAGTCCGAGACCATGGGGGATAAATACTAGAGGGGGAGAGAGATCCTTCACGAGGAGGTGTGAGTGAGAGAGAGGGAGGGGGCTCCTTTTATAGGAGGAGGGGGGAACCCCAAGGGAGTGGCCGGCGCATGGGGGCTGCCCCTTGCCCTCCGTCCATTCATGTGGGTGGACACTCCACTCACAAAATGCCCCTTCAATTTTCTCCACTCAAAAACCCACTCAAAATCCCATTAAATTTCCACCAAATTTAATGCAAACTCTCATTAAATATAACTCCTTTTATTTATTCAGAATTTTGTCAATTACTTTAATGACAAACATTCACATATAACCCCTTGCTAGTATTTCATTTCACATGTAGAAACATTTTCTGCAATTTCACCCGAAACCAGTTTCGGTATCTAGTGAAATTAATTCCTGCGCTTGTTATTCTTTTCAGCATGAAACTATTTGCTCCAAATGGTGTCGGTGTCTCTTAAGTGTGTCACCCTACGGTTCGTGAATAATGCAGACATGATCGAGACCCCTCTCAGATCAATAATCATAAGCGGGACCTGGAGATCCATACCAACTCCCATACATTCAACGATGACTTTCTTCTGATCGTGAGAAACTTTTACGCTAGTATCTTAATCCTTCTGTTTCACGATATATTACATGTCCAAGATTCGATCATCGGTATCTCCATACCTAGTTTGATCTCGTTACTGACATGTACTCTTTTCTCGTTCCCGTGATATAACATTCTAGTGATCAAATCACTTGTTTGCAAGATAATCAATGTGATATCACCGAGAGGGCCCAGAGCATATCTATTCGTCATCGGGATGAAAAAACTCCACTCTCGATCCATGGGCCTCAACATAATAATTTAGTAGTACTGAACCCATCTTTATAATCACCCTGTTACGGTGTGACGTTTGATGTTATCAAGATACTCTTCCAGTGTTAGTGATTGGCATGATCCCATGGTCTAAGGATTAGGGTCACTTCGTATGATGTTATAGCAATATAAACTCAATGACTTTGATCGTAATGCTATACTTAGGATGAATGTTCATCACACCATACCAATAATGTTGTGACCTTGTTATTAACAACATCGAATGTCCATGATCAGGAAACCTTGATCATCTTGTTAATCAACGAGCTAGTTTATGAGAGAGGCATAACTAGGAACTTTATGTTTGTTTATTAAACACACATGTATTAACGTTTCTGTATTAATACAATTATAGCATACAAAATAAAAATCTATCATATACTTGGAATATACATAATAACCACTTTATTATTGCCTCTCAGGGCATATTCCCTTCAGTCTCCCACTTGCACTAGAGACAATAATCTAGTTACATAGTGATAAATCTAACACCCATGGAGTTCTGGTGTTGATCATGTTTTGCTCTAGGGTGAGTTTTAGTCAATGGATCTGATACATTGAGATCCGTGTGTACTTTACAAATCTTTATATCTCCATCCTTGACATGCTCACAGATGGAGTGAAATCGGCGTTGTAACACCCTCGCCTGATAAGGCTGAGTTCATGTGTATAGTGCCAATCCCTAGATCGGTTCACTGGCACACACGGTACAAAATGATACCAAATATGACTGTGCATCATAAATACAACGAATATGATCTAGGATTTACATTATTTATTAAAGTACATAGCGGAAAACGAATACAAGGTAGATCTCCATCCTTAAAATGTGCCACAGGCGAACAATTGTTGAGTGGAGTCTCGCGACCTATGAACGATCACTCAGATACGATATAACATGCAATATGAAATGTTGCAGCCACGAATGGTCAATACATTGAATGTATGGCAAGTAGGCTAAAGTGGTTAACAACAAATCTATCAACTACATGCTTATTTGGCCAAGTGGAGTTCAGGCTCATTTGCATAAAGCAACAGTTTTATCCTAACATTTGTAACAAAGTAGTTTTCCAATACGATAAATAGGACACTCTGGTTCACTCCCAGGTGCTCCTACCCAATTATGTTCACCCAACAAGTTTTAAGTAATTAAGAAATAAGGATGAGTGAGAAATATCATAGCATCAGTATCAGGTCGCTCAAATTGTCCATAACCGGGGACACGGCTAAGCACTTAGTTTATACACCCTGCAGAGGTTAGTACACTTTACCCATGTGACTTGGCCAGCCCAACTCGTACCACCACTCTCATATTGGGTGATGATAGGGAGAAGTCCAAGAAGGAACCGTTCGGGAAGTAGCTCCCCAAACCCGACACGCACCGGTCCAACCTACACTATCTACATCTCTGGATACGTGGGTTCGAGTTACCACAACCTACTGAGTCCAACCAACCGCCCATTCCATTATTGGCACATGGTTGCACATGAAAGCTACCAAACAAAGAAGCCAATCCTTTCTCAGTGTCCTGGGTGCCTTTCCGCAATGATACCACCAAAAATTATCAATCCCATCACACCCAGGAGATTCATTGATTAAGTTGTTTTAGTTTTCACAAACCAACACATTTAGAATCAACATCATTGATGTAACCCAGCCCTCGTTCATCATAGCATGGCTAAGCACATCTACCAACGGTGGCTCATAAATAAGGAATGCTAGGGAATAATATGGGACATAGCATAGCATATACACATCAATTCCTACATATGCAATTCTACAAAAAACATCTACAATGCATAGGAAAACAGTAGGACATTTAAGACCAAGGTAGCATCACTTGCCTTTGATGTAGATGTAGTCGATTAGATAATCCTCACAATTATAATGGCCTCTTTCGTAATAACCACAATACTTGCAATCATAGTAGTTGCAATCACAGTAGTTGCACTCCTCGTAATCTAACGTTTGAAGCAAACACAACAAACACCATTCAAAACATTGCAAACATACAACAGTGCAACATTACAAGAAAACAATGATGAACAGATGCATGCATGACGATTTAATGAGTCACAATGGTTGCATTTAGTGTTCTAAACATAATTAGATTACATGATGCATGTGGAAAGTCATTTAATGCACAAAAGCTTTTATTACTAAAGTTGTATCGATTTAATATGGTGTATACCACTTTAATTGAACTAAATATGTTTATCTCGTATTAAATTGTGAACTAGATGCTACTGGATAGAGGTAATGCAATTTAGAGATAGTAGCAATTTGAATCACCTAAAAAGGAGTTATAGATATTTTCTTATGATTAAAACACTATTTCAATGGGTTTAAATATTTCTGTATGAATTTGTATTTTAACAGTACCAAATAATTTGTCATGCAATTTCTCTGTATAGATATTGTCAATACAAAACCTTAGCACTTGGATTCACCCTAACCGAAGTTATAGATCTTTTTGTATGATTTAAATAGTTTTTAATGGGTTTTAAATGATTCATTTAGTTTCTGTTGTCTAAAAATCAAACTAAAATTATATCTATAATCTCCACAGAATTGTGATTCCAGGGACATATTATTTGTAATTTTCTGAATAGTATTTATTTTCTTATGAATTTATTATTCTAAATAAGCCATTAAACTATTTATTTAAGTGCTGCGAAACCTTACAGTATTTAACTTAACCATTTGTATATTGATGATCTACATGGAACCAGCTTTCCATCGGTATATTATTTATATTTTTGTGATATGCAAATAATTTACTATGAATTTAATGATTTATAAAGCCATTAAAACTAATTAAACCACTACGGGGTAAATAATCAGCAAAGGCTGTATCCAACTAGATATTATTAATGTACATTACAGTAGCTTCAATTTGATATATTGTTCATATTTTTCAGAGTTACAGATAATTTTCTATGAATTTATTAACCTAAAAGACCATTAAAACTAATTAAATTACTGCAGTAACCACGTACAGTAAAAGTTGGATCTATTCTGATAAAATGATTCTACGTGAAATTATCTTCAATTTGATATATTATACGCAATTTTTGGACGTGGTATGAATTTATAATGAATTTTACAAGTTAGATCTATAATGTGCAATTTTAAATTCGAACGGAATATTCCAGGAAATATTCCGCTGACTGGACAGGTTGACTTTGCATGCTGACTGAGACTAGATGCTGACCTGACGATAACGTGGCATTGATGAGGAAGCTGACCGGAATGACGACATGGCACGCACCGGTTTGATTGGATCTCAACCGTTTGGATAGGATCCGGTGGCTAGAAGAAAAGATCGACCCGATTTTTGGCTCAGAATAGACAAGAAACATATCTGTGTTAAAGAGACAAATCCGTAGGTCAAATTGAAAAACTTAGAACATGAAAGTTGTGGGGAATCATTAGTCCTACCTTCTCACCAAAGGAATTTGGATTTGAAGAAACGAGCACGAGTACATCTTGGATTTACACCATCAGATCTGACATATTGCGGTGCGAAATTCTCCAGCTGTGGTGGATGGAAAGAGGTGAGGTTTGTCGGGATTGAAAGATTTCGACGAGTTCTACAACTTTCGTTTTTGACCGAAGGCAAACGACAAAGTCTAGATGGGTTAAAAAAGCAAAATAAGATTCGGGATTTCGAGAAGAAAAACTCGTACAGCTGTGGCTCCATGAGTTTATATGAAGATTTAGGATGGTGTAGAGATAGGTCTTGGAGTATAGAACAAGTAGAAACAAACGAAAGTCGACTCGGAGTTGTAGATAAAAAGTTATGAGAGTTTGAATAGCGATAGGTTAGAGAAAAACTGATTCGCACGGTTTTTAAAGCAACCGATCGATCCTTCCTGTGTAGGTGTGTGCTGGCTCGGTCTGCTAGCTGGGCCGCCGGCCCGTTAGTTTCTTTTTCTTTTTCTTTTTCTATTTACTTGTTTCCCTCATATCTTTTGCATACGAACTCCAAATGACACGATTCTTGTTTCTAAAATTTTCTAAAATCGAATAGATCATTATAGGATCATATTTGTAATCTTTTTACTAGTTTGCAAGTAGTTGGTTTATAAATCCTTGTATATTCCATTTTATTTATATCTTTATTTGTTTGTATTTATTCCATAGCTTTTTCATACTAGCTCTAAATGAGCTCAATTTTGTTTCTAAAATTTTGTACTATTACTTGGATCTTTTTAGGCTATAATTTAGCAATAATCGCTGCCTTAGAAATAGTGGGTTTTATAAAACCAATTTAATTATCTTTAGGAACATTTGGGCGAATCAACTATAGAATTTAGATACCAGGATTTGGATTCAGTTTGTGAGAACTTTGCATGGATGTAATGAAATGCTTCATGATTTTCATTTTGAAATCTTGCACGCCAATTCTACAATCCATAATCAATCCATGCCCTTTCCTATATGGCTACTTATGTCATAACAAAAGAATATAAGATTTTGAATTCAAGGTTGAGAGGATTTCTATTCAAAAAGTTTCTTCTCTTTGAGATTTTTCAACATAGTCAAACAATCAATCAAACTTATTTATTTATTTCACATTCCAAAATTAGGAGAATTTTGGGATGTGACAGGCGCTTAATATACTTGGAATTCTTGTGAGACCTTGGTTCTTTGGCATTGGCTATGGAACCATTGTTGTCACAATAGATCACCATTGGATCCAACGCGCTCGCAACCACACCTAGTTCGGTCATGAACTCCTTCATCCAAATTGCTTCTTGAGCCGCTTCCGAAGCAGCAACATATTCGGCCTCCCTTGTTGATCCTGCCACCACGGGTTGTCTGTAACTCCTCCAACTAACCGCTCCACCATTCATGAGAAATACATATCCGTATTGAGACTTAGAGTCATCCGGATCAGTGTCAAAGCTAGCATCGACATAACACTTAGCGACGAGCTCTTCTTCACCTTCATAGATAAGAAACATATCCTTAGTTCTTCGCAAGTACTTAAGGATATTCTTGACCGCTATCCAGTGTTCCGATCCTGGATCAGATTAGTACCTACTAGTCAAACTAATAGCATGTGCCACATCCGGTCTTGTACATAGCATGATGTACATTATAGAGCCTATGGCTGAAGCATAGGGGACTTTGTCCATTATCTCTCTTTCTTCCGTCGAAGCCGGACTTTGAGTCTTACTCAATGTCTTGCCTTGCAACATAGGTAAGAACCCCTTCTTACTTCCGTCCATTTTAAACTTCTTTAAAATCTTATCAAGGTATGTACTTTGCGATAGCCCTATTAGGCGCCTAGATCTATCTCTATAGATTTTTATGCCTAATATGTATGACGCTTCACCTAGGTCCTTCATTGAAAATTTGCTATTTAGATAACTTTTAACACTGTTTAAAATATCTATATCATTTCCGATCAATAATATGTCATCCACATATAATATAAAAAATGCCACATTGCTCCCATTCACTTTTTTGTAAATACAAGCTTCTCCATAAGTTTGGACAAATCCAAACTCTTTGATCACCTCATCAAAGCGGAGATTCCAACTCCGGGATGCTTGCTTTAGTCCATAGATGGATCGCTGAATCTTGCATACCTTGTTAGCATCCTTAGGATCGACAAAACCCTTTGGTTGTAGCATATACAACTCATCTTCAATGTTGCCATTGAGGAACGCAATTTTGACATCCATCTGCCATATCTCATAGTCGAAATATGCAGCAATTGCTAACATAATCCTAACTGACTTTAGCATCGCTACGGGAGAGAATGTCTCATCGTAGTCAAATCCTTGAATTTTTCGAAACCCCTTTGCGACAAGTCGAGCTTTATAGACGGTTACATTACCATCAACATCAGTTTTCCTTTTGAAAATCCATTTATTCTCTATGGCCTTTCGGTCGTGAGGTAAGTCCACCAAGGTCCAAACCTGGTTTTCGTACATGGATTTCATCTCGGATTTCATGGCTTCTAACCATTTGTTGGAATCCGGGCTCATCATCGCTCCTTCATATGTCGCAGGATCATCAATTTCATCGACCATGAAATTCATAACAGGATTTCCGTACAGCTCGAGAGCTGCACGCATCCTGCTAGACCTACGAGGTTCGATAGTATTCTCTTTTGGAGTTTCATGATCATTATCATTAGTTCCCTCTTCAACTGGTGAAGCCAACTCTGGAACGACTTCCGGCGCTGCGCTATTCGCCATACTATGAAGAGAAGGTTCTACAACCTCTTCGAGTTCTACCTTCCGACTACTCACACCTTTCGCGAGAAACTCTTTCTCTATAAAGGATTCATTCTTAGCAACAAAAACCTCGCCCTCGGATCTGTGATAGAAGGAATACCCAATAGTTTTCTTAGGGTATCCTATAAAGATGCATTTTGCAATTCCATCCTTATGCTTTTTGGTGGACCGTTATTTTATTTGGCAAATTCATCCAAATATCCCTATGTGTAAACCCTATTTCTATCTCAGACCTGTCATTTCCAAATTCCGGTGACAGACAAACATATAAATATTTTTAAAATTATAATATAAATGAAATGAATCCATGTATCTGGATGCCAAACGATCTCTAAGCGTTGGCGGCTACCAGAACCTAGATCACCAAGGAGTCGTCATATGTGCGTGTCTGTGTTTCATAAACACTTTTTTCTTACCCGCGGCCACAGTACTTCTTGTGATCCGTAGTACGAGGATTTTTTCCAAAAAATATCAATCCAGTGAAATGATGAAATATTCACGCCCACACCGTAGGATGTACTCTGGACGGCCCTGATTCGCGCCAGCAAGCTCGGTCCGCTGCCGATGTGCCGATGCAGATTTGTCACTCCCAGCTCCGTTCCCGACCCCCTTTGCCTTGCCCCAAATTGAGCCAGCGCAGCAGCCATACCGCCGCCGCCATCGTTTTATCCCGTGCACCGCCGCTGCACGTTCCTGGCCAACTCCTCCTCCGCGATCCGGCCGAGATGGGGAGTACCTCATCCATGCTCACCCAGTACGACATCGAGGAGGTCCAGGACCACTGCAGCCACGCATGTGAGTTCTCTGCTGATTAACAGTAACAATCGTATTCCCTACCCTCGGTGCTGATGCCGTCGATCCCTGATCCGATCTGCTACTTCGCGATGGTCGCCGGTAGTCTCGCAGCAGGAGATCGTGTCTCTGTACCACCGCTTCTGCCAGCTCGACCGCAACGGCGGCGGCTTCGTCTCCGCGGAAGAGTTTATGACCGTTCCCGAGTTCGCCGTCAACCCTCTTTCGCAGGTTAGCTCCCAGAATCACATCACAACGCTATCAATTTTTTCCAGTTCTCACGGTTTTGCCTATCATCATAGTCAGGGTTCAAAAAGGCGCTAGGCGTTAATTCCTAGTTTTGCCTCTGCCTAGCGCCTATCTCGCCTAAGCGCACATATAAGAGGGCCCGAACTCCGCGTAGGACAACGATAATTTGGCTAAAAGAACTGATTTATTGATTGAAGGAGAAGGCTTGAACTGTATTGTGTGATTGAATAAAACTCAGAATGCTGTGTGATTGAGAAACTTGCAATGTTTCTCTGACAGAGGCTCCTTAGGATGCTGGATGGACTGAACTTCAAGGAGTATGTGGCATTCTTGTCAGCGTTCAGTCCCCACACAAGCCTGCAACAAAAGATTGAATGTGGGTGCTCGTTTCCTTATAAACTTCTCTGATAGCTTTTCATCTCTCTACTATTTGGATCTCGTAACTTTGTTTAATCTTGGCCCCATTACATTCTCCTATACAGTTATTTTCAGGGTCTATGACACTGACTGCAATGGGAAGGTTGCATTTGATGATATCTTGAACATATTGCGAGATCTGACGGGTTCTTTTATGACCGAGCAACAGAGGCAGGTTTGTATTCAGGAATTCTGGTGCCCTTTTGTTTTATGTCACATGATAGGAAATGTCTGGATCATGTTATCAGATAAAGGCAGAGACTTGAACTGTGAAAACTGTGGTGTCTGATTAATTATAGTGACCCCAAAAGTTCACCAGGGGCTTACGGGTTCACCATGGATGGTGGGCTAGCCAGCCTGGGTTCGAACCTCAGATCTATCTTAATTAAATTTGTTGTCTAGTTCCTAGTTTCCTACTATAGAGATCACTCATTTCCTTCTAGGACCCCACTTTGTTTCCATCTAGTAATAATCCAAGGCATTCCATCTAAATGTTCATTTATGTTACTAGAGGTTGTAGTGTCATACAATTATAGGTAGATATGCTACAAGAAGGCTCGTGTTGTTGCAACTGGAATACTGCTCAAAGGGATTAATTCTAATTTCTGTGCTGAACTAGATATATGTGTCATAATTATCAATGTAGTCATGCTCGATTGGCAGATTTGTGTTTATTAATTTAGAATTCTACCTGGGAGTTAAATCCAGTAAATTGTAAAGCTATAATGGACTTTCTCTCAGAGCACTTCTGAAAAATATTTACCTTTTAGCTATGGCTTAGTCCGACATTTTTCTCAAGGTGCAGTTTAGTAAAAACATACAAAGCAATTTATTCTCTTTTGAGTTTGCCGGATGTTTCTATACATTTGATGTCTGTCCTGTATGAAGCCATGATGCAATCTCCCAGAGTCATTACGATAGGGTGATCAACCTGCTAGCTGTGAATAATATGCCCAGTTATCCATGCTTCTAACCAACTAGTACAATAGGTAGTTCAGGTTTCCGAATAGACTATGCTATTTTTCTCATATTAATTTTCCCTACATTACTTTATTTCTGCTATACTGATGCGATAACATTTGGTATGTTATCAGAAAGTTTTGACTCATGTTTTGGAAGAAGCTGGTTATACAAAAGATTCAAATTTCACTCTGCCAGACTTTATGAAGGCAAGCTCCAATCTACCTTTTTTTGTTGAATCTGTTTGAAACCTCAATGTACTGGAATATGTTCTGCACGAGAGTATTATCAGCATGCACATTATTCATACTCAGGGGTCAGTTTTTTTTTGTTCTAAAGAATAATATGTTGTTTGATAAACATACTTTGAATTTGACTTAAAGTGCTAAGGGAGCCCCCTGCAGCACATTCACTAAATTAACAAAAAGCTTACAATCCTAAGTATGCACAATAGAGCTAGAGGTAGGGAAGGTTGTCAAAATCCACGGTACAAGGAGGGCTACATGCCTTTTGTTCACCCTGTGCTCAAGTATGGTGATTTTATCCTTGAAAGCAACCTACCAAGCCCTAAATGTTGGTCAGTCTCCTCTTAACACGACCAGATCATCAGCAATCACTGGCATGATAAGCAGGGTGTCTCCCCCATACTGAACTGTGGGTGATCTTGGCGGGCGAGCTGTGGCACATGTAGGGGTAAAGATACTCGGTGTTGAGCATCATGGAGAACCATCTGAAGTAGGTCGGCTGGGAGCAGTGATGGAGATACAGCCTGGCTGAGAACACTCTGAAGTAGGTCGGCAAACATCCATTGACTTAAAAAAGTATGAGGATTTAGTGAGTGTTTTCACGTGCAAATATCGCCAGCGTTGTCGTAACCAGAACATGCCCAGGCTCGCACCGCCACTGGCCATGATCATAAAGGGCAGTGGGAACATGAGGTCACCTTGTCCATTTGCATTTCAATTGTTTACCAGGGATGCAATTGAGAAGGTTTGAGGAAGGCCCAGATTCTAGAATCTCTTTGAGACTTTGATCCAGCTGACCCAGTTAGCATTGAAACCCGTGTGATGCTTCACCTTGAAAAATGGAAGTAGGAGAATGTTAAGCTGTATTATATGCCTTCTCATACTCATGTTTCGCGATAATTATCTTACGTTTTGACTAGTGGCACGTATTAAGAAATTCAAACGTCCAAGCTACACAATCATGAATGCTTCCTTACTTAATAAACCCATATTGATTCACATTGGAACCTATCTGGTGAGGAGCTTGAGGCAAAGGCTACTCAAAAAAATGGTACTCTCTCCGATCCATATTACTTGTCGCTAAAATGGATGTATCTAGACATGTTTTAGTGCTAGATACATCCATTTCAATGACAAGTAATATGAATCGGAGGGAGTATTAAATCACTGACACTGTCTGGTGACGATTGTTTGGGCGCAAGGGTGATATAAGAACCATTAATGGCATACATCTTGGCACAACTATCATAGAAGACAGCACAAAGCCTATACAAGTCGCCTTTTACAAAAGGAAACTCCATTGAAAGCATTCTGGGCCATGGCATGCAGCATTTGGTTCACCACATTATCAATCTCGTCCCGTGAGAAAAATTGCAGTTTATTGACTGGTTGAACTTCCCGGCCCCTGTTATTATATTCTGAACTATTATACTCCCTCTGTCTGGAAAAAGATGTCGCGGATTTGTCTAGATTGGCATGTATCTTATATACTAAAATGCGTCTAGATAAATGCGAATCTAGACAAATCCACGACATCCTTTTCCGAACGGAGGGAGTACTCATAAACCCGTGACTAGTATGATTTTGTCATAAAACAAATACCATTGTTTTCACTATGCATTGAAAATTATCTTGTACTCACTTCAAACCATGCACCATCAATAATGCACCTCTGTTACTTGATTTAGCCCTGATTTGTTTTTTGATTTTTCAGGTCCTTGGCAATTCTGATCTTAAGATGGAAGTTGAAGTTCCCATCGACTAAGAAGTACTTGTATCATTGTGCTGCTTCCAGCATATATGTTAATTTATGTCAGCTTAAGCCACTAGACTGTTTAGATCCTTGTACTTTTATATGATGAGTGAAGCTGTAATTAAGGAAGCATATGTACTTTATTGTTTTTGGTGTTTAATTTGACCTCTTTACATAGACTGTGTGTCTGTTTCTTCTTATTCATGCCTCCTGTGCTCTTTCAGGTACTGTTACTACTTATACCATTGTAAAGTTCACTCGGAAATGTACTCAGCAATTTCCACAGATTCAAGATCCATGTGAAGTGATATTATTTACATACTAATATCTACCAAAAAAGTAAAAATAGTTTTAAGCGCTTAATCTGTGAAGATAAAAACAGAGGCTTGAACTGTTCCATCATGCATTGTGACTCTGCATTTCGTTGTTTTGTTCTCACATGAAGAGTGTCCGCATGACTGCATACACATTGGTAGTTTGCTGTTATCGTAATACAGTGGAAAATGTTACAGTATATCTTTAATTCTCTAGGTCTGATTGTCTAATAAGGCACCGTTAAGGAACTGTTGATTCGAAGTTCTAAGTTGGCAGTTCACTGAATCGGGTGCCAGTTCAGGTGCCTAATCAAATAGAACCCTTAGGCCTTGTTCGGTTACACATGAAATGGGAGGGATTGACATGTAATGGCAGGGAATACAGTTCAATTCCATGTCAATGCCTCCTGATCCATGTCAATCCCGCTCAAACCGAACAGGCCCTTATGGATTTGCTAGTTGATAAGGTAAATATCTAGGCGTAATGACAATATAAGTGCCTAGTTTGAAGTATTACATAACTATGATGAGGGTTTAGTTGTTAAATATTCATTGGGTCCCTTAAACAAAAAATGTGGCAATCCCTTATGGATTTGCTAGTTGATAAGGTAAATATCTAGGCGTAATGACAATATAAGTGCCTAGTTTGAAGTATTACATAACTATGATGAGGGTTTAGTTGTTAAATATTCATTGGGTCCCTTAAACAAAAAATGTGGCAATAGCTCTTTTTTTTGCGGGCAATAGCTTCTAAATGTGCAAGTTCTTCAGGGATTGAGCTTGTGAAGCGTTCACAGATAAAAAATGGTAGAAAAATTCTAGTACATATACTGGTACTCAGCATGGTGTCTGTTCAGAACTCAGATAGCCTCCAAACCCACATCCCAAAAATAAAGCACATCGTCTTGTCTTTCTCCCTCTTAAGAGGAGGCCTCCAATTGTGCTCCTATTATTAGACGTTATGCTGGTCACCTGCAGGAAAGAATGGCGGAGCCATTGGAGTTTGGCCAGAGGAGCATTTTTACCTCATTGGGGTCAATTTTTGGTGAGTTTGTCCATGCGTTCCGATCTGTTCTTAGTTTTTTAATGTTTGTTCTCTTCATCCAGTAATCCAGCTATCTCTTACACCTGACAATTTGAGCTCAGAAGTTAGCGTTAATTGTCACCAGAAAATCTCTCAACACCAGAGGGCGTACGATCTCTTGTGTTTACAGCCAAAATTTTATTACAATCCTCTAGTCAATATGAATCCTTTCATCGGTAATTCCTTGTATCTTTCTTCAGATCACTCATTTCAGATGTTTGGTGCATGCTTTCTGATTTTCTCTATTACTTGGGCATTTATATGTTATAACTTTTAAAAAATTCTAAACCTGCATTGCGTATTGGCTGATATCCATTCAACACATTTCCTTCAAATTTTGCCCTTTCATCCAAAATCTTGTTTTAACATTTTTCTGAAGGACATGGTTCTTGGTACCACAATATCAACGGTCATCTTCTGTTGCCTCCTCAAAATCACTTAACTGGGCATTCCAAATTATTTGTAGCTACCGCATGCAGATTCGTGGAAAGAACCAAATCACACCATTTCTTCATTTTCTTACTATGCATCTTATCTTATCTAGTTTTAGGTTCTCTCTTGCATCTCACATTGTATTTCTGCTTTTGTCTCCAGGCTAAAGGATTGACAATTCTGAGAGAGAAGAAACTGCCTGCCATGAGATTATCATCCTAGTGGTAAGCTTTCCCTTTTCTATACGCTGTTCTATTGTACCCATTTTTTGCCTTCCAAATTTCGACAGGTAGGATTCAGTCGCACCGTGTTACTGCTGCATATGATAGCATCCTTGTCTCTTACTACTCGTCTTGGTAATAAGATATAATTTAGCTACAGTATCGATTATATTTGTATAGTTTTACCCAGAGTGTTATTTCCAGTAATTTAAAGGGTCATATTTTAAAGGTTTCTCATAATTGACATCGAGGCTCTAATCACTGGCACAACGAGTTTGTTTAACTAGTCTCCGTACATGGTATATATATATATTTGAAATGGGAGCAAAGATTTGCCCCAATCCAGTTAATTAACGGAAAACCGGACCAAAACCGTCACAAGAAGTAGCATGAACTCTCTAACCGCCTAAGCAGTCTAACACTCTCCTCACATTCTACAACCTCAAACTCTCCACATGCATATATATATATATATATATATATATATATATATATATATATAATCATCTATGTGGTATAATTTTTTTTTGAAACGAGGCAAAAGCTTTGCCTTTTATATTAATAAAGGAGGAGCAAACAAAGCCATCAGAAAGGAAAAACAACAACCCCACACAACTCAAGAAACAATATCCGCAAGCCCCTTAGCCCTGGCCAGAATCCAAGCCCTCCCCTCCATCTTGATCTTAAGCATCAGGTCCGATGGCATTGAAGATTTGTTGTTGAAAACCCTACCATTCCTCTCCTTCCAAATCTCCCACGAGATTAGCATGATGACAGACCGAAGCCCCTTAGGCGACGATGTTGGGGACTTGGAGATGGCGTGCCAGTAGTACAGCACCTTAGGGCGCCCTGAGCCCATGCTCATTAAAAGGTCCGGGCAAGACAGCCAGGAAGCCGCAGCATTCCATATTCGCTTGGAGTAACGGCATTCAACGAGAATGTGTCGAGCCGTTTCGGGGGCGCATTTGC
Source organism: Avena atlantica (assembly GCA_910589765.1). Lineage (NCBI taxonomy): Eukaryota > Viridiplantae > Streptophyta > Magnoliopsida > Poales > Poaceae > Avena > Avena atlantica. The sequence goes on along the minus strand of OU342739.1, from coordinate 167,044,084 downwards.
AAAGTTGGCAGGTCGGGTGGTGCGGCCATCCATGCTTGGACAGTCAATCGGACGTCCACAAGCAGTTTTGCACAGCCAGCCAGGCGAAGAAGCGACATTTTGGAGGCGCCCAGGTCTTCCACACAATCTTCTCGAAGGAGCAGGGGCAAGAGGCCATGAATTGAGCCTTATAGGCTGAGCCGGCCGAGTATTGGCCACTAGGGGTGAGTGTCCAGATGATAGAGTCCTCGGTGCCTGGGGAGAGTTGAATTTCAGAAATTTGCCCCCAAAGATGCACAAATTGCTCGATATATATGGGAGTACGTACACCTAAGAGTACTGTACTGTTTTCCTATATCTCTCTCTATATATATGAGAAGCTCATATGGGACACCATGCTGCCCGGGCATTATCAAAGACACTTAAGAACATTCACATGATTCAGTAAAATACACTTGAAGGCACTTACAAATTCAACAATCTTTCTACCAACATATTTCCCTAGACAATCCGGCAGACATACAAAATAAGTAAGAATTTTGTGGAGGATTCGTTATTAACTGTTTGCTGATACATACAGTCTCGAATTCTGGGTTGAAGTTAGTACCAAATACTCCAAACTACGAATTTCCTATCAGTCATGCATCTCTTAGCTATGACATGACATAATTTCCTGGAGAATCCATGTTCTACACACCCTATTGAAGTTTTACTCGGTGGTCACTAAAACACATTTTCATTATTCTCTGCTTATGAATATGATAATCAAATCACAGCACTAGAAAAGACTCAGAGATAGTTACGCATAATATGACTTATTGCTTTGGTTGTACTGTACTTTACTCTTCTTCTCTAGAACTACTTATGATTTAAAATAAAATGTGAATGATTTTTAATCCTGACAATGAAGAATGTTTATTTAATAAAGTCCTTGTAAAAAGTGCATAAACTATTCGACAAACATGGGGGCAGTACATCCTTCAGAAAATAAAATATTATTTTTGCTAAACCATGCAGGTTAAACAGATGAATGAAAACTATTCTGAGGCGAATACTAAACCAGAAATACTAATGGAGCCTTTCACCAAGATGGCAGAGAATGAGACTTCTCAGTTACAAAGAGCAATATTCGCCCAGTATATTATGATGAAGAAGCTATTCATGGAGCTAGAAGAGGAAAGGGAAGCTTCAGCAAGTGCTGCAAGCGCATCCTTGTCAATGATTAGAAAACTTCAGAAAGAAAAGGAGGCGGGGAAGATGGAAGCATGGCAATACAGAAGAATAGCTGAAGAAAGGATGAATCACAATGACAAAGCTCTGGATATTGTGAAGGAAGTCATGCAGCAGAAGGAACTGGAGATCTATTATCTCAGGAATCAACTTCAGGTGTATAAACAAAGGTTACTGGGTGTTGGTATTGATGATTGTGATATTGCAGACGAGACTATAACAAAAAATATACCTTTATTTGAAAGCAGAGACGTAGAGAATCTCTGTCATACCATCAAAAGGAATTTCTCTCTGCCAATTTTGCGGTTGGATAAACGTTTTACTGAAATGGACATCAACAAAAACGATGGATCGCTTAGATCAGCCAGGAGCAGGCTAGGTGGTTACATGCAGAGTTCTAGTGAAAATGAACCGGAGCAAGTTTCTAGCGATGGCAATGACCTGAAAGGTGTAGAGCCCAAGGAAAGCTTGTCAACAGGCATGGACAGTACTGAGAAGCATGGGGAAGAACAAAAGTTTCTAAGCAACAGTATTTTGGAACACTCTTATCCATCAGAACAGGCTTCACGTTTTTCCCCGTTCTTAATGGTGAGTCATCAGACCGATATACGTAGTCCAAGAGCAGCACATGCTGGAAAAGATGCGGAATACATGCTACATCCTGATCCACTTGGGTCTTGGTGTCCCGACAGTGAAATGGAAAAAATTGTAGCTCATCATACAGGTGATATGGACACACTCAAAGTTCCAGAATTAAGCAAGGAGCCAGCAGAATCCGCATTTACTAAAGATGGTATCAACACAGAGGAATCTGTATCGTCTCCCATGGTTGTTCCAAAAGATAAAGTTATTTCCAAGTTCGCAGCGACACGAAAAGTTGGCTCCATGAATAACGTCGACAGACATGTCCGTATAAGCACGGGGAGTTCTACACCACGAGCTGGAGTTGAGAGAACCAGATCAAGGCTGAAGCGTGTTCAGAGTGAAAAGAGGATTGAGCTAAATGAACCTAAGAAAAACAAGGAGCAAATCATAATGCTGAAAGAGGTATACGAGCAGCTCAACATGATAGAAGCACACATGAGACCTTCCGGTTCACAGGAGACTCCTAAAAATGACCAGTCGTTGGACTCTGTAATGGAGGTACTTCTTTTCCTGGATTTGAATTTTGTAGATTTATTTGTCTAAATTTTCATAAAACATTGCACTGCTCAGGTCTAGTTTCGGTGATACACTCCTGATTAACTACTCCCTTCGTCCAGAAATAAGTGACTTGAATTTGTCTAGATTCAGATGTATCTACACACTAAAACGTCTAGATACATACAAATCTAGACAAACCCAGGTAACTTATTTTCGGACGGAGGGAGTACATGAACTAAATTGTTCCTCTTTGTTTTGAATAAAAATAAAAAGAACCAGTGTTTCATTTGTCTTTTTTTTTGACAAATGGTTCAGTTGTCTTGAAGAAAAATAAAAAGATAAACTGTATTTTCATTGCTAAATTTTGTGGCATAATATAGGGTTCACTCTTGGTCGTGGTCCATACAGGACACAAGATATTTTGATACAGAAAATATAGAACATAAAACTTAAGTTGTGAACAATTTCAGTAAGTAGCAGACATCCAGTGATCCAGAGAGTTATGGCTAAATTTCGTCGAAATTTCGATCGAAATTCGCGAAATTACCGGTTCTTGTTAGAGGGCGAGAAAAGCGTTGTATCGTTCGAATATTTTGGGCTTTTTAAAATTTTCGGTCCAGCCTGGCTCGCTTGGCCATTTCCATCCCTTTACCTTTAGCGGTCGCTGCCTAGCAGTCCTTAGGTTTTCCGATTTCCCCAGTTTCTTGGAGCCGTTCGGCGGCGTGTTCTGTGACCATGGCTGGCGGCGGAAGTGGATGTAGCTGCCGGCCGACGTTCTGGTCAGGACGCCGCGTTCGCCGATCAACGTGTTGCGACCGCGCCAACCGGCCGAGGTGCTGCAGAAGACGCTGCGCCTAGAACGGTACTCCATTGTTTGCTTGACCCTTGCTCCCGATCTCCAACATGGTCCAAGAAAAAAAACTCATGGTCGTTGCTCTTTTGCCCCCCGATTGTTTTCTTGCTCGCGATGGATACAAAGCATGGTCCTCAGCTTGTTTTCTTTCTACCTTCTGTGAATCTAACATGAATTAGAAATTTTTGTGTTCCTGATTGTTTGGAGTTGCAGCGAAGCGGCAAATAGCTAGATGTACTTGGTAGGAGAAAGACATCTGAATCTGAATTTGATCTACTAATGACCTTCAACTCTAAATGTCATTTTCGTTCTTTGACTTAATTTCGTTCGCAATTAATGAAGTTTTTCAAAAATGTCGTCCGAAAGATTCAAACAGGTGCATTCGTATTTGACCGAAATTTTTGATTTTTTTTTCGAAATTTCGTTTTTTTCTCGAAATTCTCGAATCTCTGAGTGGGGCGACATATTTTTGCAAATCGAAATTCTTGTACACTGATGGTCATTATCTTGTCGTGTATGAAGTTTGCCTTTTTATTCTACACATTTGTGACTATTATCCTTTTTTTTTCTCACACACATGAAGCTTTCTTCTTCTAAACACTGGTCACGATCATCTTTTCGCATATGAAGTTGCATTTATCTAACCATGGCTATATTCAACAGGCGGCTCTGTCCTTCTCCATATAGTCCTTCTCAGCTTTAGCCATGTGAAGCAAACCTAGAGGCCATTCCAGTAACTCAAGTTCTGCTGTAGCCTGAAGGTATACATTCTATAAGGTAACGGGGCCGGCTTGCCTTTCAAGCCGATCACGGAACAGAGGCAGTTTTTTGGTTTTTAGGAATCTCATCTCCTCCATCACATCAAATCACCAATGCAGTAAGGTGTAACCTCAACAAGTTCAGCGCAAACTCGATATGTATCATTTGTACACAATGCTATTCGAAGAAACGTGGGCACCGAGTCCTGTTGACCTAGTGCCCACCCCGACATTTGATGTAATGTTTTGGACATTTTAGCTTTCTAGGATGCTTGGATTAAATCAGGACGCGACCCAAGCAACAACGGCCTCTGGTCACGCGCTGGCGGAAGAGAATTATGTAGAACTTGTGAAAACAAGAATCGATGCCTGTGAAATTCCAGATAAATTCATGTTTTGAAGAAACCAAAAGGGCCAAGAGGCACGTGATAGCATCTCAAGGTATGCTAAAGTTTTCCCCAATGAACTGATGAGATAGCAGCAGCATTTCCGATAGAACAACCTTCAATGTGCATTGTGGGGTACTGGGATCAGTACCTTGGCTAAGACAATATAGCAATGTCAAATTTGTTTGATAAAGTATTTTCTAATTATCTTTGGCACCGTCTCTTGGCGTGGGGAAAAAAAACAGGCCAAACTTCTTATGGGCATGGAAACTTCTTGAGTTCTTTTTCCCTTTCGCAAGTGGCTCTTTTTTGCGTTTGTCATGACGAAATCAAATAAAGCCATCGTTTGTGGACTGCTAGAAGATGGAATTCTCTTTGGTACAACCGGCTCGCATGGACAACCATTACATCCCGACTCTCATCCTCCAATCCAACCCACCCCGCGCCACCTAACCCTAGGCAACATAGCCCCCCCTCTGAGCCCTCTCCCTCGCCGCCATCGGAGGACCTGCCGGACGATACCTGTTAGCGGTGTTTAACCTCTGGCGGCGGTGACACAAGTTTCAACGGCGTTTTTTCGGCATGGTGTTGTATGTAGGGCTTGGTTGAGAGCGCGTCGCGCCGTTGACGGAGGAGACATGGCCTGCTTGCGGTGGAGGCGCCCCTGCGGTTGTGGTCGTGATCGGCCCACTCGGCCCATTTGGTACCATGTGGGCCTATAGTTCTGGTTGTGGCAGCGGGCAAGCGCGGTGGTGCCTACGGCAATGGTCGCTGGGCACCGTGGCGGTGCTGGTGGCCGGCCAGGAAACAACGTGCTGGATCCCCTTTGTCTAGCCCGTTCGATGGTGGTCTCGGTGGAATGGTGGTATGCGTTCTTCCCCTACTATGGCGGTGTTGCGGCTCGTCTCTCGGTGGAAGAGGCCATCTGCTATCTCCATCTTCTTGGTTTCGGTGGATCATGGGGGTTGACATCAGGCCCGGAAGAGATCCCTACTTTTGCTAGTGGTGGCGACGCCCGCGAGCACCGTCTCCCTCCTTGGATGCACCATCATGGCCTTGATTGTGCCTCCCCACACCGAGCACCAAGGGAAACCCATGATCCAGCTTCGGGTCAGGCGGCGATGACACCATTAGGTGTCACTTCCTTCTTGAAGGCGCTTGCTTGGGTGGCTAATGGTGTTTCCCATAATCGGTGGTGCGAGTCGGAGTTGGTGACATGGTTATACCCTACGGGTACGCGGCATCAGCATACCTGGTCCAGCCCAAGGAAGGCCCACGAGAATACGCGCGGCCCATGAAGATTTTCGGGTGGCCCAAGCCCATGACATCTTCGGATCCTTGGAGAGCAAGACTAGATTAGATAGAATATTCAAAGGGGCAAACCCTAAAACCTATAACCGACTCGATCTGTGCCTGGGACCTTCCTACCTCTATATAAAGGCTAGGAGGACACGACGAGGAGGGCACCTCTCATACCACTGCATACACACCTCCATGCCAGATTACATCTGCGCACCCCTGTAACTTTCGGTTCTGCCGTAATCAAGAGCAGACAAGCAGGAGTAGGGTTTTCCCTCCGGGGCCTGAATCTGGATAAATCTCGTGTCCCCTGGTTGCTTGTCTGTTAATCGTTCTGCGATCTCCAGCACCCCCATCTTCTCCAAACCCAAGCTCATAACAATGGACATTGACGAGAATAAACCTCGTCAATTGGCGCCGTCTGTGGGAACTGGGGGCGCTGATTGTGTGATCGTGACGGTCCTGACCAAAGTGATCTACAACTCCTCGGCGACGGAGAGCCATCTCCTCTTCGGCACTTTCGACTTCACTGCTCACTCGCCAGCCACCATGAAGGACTTCGAGCCCATAGGCGACGGGCTCGAGATCCTGTTCGGGAGCTTCTGCTTCCAGGTGGGATAGACCGGCACTCTCCGCCTCCCAGAGCGGGTGCCACTGCCATCGATCAGGCCCGCATAGTGGGCTCCGCATCCCGTTCTACGCACGTCAACATCGACAGATGAGTCATACGACAGCAGCAGCTGCAACTCAGATCTGTGCGATCCTACATCGGATGAAGGAACCTACGGTTCCGGATCCGAAAGCTGTGGCATCAGCGATTCGACCTACGGATGCTACCAATGAACGGTGGTCATCCAAAGCGACGTGGAGCAGCCGCCACCAGGTTCGGGTGCTCACGTACCGCTACCCAACCCGCAAGGTAGAAACGGCGAAAATAGGAGAAACCAATCCCCCCGCCCAACGAGGACGACCCTGAGGCCAATAGGGTAATACACCTCAGCGAGGAAGGATGGAACCATGCACACGAAGCTGTGGCAGGCAACAAGATCTTGCCTGTGGGTGCCTCACGGGACCTACTGATGGCATACCACCTGCTCCTCATCGAAGACCACAAAAGGAAGGTGTAGATGCAAGAAGTGCTCGACAAATGCAAGCAAGCGGCCTCAGAATCCAGCGAGCGGCGAGCTGCGCTTTCCGCCATGGGCGGCTCCAGCTCGCACGACAACAATGCTAACAAGCATCGTTCTCGCATAGAGAACATGGACCCCGCTGCACGCCGCGAGGTGACCCGAACCCTCAACACGTCCTTCATGGAGATGGACGCCAACGGCAACATCATCCCGAAGACGCCGCAAGCTGCGATCATGGCAGCCACCATATACCTTGCGTCCCATCCACCTCCGGTGGGGGACCCGAAAAGGGCCATGCATAACTCCGCACTAGCCGGGACTCGTTGGAGCTGCGCTCCACGGAGAAGCTCCTGCGAAGCCGAAAAAGAAGGCCGCGGTCAGATTCAATCGCAGCCCCACACCCTCATATGACGAGGAGGAACACAACCTACCTCGACAGCACAAGAGCTCACGACGTCGCAGCCGCGACTACGATGCCCGAAGCGAACTCACTCAACGCAAGATCGACAAGGAATGCGCCAAGCACGTGTGCTCATCCGAATCCGAAGAGGATGACGATGAAGGAGAACTCTGCGGAGCTTGATGCTTTAGCAGATCTGTTCGGCAGATGCGGATGCCGAGGAACTTCAAGCTTCCTTCATCCACTCCGAAGTTTGACGACACGCAGGACCCTAAGGCGTGGCTCAGCGACCACCTGTCGTCCGTCAAACTGCACGGCGGCAACAAAAACACCACCCTATAATGCCTTCAGCTGCAGTTGACTGGCGCAACCCGGATCTGGCTCAGCAGCCTATCCTCGGGATCCATTCGAAGCTGGGAGGAATCGGCGTACAGTTTCATCTGAAACTTCAAGGGCACCAGCAAGAGGCCAGCCTCGATCGAAGAGCTGCGGGCCTGCACCCAACGAACTGGCGAATCCATTCGCTCGTATATACTACACTGGTCCAACATCAAGAACTCCGCGGCACACATCTCTGAGGAGAGAACAATCGACGCCTTCAAGGATGGCGTCAAACGCCAGGACTTCAAGGAAGAACTTCGGCACGTCAAGCCCAAGACACTCGACCACCTCATGGACATCACCAACAGGTGGGCAGATGGCGAGGACTCCGTCCACCGAGCACATTTGGAAGAGGAAGATGACTATGGCCGCCGACGCGAACGCCGTAGCAAGCGAAGATCGCGCGTCTACGACGATCGCGATGGACCCGACATGGTCGCGGCTGGCTACACCGATCGCCGCAACGAAAGCAACCATAGCAGCGGTGGATACCGTGGAAACAACTTCGGCGATGGAGGACGCCCAATGCAAACGTGGCAACGCCGCGGCCGCGACGATGAGCCTTCGACATACGACAAATTGCCGGGCCCCAGCACCATCCACTTCTACATCTACAAGCAGGATGGCAAGAAGAAGGCCAACCACATGCTCAAAGATTGTCGTGAGTTCCAGAAACTCAGCGAGAGCATGTCCTAGATGAGACAGCAAGCCCCAAACCCTGGGTACGGGCACGCACCCGCACCAGGTGACATCGCCCACGGAGCTCCTCCACCACCCGTGGGACCTTCGAATCACCCAATCGCACCCACGCAGAACAACGGCGGAAACGGGTACCCCGTGTCGAAAGGGTCATTGATGATCCAAAAGGGGCACCCAACAAACACGGTGCAAAATAAAATCACCCGCCAAGTCAGTTTGGCTGTGACCGCTCCAACTGCCATCCCTGAGTACCTCAGCGGTTTAGAGTCCTGCATCACGTTCAGCCGTTCGGATCACCCCCGCTAGATCCCTCGACTAGGTCATGCTGCACTGGTGCTCGAGGCGCAGATCGGAGGGTTTGAGATGAGTCGCGTCTTCATGGATGGTGGCAGCGGCATCAATATGATGTTCGCTATCACCTTAGCAGCCATGCGGATCCCGCTGTGCAGCCTGGAACAATCCGACATGATGTTCCACGACATCGTCCCAGGGAAGGGCATATTCCCCCTGGGAAAGATATGGCTCGATGTCATCTTCGGCAAGCCCGATAACTTTCGGTGCGAATGACTCGAGTTCGAAGTGGTGGATTGGCCATCACAATACCACGCCATCCTGGGACGCGTGGCATTCGCACGGTTCCTGGCAGTACCACACTATGCATACCTGCTACTCAAGATGCCAGGACCTAGGGGCGTCATCACGTCCACGGGAGCTTCACCCGATCGGATCACTACGACAGGGACTTCAACAGAATCTCCCAGTCATTCGGCATGCAGGAGGAGCTCATAAAGCTCCGAGAGGTGACAGACAATGGGGCACCCCCAGTCTCAAGGCAGAATGCACCTGACATGTCGTTCGACTCAACAGTCAACACGAAGAAGGTGCATGTCCACCCGACGGACACCTCCAAGACGGCGCTGATCGCCAACGACCTCAGCCTCGCATAGGAAAGCGCGCTCGTCGAATTCCTCCGTGAGCACTGGGAAATCTTCGCCTGGTGTCCTGCGGACATGCCAGGAGTTCCCAGGGAATTCGCCGAGCATGCACTCAATGTGTTTCCAGATGCTAAGCCCGTGAAACAGTCCATCCGACGATTGTCCGAGCCACGGGCCGAAGCCATCGGAGTCGAAGTCAACAGACTACTCGACGCCGATTTCATCAGGGAGATCAAGGAAAGCGAGTGGCTGGCCAACACCGTGATGGTCCCTAAAAAGGACACGGACATCCTGCGGATATGCGTGGACTTCACATCGCTAAACAAGCACTGCCTGAAGGATCACTTCCCTCTCCCTCGGATCGATCAGATCATCGATTCGACTGCAGGATGCGAGAAACTCTCCTTCCTCGACGCCTATTCAGGCTACAACCAGATTCGACTGAAGGTCGAAGATCAGGAGAAAATGGCGTTCATCACGCCGTTCGGAGTATTCTTCTACAACATAATGCCCTTCGGGCTGAAGAACGCAGGTGCCACATACCAGCGATGCATGCAGGCATGCCTGAAGAGCCAGATCGGCCGCAATATACAGGTCTATGTCGACGACATAGTAATCAAAACAAGGGAGGCCAAGACACTGATCGACGATATCCACGAGACGTTCGAAAACCTTGATCGCTACAAGATCAAACTGAACCCAGAAAAGTGCGCCTTCGGCGTCCCATCGGGCCAACTGCTTGGCTACTTCATCTCCCAGCGAGGGACTGTGGCGAACTCGAAGAAAATCCGGGCCATAATGGCCATGGAGAAACCGAAGAACCTCAAAGGGGTCCAGCAGCTCGCTGGACACATAGCGGTGCTAAGCAGGTTCATCATCCGCATGGGTGAAAAGACCCTTCCTTTTTACCAACTGCTACACAAAGCAGACAAATTCGAGTGGACGCGTGAAGCGGACGACACATTCGAAGATCTGAAGCGGCTGCTCTCCACCTCGCCCGTCCTGGTCACGCTAAAGGAATGCGAGCCCCTACTACTATACATAGCAACCACGCATCAGGTGGTAAGCACGATGCTCGTGGTCCAACGACCCAAAGATGGCAAGACCCACGGGGTCCAACGCCCTATATATTACCTTAGCGAGGTATTGACGCCGACAAAACAGAGGTATCCTCACTACCAAAAACTCGCCTACGGGGTGTTCATGACGGATCGTCGGCTGAGACACTACTTCCAGGAGCATCAGGTGATGGTCGTCAACGAGGCACCCCCGAACAACATCCTAAACAACCCGGAGGCCACAGGACGCGTGGCCATGTGGGGCATCGAGCTGTCCCCTCTAGACATAGTCTACGAGAAACGCCATGCGATCAAATTGCAAGTCCTACCGGACTTCCTCGTCCACTGGATGGAGCTGCAGCTGCCGGACACTCCGGACATGACACAGTCATGGACGATGCACTTTGATGGCTCCAAGTGTGAGGTAGGAGCAGGATCCGGGGTCATACTGACATCCCCGCAGGGCGACAAGATGAAGTACGTCCCGCGGATGAAATTTCGAGCTTCCAACAACGAAGCCGAATACGAGGCCCTCATGCACGGCATGAGGATGGCCAAGATCTGCGGCGCAACGCGCCTGGTCATCTACCAGTGACTCGAACCTTGTCGTCCAGCAGACGATGAACGAGTGCGACGCGCATGCCGCCAACATGATCGCGTACCGCACGCTCTACAATTCACTCAAAGGAGACTTTGACGGCTGCGAGCTTCGGCACGTTGGCAGAGAAAGCAACGAAGAGGCCGACAGACTCGCCAATATCGGCTCCACCTGCGCGGGGGTGCCACCAGGTGTGTTCCTCGAACAGATCTGTGTGCCATCCATCAAAAGGAAATTCCCCAAGGATCACCCAAAGAAGCAGAGCACTCGCGGGCTGCGCTAGCCGAAGGACAAGAAGGACCCGAAAAGCTCGACACAGAGGTCGAAGTGGTCAACCTGATGCAGGTCATGGCAGTCGAAGAAACATGGGCGTAGTCGTACCTGCGGTACCTAATAAAAAGGGAACTGCCTGATGACCTGACAGATGCCCGACGCATATCTCGCCGGTCCAAGGCCTTCACCATCATCAATGGTGAGCTGTACAAGCGCATCATTTCAGGTGTACTACAAAGGTGCGTCACCATCGGTGACGGAAAAACCATCCTCCAAGACATCCACGAGGGCATCTGCGGCCATCACGCAGGCAGCCGCGCCCTCGTAGCCAAAGCTCTACGAGCTGGATTCTACTGGACAACAGCCATGAACGACGCCAAGGACATCGTCCGAAGATGCAATGGGTGCTAGAAGTTCGCAGACAAACCGCACGCACCAGGATCGGAGCTCAGGCCCATACCCTTGGCCTGGCCCTTCTCCCAATGGGGTCTCGACATGATCGACAAACTGCTCAAGTCCTCGAAAGGAGGTCACGTCTACCTCCTGGTCGCAGTCGAAAAGTTCACCAAGTGGATCGAAGCCATGCCCGTCACCAACCAAAAGGGTAAAACGACCGTGAAGTTCTTCCAATCCATCGTCTACAGGTTCGGCGTGCCGCACAGCATCATCACCGACAATAGGTCGAACTTCATCTCCAAAGAATTCCAGGACTTCTGCGAAGGCCTCGGGATCAACATATCATACGCCTCCGTGGCGCACCCGCAAACCAACGGGCAGGTCGAAAAGGCCAACGTCCTTGTCGGCGGTGGCATCAAGAAGCGCCTACTGATCCCACTCGAGCGGCTTGCGGGAGCATGGGCAGAAGAGCTACCCTCCGTCCTCTGGAGCCTGCGCACAATGCCAAACCGCTCAACCGGCTACACGCCCTTCTTCATGGTGCACGGAGCCGAAGCTGTGTTGCCTGCAGAGGTACGCCACAAGGATCCACGGGTCATCGTCTACAGCAAAGCCGAATCGATGGCCGCACTCGAAGACGCCGTTGACACACTCGATGAGGCACGCGACATCGCCACGGCTCGATCGACGGTCTACCAACAGAGCCTCCGCAACTATCACAGACGTCAGCTGCGTCCAAGGTCCTTCGTCGAAGGAGACCTAGTGTTAGGACTCAAGGAAGAGCGGCCGAAGAAGCTCGAGTCACCCTGGGAAGGACCCTACATCGTCACCGAAGTCATCCCAGGTGGCGCCTATCGCCTTAAGCACGTGGAGTCTGGAGTCGCATACTCCAACCCATGGAACGTCGCACAACTGCGACGCTTCTACCCCTAGCTATCCCACCTTTACTTTCAATAAGGCTATTCAGCCAAGGCTACTCAACCGAACAATGTACCTCCTCATTAAGATATGAATAAAGCTAAGTGTTTCGCCCCATTTTCTCGCATTCCTTTATGCTCCAAACACACTCGGGGGCTCCACCTCACCTCACGACCTCATCGACTGAGGATAAAGCATGTACACCTGAGTAGCTGATCACGTCAGGCTAACGAAAAGGACATGCATACAACCAAGCACAACGTGCTAAAGATAATGAACCTTTACAAAAAAAGGGCACAACACGCCCAGTCAAAAATATACAAATTTTACATCTATCTATTTACAGGTCCTACCTACTCTGAAGGATCACCTGCGCATGGTGCTCAAAGAGATCTACAACTTCCTCGGCATACTGCCTCGCAGCCGCATAATGCGGACGCATGTCCCATAAGCCACCATCTGGTCGAAGGGGCGGCCCTGCCGCCACAGCCGCAAGATTTATGTCAGGGCGATGCAGCTGCACAAGGGAAAAAGCGGCCTTCACCCCCGCAACCAACTGGTGCCGCACCAGCTCCGTGACATGACGCACATCTCGAAACTTCGCCAGCAAGCCCCAGAGAGTCGATGACACTTCATCGAGGGGAAACATGATGTGCATAATTGACGCCAAGGAAGTCTTCACTTGCCGCAGCACCCGTGACACTTGGTAGGCATGATCCTGCACAGTCGCAAGGACCATGGAACGGTCGCGATCCATCCAGAAAAAAGTCAGCAGGCTCCATATCTTGCTGGGTCAGGCAATTGATACGAACTGCGACGCGCACCTTCTCCTCCTTCGGAACAAGGTTAGCACATGCAACAACTACAAAGTAAGATGACCCGCCAACAGGCGCATCCAAAAATGTGCAGCAACTCGAAGAAACTTACACTGCAGCTGCTCGGCCAACTGCCACAGCTCCCCCATCAGATATTCCTCCCTGGCGGTGCCCTGCTCCGCCTTCGATTTCCAAACGTCCTCGTGGCCTCGGATGCCAAACAACTCCTTCTCAAGACTGCGGACGCGGTCACGAAGAAAAACAAGCTGCGACGCATCATCCAAGGATGGTCGCGGCTGCCGAGCAGACGAAGTATCGATAGGGTCATCACCTGAAGGCCCCTAAAGGAAAACAAACAAGGATATGAACAACAAACGATTGAAGAACAGCACAAAGGCTCATTATATACAACAAAAGCCACTGCATGACACACGAAGTGTTCATCAAGACATTACAGAAAAGTCAATGACAACTACCCTACAACTAGAACGACATAGCCTAAGCATCCTGAGTGGCCTCGGAACCAGAGCACCTGCCCTTGACCTCCTCCTGCTGCTTCGCCGCATACTCCACGAGCAAGTCAATCAGCTTTGGCACATAGCGCTTACAGCGAGAAGCGTAGAGAGCGAAGGCTACCTCGGAACCGTCGGGAGCCGTTGGCATCTGGGAGGTGACCTGATGAAGATCCAGCTCCGCTCCGGACGCCATGGCCATCGCCAGCCCCATGGACGCGCCGATGCCCTTCTGCTTGCGCTTGTACGCCGCAGGCGCATCCGCTGATAGCGCATCTGCCAACAAGTCGACATCCTCAAGGGCAACACCCTTGGGGACGAGCTCCTTGTAGAAGCGCCCGAGAACCTCCTTGGATTTGGCGAGAGAGCCAACCACAGTACTGCACCAGTCTTCGACCGTCGCAGTGGCATCATCCAAAGCACTACCGTGCTCCAGAGCACTGCAGTTGAACTCAATGCCTGCGGCATCTAGAGAAATGGAAAAAACACAATAAGAATCGAAGAAAAGCACAGAGACAAAGCAGAAGAAACAGAACATACAGGCGAAATTACTCACCCAAAACAGCTTTGGCAGCAGCCATCAGATTCTCGGTGACCTCCTTCTTGCATGAAGCCGTGGCGCTAGCGAGCTGATGCTCGCGGTCCGTAGCTTCCTGCTGCAGGCGCTCCTTGGCCGCAGCTGCATCAGCAAGCTCCCGCTCAAGGCGCTCCTTCGCCCCGACGACATCTTCGGCCCTTTTCTCTGCTCGCCCAAGGCTCTTTTGGAGAGCATCAAGTTCGCGGAGGGCAGTGTTATTATCATCTGCGAAAAGCCAAGGAACATACATGAGCTCAAACAAGCTAGCAAGCAGACGACAAAATAGAAGGTTGGTTATGGACGTACCTTGAAGCTGCCACAGGCTGGCCTCCAACGCCAGATGCTGCTTCACCAGCTGGTTCGCACCCTGCACAAAAGGCTGCAAGAAGAAACAAGTTGTCAAGCCAAGGGCTCGGGGGCTGCGCCCAAGAAACGAGCAAAAAATCAAGCATACGAAAAACGCTCGGGGGCTCCTCCCGAGACACGCACAAAAAAGAAGTAAAGATCAGCAGATCACACGAAAATGCAGCTCGGGGGATACCCCCACGGCAAGAAGGGAAACACTTACATGATCAGACGGAGACTCCGAAGGTCCGGCTGTAGTCTTCTGGAAGACGATCACCCGAACCTCCTGCGGAGAAGGGTTCAGAGCAGCGCCCCCAGATGTGGCCACCGTCTGAGAGGGGGGAGGCGTCATCTTAGACTCCCCCACCATCTCCTGAGTGACATCACTAAAAGAGCCCTCAGAGGAGTGGCTGCAAATAAAAACACCAGTCAAAGACAAGCAAACAACAAGAAAAGGTAGCAAAAAGCATCCGAAGGAGCTTACGAGTCCATATCTCTCAAGTTGAAAACAGGCAAGGCCCTCTTGCCCTTCTTCTCTTCCTTACTCTCTTCCTTATTCCGCATCACCGACGACGACGGCGTTATAGCCCGCACAGGCATAGCCGGAATGGGAGAGGAAGAGGCACCATCACCTCCACTGCGATGGACAAGGCACGGCGGGTCCCTAGGAGTTGGAGGAGTCGAGGCATCCAAATATTCACTTGAGCTCCGTGCCCGCTTTCGGGTCCGCCCCTCACTCGCCTCGGGGGCTTCCTTGGTTGGTGACTGCGCCGACGGAAGTTCGGACACGGAGTCCATGATTTCATTGTCCGGCGCATCCGGAAACCGTTCGGGTAGAGGGGGTACCATGCCAGACACCTTGAACTCCTGCACAATGAAGAGAAAGTTTAGAAAAAATAACTGCAAAGAAAATGCACTCGAAGATAGCGCTACGCGCACATCCCAGATCTACACCTACGGAACGGGCCGAGAGGCACTGAACGGAGGGATCCGCGACTTCCCCGGAAGGTCCTCGTCAGTCTTGTACTTCAGCAGCGGCCAAAGGACTCTGTCAAGGTCCCCTTTGGAGAGCTCCTCAGCCGCAACTCTCGTCGGATCGTGGCGGCCAGAATAAAGGAACATTGGGTGCACCCTAGCCTGGAGCGGCTGCACCCGACATTTGAGGAAGGTGCGGATGATATCCACACCGTTCACCTCCTTCTCCGGAATCACCTGGAGGTCCTCCACCCGACGATAGAGCTCCTCTATCTCCTCCACCTCACCCTCCAGGATATGGTTCTTCCAGGACCTTTTTGGCTGGATTTTCTAGGTGGCGTCGAAAGGGGCAAGGCCAAAGTTTTGCCCATCCACTGTGGAGTCGCGGATATAAAACCACTTCCTCCGCCAGTTCTGGACGGACTCGGACATAGAAAAAGAGAAGAAAAGAGTAGTGGATCGAAGAGAAATGACGCAGCCGCTAATTGGATAAACTCCGTCGGAGCCGGATTGCCTCATCACGGAATAGAGCTTCTGGAAGAGGCCAAAGTTCGGCTCAATGCTGAGCCAGCACTCACAAAACGCAACAAAACAAGCAATGTGAAGAAGAGAATTGGGGGAAATATGGTGGAGTTGAATGCCATAGAAGAACAACAGTCTATGAAGGAAGTCGTGGACAGGGAAAGAAAGGCCGCGGATAATGAAGGCGATAAACATCACCCAAAACCCTGCAGGAGGATGGGGAAATACCTCGTCGCCGGGAACCTTGACGGCCTCCTTGTCCCGCGGGATTAAACCCCGCTCACGAAGCTTGCGCAGGTCGCCCTCACGCATCTCCGTGCGCCGCCACCCACCATCAGTGACACGAGTGGAGGCGGTGCCCTTCTTGCCGCCAGCGGCTGCACTGGTGGAGGTCTTCTTCGATTTCACCATGGCAGCGCGACGGCGACGGAGGTGCAAGCGCAGGAAGGATGAGGGGAATGATCGGAGAACTTCCAGCGCGCGGCAAGAAAAGCTCAAGAAAATGGACGCAATAGAAAGCAAGTGGCTGTGGAGAAAACAAACAAAAAATTTCCCCACAGTTATAAGGACAAAGACGATGAACAGGGACCGTTCATTGGGAAGCCCTAGCGCCAGCATCAAATCCAACCGTCCACGTGTCAGCACATCAGCGAACCGTCGCTTGCACGCCGTCCACTACGCACGGAAACCAAGGAGACGCCGTAATTATCGCCACGTTGCGCGTGACCAGTCAACTCCAAGTCAGAAAGTGGGACCCACGTTCGTCCAGTCATGTCACCTCTGGTGCTACAGATGCTTGAGGTCACCGATCGTTAGCACTGACGTCATCAAAGCTATACTAGCAACGATTACAAATTTTCGTCTAAACAGCTAAAAGTACTCACTTGAATCTACGATTCGAGCAACTACTCAGGGGGATACTCCTATCAGGAGCGCTGTCCGCGCACCGGAAGCATGAATAGCATACTACGCCAATGATCTATTTCTTCGAGTCCTACGTCGAGTCTACGACTCCACTACAGACTCGGGGGCTACTCCCATAGGGAGGATTGATTCAAGCATCCAAAAAAAATTGTGTCCTATGGATCTGAAGCAAACAACGGCTGAATTAAAGTCTCTGCTCGAGTCTACGACTCGAACAGACACTCGGGGGCTACTCCCATAGGAAGCGCTGGTCGCGCACCCTATAAATTCTTCGAATGCGATCCTTCGGATCAGAATGCAAAAATTTGTTGGCAACTTTGCCTCAATCAATGCTAAGTGAGTAACATCCTCCTTGGCCACCCGAAACACCTCCGCGGTGATAAAATTTTGGATGCTGTGTCTGCGACGCAAAGATAAGACCTGCAAATATCATCTGATGGCCTGGCAACGCACAGGACTGCGCTCTGCTAGTGAAAATACGTGCTAAGAGGCGCGATGAAAATCCCAACGGACGCGTTGGGTACATCATTATAAAACTACTGGGATTCAACTCCTGTAAGACCTCAACGGCCTGAGTCGAATTACGCCAGCATCTGTTCCGGGTTCGAGTTGAGGGACTCGAATCTGAAGAAGATCATGTTATTTTGTCCTAAGTCAGTTAACTGACCCTGATCCGTCAGGGGAGTCAGGCACACGCATCAACAATCCCTACATACTAAAATCATTCTCTGATGAACAAAAACAGCTGCACCCGAAAGATTGAAGAGTCCTCAGCCGAATCTACGATTCGACTGAACACTCGGGGGCTACTAACATGGTTATACCCTATGGGTACACGACATCAACATACCTGGTCCATCCAAGGAAGTCATTCACTCACCAACTCTTCTAGGCGTTGTAGAGTGCGGTACATTGATTTGTGTTCTACCGATGTCGAGGTCATTCCACAGAGGTATTCTTCTTCAGGCGTGACGCGGTCTTGTAGCCCCGTGCTCCAGCTCCTTGCCATTCTTTGTGGGAGATGGTGCAAGGCGAGTCTTCGCTTTTAGTTGTAGTGGGTTGGGTTGTAAACTGTGTGGTGTCGAGTTGTATCCATGATTGGCGTTGTATTAGCCATCTTTCTTATATATGCTTAATACATCTTCTAGGGTGTATTCTAAAAAACGTTTTGCATGGTGTGTCGACGACAAAGCATCTAAAAGAGAGGCGACGACATCTAGCATGTTCTACAAGGGTCTGTAGATCTACTCCTTCTTGACTAGCATATCGCCGATTGGATCTTGGTTTTACTTGTCATCTTGTAGGAATTTCTTACCATGCTGCGAATCTCATCATATGGATGTTTTCCATTCCCTCTCCCGCCTTGATACCCGTGGGTTCGGAGCGGTCAACCAGGTTTTGGTCACACTCCTTACACTGTTCAAAATATCGTCCGAATCAACGATTAATAGGCTGATTAATCTCTACTAGGGACCTGACCATGTCGATTAACACTAATCGTTTGTGTTAATCGTTTAGTCTGATTAATAGCTTTGACACTCTGATTAGTAGGTATGTTTCCGATTAAATATTACACTTGGTCAAAAAGTTGCAAAATTATCAACACATATCGCCTATCTATCCGCTAGCCCGCCCCAGTGAAGTAGGTTTTGTGAAGCTCCCGCTCGAACCCTGCCTCAAGGAGCTCGATTTCCACCATCACCAACTAGTTCCTTGTCGTTGTTGACAAGTTTCTCATAGTTTTCAACCAGACCTCAGATACAAGAGCTCGAGCGCCTTCAGGATCTCATCCAGGAGCTCGAGGCTGCCTTTAACATGGTAGGTGGTTGAGGTGCAAGAGGATTCATACGTGTTTTAGGTGCTAATTTTTGTAGGTTGCACCGATTAAATCAGTTAATCGTCCAAATTCCGATTAGTCACTACTCACAAGCAAACCGAGCAGTTAACAATTACCGATTTCCTTACCATTTCTCCTACCAAAGAAACCCGAAGCCGAGGAGGTGCAGAATTTCAGGCCCATTAACCTGATTCACGTCTTTGCTAAGTTGGTAGCCAAGGTGCTGGCAAACCGGGTAGCATCGATTCTCCCATAGCTAGTCGGGTTTCACCAGAGTGCCTTCGTGTGTGTGGACGTTGCCTCCATGATAACTTCGACAATGCAAGAGATGTCACAGAAGTATACCCACCTCATTGTTCTGCTGAAGTTGGATATCACAAAATCTTTTGACATGGTGGACTGGTCCTTGCTTCTCGATATTCTGCAAAATATGGGATTTGTCTATCACATGATCGCGTGATTTGTGCCATCTTCTCTACAACCTCCACGAGAATCTTGCTAAATAGATCTCCTGGTTGCCGAATTGATAATCGACATGGACTAAGAAAATGGCCCCTCTCTCCCCCCATCTTTTCATTCTCTTCTTGCATCTCATGATTTAAAAGGCCATGAGTGAGGGGGTGTTGTCTCCTTTGGTGGAAAATGGTCTTCGGTACCCCATGTTAATCTACGCAAATGACGTGGTTACTTTCCTAAACCCGATGAGACTTGAGTTCTTGACTTTCAATGCCATCATCGAAGACTTTAGAAAGGCTTCAGGATTGCGCACCAACCTAGACAAGTGCTATGCACACTTGATTCATTGCTCCAAGCATGAAACGGTACTAGTGGAGCAGGAGCTTGGCTGCTCGATTCTTCTCTTCCCACTCTGGTATCTTGGTTTGCCGCTGGGACTCAGGAAACCGATGACAGCCCAGCCCCAATACCTTTAAAAAAACTAACTATTGTAGGGACCCCCATCCCCATGGCCTTTTAATTAACCAAACAAGAACCATGTATTAATTACAAAACAAAAGTAAACCTACACTAATTTACAAAACGTTATCAATCCATGATAAAAAAAGAGGAATTGTACATGGTTTGACCCTATGCTTAAGCATAGAGACATCAACGATGAAACCAGTCTTCCAGGCCCTAAATGTTGGATGAATATCTTATCTTTGATCTGTTTCCAAATGTTCCAACATGTCAAAATTGTTATTTACACAAAATAGGGTCCATTAAACATCTTCTTAGCTCCCTACATCATTTCAGATTCTGATCCAGAACCTCAATGTACTTGAAGATACTTCTATATTCATACACTGAAATTACATTTAAGAAATAAATGGGACCAGTCTTCCAAGATGTGATAGGGAAAATAACACAATTATAGTTATTGGTCATATTCCAGTATCTTCGGATGAGCATATCTCTAGTGTTGATTCAATCATGCAACAGCAGCCATGCAAAAAATATGTGCTTGGAAGTACACTTGATTTTCCATAACCATTGTGATGGGAAGTGATTAGGAATATGTTGGAATTACAGTTTATATACTTTGCTAGGAATGCACTGACCTGATTGATAACAGGTAACAGATCAAGAGTCCTTTTCATCAGGGTTTAATGCCAATCCTTGAAGTTGTTGTAACTTTGTAAAAGCCTCGATAGATAGAGGCAAGTGAAAAGACTCAAAAATATCAGTGATTGAGATAGCCTATTGGACAATACAAAGACTGTCTTTTGCAATATAGAATAGCCTTATGTACTTGGTCTGAATTTGTTCTGGCTACCAATTGTTAGACCAGAAAAGAACTGAGGTGCCACTTCCAACAGAACATGTGGTGATCTATTTATAATATTATGAATATTTCATGACATTTCTCCACCAAAAGGAACTGCATGTAGTGACAACATGAGGTGCTTCATGATTCTACTAGAGGCCCCAATAGAGGAATCAAAGGAAAAACAATCAAAACGTTCTGGACATAAAGTTCCGATAAAAGAGCGGTCAAAATCCTCACATTTTATTTCTTCCAGGCTACATAACAAGAGCATTCATCAATTTTGTTATACAAAGCAGGACGTTTATTTTTGTCATTCATACCTCTCACATTATAGCATAGCACCCTCCAATCAGGATTGAGTATTGAATAATTATTCATTATGACACCCCAGGATTAGGGCTAAACAAATCCCAGACCTCTGTCTGACATAAGCTTAACCTTGATCTCGAGGATATCCAGTGAAGAATCGATAACACAATAGTGACCCTACGACATAAAAATTATTACAGCAAGCTCATAACTGAGCAGAGAACGAAATTACTACAAGCAGAGGTCACTGACCACAAAATCAAACAACGGAAGGCAAATTATGCTATTAAGTATAGCAAACTTAGCAAATGGCCTAAGAGGCCTGAAGCATAACGATAACGTCCCAACCCATAGATTCCAAGCTGCCGGCCGGGAACCCCAGGTTACTCGTCAGTATCGATGTAGTACACAACTCGTCTTCAGGGGAACAATTACTCTTCTACAAAAGTATCAACAAAGCAAGGGTGAGTACTGGGTGTACTCCGCAAGACTTATGGCTGGTGTGGCGTTGTTTTGCATAAAGCCATCTTTGTTTATAAAACAAGAGGGAGAAGAAACTCGTCTAATCAGAGTATTTTAAAAGGGTATAAGAGAGCGACATCTCCAAAGTATTGATCATCATCTTTTGATATCCACCAAGTCATCATCATCTGAACCTCATCTAGGATGACCCCCTCGTACCCATCAGGAAGCATCCTTAAGCACACGTTGATCTGCCAAGTTTTATGATTAGGTTATAGTTATCTATGATCTTAGAATCTGGTCACCAAGCATTCATAACCGTGAACACGGCTTTTCGAAAATATTATTACCCTGTAGGGGTGTACAACTTTACCCACACATACTAACCGACTCTTAATGCCAGAATCATTAGCCCTCTTCCTTGGAAGGCCGACAGAGGGTGGTTAGACACGACCTTTACCTTGCTTTCGCTGAGACCATGAGTCACTCCCTAAGGATGGTTCCGCCATAACGGCTCAAGTCCTGAAGCTGGTCCCTAGAGATGTGAGGCGAGGTTGGTTCCACCCCAAGCAACCCGGTCCATGCTTCCCTACCTGTTATGAATGCACCTCCTTCACCGCCTTCGAGAAGATCCAGAATGCATGTCGAATGGAGCACCCGAAATATGTGACTCATGGAATCTACTAGGCAAGTTAGTCAATCGAGGGGTCCCCATAAACCCCGTGTGTCCATACGCTCGTCTCGGTTCCAAAGGCAAGAACTCAGGTCCTAGTGGTGGCAAGCATGGGACTAGAAAAACCACATCCCACTGTGGCCTCCCATACAAGCCTTAGCATATTTAATCTCATATCACCTCTGATCTCATCTCATCTCATTCTCCTGTCATACTATATTCTCTGCATCTGATACATTATCTGGATGAACCAGCACTAATAGCTATGCATGGCTAAGCAGGACACAGATATAAGCTCTAGCAGTGCACACAAGCCAAACCTAGTTATGCTAGGAGCAGTGTATCAGGTAATATAAGCTCAAAGGGAGTAATGCAATAGATAGGATACTCTCAAAAGAGCACAATAGAATCGTATGCATCATGAATGGAATTGAAATGCTTTCGAAATCATAGGATTATATCATGGTGGGGCTATGCTTTCCTTTGCCTGTTGATAATGAATAACCAGATATTCGAACATCTGGTACTTGACTTGATCATAGTTGGTCAAGTATTGATCTTCGATCTTTATCGGTGTTGATCTCGATCTTCGATCTGGATCTCGATCTCGATATCGTATTCTACCGAGAAGAAGCAAACACCGAAAACAAAGGGGAAACAATAAACATATGGCATCAATGCAATGCTCAAGCAAGGATGATGATATGACAAGTTAAATTGTATTGAAATGTAAACCCTAAGCATGCTCGATAGTTTAATCGGGGTTTCGAGGGCTATAAACCGTAGTTCGGAAGAACTCCAGAATCACCTATGAGGGGTTACTATGTTGTTCTAATTAAAATTGTCTTTAAAGTTGTTGAACAATGCATGATGATAGCTTAAAGAGGTAGCTCTCATTTTTCTGAACATTTTGATATATTATACATATTTTTCTGATTTCAAATGAATTACTTAATGAATTTATAAGATTATATTATTTTCTAGAATTTAAAACAAAAGGCGATTACTTTTTACACCGGGGCAACCCCTAGCCACAGTGGCTGACAGAGGGGACTAGGGCCACCTCATCATCCACGTGGCCAAAGTGGGCCCGGCTAGGTTTGACCAGGGGCTGACCACGTGTGTCGCTGACATCAGGCCGACACCAGCGTGACGCCAGCACGACGGTGGGCTGCAGATCGGCGACGGGAACGACGACAGAGGGCGTGCAGGGCTGTGTGCGTGTGCATGTTGGATGGAGAAGGCCAAGGCGAGCCAAAGGGTGGTGGCGCTGCCACTTATTCGTCGCCGGAGCAGCGTGCACAACGGCGGCCGGTGGTGGAACTTGCAGGTGGTTGCGGTGCCGGCGATACAGAGAGGAAGGGAGGGGTTGGAGGGGCTCCTGAGCACTAGTGGCTCACCCTGAAGACGCTGGAGGGGTCGAATCGGCCGGAGGATCTCGGAATCGACGATAGCGATGATGGCGGTGCTTGGACAGAGGTGAAGAAGACGTCTTGGCGACGACAATTCCGTATGCTCTGTGTCGATTCTTTTTGCGGGGAGATTGTTGGCAAGGAGGTGAAGCTCGAGGGCTGCTTAGAGATGCGAGGGAAGGCATGAGATGGCGGGGCACATCTGAGACCTCCGGCTAGGGTTCGGGGGGCTCACACGTGGAAGAGAAGAGAGCACTAGAGAGGAGGAGATAGAAGCACAGGGGAAGAGGAACACGATGTGGCTGGTCTTATCTCCTCCAGAGGAAGGCGGGGCGCATTGCAAAGGTTGACGGCGATCAACGGCGGCGGTGCAGATAGTGAGCTGCTCGCCGTAGGGGACAAAGACGACAGAACGCAAAGGGGTACTAAGCCCGGGCTTAGGTGGGCTGCTGCTGGGCCGGAAGCTACTGCGCGCGAGCGACAGAAACGAGAGGGATGAGAGATGGACCGACCTGGTGGCTAGGTTTCTGTTTTTTTATTCCCTGAAAATTGTTTTTCCAATTTCTTTTTTGCCTTTTGTATTTGTAATTCCAAATTCATTTTAGTTTTTTAGTTATTTGAAAATACCAGAGGCTTTATAAAATATATAAAATAGTGTGGGCCCTTTTAGTCCATTTGGGTAGTTTTCAAGTACAAAAACCATTTTTTGAATGCATTTCAAAAAAGAGAGGGGAGGATTAGGGTTTTAGGGTTTTGCTTTATTTATTTAATGCATGATACATCGTAAACATATCTATAATTTTTTATGCTCCATGCTTGTTTTGTATCGACTTTCTTATGTTTTGTCTACACTTTAAGGTAATTTTATACATTTTCTAGAAGTAACCTATTGACAAAATGCCGCAGTGTAACATCCCACCCTTTTGTGTAATATTAATAAAGACATGTTTGAGCATTGCATGCATGCATAACACTTGCACTTTGGTTTAATCAAATAAGAACAAACCAAAACCCTAGTTATGTTCCCTCTCAAACCATTCAAATGGTTTACATATTTTGAAAACTACCAAAAGAATGGAAGCCAAAATGAATAAAAGGGTCCCCCAATATCTTTATAGTCTTATAAAAGTTTCTGGTATTTTGAAAGTATCCAAAAGAGTTTGAATTGAAAATACAAAAGAAAATCAGAAAAATAGAAATAGAAAATGTTTTCTGGTATAAAAACAAGTTCCTCAGCCTCTCTCTCTCCTCTCCCCTTTCCTGCCGCCCACACGCGTGTAGGGGTTCGTAGCATGGAAAACAAAAATTTTCTATCGCATACAAACAAACAAGCCAAGATCTATCTACTAGATTGTAGCAACAAGTCGATGGAATAACTTACCCTCGAAGATTCCAAAGCGTTTAACGAGAGCGGATTCTCGTGGGTGATGTAGTCGTACTCTCCGCGATCTCAAGATCGTGTAGACGATCCTTCCGGCGCTGCGTTCCGGCAGCGCTCCCGCAGTCGGTCACACGTTCGGTACTCGACGAAGACCTTCCTCTCCCTTGTTCCAGCAGGCAGTGGAGGTTGTAGCACTCTCCTCGCGATTCCGGCAGCACAACGGCGTGGTACCGGAAGTAGAGGGGAAATCCCGCAGGGCTTCGCCTTAAGCCGGTGCGAGTATGGTGGAGTATGAGAGAGGCTATTAGTGGTCTAGTAATTAGACACACCAATTAGAAGGCTCTAAACCAATTAGAAGGCTCTAAACCGAAGGCTAAAGCAATTAGAAGCTCTAAACCCAAACGGCTCTAAACCGGAGGTAGAAGATAGGAACTTGTGTGTGCTAGGAGGGGAGCCCTGCCCCTCCTTATATAGATGGGAGGGGCCGGCGGCCAAGGGGAGGAGTCCCTCCCCAAGTCGGCCTTGGGAGGAGCGCCGGCCAAGGGGACTCCTCCCCCAAGTCGGCCTCCACCAATCCTCCTTCTCCTCTTTCCGAAAACTGGCAGTTTGACTTTTCAAACTAGCCGTTTGACTTTTCAAACTAGGATTTGAATTAACCCTTTATTTCGGACAGCGATGACACTTAGTACATGATGCAATCATACCAACTTTGATATAACACATTCATGTACCCTTCCCCCCCGGAGTGCCGGACATTCCGGAACCTTCTAGAACATTCCCGATGAAAACACCGGAATCATTCTGCAACTCCGAAACGGGACTTTCCTTATATGAATCTTATTCTCCGGACCATTCCGGATCACCTCGTGATATCTCGGATCCCATCCGAGACTCCTAACAACATTCGGTCTCTTTCTCATAATACCATAACTACTCAAACAACGTCGAATCCTTAAGTGTGTCTCCCTACGGTTCGTGAATTATGCGGACATGATCGAGACACTTCTCCGAACAATAACCAATAGAGGAATCTGGAAATTCATATGGCTCCCACATATTTCTACGATTACTTTGCGATCGAATGAACCACTTACATACGATACCAATTTCCCTTTGTCTCACGATATGTTACTTATCCGAGGTTATGATCGTCGGTATCTCTGCATACCTAGTTCAACCTCGTTACCGATAAGTACTCTTTTCTCGTTCCCGTGATATGTGATCCCTTGTGACCAAGTCACATGCTTGCAAGCTAATTGGATGACATTCCACCGAGAGGGCCCAGAGTATATCTATCCGTCATGTGGATGGACAAATCCCATTCTTGATCCATGTGTCTCAACCAATACTTTCCGAACACTCAATGCCACCTTTATAACAACCCAGTTACGGTGTGGTGTTTGATGTCATCAAAGCATCCATCCGGTAAAAGCGATATGCATGATCTCATGGTCGAAGGAATTAGGTTACTATGTATCAGAAAGCATATAGCAATTGAACTATTGAAATGACTTGATCTTTATGCTACGCTTATCTATAGGAGTATGTCCACCATATCATTCTCCTAACGATATGATCTTGTTGTTGATAACATCTCAATGTTCATGATATGGAAACCACAATCATTAATCAACCAACAAGCTAGTGAAGTATAGAGGCTATACTAGGGACTTCAAATTAAGTTTACAAATCACACAAGTATTAATGTTTCCATGTTAATACCTTTATAGCATGAATGTAAACATTTATCATAAACACAAAGATATAATAATAACTATATTTATTATTGCCTCTAGGGCATATCTCCAACAACGCGCGCAGCAGCAACCCAGAGCCAGCCCACCCGGGGCCCAAACCAGCCCAACTGGCCCGTACCCCTTCGCTTGTCTTTTCCCCGTCGTCTTCCTCGCCGGTGGATCGAGCGAAGCAGCTCGCTGTCAATCTTCGCTGCGCCGGCGTGCGCCACGATTCGTGCCGCCGCCTCTGGTCGTCTATAAGATCCCAACATCACCGCCAGAGAACCCTAGCCCGCCACTTCCCCCTCTCTTCCTCACCTTCTCGCCATGGTCGTCGAACCCTAGCTTCTGCCGTCGTTCCTCCCCGCCGTCTCCGACCACCCCGTGCCAAGCCAAGGCCACCATTGGATGCGCCTCACCTCCCTCGCCCACGCCATCGAAGCATGCGTGCTGGGAAGCCCCCTTGTCGCCGGAATCGACCCCGAAGCACCGTCGGCCGCCGTCATTGTCGACATCGATCCGTCGTCGTCCGGCCTCCCCGAGACTCGCCGACCCCTCCATCGCGCTCATGGTGAGCTTGTGGTGCTAACGCTCCCCTCCATTTCCCCCTCTCCCCTGTGTTGTCTTCCCCGTGTGAGCCCGACGCCGCCGCCGCTTGCCGTCGTCGCGCCGCCGTCTCCGGTTCACCAATGCCCCCAACCATAGCCTCTCGAGCGCGCTCAATCTCCGGTTCCATCATCGATCTGCAAGCAAAGCCATGGATGATGTCAGCATGACATCATCATGATGTCATTAAGCCTTTTTCCTTTTCTTTAATAATTTTAGTAAATATTTTCTGTAAATAAGAAATATATGACAGGTGGGCCCTGTCTGTTAGAGGTTTAATATTTTTTGTAAATGTTTTCTAAAATGATTAAATCCATGACATGTGGGCCCAAGTTGGAAATTATTTTAAATATTCCAAAAATGATTTATAAATGGATTAGAAATTGAGAAAAATCATAACTAATTCATTTTAAATCAGAAAAATACAAATAATATATCAAAATGTTCAGAAAAATGAACTCTATCTAACCAAGCTATAATCATACACTATTAATCAACTCTCATGACAAGTTTAATTAGAAGAACCAATTGAACCCCATAGGTGATTCTGATGATCCCCCTGTTCTAGGGTTTGGACCTCTCGGACCCCGTTTAAAATGACCAAGCATGTTCTAGGGTTCATTTCAATACTATTTAACTTGTCATATCACCCATATTGTATGAGCCTTGTACATGCCATGTGTTGAATGTTTCTTTCTTTTTTTCGGTGATTGGTTCTTGCGAATAGGAATCGAACCTGAGGCTGAAGTCAACGCCACCGAAGAGAAGTACCAGTCCAACAACGGATAAGGCAAGTGAAGCCCCACTCATACATATGAATCCTATGTTTATAAAGTATTTTATTATTGGCATATGCATTCGGTTCAATAGTCTTTTATCAGTAGATAGAGTAATCCTATCTGATGCATGTTTCCCTTTGGTGAACTATATTACCCGATCCACCGCTCCTAGCATAACTAGGGTTTGGATTATGAGCATCGCTAGTGCCACAGTTTATTCAAGCTTAGCCATGCTTAGTGCTCCGATGCTGATCATTCATATGATGTACTGGAGATGCGAATGAATCTAGTATGGTAGGATGTTGTGATGTGATCAGAGATGGATAATAAACATGCTAAGGCTTGCATGGGCGGCCACGTGGGTTGTGGTTTTTGCAGTCCCATACTTGCCACCCCTAGGACCTGATGTTCTTGTCTCTTGAACCAAGACGAGCGTACAACCACATGGGGGCCTGGAAACCCCCTCTACCAACTAACTTGCCTAGTATATTCCATGAGTCACATAGTTTGGGATTTCCATTCGACATACGCATCTTGGTTGTTCTTGAATGGAGGTGAAGGAGGTGCATTCATAACAAGTAGGTAAGCATGGACGGGAAAAAGAGATGCTCGGCATCCGTAATCTTGAACCCCGCACACATCATTAGGGACCGGCTTCGGGACTTGACCCGTTAGGGCGGCATCTCCCTAGTGTGTGACTCATGGTCTCGGTGAAAGTAAGGTAAAGGTCGTGGTCAACCACTCTCTGCCGGCCTTCCAAGGAAGAGGGCTAATAATTTGGCATTAAGAATCAGTTGTTACGTGTGGGTAAAGTTGTGCACCCCTGCAGGGTTATTAATCTTTTTGAAAAGTCGTGTCCACGGTTATGGAAAACTTGGGAACGGACGTGAAGATCATAGAAAACTATAACCGAATGCTAAAACTTTGCCAACTAACGTGAGATCCGGAGTACTTCCTCGGGGTTGTTTTAGGGGGTAGTCCGGGAAGAGAGGTTTAGTTGATGATGGTACTTGGTGGATATCAAAGATGATTCTAAGAGCTAGAGTCGTAGTCTTCTTATCCCCTTTGAAAATGATCAGACTAGACGAGTTTCTTCTCCCTCTTGTTTTGGAAACAAAAGATGGCTTTATGCAAAACAACTCCACTAGCCATAAGTATTGCAGAGTACACCCTATACTCAGCCTTGCTTCGTCGATGTTTTCTACAGATGAAGCTACTCCAACTGAAGGTGGTTTCTACGTCGAAGTCGACGAGTAGTCGGGGTTCCCGGGCAGATCCCTAGGATCTATGGAAGGGTCGCTACTTCTGTTTAAGGCCTCTTAGGCCCTTTACTAAGTTTGTTGTTTAGAACAACTTGTTTGCTTCTGTTGTTTGTTGTAATGATGGGTCTGTGACCCTGGCTTGTATGACTAGTTTGTAACTCTCTTAAGAGTTTACCTTATTAATGTATAGTTTGTATGTTCTGTAATGTTACCGATCTTTCCCTGTGCGCTTTAGAATTTATGTTAGATGTATGTCAAATGAAGATCTGGTATTTGTCTAGCCCTGATCCTGGGTCGTGACAGATTTTGGTATCAGAGTAGGACTGCCTGTAGGAAACCCTTCTAGCTGGTCGATGTTGATTCTAGAGTTTGTGAAAACTATTTGAAAGCTAAAAACTATTTTCAAAACTCTGAATAGGACTCTTTTTACTCCGTATCCACGGTTGTTCTATTGCTGAGTTATCTTACCTCGTCTGTTTTGCAAAGTTTTCCCTTCTCGTCTATCATTTCAAACTTTTAGGATATACGGGTATGGGTTGTTTCTCCTAGTACTTTGTACTTGGTTGCAAGGCTCAGAGTTTCCAAAATATATATGTGCATCTGAGCATTGTTTTTTCAACTTTGCTCCGGATGCCGATAATCCCGCTCTCTATTCTTTTGTGACTTGTTGGTATCATATCATGCTTGCATTCCATTGTTATGGTTTGTATCTAAGTTGGTAGCGTATACGTTTCATATGCTTGTTCTACTGCCATACTTAATGCATTGATATAATCTTCATACACATGTTCACCTCTACCATGATATTTTGATATGGTTTTCGTCATCCTTTGATGTACCCTTTTTGGTGAATCCATTCTCATGGTTTCTGTTTTCTCCTCAGGATGTCGTCTGGTACTCGTGGTTTTGTTGGCCGTCGAGGAAACAACAATGCTGAACAGTAACTTCCGCCACCTCCCACAATGGCCGAGGTTCTCAACAACATTGATACCAACCGTCTAAGGAATGAACGCCTTCTGGAGCGTGTGGCACAGAACACTGAACGTCGTCCTGACGACTGTGTCACACTTGGAGATTTCATCCGCTCTTTTCCTCCAATCTTCACCCACTCCAAGGAGCCCCTCAAAGATGATGATTGGCTTCGCACCATAGAGCGCAAGTTTTGTGCTCTTCGAGTTCGTCCCGATGACCATGTCAACTTCGCCACCTATCAACTGGAAGGTGAGACTGGTGTTTGGTGGGAAGGTTTTCTGAATCTGCAAGCTCAGGGACATGTTGTTACTTGGGAATAGTTTGTTGCAGCATTCCGTGCCTCTTATATTCCTAAGCCCATCATGGATCTCAAAAGAAGGGAGTTTCTGGATCTGACTCAAGGGCGCAGGGATATTGAAACATATGGGCATGAGTTTACTCACCTGGCTCGTTATGCAACCAGGGATGTGACCAATGATGAAGATAAGCAAGAGCTATTCTGTAAGGGACTTAACCTGCACTTCGCTATGAGTTGCCGCCCTTCAAGTTCCAGTCTTTCTAGGAACTGCACAATCAGGCTCTTACTCTAGAGCATGGAAGGAAGGATATGGAGGTCTCTCAGAAGCGTGAAGAAGGAAATTCTCGTGCTTCTTCCTCTGGTAACAAGAAGCACCGTGTCTTTGTTCCATACAGTGTTGTGCCTCGTGCTCCTTATGCACCCAAGTCTTCTGGCAATGCTTCTCGTCATCCACAGTCAAATACTGGTGGAGCAAATTATCGTCCTCCTACTGGTTCTTACACTGGAGTTACCTGCTACTCCTGCGGTCGGCCTGGTCACTATTCAAGGGAGTGTTCTCAAAGGGCTATCGGTCATAATGATCAGTAGGCAAAGAAGAATGATAAAGCTCAAGGTGCTGGACGTGGTCGTCTAACCCATGTCAGTGTTGAAGAATCTTAGGAAGATCAACACGTCATTCTAGGTACACTCCGTGTCAATTCAACTCTCGCAACAGTCTTGTTTGATTCTGGAGCATCGCATACATTTATGTCACAAGATTTTGCGCAAATGCATGATATCACCTTTCAAGCTATGGACTCTCCTCTAGAGATTAGAACTCCTGGGTCTTGTTGGCAGACCATCTGGGTTACTCATGGGGTTGAGATAGATATAGCATATCATAAGTTTCCAACTTCCCTCATTGCACTCAAGTCAACTGACATAGATGTCATTCTGGGCATGGACTGGTTAACCAAGTATCAAGCCGTCATTGACTATGCACTTAGAGCAGTTACTGTGACCTCTCCTGATGGCATAACTGTCAAGTACTGGACTGATGGTTCAAAGTCTCCGTCAGCAGTTCTTAAACCTTTCTCGGAGTTGTATGCCATGGATTTTTTACCTACTCTCGAGGTCCAAGATGTCCATGTAGTCTGTGATTTCCCGGATGTCTTTCCTGAAGAGTTGCCTGGCATGCCACCTGATCGAAGTGTGGAGTTTGTCATAGAGCTAATTACTAGAACTGCTCCTATCTCCAAAATACCTTACCGTATGCCTCCTCATG
The DNA here is from genome assembly GCA_910589765.1 of Avena atlantica. Taxonomy (NCBI): domain Eukaryota; kingdom Viridiplantae; phylum Streptophyta; class Magnoliopsida; order Poales; family Poaceae; genus Avena; species Avena atlantica. The sequence continues at coordinate 167,012,219 of OU342739.1, read as the reverse complement.
ATTTGGTTGAGTTGAAGAAGCAACTTGAAGATTTAGAGGGCCTAGGATACATCCAACCTAGCACATCCTCTTGGGGTTGCCCTACCATATTTGTCAAGAAGCGGGATACAAATATTCCAAGATTGGTGGTTGATTATCGTCCACTCAACGCGGTGACAATCAAGAATAAGTACCCACTTCCCCGGATAAATGACCTCTTTGATAAATTAAGTGGTGCCACTGTCTTCTCCAAAATGGACTTAAGATCAGGGTATCATCAAATTAAGATCAGAAAAGAGGATATCCCAAAGACAACATTCACAACTCGTTATAGTCTTTACGAGTATACAGTGATGTCCTTCGGGTTAACCAATGCCCCTGCCACATTTATGAGGCTCATGAATTTCGTCTTCATGGAGTATCTCGACAAGTTCTTCGTGGTATACATTGATGACATTCTAATCTACTCCAAGAACAAATAAGAGCATGCCGGACATTTACGTTTGGTGTTGACTAAACTTCGTGAACATCGTCTCTATGCCAAGTTTTCCAAATGTGAGTTCTGGTTACAAGAGCTCGTCTTCCTTGGTCATGTTGTGTCTGCAAGTGGTGTTGCTGTCATACTGGATAAGGTTCAGACCATTCTGGAATTGAAGTCACCTACTTCAGTCAAGGAAGTCCGAAGTTTTCTAGGAATGGCTGGATATTACTGCCAATTCATCGAGAACTTCTCCAAGATAGCCAAGCCTATGACTGATCTTCTTAAGAAAGATAAGAAGTTTGAATGGTCAGAAAAAGCAGGAGAAAGCTTCCAAGCTTTTAAAACTAAGCTAATCACCACTCATGTGCTTGTCCTTCCGGATACAAGAAAGGATTTCGTCATCTACTGTGATGCTTATCTTCAAGGGATCGGTGGTGTGTTGATGCAAGATGGTCATGTAGTGGCCTATGCTTCTCGGCAATTGAATCCACATGAGAACAATTATCCAACACATGATCTCGAACTCGCTGTTGTTGTTCATGCTCTTAAGCCATGGCGACATTACCTCATCGGTAACCGTTGCGAACTCTACTCGGATCATCAAAGCCTGTAGTACCTCTTTACCCAGCCAGATCTGAATCTCAGGCGAAGACGATGGTTGGAACTCATCAATGATTATGATTTGGGTCTCAACTATTAACCCAGCAAAGCCAATGTCGTTGCTGATGCGCTAAGTCGGAAGTCTTATTGCAATAATCTAATGATTTCACAAGCCCAACCTACTCTCCACGAGGAAATCAAGCGTCTTAACCTTGAAGTTGTTCCTTGCTAACCTTGAAATAAAATCTTCTCTCGAGGACCAAATCAAGGAAGCTCAAAAACAAGATGGTGAGATCACCGAGATCAAAGAACGTGTTGCAAGTGGTGAAGCTAAATGTTTCTCCATCAATGATCAAGGTACTCTCTATTTTGGTAACCGGCTAGTGGTTCCAAACAGTCGGAAAATCAAAGATCTAATCCTACTAGAAGCTTATGAATCCCCTCTGTCCATCCATCCTAGTGGTACCAAGATTGTCAACACCCGGATTTTTAATCCCAGATGCCTGTTATGCCATACATCACAATCCTAGGATTACCATTTTTGCGAGACATAATAGATTTGTATATCATAGTACATCATCCATTACAAACCATACATAAGGTCTTACACAAATAAGGATCTCATGATCCAGTTCTTAATACAACTCAAGCAGCGGAAATACGTAATAATAAAGGTAGCATAGACGAAGCTCCATCTTCGGGGGTCACAGGCAATGCTGACGATGGGAGATGATCCTAGTTGTCGTAACCTTCCTGGGGTCCTTCTCCCTGATACTCCTCTTCATAGTCTGGCCACGGGAATAGCCAGGGACAAAGCCATGAGTACTCTTTAATTACTCGCAAACCAATACTTACAAGTGAAGGGGGTTTTTGTAGTAGGACACTAAGCTCTAGGGTTGTTTTGCAAAAGCCAGATTTACCTCTACTAAGTTCAGAAGTAAGAAAGCTAGTTGAAATTTTATAACACCTAAGTGGGAACTTGAATTTCATATCACAACTCTGTTGTGGTCAAGTAAAATTCTTAATTCATTTCATAAGTCATTTTGAAAACATCTGTCGGGGGAACAGTATGGCCACTCCAACTGTCCATAACCGCGGACGCGGCTATTCGAATAGTTTGACACTCTGCAGAGATTGTACACTTTCACCACAACATTCGATACATTCGTCAGGAACAAATCCTGAATTCACCATACTCAGTATGCGGATAATCAATCCTAACCTTTCAATTACACGCCCTAGTATAGGCACCTCTCCTGTGAGTTTGGCCTCCCAACCATGACCAACTATCATCTTGGGTACCGCACAGGTGGACAATCTTCACAAGGTAGCCTCAGCTCAGACCTTGGCCGTGAGGGAACCCATACTAAGGTATATAAGTTTCTAGTCAAGCCCTACCCAATTTTAGGGTATTGTGGTTGTACGGTAAAATTGGAATGGTATCGCATCCAGACAACCATCAGTTTTATAAAAGGGCTAAGGCTCATGCCTCAACATTTTCATCATCAAAATTAGCTGGTGTTCGGGAACACATGTCAAAACATCTCAGTAGAATGACTCATGATTCTAAGGTTTTCATAACCATTTTTACCAAGTATTCCCATCTAAAGTTGATCAAGTTTTATGCTTAGAACTAGCATCTACAAGTGGGGATTAAGTACTAATGAGGGGTGGTAAACTAGTGGAGCTTAACTAAGTGCACTCTCATGCCTTAGGATGACATCAAGAGTATCTAGCTTAGGACAAATCTAATGCTCTTTATGCAACCTTCAATTATCCTCCTAGAATCTACAAGTCACTTTAAGTAAACTCTAACAAGTAGCTTTGATAAAGAAATAAAGTAGAAAGCTTGCAAGTAAAACTAGGATTGGGCTATCAAGTGGGTATGATCACATATGCTTAAGGCATATAGTTGGCATGGTAACAAGCAAGTATTAGCTTGCATAAGTAAGGTGTCTTGCAAGTGTTAGCTTGCTCAATCAACTGGTAGTATTAGGCTTGCAAGTATTGGCTTGCATAAGTATCAGTATAAGCTTGCAAGTGTTAGCTTGCTCAATCAACTGGTAGTATTAGGCTTGCCTTGTGCAGAGCAGTGGTTGAAGTTCTCCTCGACTTCTTCTTCGTAGTATCCTCCTTCCTCCTTGTATCCTTGGTAGGTACTAGCGTCTATGAATAAATACGAGGTACACAATCACCAAACAATACTTAACTATTTTCAATCATCACACAAAAGTGTTCTATAGATGATCTAGCATCATCACTAACATTACAAGATTAAAGCTTTGGTCTTATTTATTTTATTTTTAGAAAAGTAATTTCTACTCATTGAAACACTACTTAAGATTTAATATTCTCCAAACCAAACATGGGATCATGTTGACACATGTCATCACCACATATTTCAGTCCATGGGAATGTGATTTAAAGTGGTGTCACAATTTAATAAGGTTTAACCTTTTTATTTTAAATAATTAAAGTGACTAGAAATGCCTATGTGGCATTCTTTTATTACTTGAACATTATTTCTGTAAGTAAACCCATATGTTTTTATATATTATGAAAGGTATGATCAAATGTGGTTTTTGAGAGTTGGAATCAACTCAAAAGCTATTATGGTTGAAATTTGAAAATTGTTTGAATCCAGAAAAGATTCTGCCTTGTTATTTTTACCAAGGTTGATCTACAGATCCAAATGATTTGAATCCAACAGGCTTGGATTAAGCATTTCAGTACCTTTCTAACAAAATTGGTTTCATGCAATATGGTTCACTGAATCGAGCTGGGTTGATTTTTGAAACTAGTTATAGAATTGTGTTTGAATTAAATAGAAAAAGCTAAATTCAAACGGTTGGGCTGCGTGGGAAATGCTAATGGGCCGGCCTAGTGTCACTCCGCATCGCGGGGCTCAACTGACAGGGGGTCTACCGGTCAGTGGGTCATAACACGTGAAGCGGTACGGGGCGATTTGGTTCGTTGGATTAGAAGTGAGATCAACGGCTGAGAGTCGTCGTCGACGATGAACATGTCACCGGCGAGCTCGAACCCTAGCGTCTCGGTGGGGGTGCATAGGGGGCATACCGGGGCTCCAGTGACGACGGCGAGGCGGGCAAACGGCGAAGTCGATGGCGGCAAACTCAGGGATGGTCGCGGCAGCTACGGGGGTGGTCGAAATCAACGGCTCCCTTCTTCTCCAGAGGCGGCCTGCTCCGGCGCAATTCCGGCGAGCTGCTGCTCCTCGTGCTCCGGCTAAGGGGTGGAAGGATCAGTGAGGTGAGGGGAGTGAGATGGTGTGAAGAAATCGAGCGGGGGTCGTCTCCTTTTATAGGCTCGACGACGAGACCGAGAGGGATGGGCAGGCGACGGTGGCGACACGGCTACGGGCAGCTAGAGGCATGGCCGAGGTTGGCGATCGACGGCGGTCTCCTGGCGATGCTCTATAGTTTAAAAGCGCGTGTAGGGGCGGTGGTAATTGGTCGGGAACGTGCGATGCTCTACGAGGCAGAGGCGGCGAACTCTGCGGTGAGCGGTGGCTACGGGGTACGGGCGGTGAAACGAACATGTCTGGTGGTCTCCTGGGACGGTGGGGTGCATGCTGGAGGGCGGCGAGGGCTCGAGGTGGTCGGGTTGCGTGGGAATGGCGCGTGCTCTGCGGTGCGCGTCGGCATGGTAGACAGTGGTGCAGGCGCGGCATTCCTGGCGGTTCTGGTCGCTATCTTCGAGCTAGGGCTGGTCGAGAGGGGCGGTGAGGCATGGGCTGCATGCTAGACAAGGTTGGCACGGCTAGTTCTTCTCCTAGCTTGCTGTCCACACTGGGGTGACATGGTGAGGCTCGGCCTGCTCACCATTGATGACAATGGCCAGCTTACAGTGGTGCTAGAGGTTAGTTAAGGGTGCTAGATGATCTACTAAGGCTAGTTGTAACCAGAGAGGGAACAAGGTTGGCCAAAACACTGCTCAAAATAGTTTTTGTGATTTTGTTGATTTGAATCTGCAACCTGTTTGATGAAATGGCCGCATGAACTTGATTTTTGAATTTTGAAAAGATTTTTGGTGGGTGTGATAGGTATGTGTTGAGGATACCGTGGGTGCTTGGGTTTTGAAAATTGAGCTTGTTTGAGTGGTTTTTGAAATAGTGGGATCTTCCCATATGAGATAGATTCAATTTTAAACTATCATTTAAACTAAGCATTTGAATGTTTTTGGATGATCACAAAGTGGGCCTTAGTACCTTATTATGAGTACTATCAAGGGGTGCAAAGATCCATACATGTTTCTGTTAAGTTCTGAAAGTTAGGGATAGCCAAAGTAGGCATGGGAGTTAGTTTGGCCAAAGTGACCATTCACTTAATTTATTTGTTTTGACTTGTTTGTCTTTGGGAAAAGTTTGGGGATTGTTTATAGTATGTTTATTTCATCTAAGAATCATTTTACAAGCAAATAAACATAGAACCATGGCAATTCAAAAGAATCCAATTTTTTAATACACACACATATGAATGCTTTCATACTTTTAATTGGAAAAGTTTTTGTTAACCCTAATTTTGATGATTAGAGTTTGATGATCCATGTTTAGTATTTTTGGGATGTTACAAATATGTACCGAGATCTCTGACAAAGATTCTGGTGGAGTGGAATGAAACCGGAAATTGCTCGCTTTGTTGCAGAGTGCGATGTTTGTCGTCGTGTGAAGGCTGAACACCAAAGGCCTGCTGGACTTCTGCAGCCGTTGAAAATTCCTGAGTGGAAATGGGATGAAATTGGGATGGATTTCATTATTGGACTACCAAGGACACAAGCGGGAAATAATGCCATATGGGTAATAGTTGATCGGTTATCCAAAGTTGCTCATTTCCTTCCGGTTCGAGAAACTATCCGTGCTAGTCAAATGGCTGACCTATACATCTCTCGAATCGTTTCTTCATGGTGTTCCCAAGAAGATCATCTCTGATCGTGGAAGTTTGTTTACTTCCAAATTCTGGCAAAGTTTCCAAGAAGCAATGGGAACTCATGTCTCTTTTAGTACAACTTATCATCCTAAAACCGGCGGTAAAACTGAAAGAGTGAATCAAATTCTTGAAGACATTTTTAGAGCATGTGCCATATCCTTTGGAAAGAACTGGGAGAAATGCATCCTTTTGCAGAGTTCTCTTACAACAACAGTTTTCAATCCAGTTTGGGCATGGCACCTTTCCAATTCCTGTATGGGAGAACATGTCGAACACCGCTGAACTGGACAGACAATTCTTTGGTCTGGACATGATCCAAGAAGCAGAAGATCAAGTATGCATAATTCGAGAGAGTCTGAAGGCCGCTCAATCCTGTTAGAAGACTAACTGTGATCGTCATCATCTTGATGTTCATTATGAATTTGGTGATCAAGTTTACCTCCGGGTCACTCCTCTGAAGGGTGTCCATCGATTCGGTATCAAAGGCAAATTGGATCCCCGCTACGTTGGTCCCTTTCACATTCTCTCCAAACGGGGTGAGCTTGCCTACAAATTGGATCTATCTTCAACTTTTCCAGAGGTTCATGATGTCTTTCATGTGTCTCAACTCAAGCGTTGCTTAAAAGATCTCATTCGTGGTGTGGACCATGAAACTTTGGATCTCCAAGATGATGTAACCTACCGAGAATACCCTGTTCGTATTCTTGATAAAACCGAGCGCAAGACTCGTCGCCAAACCATCAAGTTCCTAAAAGTTCAATGGTCTCATCACTCTGAGTCAGAAGCAACCTGGGAACGCGAAGATCGTCTCCGATCTGAGTACCCTGCCTTCTTTTCTAAAACCTAGGAATCTCGGGTCGAGATTCTTGTAAGTGGGGTAGAGCTGTAACATACCACCCTTTTGTGTAATATTAATAAAGACATGTTTGAGCATTGCATGCATGCATAACACTTGCACTTTGGTTTAACCAAATAAGAACAAACCAAAACCCTAGTTATGTTCCCTCTCAAACCATTCAAATGCTTACATATTTTGAAAACTACCAAAAGAATGGAACCCAAAATGAATAAAAGGGTCCCCCAATATCTTTATAGTCTTATAAAAGTTTCTGGTATTTTGAAAGTATCCAAAAGAGTTTGAATTGAAAATACAAAAGAAAATCAGAAAAATAGAAATAGAAAATGTTTTCTGGAATAAAAACAAGTTCCTAACCTATCAGGGCCGCAGCCCAACAACCTCTCTCTCTCTCCTATCCCCTTTCCTGCCGCCCACGCGCGCGTAGCAGCAGCCTAGAGCCAGCCCACCCAGGGCCCAAACCACCCCAACTGGCCCGTAGCCCTTTGCTTGTCTTTTCCCCGTCGTCTTCCTCACCGGTGGATCGAGCGAAGTAGCTCGCTGTCGAGCTCCGCTGTGCCGGCGTGCGCTGCGATTCGTGCCGCCGCCCCCAGTCGTCTATAAGATCCCAATGTTGCCGCCAGAGAACCCTAGCCCGCCACTTCCTCCTCTCTTCCTCACCTTCTCGCCATGGCCATCAAACCCTAGCTTCTGCCGCCCTTCCTCCCGGCCGTCTCCGGCCACCCTGCGCCAAGCCAAGGCCACCGTTGGACGTGCCTCGTCGCCCTCGTCCTCCCCCTCAAAGAACGCGTGCTAGGAAGCCCACTCCTCGCCGGAATCGACCCCGAAGCACTGTCGGCTGCCGCTGTTGTAGCCGTCGATCCGTCGCCGTCCGGCCTCCCCGAGCCTCGCCGACCCCTCCATCGCGCTCGTGGTGAGCTTGTGGTGCTAACGCGCCCCTCCGTTTTCCCCGTCTTCCCTTGTGTTGTCTTCCCCGTGTGAGCCTGACGCCGCCGCCGCTTGCCGTCGTCGCGCCGCCGTCTCTGGTGACCAAGAACCGGCGGTGCCCCCACCAATCGACTCCCCGTCGTCGCCTCTTTCCAACGCCCCCAACCACAGCCTCTCGCGCGCGCTCAATCTCTGGTTCCATCATTGATCTGCAAGCAAAGCCATGGATGTTGTCAGCATGACATCATCATGATGTCATTAAGCATTTTTATTTTTCTTTAATAATTTTAGTAAATCTTTTCTGTAAATAAGAAATATATGACAGGTGGGCCCTGTCTGTCAGGGTTTTAATATTTTCTATAAATGTTTTCTGAAATGATTAAATCTATGACATGTGGTCCCAAGTTGGAAATTATTTTAAATATTCCAAAAATGATTTATAAATGGATTAAAAATTGAGAAAAATCATAACTAATTCATTTTAAATCAGAAAAATACAAATACTATATCAAAATGTTCAGAAAAATGAACTCTATCTAACCAAGCTATAATCTTACATTGTTAATCAACTCTCATGACAAGTTTAATTGTAAGAACTAATTGAACCCCATAGGTGATTCCGATGATCCCCCTGTTCTAGGGTTTGGACCTCTCGGACCCCGTTTAAAATGACCAAGCATGTTCTAGGGTTCATTTCAACACTATTCAACTTTTCATATCACCCATATTGTATGAGCATTGTACATGCCATGTGTTGAATGTTGCTTTCTATTTTTCGGTGATTGGTTCTTGTGAATAGGAACCGAACCCGAGGCTGAAGTCAACGCCACCGAAGAGCAGTACCAGTCCAATAACGGACAAGGCAAGCGAAGCCCCACTCATACATATGAATCCTATGTTTACAAAGTATTTCATTATAGCCATATGCATTCGGTTCAACAGTCTTTTATCAGTAGATAGAGTAATCCTATCTGATGCATGTTTCCCTTTGGTGAACTATATTACCTGATCCACCGCTCCTAACATAACTAGGGTTTGGATTATGAGCATCGCTAGTGCCACAGTTCAGTCAAGCTTAGCCATGCTTAGTGGTCCGATGCTGATCATTCAGATGATGTACTGGAGATGCGAATGTATCTAGTATGGTAGAATGTTGTGATGTGATCAGAGATGGATAATAAACATGCTAAGGATTGTATGGGAGGCCACGTGGGTTGTGGTTTTTGCAGTCCCATACTTGCCACCCCTAGGACCCGATGTTATTGCCTCTTGAACCAAGACGAGAGTATAACCACACGGGGGCCTGGAAACCCCCTCAACCAACTAACTTGCCTAGTAGATTCCATGAGTCACATAGTTCGAGCTTTCCCTTCGACATACGCATCTTGGTTTTTCTTGAATGGAGGTGAAGGAGGTGCATTCATAACAAGTAGGTAAGCATGACCGGGAACAAGAGATTCCCGGCATCCGTAATCTTGAACCCCGCACACATCATTAGGGACCGGCTTCGGGACTTGACCCATTACGTCGACATATCCCTAGTGCGTGACTCATGGTCTCGGCGAAAGAAAGGTAAAGGTCATGGTCAACCACTCTCTGCCGGCCTTCCAAGGAAGAGGGCTAATAATTTGGCATTAAGAATTGGTTGGTACGTGTGGGTAAAGTTATGCACCCCTGTAGGGTTATTAATCTTTTCGAAAAGTCGTGTCCACAGTTATGGACAACTTGGGAACGGACGTGAAGATCATAGAAAACTATAACCGAATGCTAAAACTTGGCCAACTAACGTGAGATCCAGAGTACTTCCTCGGGGTTGTTTGAGGGGGTAGTCCAGGAAGAGAGGTTTAGTTGATGATGGTACTTGGTGGATATCAAAGATGATTCTAAGAGCTAGAGTCGTAGTCTTCTTATCCCCTTTGAAAATGATCTGACTAGACGAGTTTCTTCTCCCTCTTGTTTTGGAAACAAAAGATGGGTTTATGCAAAACAACTCCACTAACCATAAGTCTTGTGGAGTACACCCTGTACTCAGCCTTGCTTCGTTGATGTTTTGTACAGATGAAGCTACTCCAACTGAAGGTGGTTTCTACATCAAAGTCGACGAGTAGTCGGGGTTCCTGGGCAGCATCCTAGGATCTATGGAAGGGTTGCTACTTCTGTTTAAGGCCTCTTAGGCCCTTTGCTAAGTTTGTTGTTTAGAAAAACTTGTTTGCTTCTATTGTTTGTTGGAATGATGGGTTTGTGACCCTGGCTTGTATGACTGGTTTGTAACTCTCTTAAGAGTTTACCTTATTAATGTATGGTTTGTATGTTCTGCAATGTTACCGATCTTTCCATGTGCGCTTCGGAATTTAGGTTAGACGTATGTCAGATGAAGATCTGGTATTTGTCTAGCCCTGATCCCGGGTTGTGACACGTAGTGCCAGTTGCCTGGTTTCTGTTATTTTTGGTTTTAGAAAAGCTAGTAAGGAAATATTCTCATAATTGGACGGGACAAAAGCCAAAGTTAATATTTTACCAGAAGGAACACGGAGTCCGAAGGGCATCCGAAGTGGGGCCACGAGGTGGCCACACCTGGTGGTGACGCAGCCAGGGGTCTTATTCCTCATTGGAGTCACTCTTTGACTTGGACTTAGATGTAGAGGCCATAAGCTTCTCTATGGCAATTTATTCAGGTGGAATTTCAAGTATTTAGCCCACTTGCTGCAATGTTGTGATTGGTGTGTGTGCCGCAACATTCTTTTCGTGCTGACTATCAACATCTTCCTGATTAACAGGTCTTGCTAATTTGGCTTTCCTCCTTGGTGTTTCCTTATCTAACAACATATCAAATTTGTGACCATCTTGCTTTGCCATGGTCCTGGTACTCCTTCTGTAAGCAGGATCTGAAGTCTCTTCATCACCAACCTGCTTTTCAATGGTCCTGGTACTCCTCCTAAAATCAAGCTTCGAAGCCGTTTCATCACCAGCCTGCTCTCCTGAACCAAAGTTTGCTTCAGTGAACAATAGTTGTGTGGTTGTAGAAATGTTGTTTCCCTTATCAATTTGTTTATTTGTCCTACTCTTCTTTGTGACATGACCATTGGAGTGACTCTTCCAATGATTCTTTTTCCTAGTATTCTCATCGGATTATGGATAGTAGCCGCATTAGACTAGGATTCTTTTCCCTTACTAAATCTCTTTCCCTTCTTTCCCTTGCTAATATTGGAGAAGCGGTAAAGACAAGTGGTAATAAAGAGTTGTCCACATGCACTTCATCCTAAAACTATAACATTCTAGCAACAGACCTAGGCTTCACTGTAATGATTGTGTTGTGGCCAAGTGAAAGATCACGGATGTCGCCAGGCGGTTAAAAACTTGTACGAGATGGTCTTAACAAAGGCAGAATAAAACTAGCATTTTATTTTGTCAAGCACAAAGCATATATATACTAAGGTTCACCTATTTGCACCAACAACTTATGCTAAGCAAGACAAGAAACAAAGTGATAGCAAGATAGATTACTTCAAGCACAAATGCTATCACTATGTAAAGTGCATAAGTAAAGAGCTCGGGTATAGAGATAACCGAGGCACGCGGGGACGACGATATTTTACTGAGTTCCTCCCTACAAGGGGGTATGTCTCGTTGGAGGGGTGGGCGGTAGTAAGACCACCAACGCCACAAAAGGCCTCACCGTATTCTCCCGAGCACGCGCTGCGCGGAAAGCACCCGATCCGATATGGAACACTTGAGGACGGTCACCAAACCCGTACAAGATTGGGCCAATCTCCACAACTTAATTGGAGGATCCCAGTAATCATCACCAAGGCCACTAACTTGAGGAAGAATCCACAAATTAATTGGAGGCCGCAAGAACACACCACAAAGGCCACACACCGTCTAGGGTTCCAAGAACCCAAGAGGAACAACCTTCTTGATTTCACCAACCAAATCCTCCGAGGAGAACTCAAACCGATGCACCTAATGCAAATGGAAAGAACACCACAAAGATGCTCCAATCCTTCACTCTCAAGTTACAAAGCTATTGGGGAACAAGAGAGGAAGAACACAAGGAGAACACCAAATCCTCCAAGATCTAGATCCCAAAGATTCACTCACAAAGAGATGATATGGATTGGTCAAAATGTAGATCTAGATCCCCTTAATCTTCCTTGCAAGAATCATTGGAGGGGAATAAAGAAATCAAGATCAAAAGGGGGGTCAAAGCAATGGGAAAAGCTTGAGCAAGAGAGGAAAATAAGCACCTAAAAAAGAGAGAGAAGGCTTAAATAGAGGTCCAAGATTTTCTGCCCGTTGGGGGCCAAAAACCGACCTGGGCCGGTACTACCGGACCTCGTCCCAGCGACACGATACAACAAGCGAGCGGGAGCGAGCAGCACGCGCAGGGCATCTGGGCGAGCGCCCGCGTGAGAGCAAGCGAGGGCGGGAGCCAGCGCGTGAGCGAGCGGGAACGGGAGTAGCGAGGCATGCTTGCACGAGGAAGGGCCAGAAGCGAGTGGAGCGGCAGGAGCAGGCAGGCAAGCTAGGCCGGTCCAGTAGTACCGGCCTCGCTGGTGGTACTACCGCCTGGGAAAGGGCCGATAGTACCAGCCAGCACAACCGGGCCAGGCAGAGAGAGAGAGAGAGAGAGCAGCGTGCAGGGGTGGCCGATAGCAGCATGCGGTAGTACCGGCCGGCCTAGAAACTTTCCCTTTTTTATTTTTAAATAAAATAAGAGGCAACTTCAAATGGTGATATCTAGAGTTTGGAAACTCCGATTGACCTGAAACCAATTTTGTTGAAAAGAGGATGACAAGATCTATGAAAGTGCAATGGACGTCTCCTAGAGGAGGGTGAATAGGCTTTTAAAATTATTACGGTTTAGGCCCAAATAAATGCGGAATAAAACTAACGTTTAATTTATTGAGCATAAAACCTAACCACTAGGTTCACCTAAGTGCACCAACAACCTATGCTAAGCAATACAAGAAAAAGGTGATAGCAAGATATAATACTTCAAGCATGAAGGCTATCACAATGTAAGGTGCATAAGTAAAGTGCTCGGTTGAGAGATAACTGATGGACGCGAAGACGAAGGTTTTTATCCCAAAGTTCACTTACAAAGAAGCTACGTCTCCGTTGGAGAGGTGCGATGACGCAATGCTCTCCAAACACCACAAATGTCTCACCTTGGGGTGTTGTGACTCGATGCTCACCCAACGCCACACAAGGCCTCACCCCGGATGCGAAGGTACACAACTCACCGGTGCCACAAAAGGCTCACCCTATTCTCCCGTGAGCTCGCCACGAAAGCCTACTCACGATCCACTAAGGGACACTTGAGGGCAGACACCAAAACCCATACAAGATTGGGGATATCTCCACAACTCAATTAGAGGCTCCCAACAACAAAGCCACAAAAGGCTACAATGCCACAAAAGGCCAACAAAGCCACAAAAGGCTACAATACCACAAGAAGTCAACAACCCAACCACAACCGTCTAGGGTTCCAAGAACCCAAGAGAAACAAGCCCACATGCTTGTACTCGTTGAATCTCTGAGGATAACTCAAACCTATGAAACAAATGCAAGGGCAGGTCCTTCTCTCCCAAATTCCGACAAAGCTACAAAAGCTATTGGGGGAATAAGGGAGGAAGAACACAAGAGGAGAACACAAAACTCTCCAAGATCTAGATCCCAATGATTCCTTCACAAAGAAGGGATTTATCTTGGGGAATTGTAGATCTAGATCTCCTCTCTCAAATCCCTCAAAAAGATGCAAGAATCCTAGAAGTGGAAAGGGGAGAGGGAAATCTCTTCAAGGTCAACAATGCAGGAGAGAGAAATCTAAGAACCAAGAAAAGAGCGAGTTGCCCACATAGGATAAGAGGAGACCCTTTTAAAGGGATCCCAGATATGCCCGTTATGGGCATTTACGACCCTGGCCGGAACTTCCGGTGGGAGGCCGGGATTTCCCGTGGCACTCAGCCAATAGTTAGGAAACTGCGATGCGAAAGACAGAGAAAAAGGGTCTGGCCGGAACTTCCGCTAAGAGCGGTACTACCGCCAGAGATACCGACCGAAGATCCGAAAAATAGAGCACAAATAATAGAGAGAATATAGTACGTGAGAGGAACGAGAGCCAGAATTTCACCCGGTACTACCGACAACATTTATGCCCGAGCGGTATTTCCGGTCCCTGGCCGGAACTTCCGGCGGGGGCGGTATTACCGCCAAAACTTCCGATCAAATTACGCCAAATAGAACAAAACAGGTAGTGATGATATAGTACGTGAGCATAAGAAGTACCGGAACTTCCACCGGTACTACCGGCGGCAAATTGCCCTAGCGGTACTACCGGTGGCTGGCCGGAACTTCCGATCAGGGAAATTCTAGAAACCAAGACTGCAATAACTTTCTCGTCCGAACTCCAAACGATATGAAACCAATTTTGTTGGAAAGATAATGACATGTAGAATCCAAGGTGTGGATCCGAAATATTGGGTATCACCAAGGGAGAAAATACCATGAATATATATGTGATGTATCTCCCAAGGCATGGAGCCAGAAATCTTGCAAGATCAACAACCACAATAAGATATGCAAGGGAAATCCTTATTTGATGAACTATAGCTTCTTATGATGATAACCACAAGCTCTAGATACTCTCATGGACAAGAACCAACTAACAATCAAGAAAGATGATGCTATGCATGCAAAGGTTTGAGGTCTCTCCGAATGATGCGATCGAGACACCCGCTTGAGAGACCCTCTTGATAGTACGGCTATCTATCCTAAACCCGGTCTCACAACTAACAACACGAGATCGGCAAAAGAGAAGCCCTATCAAGATCATACCTTTTCCTTGATCTTTCCACTTGAACTTGATGTAGACCGTCTTGTTCTTCTCAAGTGGGAACACCTTTCTTGTTTGCTCTTGCTCGCTCTTGCTTGATGAAGACTTGCAAATTTCTCCCCATACTCCATGGGGAAACCTCTTCTTTGAACTTGTCTTCATCACTTCATGATCACGAGGATGGAAAGCTTCAAGCATGAGATCTTCAAGAGAGGGCTTAAGCTTGCCCTTTTTCATTCCTTCTTGAGGTTGATCCATCTTGATCAACCTTCAAGCTCCTTCTTTCTTCATAATTCCAATGAGCACAAAGCCCTTGGACATCCCTTCATATTTCAACCTTGAGACCAACACATGGCCCAAGCGATGCCAATGTACAAACCTACAAGTGCAACTAACTTTACACATTAGTCCATAGAGATTGACATTAATTACCAAAACCACACAATGGGGCATACATGCCCTTTCAAGCTACCTCCCTTGGTGAGAAACCATAAAACCTTAAAGATCTAAAACGCAATAAGATATAAAAGGGAAATCCGTTTTTGATGAACTAGAGCTTGTTATGAATATTACCACAAGATCTAAAACCTCACATGGATAAGATCCAAATAACAACTAAGAAAGATGATGCTAAGTATGCAAAGGTTTGAGATCTCTCCAAAAGATATGATCCATTTACTCACTCGAGATCCCCTCTTGATAGTACGGTTATCTATCCTAAACCTGGTCTCCCAACTAGCAACATGAGACAAGCAAAAGGTAAAGCCTATCAAGAATATACCTTTGCCTTGAGCATTCCAATTGAGCTTGATGTAGATGATCTTGTCCTTCTCAAGATGGACACCTTTCTTGATTGCTCTTCCTTGTGCTTGCTTGATGAAGACTTGCACCTTGATCCCCCATACACCATGGGGAAACTTCTACTTTGACCTTGTCTTTATCAATCCATGATCACCGAGGGTGGCAAGCATCAAATATGATATCTTCTATAGATGGCGTATTTTGAGCTTGCACAACATTTCTTCTTCAAGACACACTTGATCTTATTTTCTTTATTCTTCTTCTTCTTCATTTCATCTACCTTGAATACAACACATGCTCCAAGCGATGCCAATGGACAATTCCTACAAGTGCAACTTAATGCAAACATTAGTCCATAGAGATTGTCATTAATTACCAAAACCACACATGGGGGCCCACATGCTCTTTCACCAAGAATGTCTGAATGTGTCACTACGGTACTCTCAAAAATTCATAGAAAAGGAATGATCAAAAGCTATATTCCAAGAACTCTTTATAGCAATAGCTTTAAACATATCCAAAGGGGCCAGAGCAACTAGAACAGAGGCTATTAGATAAGCTGGGATAGAAGTCATGCATATTTTTTAACATAACATAATTATGGGTAGAACAAGGCCAAAAGTAACTTTACTGATAGGTTCTTGTGCAACACATACACGAATCCAAAACTATATTTCAACTAAGAAGTGCGTCAATTCCGGATCATGAGAAATTCTGACATGGTTGATAATCAGCTGTTGTTATTGGGCATCATTGGCATTGATCGATAACCATTGACTCTTGAACCTATTCCTCACCAGCTTATGCATTGTCTACATCGTCAGGTTGAAATAAATCAGGGTCTTGAACATGTGGTTGATGTGGAAGTGGGGAGATATCATTCCTCCCAATTATTAGGGTACTATGGCAGGACAAAATTGCTGTTTCCATGCTGAAGCTACCCAGGTAGAGGATGTGGATTCCCCTTGGGTGGAATATGGTCCTTATCATCAGGCAAACGATCAACAAAGTGTGTTGTTAGTATATAGCATACAACTGTCCAGGATTCCCTTACCCCGCCAAGATTATCATAATTGACAAAAACTACATCTTTAGCACTAAAGCAAGTACAAGAAAAGATGCATAAACTAGTGTTCTCTCTAACATGACATCATCTTGGTGCTAGCGAATGAATTTACCAAAAGCAGCAATAGCATTTGCAATGTCATAATTGTTTATGTATTCTATAAGGACCTCTAAAAACATGAGCCAACCATTGTGAAACAATTGTACTAGACTATGATTGTCATGGTCGTCATGGTTCAAAATTTTAACAAATATGCCATTCTGCAGGTGAAAAGGATGACGTGCTACAAGGATAGCTCTAGCAGCAGAGCTCCGCATGCGGTAAAATCCTAGCCCCAAAAGACATGGTTTCACTTACACATCTAGAACGTACATATGCTGAACCAAAAAATTCTAACCTATTGGTGCCAAGCATGTTTAGTTTCAACTAGTGGTGGCGGAAGTCGGACAATGGTACATATCGTGTCGTGGAAGCTTCGAGGAATAACAAAGGGCATGTAGACAACATGGTGTAAGCTTGTGGGCACGTTGGCGGTGATCTGGTGGCCTGAGGAACCAAACATTGTGGGTCGAGCTCAAAGTTTGCCATCAATGGCAATGTGGTCTCAACAAATGAAGATATCAAAGAAGACCCTGGTGGAGGGCTGACAATGAACAATGAGGATTGATATTAGAAGATGAATCGACAGCCAGAGTTTTACCTTTGTTTTTATTGCCAGAGTCCACGTCTTCCCCGTTAGGGTAAGAAGGGGAATTACCAAAAGGGTCTGACGGCAGCGATAGATTTCGTGCATCATGACTGTCCGAGATGGCTGTTTCTTAATGACCCATCTTTGTGAATTTTTAATCATCCAGTAGTCTTTTTGTATTGAATTTTTTTGTCCCTTATCTTTCTAGTACACGAGTCAGTAAATCGCGTGGTACATGCTCAGGAATTTATCACAAGTCCAAAATTTATCTGCCATTTCTTTAACCAAATCAGCAAGCCCAAAATCATCTAGGCCATAATCCCCTTTCGATGTACCGAGTAGAGTCTATGAGTGGGCCAAAAATCCTGGCTGAAGATTTGGAATCTTGTTTGCCACCCGAGAATCACGTGATCCATGTTGTTTCGTGCGAGGCAGAGTGCCAAACATGATATCCCTACACATACCAATATCAGTTGACTCAGAAATCTCATTGAGGAGAATTACATCGGCAACCTTTCTTATTTGCGGACAATCATACATAGCATGAAGGTGGCCCTAAGCATCTTCCTTTGAAACTGGCAAACAGTAGCCTTCTCGAGCCTCATAAGCAAGAAAAGTATCAACAGAAAGCTTCCTCTTTACTAAATTTATAGAATTTCTATTCCAAAGGAGATAGGCTGAGGGTCTTGGGTTGAGAGGTAACAATGTCTTATCAGTTATTTCTTGTTGGGACTGATTAAAGTCCATTCCTTATTGCATTCTTGCTGCCATTTGTAAAATCCCTTTGGTATTTTGCTGCCCCATTATTCCAAAGGTGGAAGTAGCATGTGAAGGCTTCACAAATGAATTTCGTTAGTGCATAAACCAGGAAACCTACATACTTAGATGAGACCGAAAATCTGAAAACTCTACTAGTGAGCTGAATCACCAAAAGATCATCACAGATTCCTCCAAAAAAAATCCCGAGCCAACCCAACCGAGTCTTCACTTAATTTGAAATTAGCACGACCAAAAGAAATAACCAGCAGAAAATTATTTTCTTTCCCTAGAGGATGAACTGTTGATCAAAACCTCTTCTAACATCATTTTTGAACTTTTGACCATGAGACGAATACAAACCCATTGCCATAGAAGCATGTGTTGCCATTGTAGCTAGATCAAAAAAGGCACTACCAGAGTAGATTCATGCAGCCCCAGGATCTTAGTTTTTGGAGAGAATTCTCCTAAGTCATGGTCAGATCTAGGTGCAGAAATAGGAAAACCATCCAAGCCTGTGGATGATCAAATGCAATAGCCAATACACAAATGATAGTCGAGATAAGTTACCTCAGATCCAGGGCGCAACACTTCATCATCTCCAAGATGCCTACCCACTAGGGGAGCACCCTTGGCATTCATTTGTATGATCCATCGAGACACAGTACCTCACACATGCACCATGCCATCATATGACTTGGTAGGTCCATAATCCATATATTTGGAGGCGGAGTAGGTGGTCTTCCAAACACAAACTAGAGGGAGGGGGACGCCATCCTTAAGGAAAAGAGACCTCACCGTGTAGAGGGGGAGACACCGAAGATAATGATTGGAGTAGAAGGTGGGGATCACTAGAGACCTAAGAGATTTCCAGTGAGAGAGGTTTTAGGGTTTGGATGGTGGAAATGGGTGTATTGTGGCCATCCGCTGAAACTATCCATCTTCAATACCTTGTGGATAGCTTGATGAACCATCTCCCGGGGCGTCCCGCCTCCATGCTGAACTATGGTGGACGTCTAGAGTTGATCAAATCCATCCTTTCGGCAATGCTTATTTTTGCTATGATGTAATTGGACATTCTGATCCTAAAAATCTTGGCGACTGAGAAGATTATCCGTGGATTCCTATGGAAGGGTCATAAGGATGTCTATGGTGTACACTGGTTGGTGGCATGGGACAAGGTTTTCCGGCCTAAGGAACTGGCGGGTGGCAGTCTTGGCATACATAACTTACGCATGATGAACCATGCACTAAGAGAGAGATGTCTTTGGCTAAGAAGGATGGACACTACCAAGCCATGGAAAGAGTTCAACATACAGGTTTCGCTAGTGGTCCACCATTTGTTCGATGTAGTGACCATCTCCAGATTGGGGGATGAAGAGTCCACTTTCTTTTGGACCGACTAGTGGCTCCCACGCGGACGGACCTGCGACATTGCTCCAAACCTCTCCGCACTTATACCTAAGCGAGTCGTTAGATTGAGGAAAGTGTGTGAAGCATTAGTAGGTGGATGGTTCGAAGTTGTTTCGCCGAATCTGTATGTGCATGCCATCGCGGAATTGTTAGAACATCCATATTAGATCAAGGGCATAACCCTCATTTATGGACAAGAAGACTATTTCCGGTGGAACTCGGATGCCAGTAATGTGTACACTATGTGGTCTTGCTATTCAGCGATGTTCAATGGAAGGGTGGAGTTAGACAGCGCCCTGCAAATTTGGCGGTCCGGGGCACTGACCAAATGCAAAGTGTTCGTGTGTCTTGCATTGCAACGTATATGCTGGATGACTGACCGTCTGAGGAGACATAGGCTATCACACCCAACCACGCGCCCCTTCTGTGATCAGGTAGGGGAGGATATTGATAACCTACTCTTGGGATGTGTCCTTGCTAGGTAGGTCTGGACCAGCTGCCTCCTCATGTGGGGCAAGGAATACTGGCTACCAACTCAGCACACATCTTTCAGAGCGGGTAGGTTTGAGTCACGTCGGATGCCGTTCCGGTAGGGACATGTGGACTGCAGTGACCTTTAGTTTGTTGGCGCCTATGGCGTCACCGCAATGGCATCGTCTTCGAGGGTGCTTCCCCCTCTGCTTCGACAGTCATTTACTAGGTTTTGGCGAAAGGGGCGTCGTGGAACTTGGCTAGGATCTTTCGAGCTAGGTTAGCGCAGATAGACTTGTAGACATGCTGCGAGTAGTATGTTTCATGTTTTGATGTCTTTACATCATGTTGTTGAGTCTCTGACGTCTATGCCAAACACGTTGTAAACTGGCCTCTTGACTCCTTCTATGACATCGATATGTCTCTAGGACTTATCCATAAAAAGAAACCATCTAAACTGTGTAACCTTCAATATACTTCACATGTCCTAAAATAAGTTAGGTGGGTTGTCTAGATTCACAAGTATTTAGACAAATCGAAGTTAATTATTTCAGAACGGAGGGAGTGAGCACTAGTATTGGATAAAAACATTTATATCGACGGCCTAGAGACACCCCAAAACTTTAATATAGTAGTATTGTTGTTGCGAGGGGAGTGCTCAAGACCACACTATTTATCTAAAAAAAAAGTTTGAGCACAGATTCAACAACACGGGGCCATACCCATACGTAGCAGCTCAAAGGGTGCCACACTAGCAACGGAACGGAATTTTGGGGGCTGGGCGTCGGCAGCGCCACCACGCGTCCACGACTTCGCAGTCGCAGCGACTACCGGTACCGGGGACTAGATGGAGCCGGCTGCCGGAGTTAAATCCACATAGAGAAACAAACAGACAGAAAACCAGGAGCTGAGCCTGAGGCCAGCCGTCCTCCCTCCAAAAATCACTGTCTCTTCTCTTCCCAGCCCCAAATGGCGCGCCCGCCTCGCATTAACCTCGCTCTCCCTCCCGGATCCAACTAATTAAGCTTGCCGGTGCCGCCCGCGCTCTGTCCCTCTCTACAACACATAGCGCGTCGTTTCGCCTTAAAATCTCTCATCCTTCCATCTCTGGCCAGCCAGCTTAATTGGTTTCACTAGCTAACTGTAGTTAGTAGTCGTTCTCTGACTACACGACCCCGACGCACACCCTCTCTTTCTCTTCTTCCCTCCCCCGCAATGGCCAAGCAACGGAAGAACGGCGTCGGCGCCAGCAGCAGCAGCAGCAGCGGCGCTTCTACCGCCGGTGCCGATGCCACCGCCAGGCTGAAGCCGAAGCCGAAGCGGACGCGGAAGAGAGTGCCGCGGGAGTGCCCCTCCCAGCGCACCTCCGTCTACCGCGGCGTCACACGGTATGTAGTACAGTAGTATTGGTTATCTCTTATCCTGCCTGCGCGCGAGGCGACGCGCGAGGTCGCAAGAGAAGAAACTGACGCGCGAGCGTGCAGGCACCGGTGGACGGGGCGGTTCGAGGCGCATCTGTGGGACAAGAACACCTGGAGCGAGCCGCTGAGGAAGAAGAAGGGAAGGCAAGTGTACCTCGGTGAGCTCTCCCTCTCCTTCTCTATCGCAAGCCTTCTGGCGTGGTTGGTTGGTCGCTGACAACGTTGTGCGGCGGCGTCGCAGGGGCGTACGGCGGCGAGGAAGCGGCGGCGCGCGCCTACGACCTGGCGGCATTGAAGTACTGGGGACGCGACACCATCCTCAACTTCCCGGTACCCAGCCAAATCACTAATCCTTAATTCATTGATGCATGCGGCGCCGTGCCTAGAACTAGCAGAATGCTTGTTTCAAAAAAAGAACTACTCCACCAGAATGCTGGACATGTCTGCCTATGACTTTCTCAGCACACGTACACTGCTACTAGTGCTAATAGCTAAGAATGTGCAGCTTCTCTGACTTGCTAAACCTTACACTTGGTGGGTCCAGATTACACCGGCCGGAACGACTTGCATGTTTGTCTAAGTTCTTTTCTTTTTGAGACTTTTATAGGAAACAAGTTTTGTCTTTGTTTTTTGGAACACGGAAACAAGTTTGTTGAAGTTTTTCTGTGAGAAATATTCAACTGTTTTACTACTAGGATTTTTTCGAATATGACCCCATAATGTACTTAATACTATATATGCATTTCAAAATGTACCGTCAATTTTTGACTTGCCGAATTTTTTTTCTTTAATGGGACCACGGATAGTGCTCTCAAAGACTCGTTAGCTTATTAACTTTGACCACGGATAGTGCTCATTTGCCGGATGGAACCTTTTGCAGCTGGCTAACTATGACCAAGAGTTGAAAGAAATGGAGGAGCAGTCCAGGGAAGAGTACATCGGATCGCTCCGGAGGTACACAAATAACTCCAAATTTTGACAAGTGGTTCTGTCTGTGATCAGACGGCCTGGCAAATGTCACGGCGCAGAAGTTTTATCCTGACACCGCACACTGTTTTTACACCTTTTTTTCACTCAGGAAAAGCACTGGCTTCTCAAGAGGGGTGTCCAAGTACAGAGGTGTCGCGAGGTAGTGCTCTTTCTACTGAACATTTTCAGATTCTTGCGAGAGAATCTCTGAAACCAACACTCCATTTTTTGAATCTCTAGCAACCTTTATAAAATTTAATAAACATTACAGCGTTCACAGCCAAAGGCAGCATAAATTTATCTGAGGGAAAATCATATCTGACTTTCTGCAGGCATCATCACAACGGCAAATGGGAGGCTAGGATTGGGCGTGTGTTCGGCAATAAGTATCTCTACCTAGGGACATATGGTAAGTTACGAATCCTTTCTTAAGGCAAGAGTTATGTATGAATGGAATGTCGAGTAAACCGATGTGTAGTTGAGGGATATATTCCCTTTACCTGAGTCATCAGGTGGTACCAAAAGGTTAGCTGTTTGTGTCGTTATTAGATTGGTGGAATCTCTCTTGTGAGTCATGAAGGAAGTAAAGAACCAGTAGTGATGCTCTTTGCACTCATTCTAGAACTTTGATGGCTTTAAAAAATGGTAATTGGGCATCGGAATGCAGTAAAGCAAGGATTGAAAAGACAGCTAATTAATTTGTGTAAGAAAGGCACTCGGTTCAGAGAGCTAACATTTTCTTCACCATGCATGTCCAACCTAGGTAATTCTAAACCATATCCAGATTTTGAATCCCTCATCTTATTCACATGTTTACTTTGGAATAAAGGGCAAGACTGTCGCATTCTAGGAAATTGATAGGAGCCGTGGAGCCCTGCCCACTCAGCTAGCCTAGTTTTTGAATTGAGTAAGGCCAAATCCAAAATCTTTTGCGGATAAGATGGATCACAAGAAAAGGAACCCATGCCAAGTATGCCATGGAAGTGCTATGCTGGTAGGCCTGGTTCCTCTGAATGCCACAGAAATATTCCGTACTCTCATGCTAAATGCCAAAGCAGATGGATTTAGCCGGGGCGGCCCAGTTAATTATAGTACTGATTAGGATGTAAGCCTTCCCGTGTTAGCTGCAAGCAGAATGGCAGCACCAAGTGACGATGCATGCATCTGCAGTTCTGTACTTGCATCATCGGTCTAACTACATCAGTATCTTAAAAACTTGATCGAACTGCATTTCGGCATCCATAAATATATGGGCAAGGCAGCCGTATAATTTCCCAACCAACAGGGGGTTTAATTCCTGGTTGCTGCCAAAAACTGGTGCCCTGGTACAACACTACTTTCAAACTGATTTGATGCCCCAACGATAGGATTGCTTCTTTGGTAGATGGCTCGGCCATCTGTCAAGTCATGCATTCATGCGCTTGTTTCCCTTTTGGTGCTGGGATCATCTGCGTCCTAACGGTCTGACCTCGCCGAAACAGAAGGAGCCAATAGCACCAGCTTCCCAAGGTCCCTCTTTCTGCGCGGTACGGTAGGGGAGCCCTGGAGCTCCTCGACCACGAGCTCGATCAGCACAGCTATCCTGGCAGGCAACGAACAAAAGTAAGCGACGAGAGAGATGTGCTTGCCACGCCTACACGCGGTCACGCACACACACGCCTGATCCCCTGCCCCAAAACGTTCCAGCAAGCCAATCCCTCTCCATGCCTCCCCGTTGGGAACCTCACAGTTGTTACTTGCCCGGAAGCTCGGATCTACCTTGCCGTTCGGCCAATACTTGAACAATTTCATAGAGTTTTCGTTGTGGAAAAAAGATTTTTTTTACCACTGACAAATACAGATGACAGTCTTATCCTTACGTGTGGCATGCAGCAACGCAGGAGGAAGCAGCCATGGCCTACGACATCGCCGCCATCCAGCACCGCGGCCTCAACGCCGTCACCAACTTCGACGTCAGCC
This sequence comes from Avena atlantica, assembly GCA_910589765.1. Taxonomy (NCBI): domain Eukaryota; kingdom Viridiplantae; phylum Streptophyta; class Magnoliopsida; order Poales; family Poaceae; genus Avena; species Avena atlantica. The sequence continues at coordinate 166,988,048 of OU342739.1, read as the reverse complement.
GCTACATCAAGTGGCACCACCTCTGCCGAGCCGGTGACGCCCACGGTCTCCACAATGATGCAGACCAACTCCCTGTCGACATGACCCCACACCCCACCGTCGATATCGGTCAAGCAATTTCCGTCGCCGACGATCAATTGCTACCACCCCATGTGAGCCTGCCGTCTCTCGGCCTGATGCTGCAGTCGCCCGGGTTCAAGGAGATGATCGAGCGGACCGCGGCCTCCGAGAGCAGCACCCGCTCGCCGTCTTCGTCTTCGTGTTCTCCTTCGCCTCCACCACCGGCGGCGCTGACCCAGCACCAGCAGCAGCCCGAATATAGCGGAAGCGCTTCATCGTCGCGGTGCAGCTTCCCGGACGACGTGCAGACGTACTTCGGGTGCGAGGACCACGACGGCGGCGCGGAGGTTGACACGCTCTTGTTCGGGGATCTTGGCGCCTACGCCGCTCCCATGTTCCAGTTCGAGCTGGATGTTTGACTTGAATAAATAGAAGTTGAAAAGGAAAATTAAAGGCTCATTACTCATAGCTAGGCTAAGCTACTCCCTCCATCCAGGTTTATTGGGCTACTAGTAGAATTAGGAAAATTCTGAAAAATTAGGCTAGATATGCTACTAAATGCACGGTTTAATTGCCTCGATTCCTGGAAACCAGCCACGTGGCAACTTTTTGTGCATGACTCCATGAGACTACCCTATGCATGACATTGCATGTAACGGAAAATCTGCTCTAGTAATTAATACCTATAATTAATGAGAGAAAATTAGTGATTACAACCTATTCATGCGATTTTTCTCCACCAATAGAATGACATCTTGGTCGCAGTGCTGCTCCGGTTAAGCCCAATAAACCCGGACGGAGGGAGTAGCAGGAACCAATGTTTCAACTAGGATGCAGATAATATCTCGAAAGGGGTACAGGTTCGCATAGAGCATGTAGAACATAATCGACATGTTCTTTTTACCTTGCCAGAGCAAAAATGAGTGAATTCGTGCAGATATATGTATTTGAAAAAAAATCTAAAACATCTTATATTTTACTAGCTGAATATCCGTACGTTGCTATGGTCCTTAAAAACCATTGCCGTGCACCTTGCATGGGTTTGTAGCATTTTTTATCTTGCGTGTCCAACGAACGAGTCCGTCCTCGAATCTACACTCTTCCGCCGAATCCCACGACACCAAGTTTGCGTCGCTCCTTTCAATAATAAAGATTAAACCCTATTTGTTCTGTCTATTTTCTCATATAAAACTATTTTTGAAAATATTTAAAACAAAGCAGACAACTAAACAAAAACAATGTGCTTTTCAAGGAGATAGCCAAACGGCCAGAACAAAAAGCCCAGTCGTAGGCCACCAGTCATCCAAACATAAAACCCTAAACCTACCGTAACCACAGCGCCGCCACGACCCAGCACTCAACACAACACCACATGCACCCAACATGACTCCACACCGATTTGGACTGAAATAACCTATATAAAAAAGGAAATTGTGGTGCCGCACTATGTAGTGCAACGCATGTGGCGCCGCACTTTAGGTCTTGTACCAGCGCGCGAGCCAGCCCTCCCCCAACCTAGACTCATTCCTCTCCCACACAGAAGCACAACAGTGGCGGCGGCTTCGGTCCTCCCTCAACCTCCTCCCTCCTAGTGCCCAAATCGGAAGCCTATCTCCGTGGATTTCAATCCCCAAGTGCCTTGAGGTATTCTTCCCCTTCTTCTTTGATTTCACCCATTAACTTCTTGTTTTGGTCCATATCCTGCAAACCCTACGTTGTTTTGTAAGATGAATGATAGATTGTTGTTGCATTGGCATATTGGTTGGGCATTTTGTTGATGGTAGCATTTGTATGTATTGAGTATGTTGACCATGGTATTGTTGTTCTGATTATCTTAGGCATGGCAAGAATTGTTCATGTTCACCATGTAGACAAGGATGCTTTTTTAGAGGTAACATAGAACCGGACCCGGACGAGCTCGATTTGGTGTTTGAGCGTACTCCAACCTATGTCGAGGTCTTGGAGCAATTGAGGATTGAATTGAAATGGATGGACCCAAATGATGTTGTTGAGTTGGAGGGAAGACATAATGTTGGCTTGGGAATGCATGTCCGTTGGAAGACCATGCGTATCTTCTCCGAGGCCCGTTGGCTTGCATACAAGGAGGTGGTGGCCGAATCACTAGACAAGGCTCTTGAGCTATTTGCCACCAAGAAAGTTGATAGTTCGTTGTCTTTGGACTTGAACCGTCTTGCCTCCCCATTGCGTAATATGAGTCCTCCACCCGTAGACCAAGAGTTAAGCCGTGAACCTCCCTTGACCCAAACATTGAGCCTGATTTCAAGACACCAAGATGAAGTGTTGGAAGAGGACAATGATGATTGTGGGGATGCAGATGATGATGTTGAAATCCACGACAACAATGTTGGAGATTTGGACAAATATATCACGCAAGATGACATGGACCATGACCTCCCATATTCTCGAGTATCGAACTCGGATGGTGATGGTCCCGAAGAAGAAGTTGACGAGGAGGGGTTCACGGCTAGAGAGGCCGAAATCCACGATACCGTATTGGGCCGGGATCATCGGGTGCCTTTGTTTCATGATCTTAGTCTCGCGGATGAAGCCACGATTGATGGTGGCAAGGGCATAGTGCTTGGACCAAGGACAAGTTCTTACCGGGATGGCAATCACGTGAATAGTGGCTTTTGCAAAGGATCAAGGTTCAAGACCTTGTTGGAATTTAAGCAATGGATAAAGGACTTCTTAGTGAAGCATCATCGTCCTTACACGGTCCTGCACTCGGACATCAAGAAGCGTTACACGATGAAGTGCGAGGAGGAAGGATGTCCTTGGATTGTGCGTGCAAGACCATTCAAGGGAGGTCCCGAATGGCACATATCTAGTTGTGTATCAACTCACATGTGCCGATGCCCGATGGTGGATGGAAAGGATGCGAAGCATGAGCACCGGCAACTCACCTCCGATTTCCTCGCTTATAGGTTATCCAATGACATCGCGTCATTTCCAATAATGAGCATCAAGATGGTCATGCAGCTTGTGAAAGCCCTCTTTCACTACAAGGTGAAGTACGGGAAGTCATGGAAGGCCAAGCAAGCCACATTCGAGATGTTGTACGGTGATAGGGAGGAATCTTATAATCGAATCCCAAGGCTGTTGGGAGCGATGGCTAACCCGGTCATGGTTCATGTGGTTGAACCTTATGGGAACAAGACAAGGATTGTAAACGAAAGAACCGTTCGAGTTTTTGGCCATGCATTTTGGGGTTTGGAGAAATGTGTCCGGGCTTTTGAACATTGTAGGCCGGTCATCTCCGTTGGTGGCACCTTTATGACCGGACAATTCAAGGACACTATCTTGATTGCAATAGCCAATAATGCCAACAGCCGGTTGATTCCTTTGGCGGAGGCGGAAAGCAATGATAATTGGGAGTGGTTCTTCCATCTTTTTAGAACCAAGATATTAACCCCTCAAAGGGAAATATGTGTCATCTCTAACCGTCATCAAGGAAATCGTAATGCGGTGATGGTTGATATTCCCGGCCATGCTCCATTGCACCATCGTTGTGTAGGGTTCGCAGCATAGAAAACAAAAAAATTCCTACGATGGGAACATCTAAGTATCAAGATCTATCTACTAGATACAAGCAACGGGTGGATAGACATCCATAGAATACATACCCTCAAAGACCAAATAGCGTTAACGAGGTTGTACTCGTGGATGATGTAGACGAACGCTTGCCGATCTCAAGATCGTGATGAAGTCCATCTGGTCCAGCCGGTCCAGCACCATCAAGTCCAGCACCGCAAAGCAGTGGTGCATCCGTGATCGCACACACGTCCGGGGTACCCCGACAACCTCTGTTCCCTCGCTCCAACGAAGCAGCGGAAGAAACAAATCCTTACAGAAAAATCCACCGGGAACATGTATCTCGCTGTTCCGAGACCATGGGGAAATTCTAAAGGGGGAGAGAGATCCTTCGCGAGGAGGTGTGAGTGACAAGTGAGAGGAGGGGGTCCTTTTATAGGGGAGGGGGGCAGCCCAAGGGGGCATGGCCGCTGGCCAAGGAGGGTGCCCCCACCTATCCCTCATTCATGTGGTGGAAGCTCCACTCACATAAAAACATCTCCACTCACAATTCCACTCACATGCATTAATTTTCCACCAAAATTAATGCAAGCTCTCATTTAAATAAAAATCTTTTATTTATTTATTCAGAATTTTGTTAATTACTTTAATTAACAAACATTCACATAAAACCCCTTGCTAGTATTCCATTTCACATGCAGAACCAGTTTCAGCAATTTCAACCGAAACAGTTCCGGTGTCTAGTGAAATAAATTCATGCGCTTTCTTTTTCTTTCTACGACATATCATTTGCTCCGAATGGTGTCGGTATCCCTTAAGTGTGTCACCCTATGATTCGCGAATAATGTAGACATGATCGAGACCCCTCTCCGATCAATAATCAGCAGCGGGACCTGGAGATCCGTACTGACTCCCACATATTCAACGATGACTTCTGTGACGTGTGAACCTTATACGCATGTAACTCAATCCCTTTGTCTCGCGATATATTACATGTCCGAGATTCGATCATCGGTATCCCCATACCTAGTTTGATCGTGTTACCGACATGTACTCTTTTCTTATTCCCGTGATATAACATTCTAGTGATCAAATCACTTGCTTGCAAGCTAACCAATGTGATATCACCGAGAGGGCCCAGAGTATATCTCTCCGTCATCGGGATGGAGAAATTCCACTCTTGATCCATGAGCCTCAACATAACACCTTCGTAGCACTGAACCCATCTTTATAATCACCCTGTTACGGTATGACGTTTGATGTTATCAAGATACTCTTCCGGTGTTAGTGATTGACATGATCTCATGGTCTAAGGAATAAGATTGCTTCGTATGATGTTATAGCAATATAAACACAATGACCTTGATCGTAATGCTATACTTTGAATGAATGTTCATCACATCATTCCAACAATATTGTGACCTCATTATTAACAACATCCAATGTCTATGATCAGGAAACCTTTGATCATCTTGTTAATCAACAAGCTAGTTTATAAGAGAGGCATAACTAGGAACTTCCTTTTTTGTTTATTAAACACACATGTATTAATGTTTTCGTATTAATACAATTATAGCATGTAAAATAAACATTTATCATAAACAAGGAATACGATAATAACCACTTTATTATTGCCTCTCGGGCATATTCCCTTTAGTCTCCCACTTGCACTAGAGACAATAATCTAGTTTGAAAACTTTGCGTATTGAACACCTACGGCTTTCAGGTGTTCCATATACGCAATTTCAAGTGGTTAACATAATCTACAGATCTGATGCTTTCAGGTCCATGTGTATTTGCATGTCTTTGCGTCTCCACGCATCACTCATTCTCCAATGAGATGGCATTGTATAAATTTGGTCTTTTGGTGAGACCTTTAGTTCCTTGGGGTTAAATCATGTCGATACTATTGTCGTACAATATATCTTTAGTGTTAGCCCGTTGCGAACCACACCTTAGTTTGATAACAAACTACTTGACACAAATTCCCTCCTTTGCTGCTACTATAGCAGTCATATACTTAGCCTTTTGTTGTAGTATTTGTCATAATGTTTTAACTTTGGAACTCTTCCAAATCCATCATGGAAACGTTCTTTCCATTTCATTGTGCCACCCATAGTTTAAATTGAGATAAATTTAATTTATATCTTGTGACAAAACTAGTATCAATGTAACACTTTAAAATGAACTATTTGTAATTGTTTGTCACTTCTACACAAATATATTCTTAGCTCTTCCAAAAGATCATAAGAATATCCTCACTATCGCCCAATGATCATTTTATGATTCATTCTGGTATATGCTCATAACACTTAGAGCATAGTACATATCTGGATGTGTACATATCATGGTATGATTGATCAAAACATCCTTGTGATTTCACTCATTAAGTGTCAAAGCACTTGAATCTCGTTTCATTTATCAAGTGTCGATACACTTGAATCTTGATTCAATTCTTTTCTATGCGACAAGAACCTTTTCTTGTTGTTTCTATATTGAACTCCTTCAATATCTCATATATGTACGTTTGGCACAGCCATATTTGCGTCACAATCTATCCACTATAGACATTCATGCTAAATATTTGGTTTTTTCCTAAGTTTTTCATCGAAATGAAATTCTTAACCTTTGTCAATAAAAATTACGTCATTTCTAATCAACAAGATGTCATCCACATAATGTATTAGAAATATATCTCAGCGCTCCCACTTAATTTCTTGCAAATGCAAGCATCTTCATCATCTCCTGATGAAAACTCCTTTTCATCACGGTGAAGATTCCAACTCCGTGATGCTTACTTCAACCATTGAAGTTTGCATGCCCCTTTTAGCATCCTTTGAATTAACAAAACCCTTTGGACCGTGTCATGTACACGTCCTAGGTAACCATTCTATTAGAAGAACTTTGTTTTGTTTATTCATCTACCATATACCAAATTATATGTAGTGGTTGCTACTTTAATCCGTCCAGACTAAATATCGCTATGAAAGATCAAATCTTGTCATAGTCAACTCCTTGAACATTGTCATAAAATACTTTACGACATGTCGACTATTTCATAGATGTGAAACATCCATGTCTGTTTCTTTATAGATCCAAATACGACCGATAGGTTTTTACACCTTTCCGGAGGGTCTTCCAAGTTCAAAACTTGATTTCTCGTGTATGGAACTATCATGGATTTTATGGCTTCAAGCCATTTGAAGGAGTCAGGGCCCATCATGGATTATTTGTAGTCGGTTCATCATTGTCAAACAATAATGAGTTACTCTCAAATCTCAATCATTTGATTGTTTATCCGACCTTCTTGGTTCAATAGGAACTTTAGACCTCCGTGACCGCAACCTTTGAGGCACGTGATCCATGAGCATTCTGGCTGCCTCTGGAACATTTTCCGGCGCTGCGCAACTTAGCACATATAGCTAAGGTTCGTTAACCTTATTAAAGTTCTATTGTCCTCCCACTTAACTTTTGCGAAAAATTCCTTTTTTAAGAAACTTCACATTTCAAGAGACAAACCCTTTTGTCCTTGGTGTTATGGAGGAATAACCAATTGTTATTCTAAATAACCTATAAAGACATGTTCATCCGACTTTGGTTGTAAACATCTTACTTATGCTTAGTATACCAAAATTTAAGAAATGACAATTTGGGTTTTACCCCAAACCACAACTTCCATGGTGTCATTTCAACGGATCACGATGGAGCTCTTTTCAGTGTAAAAGCGGTAGTCTCTAAAGCTTTTAATCTTTTAAAACATAATGGCAGTTTTATAAATAACACCTTTGATCCAACCATGTCACACAAGGTTTCATTACAAATCTCAAATACTCCATACTCCTATGGTGTTTCGGGAGATGTAAATCTAGGTGTTTTGCTAAACTTGCAAGTCATATAAATCCCTTTATAATAAATCATAATTCATTTATTTTTCTTGTTACACTTGTAACTCAAATAAATCCCGTTATGATAAAACCATAAATCATTTATTTTCTTGTTACAATGATTTTCCACTTCATCTTGAAAGTATTTGAAACGTTTTCAAATATGTCATACTTCTTTCTCATTAAGTTAATATTCACTCAAATTTCTGGAGAAAGCATATGAAGTTGAAATCCATCGCTTACGACTACACATAATGGACTACATACATCGATATATATAAATTCCAATATTTTAGTCGTTCGTTCTTCTTTGGCCTTTGAACGAAGTTTTAATTATCCCTAGGAAAGTCTCACAAGCATCACTTGATCAAATCAAAGAGTCCAAAAATCCATGAAAATGGAGTTTCTTCATGTTTTCTTTCCAATATAATTTAAACGGCGATGTCACTTCGTAAGTGATCTTTCAATCATTTGTCTTGCGACATTTTAGCATTAGCTTTATGGATGTGATTTCTCCAACTAGATTTGTAAATCATCCATCTTATATGGAATAGGTAATTATTTGAACAACCTTTGTTCTCATAAGATCTGATTTAAATAACAATTATTAAAACAAATCTTGAAATCAAGCTTTGATATCAACGAGAAATACAAACAACGGTTTGTTTGTTTTCAATGAACATTATCACATATTCTCTTCCTAGTTATTTAGGCCATTGTGGTTTATGAATTGCGTCGTTCTGTATGAAATTTCATGCCAACCAATTCGATATCCAATACCCAAGAACCACATTGTTTAACAAGCAAAGAATACAACCATAACATGTAGATCATCTATATACCTAAATTGGATATTTCCAATCTTTTATTTTCTGCCAAGTATATTTTATAGATTCTCTTTCATCATTTCCCTTTTCCTTTTAAAAGAATCTATCAACATCAAAAGTGGCGGCATATACATGACACATAGTCCAAAGCGTGTATATTCAAATAATACCTTTGGACTTGCACTTTGAAGTAGATCACCATCATCAAAATGATCGGCATTCTTTCAAAATCTATTCTTTAGTAACCTTTTAGTGTAGTAAACACTTTACATACATCTTCTATTCATCCTTATCATGACGACTTTCATGATCAAGCTAATATAGCTTATAAAGATGAATCGTGAGTATAATGTTACTTTCCAAAACCCTTTTGGATGATTAGGATGTCTAGCATCTCCAACCTTTGTAAATTCTCATCCAATATGAGAACATACATTATACTCTATCATATTGCAACCGAAACATTGTTTTAGATATCGTTATATCTGTCACACATGATGGTTTCTGAAACAATTCTTTCAGCTCCTAGATAAACTTGATATTAAAACAATCAAGAATCATGGAGGCAAACATGATACTTAAGATACTAACACTGAAATTGTTACTCTCGATTTAATACCAATTATTAAATTTCACGAAGTAAACAGAGTTTGCTGAAAGTTTGCAATAGAACTTTAAACTTTATATTGACACTTAACACAATATGATACCAGTTCGTAAAGTAAATATCCAGAATTCTATAGTTCTATTATCTCAATTACAACTAAGCATAAGGTGGTGAACGAATGCCAATGACTACAAAAAATTATGCAAATTCAGTTTGATTTAATTTATGATAAATTGAGTTCTACTAATCCAAATTAGAAATGAACTCCCACTTAAAAACGACATCCCTCGTGTCTTTTTGGTGATTACATGAACCAAAACCACTACACCAAGTCCGATCATCACATGAGTCGGTGTAGCTTCAAAGGCGAGCATCCATATGGTCATCATATCAAAACATATGACTCATGCTTAACCCTTCGGTCTGTGTTCTGAGGCCATGTTTGTACATGCTAGGCTCACCAAGTAAGAACCTTAGTATTCACGTGTGTAACTGTCTTACACCCGAGATATGCTCGTGGATTCAAGTACACCCGATCATCACGTGATGTCTTGAAGCAATGAAACATTGTCGGTGCATACTTAAGGAAGAACACATTTTTATCTTGATATCTAAATGAGGGATCATCTTATTATGCTAATAAAACGCCAAACAAGCAATATAAGATGCAATAAACATCACAAGTTAATAAGTGAAATGATATGGTTCCCGCACTTGATCTCCATCATGTGCATCGTGGTATGATCTCTACCACACCTCTATGTGTAAGGCCAAGGTCTATGGAACCTACACGTTATGTGTGTTGTAAGAGTATCATCTTATACTTCTACTTACAACATCACCATATCATAACACTAGCCTAGCAACAATCTAAACTAGACGCCTCTAATTTATCCATTGCAAGTTTTACGTGGCTTAGGGCTTTCGAAGATAGAACCGTTCTTACCTACGAACATGAACCACAACGAGAATAACCAAATTGTTGACAACTCGTTGCAAATTAGATATTGACTATAGTAGGAGAGATAGACACCCGCTAGCCACTTATGCAAAACTAGTTGCATGTCAAGCGTGGAACATGTTTCATGTGCGAGGACATGTAAAGTTTGTCCGGGTCACTTCATCCCACTATGCCACCAATATCCAAAGTACAACTAAGAAGCAATAAAATGATCATCATCGCCCACATACTCATATGTGTACTACCCGTGCAAAGCATCTACTCATAGATCCGGCTCTGATACCACTGTAGGGTTCGCAGCATAGAAAACAAAAAATTTCCTACGATGGGAACATCTAAGTACCAAGATCTATCTACTAGATACAAGCAACGGGTGGATATACATCCATAGAATACATACCCTCAAAGACCGAATAGCGTTAACGAGGTTGTACTCATTGATGATATAGACGAACGCTTGCCGATCTCAAGATCGTGATGAGGTCCATCTGGTCCAGCCAGTCCAGCACCATCAAGTCCAGCACCGCAAAGCAGTGGTCCATCTGTGATCCCACACACGTCCGGGTACCCCGACAACCTCCGTGCCCTCACTCCAGTGAAGCAGCGGAAGCAACAAATCCTTCCAGAAAAAGCCACCGGGAACATGTATCTCGCTGATCCGAGACCATGGGGAAATTCTAAAGGGGGGAGAGAGATCCTTCGCGAGGAGGTGTGAGTGACTAGTGAGAGGAGGGGGTCCTTTTATAGGGGAGGGGGAAGCTGTCACATCCCAAGATTTTATAAAATTGGGACTAGGAAAAAATGCATTTGCATGTCATTCAAGCATTGCATTGCATTCGTGAAAATTTGAATTGCAAAACACTATTTTGAATCACTAATATGCACCTACTAAGAAATATGCGAGGATTTAAAAATCCACTATTTGCAAACTAGTGGAAAAGATACAAAAATGATCCTATGTTGATCCACTGAATTTTAGAAAAAATTGAAAACAAAAATCAATTCAATTGGATTATCTAATAAAAAGTTATAAAGGAAATGGAAAACATAAAATAGAAAAAAAAAGAAAAAAAACCTAACATACTCCGGACCAAACCAGCCCACCCGAGCTGGCCCAACCCACCTCTCCTCTCCTCCCTGCCTACCGCCCACCACCTGCACTGCGCAGAGCGCAGCAGCCACCGCCGCTGGGCCGGTCCAGAGCAAGCACCAGCCGCTGACACGCCGGGCCCGCATGTCATCCCCCTCCCCCGACGAGTTCGTCCTCAACACGAATGGCTGCCGCGATTTTCATCGATTCTGGCCAATTCTTCCGTTCCCGCCTCCGAATCCCATCTCCCCTTTAAATTAACTCCCTTCCACACCTTTCTTCGTTTTTGTTTTCGCTTCTTACAAACCCTAGCCGCGGAGCTCGAGACGATCTCGCCGCCACCGCCTCGGAAGCTCGCAGTCGAGGTCGACGCCGACGCCACCGACCACCCTGAGCCCCCCTTTCACCTCTAATCTCTTTCCGATGAACCTCCGATTCGCCCTGACCAGTTACCCTTCCCTGCAGTGCACCGGGGCACCTCTAATTGCTCGCCGGAGCCCCGAAGTCGCCCGTCGCCTTCAGTTGCTCGCTGTCGTCGCTAGGAGAAACGAGACACCACGCCGAGACCGCCAGGAAGCCTGCCATCCTCGCCCGCGTCCTGTAGACAACTTCCTCCACGCCGGAGAAGGCCGGAGTCGCCGCCACCGTTGCCACCGAGCGCTATCGCTGCCGCCGACCGCCGTTGACCCACCCAACCCAGAAGCTTTCCACCAGGACCATTGGATCCTCGCTGGTCGGTCGCGATTAGAAGAACACCGAAGGGGTACCGACCACTCAGGCTTTGACGTGTGGCAGCACAATCAGCGTGCAGTGTCACCGCTCCGTCAGAGTACACGTCAGCGCCAGGTCAGCTCCTGCGCCCAGTCAGCGAAGAATATTCCCAGGAAATATTCCCAATGAATTTAAAATTGAATTAAAATTTCAGAAAATTGTATAAACTTGTAAAATTCATAATAAAAGATTGGTAGGTCCAAAAATAGCATATAATATATCAATAGATTCATAAAATTGAGTAGATTATTAATATCATGTTGGATCTAACTTTTAGAGTACGTTTTTACTGTAATAATTTAAATAGTTTTAATGGTCTTTTAGGTTAATAAATTCTTAGTAAAATATCTACTGGTCCAAAAATCACAAATAATATACCGATGGATTCACAATTGTGTGTAGATCATCAATATGCAAATGGTTAAGTCAAATACTGTAAGGTTTTTCAGTAATTAAATAAATGGTTTAATGGCTTAATTAGAGTAATAAATTCATAAGAAAATAAATAATGTTTATAAAATTACAAATAATATGTCCCTGGAATCACAATTCCATGGAGATTACAGATCTATTTTTAGTTTGATTTTTAGGCAACGAAAACTATATTAATGATTTAAAACCCATTAGACACTATTTAAATCATACAAAAAGATCTATAACTCCGATTAGGGTAAATCCAACTCCTATTGGTTTATATTAATGCACTCTATCCATTACACTTCAGATCCAAATTTAATTCGACAATTAGAATAGGCATTACAGCAAAACTATTAAAAACCCTATATTGGCAAGTATTTATTAATAACAAATACTTCATTGCATTAATTGGCCTCTTGCATGCATCATATACTCAGTATTGTTTAGAGAACTAAATTAACGACCATTGCGACTTATTAAATTGTCATGCATGCATTTGTTGCATTTGTTTGATCTCTATGTGCTATTGTTTATGTTGTATGCAATTGTTTGCTCGATAGATTGCGAGGAGTGCAACGTGTGTGATTGCAACGAGTGCTTGAACGACTTCACCAACTATCAAGGCAAGTAGATGCTACTCTGTTCATGATGTTGTCCTACTATTTTCAATGCATTGTCATGTATTTTATAGATGCATGTGTAGAATATTACTATCTCTATGCTATGTCCTATTATGTGGTAGGATCTTCCAGTAGATGAACCACCGTTGGTAGATGTGCTCAGCCATGCTTGATGAACGAGGGCTGGGTTACATCACTGAAATTTGTCTTTAAATGTGTTGGTTTGTGAAAACTAAAAACAACTTAATCAATGAATCTCCTGGGTGTGATGGGATTGATAAATTTTGGTGGTATCATTGCGGAAAGGCACCCAGGCATCAAGAGGAAATGATTGGCTTCTTTATTTTGTAGCTTACATGTACAACCATGTGCCAATAATGAAATGGGCGGTTGGTTGGACTCAGTAGGTTGTGGTAACTTGAACCCGCGTATCCAGAGATGTAGAATTTTGGTAGGTTGGACCGGTGCGCGTCGGGATTGGGGAGCTACTTCCCGAACGGTCTCTTCTAGGACTTCTCCCTATCATCACCCAATATGAGAGTGATGGTACGAGTTGGGCTGGCCAAGTCACATGGGTAAAGTGTACTAACCCCTGCAGGGTGTATAATCTAATTGATTAGCTATGTCCCCGGTTATGGACGTCTGAGTTGCTTGATATTGATTCCATGACATGTTTCTTGCTCATTCTAATTTCATAATTGTTTTAATGATGTTGGGTTAACTTGATTGGGATCTTTTCAAAGAAAATCAAAAACTGTTTGTGAAAGTAAGACAAAGGATTTGTAAATGCAAGCTAGCCACAGCTCCACTTGCCAAATATGCATGTAGATGTTAGCACTATTGTCTCCCTTAATATCTCTACTTGCCATACATTCCATGTATTGACCCTTCGGGGCTGCTACGTTTCATGTTGCAGGATATTCCGATTCTTAGTAATCGATTTAGGCCACGGTACTCCACTCGGCACTTATTCACTTGTGGGCAATTTGAAGAATGGAGGATTTACTATATTTATGTTGCTACTTGAATACCATTGAGCTTGCCTTGAGCTAAGCTTTTATTGTAATAATGATATTCTGGATCTTCGATATTTATGATACACGGATATTTTGCTATGTTATTCATCTTATTCTATTGTGGGCCAATGAACCGATCCAGGGATTGGCATGTCACATAGAAGGTATGGTCTTTTCAGAACCGTGGTGTTACAAGATGGTATCAGAGCCCGTGTGTCTACTGTAGGATCGTGACCTAGGTTTGGAATAGGAAAGCCATATGAAATTATAAACCCTATTTGATTCTATCTATTCTCTTCTCACACCTCTTTCTAGTATCTCTTATCATTTCAATTCTCATACTCTTCTCTTTTATGATATAGAAGGAAAGCTCTCCCTAGCAATGAACTCATAATTCTATACTTATTAGATTCTTGTAATCCTTCATCTATCTTTTCTAATCTTGTCTTGTTCAAACCTGTTGATGAACCCTTGTGCAAGATTAAAGAATAGATAGATGATGACCACCATATAGTTTTGATATGACTCCGTTTAGAAATAGCAATCGATCATTACAAGAACTTGTGTGGTAGTAATTTTATTATGTTTAGGCTGTGTTTATGATAGTTTTGCTGCAGTTTTCTGCTGAACCAGCTGTACTGTACCATTTTTCATATTTATTTGATAACTGGGAAAAATATGAAAAAATAGGATTTGGTGCGAAACTTTCTGTACTACATGTACAAAAATTGGCTAAAATTCCTGATGAGTTTAAGGTGCCCAGAAAAATTCGTGAACGCTGCTGTAGTTTCAGGACAGATTCTGTCCATTGCTTTTATGATTGTAGGTTCACCCCCCCAAATGAATATTAGTGAATGGAAACTATTTTGTGGATGATATGCCACTAAAAAAAAACTTCTGGAACATAAATGGAACTATTTTGGTTTAAGTGTTGTTTGTGTTGATTGTGTGCTTGTGTGCTAAATGTGTGTTTCATATAGTTATGGATAGTATTACTTCTCTAGTATTTCTATCTATAACTTATCTATGCTATCCCAACAGATGCTGCCCCGCCGCCAACCCACTGAGATGGAGCAGCTGATGGCAGCTCAGGCACATCTAACCCAAGTGATGACCCAGTTCATGGAAGCTCAGAACAACAACAACAACAATGGGAACAACCAGCCCCGGGAGGATGCTCTCACCAGGTTTCTGAAACTGAGGCCAGCTAAGTTCTCCACTGCACCTATGATTGATCTTGACTGGTTGCGCTCGATGAACAAAGATTTAGTGGCTGTTGGATGCACTGATGCTGAGAAGGTGAGGTTTGCTGCTCACCTATTGGAGGGACCAGCTGCTTCTTGGTGGGATACTTTCCAGATCACCCACCCACTGGACACTGTTACTTGGGCCATGTTTGAAGAAGGATTCAAGACAAACCATGTTTCTTCAGGGGTCCTAAGTCTGAAGAGGAAGGAGTTCCGCAACCTGCGCCAGACCAATCGCACCGTGGCTGAATATATAGAGGAGTTCAACAATCTGTCGCGTTATGCCCCTGAGGATGTTGACACTGATGCCAAGAGGAGAGAGAGGTTCCTGGATGGCCTCAGTGATGATCTCTCGGTACAGATGTTAGTGGTCTATTGCCCCACTTCCCAAGAACTGATGGACAAGGCCAGAATTCTGGAGGGAAAACACAAGCAAGTGGAAAGACGCAAGAGGAAGAACAACGATCACAACTCGGATCACACCATAAGCGTACCAACCATGATGGTAATGGGAATTCTGGACATCACAAGCATGGAGGAAATGGACACAACCACAACGGAGGCAATGGACACAATTCAGGAGACAACAATGGCCATAACCATCACTATCAGAAGAAGGATATTAGTCAAGTGATATGCTTCAAATGCAACCAGAAGGGACACTATGCTGATAACTGCCCGGAGAAGAAGAGTGAAGTTGGAGCCAAGCCGGATTCACCTCCAAAGTCAACTGTGAACCATGTGAGCATGGGGAAAGCACTCAATAAGCCATGTCGTGTGACTAGTAAGTTCTCGCTAATTTATGCATCACGCTCATAATGTTTTCAATACTGGTGCATCATGTTCATTCATATTGATGCATTCATGGATAAGAATAGTTACATATGAAGTTATTTAGAAGATCTGTTGAAGAGGACCCACTGGAAAGGATTGATAGCTAGCACAAGATTGCACAATTAAGTATTGGATGTTGGAGATGCCAAGTTCAGTTTTCTTAAGGGGGTTAGCCTCGACAACAACACCCATAACCTTGCTAGCCATTCCGAATCTCGGGACGAGATTCATCTTAAGGGGGTTAGCCTGTCACATCCCAAGATTTTATAAAATTGGGACTAGAAAAAAAATGCATTTGCATGTCATTCAAGCATTGCATTGCATTGGTGAAAATTTTAATTGCAAAACACTAAATTGAATCCCTATTTTGAATCACTAATATGCACCTACGAAGAAATATGCAAGGATTTAAAAATCCACTATTTGCAAACTAGTGGAAAAGATACAAAAATGATCCTATGTTGATCCACTGAATTTTAGAAAAAATTGAAAAAAAAATCAATTCAATTGGATTATCTAATAAAAAGTTATAAAAGAAATGGAAAACAGAAAATAAAAAAAAAATAAAAAAACCTAATCTACTCCGGACCAGACTAGCCCACCCGAGCTGGCCTAACCCACCTCTCCTCTCCTCCCTGCCTACCGCCCACCACCTGCACTGCACAGAGCGCAGCAGCCACCGCCGCTGGGCCGGCCCAGAGCAAGCACCAGCCGCTGACACGCCAGGCCCGCATGTCATCCCCTTCCCCGACGAGTTCGTCCTCAACACGAACGGCTGCCGCGATTTCCGTCGATTCTGGTCGATTCTTCCGTCCCCGCCTCCGAATCCCATCTCCCCTTTAAATTAACTCCCTTCCACACCTTTCTCAGTTTTTGTTTTCGCTTCTTACAAACCCTAGCCGCGGAGCTCGAGACGATCTCGCCGTCGCCGCCTCGGAAGCTCGCAGTCGAGGTCGACCCCGACGCCACCGACCACCCTGAGCCCCCCTTTCACCTCTAATCTCTTTCCCATGAACCTCCGATTCGCCCTGACCAGTTACCCTTCCCTGCAGTGCACCGGGGCACCTCTAATTGCTCGCTGGAGCCCCGAAGTCGCCTGTCGCCTTCAGTTGCTCGCTGTCGTCGCCAGGGGAAACGAGACACCACGCCGAGACCGCCAGGAAGCCTGCCATCCTCGCCCGCGTCCCGTAGACCACTTCCTCCACGCCGGATAAGGCCGGAGTCGCCGCCACCATCGCCATCCGAGCGCTACCGCCGCCACCGACCGCCATTGACCCACCCAACCCAGAAGCTTTCCACCAGGACCGTTGGATCCTCGCTGGACGGTCGCGATTAGAAGAACAGCGAAGGGGTACCGGCCACTCAGGCTTTGACGTGTGGCAGCACAGTCAGCGTGCAGTGTCACCACTCCGTCAGCGTACACGTCAGCGACAGATCAGCTCCTGCGCCCAGTCAGCGAACCCTATGAATTTAAAATTGAATTAAAATTTTAGAAAATTTTATAAACTTGTAAAATTCATAATAAAAGATTGGTAGGTCCAAAAATAGCATATAATATATCAATAGATTCATAAAATTGAGTATATTATTAATATCAAGTTGGATCTAACTTTTACAGTACGTATTTACTATAATAATTTAAATATATTTAATGGTCTTTTAGGTTAATAAATTCTTAGTAAAATATCTACTGGTCCAAAAATCACAAATAATATACCGATGGATTCACAATTGTGTGTAGATCATCAATATGCAAATGGTTAAGTCAAATACTGTAAGGTTTTTCAGTAATTAAATAAATGGTTTAATGGCTTAATTAGAGTAATAAATTCATAAGAAAATAAATAATGTTCAGAAAATTATAAATAATATGTCCCTGGAATCACAATTCCATGGAGATTACAGATCTATTTTTAGTTTGATTTTTAAGCAACAAAATCTATATAAATGATTTAAAACCCTTTAGACACTATTTAAATCATACAAAAAGATCTATAACTCCGATTAGGGTAAATCCAACGCCTATTGGTTTATATTAATGCACTCTATACATTACACTTCAGATCCAAATTTAATTCGACAATTAGAACAGGCATTACAATAGAACTATTGAAAACCCTATATTGGCAAGTATTTATTAATAACAAATACTTCATTGCACTAATTGGCCTCTTGCATGCATCATATACTTCAGTATTGTTTAGAGAACTAAAGTAACAACCATTGCGACTTATTAAATTGTCATGCATGCATTTGTTGCATTTGTTTGATCTCTATGTGCTATTATTTATGTTGGATGCAATTGTTTGCTCGATAGATTGCGAGGAGTGCAACGTGTGTGATTGCAACGAGTGCTTGAATGACTTCACCAACTATCAAGGCAAGTAGATGCTACTTTGTTCATGATGTTGTACTACTATTTTCAATGCATTGTCGTGTATTTTGTAGATGCATGTGTAGAATATTACTATCGCTATGCTATGTCCTATTATGTGGTAGGATCTTCCAGTAGATGAACCACCATTGATAGATGTGCTTAGCCATGCTTGATGAACGAGGACTGGGTTACATCACTGAAAGTTGTTTTTAAATGTGTTGGTTTGTGAAAACTAAAAACAACTTAATCAATGAATCTCTTGGGTGTGATGGGATTGATAAATTTTGGTGGTATCATTGCGGAAAGGCACCCAGGCATCAAGAGGAAATGATTGGCTTCTTTATTTTGTAGCTTACGTGTACAATGATGTGCCAATAATGAAATGGGCGGTTGGTTGGACTCAGTAGGTTGTGGTAACTCGAACCCGCGAATCCAGAGATGTAGAATTTTGGTAGGTTGGACCGGTGCGCGTCGGGATTGGGGAGCTACTTCCCGAACGGTCTCTTCTTGGACTTTTCCCTATCATCACCCAATATGAGAGTGATGGTACGAGTTGGGCTGGCCAAGTCACATGGGTAAAGTGTACTAACCCCTGCAGGGTGTATAATCTAATCGATTAGTTGTGTCCCCGGTTATGGACGTCTGAGTTGCTTGATATTGATTCCATGACATGTTTCTCGCTCATTCTAATTTCATAATTGTTTTAATGATGTTGGGTTAACTTGATTGGGATCTTTTCAGAAAATCAAAAACTGTTTGTTAAAGTAGGACAAAGGATTTGTAAATGCGAGCTAGCCACAGCTCCACTTGCCAAATATGCATGTAGATGTTAGCACTATTGTCTCTCTTAATAGCTCTACTTGCCATACATTCCATGTATTGTCCCTTCGGGGCTGCTACGTTTCATGTTGCAGGATATTCCGATTCTGAGTAATCCATTTAGGCCACGGTACTCCACTCGGCACTTGTTCACTTATGGGCAATTTGAAGAATGGAGGATTTACTATATTTATGTTGCTACTTGAATAACATTGAGCTAGTCTTGAGCTAAGCTTTTATTTTAATAATGATATTCTGGATCTTCGATATTTATGATACACGGATATTTTGCTATGTTATTCATCTTATTCTATTGTGGGCCAATGAACCGATCCAGGGATTGGCATGTCACATAGAAGCTACGGTCTTTTCAGAACTGTGGTGTTACAGCATCCCAAGGGGTCATGGCCGCCGGCCAAGGAGGGTGCCCCCACCTCTCCCTCATTCATGTGGTGGAAGCTCCACTCACAATTCCACTCACATGCATTAATTTTCCACCAAAATTAATGCAAGCTCTCATTTAAATAAAAAACTTTTATTTATTTATTCAGAATTTTTTTAATTACTTTAATTAACAAACATTCACATAAAACCCCTTGCTAGTATTCCATTTCACATGCAGAACCAGTTTCAGCAATTTCAACCGAAACAGTTCCGGTGTCTAGTGAAATAAATTCATGCGCTTTCTTTTTCTTTCTGTGACATATCATTTGCTCCGAATGGTGTCGGTATCCCTTAAGTGTGTCACCCTACGATTCACGAATAATGTATACATGATCGAGACCCCTATCCGATCAATAATCAGCAGCGGGACCTGGAGATCCGTACTGACTCCCACATATTCAACGATGACTTCTGTGATCGTGTGGACCTTATACGCATGTAACTCAATCCCTTTGTCTCGCGATATATTACATATCCGAGATTCGATCACTGGTATCCCCATACCTAGTTTGATCTCGTTACCGACATGTACTCTTTTCTCGTTCCCGTGATATAACATTCTAGTGATCAAATCACTTGCTTGCAAGCTAAACAATGTGATATCACATAGAAGGCCCAGAGTATATCTATCCGTCATCGGGATGGACAAATTCCACTCTTGATCCATGAGCCTCAAGATAACACCTTCGTAGCACTAAACCCATCTTTATAATCACCCTGTTATGGTATGATGTTTGATGTTATCAAGATACTCTTCCGGTGTTAGTGATTGACATGATCTCATGGTCTAAGGACTAAGATTACTTCATATGATGTTATAGAAATATAAACACAATGACCTTGATTGTAATTCTATACTTCAGATGAATGTTCATCACATCATTCCAACAATGTTGTGACCTCGTTATTAACAACATCCAATGTCCATGTTTAGGAAACCTTTGATCATCTTGTTAATCAACGAGCTAGTTTATAAGAGAGGCATAACTAGGAACTTCCTTTTTTGTTTATAAAACACACATGTATTATTGTTTCCGTATTAATACAATTATAGCATGTAAAATAAACATTTATCATAAACTGGGAATACGATAGTAACTACTTTATTATTGCCTCTCGGGCATATTCCCTTCCCGTTGGGGCATGAGACACTTTTGTGCAAACTTCTATAGGGAATGCAAGAGCAATGATTTGTCCGATGATCTATAAGATTGTTGCCTCGCTTTCACGGAATGTCGTTTCTCTAACTTGTACAACAAATTGCTAGCCAACAAAGAACTCAATGCAGGTGGTCAAGAGTTTCTCAATAGGAACATTGAACATATGGGAAAGTGGGCACGAGCTTTTGATGACGGTGGCCGGAGGTACGGCCAAATGACAAGCAACATGGCAGAGGCATTTAACAAGTTGCTGAAAGGTGTCTGTGCATTGCCCGTCACGACAATAGTCCGATATACATTCGACATGATGAATGGGTATTTTCTGAAATACTCGCATGAAATGGACCGGCATATTGTGGGGGACAATAAGAACAAGTACAAATACAAGTACCCACCTAAGGTTGACGATTGGATGCAATTTCAGTCAAGGAAAGTGTATTCGCAAGTTGTCACAGAATATGACAATGACGAGCTAATTTACCAAGTTATGGAGCTCGGAGGTACAACGGCTGATGGTGTCCAACACGGAGGCCGGGCTTTCAAGGTCTCGCTCAAGACTTGTGACTGCACATGCGGAAGGCAATCATTGCTTCATCTTGCGTGCTTGCACTTGCTCCAGAAACATTTCCCCCACCCCCCGAAAGACTTATTTTGTATGTGTCAAGATTTGCTCCAGAAACATTTCTCCCCACCTCCCGAAAGATTTTGCTTATGTTTGCGATTTTCCCTCGAAACAACCCCTTAAGGCTGGCTGTAACAACATCCTAAGCGTGCGGCGCCACACAGAGTGGTGTTGCACCGTGCAAAGCCGTCTCACATGGCGCCGCACACAGGCTCAGAAATCAACAGAAGCTTTTGTCAATTTTAGAAACCATGTGAGGCGCCAGGCGTCGTGGTGTTGCACGGTGCGGCGCCACACGGACAAACGTTGCACAGTGCAGTGTCGTGCGCCATGGCGCAGCACATGGGCTCAGAAATCAACAGAACCTTCTGTCTATTTTAGAAATCATGTGCGGTGCCAGGCGTCGTGGCGTTGCACGGTGCGGCGCCACAAATCCAGATGTTGCACGGTGCGACGCCACAGAGCCAGACGGTTCATGGTGCAGCGCCGTGCACCGTGGTGCCGCACATGAGCTCAAAAATCAACAGAACCTTCTGTCTATTTCAGAAACCATGTGCGGCGCCACATCACGAGACATTGCATGGTGCGGCGCCGTGCGCCGTGGCGCCGCACATGGGCGCTACACTTTCCTGTAAATGCTTGCCCATCACATATCTCATGTGCGGTGCCGTCTGTTGTGGTGCCGCACTTTCCTGGCTATACTGATTTTCATGTTCTATTTGTTTGGGGAAGATTGATACTTTTAATTTTTGTGAGGGCATAACAAGATTGATACAAGAAACATAGGTCCATTACATAGGGCATAACATAGATCCATTACATAGGGCATACCAAGTTCATTACATAGGGCATAACAAGTTGAACCGTAGGTACATTACATAGGGCTAACAAGTTCACCCATATGTCCATTACATGTACTAACAAGTTCCATTAGAAGCTAACAAGACCACATCTACTCTACCTCCCACGGGTGGTCTTCTTTCCTCGACCCCTTCTTGCGGGCATCTTCCTCCTCCTCGGTTCCTCTTCATCATCCACCTCTAAATGGTATGTCTGCTTGGACTTGTTTGCCTTTGGCCGCGGAAGGGTCAGGTGTGTAAGGCTTCTTGGGTTGCCTTGGCTTGAACATGTAGTCGGACCGCTCGTGGACCTTGTATCGAGTGTAGTTGCTCAATGTCATATCGTCGGAGATGCTTTCCTCACCTTGGGGCTATCAACAAAAGAAGATTGGTAAGGACATATATAGTAATGCAAGGGACGGTGGGGGATGCAATGGTTGTACTACCTCAGGTGTGTTCGACTCGTCCTCGGATGTGGAGTGATGATCGCCAGAATTGTCACCTTGGGGCGTGTTGGAACGTGACGTGAACGGTGTTGCCACCTCTGGGTCACAACAACCTAGCAAGTTCGACAACCGCCTTAACCGTTGGCCCTGCTTCTTAACGAATTCACGAAATAGACCCAATCCCTTCTCTCCGCGAGGGTATGTCTCCAAAGCATCCTCGCATGCATCGGAGGACTTCCTTACCTCTGCGCGCTGTCATAGACAAGAAACTAGTAAGTTATCCATGCAAGGTGTGAAAAGGGCTAAGACGGAAAACAAACATTCAACACACTTTACCACGAAGTTGACCAAAGGAGCAAACTCGGCTTGTCTCCCTTCTTTGACCATGATGTTGTATTGTTCGGTTCAAGATCATCGAACAACAATGGCTCCTCCAAGACCGAATCCCGAAATGCTCGTGGGTATATCTCCACCCACGGGTTGTCAGTGAATCATGTGATGTAGTTGTTGAAAGCATCCTGACTGAAGGGCCTTTCCTGTGATCCTTTTGCTTTCTTAGCCTCGATCACACACCTCCTGAATTTCTCAACATGCTTCCTGTGAAGCTTGTCCCAATCCTTCTCCTTCCTCTGCTTCTTCCTGTCCAAGCTGCACACAACAACAAGTCCAAGAGCGTTATTTGGCGAAGGATAAATACATCACATGTTAAGGTAGTTAATAGCTTACCCATGGAGCCCTATGTCCGTGTCCTTCCACTCAGGCAGGATAATCTGAAATAAGCCAAACTGGGTCATGACACGCTGTGGCTGGTGATACTCAACAGCCCACATGCACACCATGGGGCAACGCATTAGCCACAGACAAGATTCTTTGAAGCAAATAGGGTTAAGGCGATAGTCCTCCAGAACACCAAAGCCCTCCCCTCGACCATATGGCTCCCATGTCACCTGCAGCATACCACACTCATGTCAAGTTCAAAGATTACAAGTTCAAGACATATAATTGAACGCACCCGAGGAAATTACCTGATCCATGGTGATCGTGTCAAACTCGTTGGTGTACCTCTTGTACGCCGCCACTGGATCGCCTGGCGGTTTGGAGACCACATCCCACTTGTAATCCCACGTGGGGAGAAGGAGGTCATTGCCGTAATCAATATAAGCATTGTATTTCAACAATCTCGGCTGTCCAACGGGGAAGCGTTCCCAGCTCCACACTGAAAGAAGGAGCAAACAACCACCAATGCTTGCATCGGTGGCGCTCCTAAGACAAGCATCATCCATCTGCAGATGAAGTGAACAACCATTTGGTAAGAACAATATTTTTTGAGGTAATGCAGAAATATACAACAACATTTGTAAAGAACTGATTACCTGACGGTACAACCAGGCCAACGCTGCTGAACCCCAACTGAGGTTAGAGTCAAAAGCAACGAGTAACTTGAGTCAATGCCACTGAGCACGATCCCCACTGCTGTCAGGAAAGAGAGTCCTCGTGATGATGTACCACACATACACACGAGTGTATGTCTTGACCGTCTCCTCATCGGCATCCTCGGGGCAGATCTTGAAATTCTCGATGATCCAACTAAAAGTAGCCCCCGTAGTGACCCTCAGTCTTTCCCCCTTCGCATTTACAGCCTCAGGTGGATCCTTCCCTATAAGTTCGACCATCTGCTCACGCCACCTGTCTAAATCCGAGCTTATGCACACAGGGTTTCCCTTGATTGGGAGTGCTAGGATCATGATTATGTCCTGCAAAGTGACCGTAGTCTCCTCGGTACTAATGTGAAAAGTGTGCGTCTTCGGCCTCCACCGGTCCACAAGCGCGGTGATAGCAGCGGGGTTGAAGGCCGGTGTGGACCGAGTGACCATGCGGATAAAGGGGAGGAGTCCTAGCTGCTATATGTATGGAGTGTACCGCTCGTCATAACGCATCTTGCCGGACGATACCTCGTGGTACCTAAGTAGAAGGGGTAGAAGCTCCTGCAAACATACAATGGCAAAGGTTAGATTTCCATCTCAACAAACATGACATCTTGTTCGACTTGCATGGAAGTTTTTAGTACATGTCTCTTCTCCGACAACTTCTGGGCACGGTGTTGAACATCATAGTGAGCATTGTTTAGAGAGGGGTTTAGAGACATCCTACATATTCAAAACAATAGAGAGAATAAGAACAATTACAAAATGTCCATCTTATTCCAATATAGTTGTAACATATACTCCATCGTACTCTAGCTATAATTGTAACATGATAAAAATCCTACCCTACTCTACCTATAATTGTAACATGAACAAAAATTGTTCTAGCATCTTACTCTAGCATTTCATCCTACTCTACCTATAGTTCTACCATCTAGAGTTGGTAATATATATTGGCAATAGTTCTAACTATAGTTCTAACATGAACAAAAAATTCATCCTACATGAAAAAAAATCAACAAAGCTAGATGTAACCATACAATTTCTCACATAGAACCTAGGGTTTCACTATCCCATAAAAACTAGGGTTTCACTATCCATCTTACAAGCATTCCTAAACCTAAAGATCAAGTAAACATGGCAATGATTCATACAATCTAGGGTTTCACCATACAATCTAGGGTTTCACCAAAAAATGCAAATAAGGGACAAAAAGGGAGAAATTTCTGGATGGAATTGAGAGGATTAGACAGAATACCTTGGGGTGGGGATTGGGAGCAAGATTCTTGGAAGAAATCCCTAGAATCTGGTCGATTTCGCGAGGTGCATTAGGTGGAGCGCCGAACCCTAGCCGCCATGCTCCTTCTCTGTTCGACGACACTGGGAGAGGAATGAGGGTCGGGGGAGGGCTGGCTCGCGCGCTGATACAAGACCTATAGTGCAGCGCCACACGCTCTGGAGTTGCATTACACAGTGCGGCGCCACACGATGTGGCGCCGCACTAACGGGACCGGGGGCCACGAGGCCACAGGCGAGCCACGCTGGCAGGCGCGCGGCGCCACGCTTCATGGCGCTGCTCTTCAGGGTGCGGCGACAGCGTGTATAGCGTTACAAAAAGGGTTAGTCAAGTAAATTTCTTTTCGCCGGAGTTCATTTCGTGAATTTATTTTTTATAGGTTATTTCTGTCCAGATCGCCACCCACACACACACACACACCCACTCCAGCACAACTCCACACCAGGTCACCACCTACCCAGTACCCCCTGGGTGTTGTGCAAAAGCCCCCTGCGCCGCCTCTAGGACAAACCATCAGGTCCCTCCCTCTAGCTCAAGCTCTTCTCTGTCCTTGCACGTGAGCCCTCTCCCCCTGACCCCGAGCTCGATCCCCTTCCTGGTGGCCACCCTCGACGGGACTACAGTGCCACACCTCACCTCCCTGCCTCCACGTGCGCCAGAAAGCCATAGCGAGCACGACCGCACCAACACAACCTGCCCCCTCTCCATTCCTGATGCGAATGAGGCCCTGTAGGACCCCGAGACTACCGTGCACCACCTCTCCCTCTGTCCTTGGCGCCGAACGCTTCACTGCTCTTTGTCGCCTGCAGGATCGTGCCACCGTCATGGTGCCACCAGGAGAACTTCCCCATCAACCTTGCCCCCACCTCGTCCATGCGCATGCGCCGCTGCCACCCCTCTGATCCTGCATCGCAAGATTCCCGCGCCTACCTTGACCCCGCGGATGCCCCAGTTCCCTTTTTGTCGACGTCCTTGATGGCCGATCTCCGTGCAGAAACCGCCGCTAGGAGCTCGCGTGCGTGCACTGATTCCGCAGCCAAGGATGCACGCTCCACCTCGCAGGTGGCAGGCCACCACCACCGAGCTCGCCTCCTACTACTAGAAAAACGGCTATAGGTAATCCACACATCCGTGGCGCACGTGCTAGTGGTGCCCCACGGGTAAAATAGACGTGACGCACTGCCCACAGGTGCCCTACGGCTAACTGCCGTAAGCGTGGCGCACATGGGGGTGGTGCGCCATGGCTATGTGAGGACCAGGGCACAGGTGGCCGCAACACACATACCCGTAGCGCACTATGTCAAGGCGCGCTACGGATGTGAAACTTAGCCGTAGCGCACCTTGACCTAGTGCGCTACGTGTATGTGTGCTGCAGCAGCTGGGTCAACTTAGCCGTAGGGCACTCTGCCCTAGTGCCTACGGCTAAGTGGCCTACACCAACTCCAACCCTCCTCCCCCTCGTGGATCGCCTTTTTTAGCTTTGCAAAAAATAAAAGAAATGAAAAACATTTCAAAAAATAAAATCCTTTCATATTTAGGTAGATAATGTGGTCTAGCTTTTAGGAAAATTAACAAACATGAATTTCAACTTTTTCTGCAAAAAAAGTCATGCCACGGTAAAACGGCTATGATGTCGAAGAATACATATAATATACCAAAATGACCAGAACGAGATTCCAGATACGCTTGCAACTCCTTTAGGTTGTTTAGTGATTTTTTAGAATCTTAAAATTCAAAAAGAGTAAAAAGTTATGACAAAAACAATATTTTTTGCTATAGAAAAAAAATTAAAGCAACTTATCCGTAGCGCACCACCACCTAGTGCGCCACGAGTAAGTTGGGCGGGATTCGAAATTCGAATCACCACCCCGCCCACCTACCTCCCTCTCTTCCTCTCTCTCTCTCTCTCTCTCTCTCTTCTTTTCCTCCCTTCCTCTCTCTCCTCTTCTCTTCCTCCCTCTCTTCTTATCTTCCTTCCTTCCTCTTCTCTTCCTTCCTCCCTCTCTTCTTCTCTTCCTCTTCTCTTCCTCCCTCTTATCCTTCTCCTCACTTCGGACTCCTCCGATCAAGGACGACCACGGGTAACCGTTCCTTCGGCAGTCGCAGTCGCCGTCGCCTCCTCCGACCACACGTCCTCCAGCCACCGTCGCCGCCACAACCTCCTCCGACCATACCTTCGTCCACCTCCGACTACACCTCCGACCGCACCTCTGGCCATCTCCTCCAACCACACCTCCTCCTACTGCCTCGACGCCAACGAGGACTAGCATGGCCACGACCTCCCGCACATCCCTGCGGTGGTAGGTCGTACCCACGGCCACTGCTCCGGTGAGGCGACGCGACGACGGCGATTTCTGGACCCGATTGTGTTTGCAATTCAAAACGAGGGTGTTGTTTGTATTTTTTTATTTTTTGAAAAAACACATTAGTGACGCACTTGTACCCCTACCCGTGGCGCACCTGGTAATACGCTACGCCTATCCTCATATAACCGTAGCGCATCAGGGTAGTGCGCTACAGACACTTTTTAGCCGCAGCGTACGCCTAGTGGTGCACCACTAGTGCACCACGGATGGGCATTTCAGGTACGCCACCAACAGCCTTTTTCTAGTAGTGTCCGTCCGTCGAGTACGCTGGCTCCATCTTCTCCCGCCAGCATCAGCGCCTTGATCCTCGCCACCATCGGTTCTGTCGGCAGGGGCAGTTCAACAGAGAATTAAAACAATCATGTATACATCCCTGAAAGTAGGTTACATCTGATCTGCCATACATAATGAAACAAAGGGAACCCGCCCAAGGTCGGATTGAACGAAGATGATATAATTGATGCATCTAAACAAGTTCAGCCCAAGTTCATGGAGACAGCAAATAGAAAAGGCTCTTGTTCTACCCCTACGTCCCATGCTTCTACTTGTTCCTCCTTTCCACCGCCACTTTTTAGTTGTCAAGCCGCTGCTCATATGTCATCTCCTTTATCAGACGGGTTCATCTGACCATTCGCTGCCTGCGTCATCAACTCAGGTGGCGTTGACAACTAGCTGGTGTGTCATGGCACTGGGATAAAAACGCAGGACGAAAACCTCAAGAAAAACAGACCGGAACGGATCAGCTGCTTTCCACCAGACCTTGTCATGTATTAGTACAGTATGATCAACGTCCTCGCCCATGGATTTCATAAAGAGTCTTGTCTCCTGGAAAGTATCGCTCGTTTCTTGCTATGCTGCCCTCCAAATCACTCTAGCCAGTGGCCAGTCCTGCCGGCGTTCCGGGAATATCAACATTATGGAGAGGCGTGCCCATGATTCACAGCGCGATAATTTTGGACTATGAACAATATCGTCTGCAGATATACGACGATGTGCATGTTCTCACACATCTCCGACATTCAACATTGAGGTTTCTGCGAATGATCGGATCGTTTATGAGGCCATGAAGGAGATCGATGACTATTGCCTCGCTCTTTGCCACCCATGAGAGTTTTTCAGTGCTAAGCCGTTGTGCAATCATGTTGAGGCCCAACTGGACAGTACGCCATACACCGTCGTCATCCTGTCCGTGGACCGCCGTCGCAAACCAGCTCCTACAAAATCGACAACACCGCCCAATTTCTGCTATCCCGAGATTGATCACGGCAGCCATGCTGCACCGCCCGAGTCCTATGGAACAAGATCGTAGCCGCCTCGTCTACTCATACACAAGAGCCCAACTTAGCATAGCCGGCGATGTCTACGTATACACAACACAATGACGTACCTGGGCATCTTCACCGGGCCGATTCATACGGTCACCCTAAATGGACCGTTTTGTCCGTAGGGTCAGGGTCCGGTCGATTTGAATAAGGGGTCCAGCCTGTTCGGCCGACCGTGCACAGCGACCCGATCCATTTGTCCGTCTCTCTCCCGCTGTCACCGGTTGACACCCTCCCGATGGAACGTTAATAGCGACGCGATGTCGGCTGTCAGCGCCGGCGGCTTCCTGCGGCGAGAAAACTTTCCGCGGCGATAAAACTTTTCGCGCATCCCAGTCTGTTTCCCGCCTCCGCCTCGGTCTATAAAAGACGGCCGCCGGCGCGGCGGAGACAACAAGCCCCAAAGCAAGAGAAAACCAGCAGCCGAAAAAGCTCCAGCAGCCATGCCTCGCCGCAAGATCGCCACATGGTCCAAGATCCGGGAGATATGCCACGCCCGCTACCCGGACGTGGAGGTCGAGGAGGTCCACCTCGAGGCCACAGTGCTAGCCCGGCGCATGGGCGAGGCGCAGGTGCTGGCCTTCGAGAAGGAAGGCAAGATCGCCGAGTGTGCGCTGCAGCAGGTGGTGGAGGTGGCGGCAACGGTGGCCGCCCAATGGACAGTGATCGACGTACACCACGTCGCCGCCAAGGAGGCGGTGAAGGCGGTGGCCATGGAGGCCGCATCAGCGGCTCTTCGCGAGATCCGCCACGAGGCGGCCATGACCACGCTGGTGGAGGTGGCCAAGGAGGCCGCCATCCGCGAGCTCCGCCACGCTTCCAAAGCGCGCAGCGACACGGAAGACGACGGCGGAGGAGGAGCGCGTGGCTCTGGCCACTGAGGCGGCGGTCGCGTGGGGTCTCGTCGACGCTGACTTCACGAAGGAGGCAGAGGACGCCGACGAGGAGGTGGACCAGCTGGAGGCGCCGCTCGCCGTCCCCATGCAGATAGCCTAGGCGCTGGGCTGCGGCCCAAATGGTGCTCTGATCCCGGCTCCAGCTCCGGCTCCTTCTTCGGCGGAGCTGCTCGCCCAGCAGGAGGCGAGGGACCATTGAGCCGCCGAGATGGACAAGGCCCTAGCGAACGGCGGCGGAGGACCGGCAGAAGCTAGAGGGCAGGGCGGCGGCTCGCGGCCATTCTTGCAGCCGTCTCCGCGAACGCGTCCAGCAACAGGACATCTGGGCCACTAGGGCGGCGCTCGATGGAGCCGGCGGCCGCGGCAATGGTGGCCGTGGCAATGGCGACGAGTAGCCACCGCGCCGTTCTCCTATAGCAGTAGCCGTAACCGTAGCCGTAGCCGCAGGAGCAGCAGTAGCAGTAGCATCTCCTAATTAGTTTGAATTGAATGTCCTTTTTGTAACTGGTAGGGCTTAATCTAATAAAAAGCTATCGTTAACTACTAATGTCTCTCTTACATATGGGTCCGAGTGGCCAACGGGCACATCCGCGCGGGTCCGGGCCAGCGCAACGAAGTCCTAGATTAAATACATAAATAGATCGAGCCGGACGCGTTTCGCCGAATTGATCGGTCTGCTGGGACGCCGCGCACATCCCGCGTGTCTGCAGACAGTTTCGAACACCGTTTGAATCGGCCCGGTGAAAATGCCCTAACTAACTCCGGAACAAAACCAAACCTATCCAATTCCATGTCGAGTCGTATCCAGTGTCTCGTTTGCGGGCCACATCAATTGCTTCATGGTCGAATTGACGGACGACGGACGAAAATCTACCTACAACGAAAACCATCGTAACAGATATTTTAGAACGGATGTATTTGGCCGCCAGTTGTTTTTCAGTTTGTCAGAACTCAAATTTCTGTCTGTTGGATGGTCTTTGAGACTCGGTCGATCTGTTCTCTCCTTGTTACATTGGATACTTAGCGGTCGTAGTTTCTTTGAACTTATTTTAAAAAAATCATTGGACTGTTTCCTTTTTCTTATTTCCGTCCATGAAAAAGTTAATAACAACCTTCACTCCGGACCATTTCAAATCTGCTCCTGTACTGCTCCTTTAGGGGCGGCACCGAGGCGCTCCAAGAGCCACACCGAAAGGTCCACTCCACATCGCCCCTTCTTGTCGCTGCTGCCTTTGGCGACTGTCGTGGTGGCGGCAGGCCCTACCCCGAAGGTGGTGGGGAGAGTGTGTTGCGTTTGGGATGGGACAACAAAGAGTACGTTGTGGAGATCTTGCGTGGCGGCGACCGACGTTGGCACTGCAGAGGAACGATATCCAGGCGACAAGCGGTAGGGCAACGACATGTTGGTCATTGTTGTGCGGCTTGGTCGTGCTCTAGTGTCACTGCTGTCTCCGCGACTTTGAGCGCCAATCAAAGGTGGAGATGGCCTCATGTACCAAGGGGAGGTGTACAAGCAGAGCATATGTGGTGTCTGACGAGTTCGTTGGTCCTGTCCTGGTCTGGTGCATGGGCCGTGTTGAGTTGCTCCTATGCGGTGGGCAGTGGGGAGGTGTGTGGTAGGCATGGCATTCGTCGAGCGCTATGACGGATTGTCATGTGATGCTGTTTGGTGGCAGGTGAAAAGACCGATACGAGCGACTAGAGGGGGTGGATAGACGCTACCAAATTTTATTTCTATTTCAATTTAAGGCGCAACACAAAGGTAAATTTTCTAG
Source organism: Avena atlantica (assembly GCA_910589765.1). Lineage (NCBI taxonomy): Eukaryota > Viridiplantae > Streptophyta > Magnoliopsida > Poales > Poaceae > Avena > Avena atlantica. The sequence goes on along the minus strand of OU342739.1, from coordinate 166,956,375 downwards.
ATATGCAACTAAGTGAATTTACCTAAGATGGCAAGCAAATAAACTAGCAAGGTAAACAACAATACAATAGTAAGGCTAGAGATAACCGCATTGTGAACACGAGGAAACGAGGATGTATACCTGGAATTACTTTCTTGTAAAGGGAAGTACGTCTTTGTTGGAGAGGTGTTGGGATACACAAAATCACCTAAGCCTCACTAAGGCTCACCTTCTTCTCTCGAGAATGCACCACAAAGGTGGGTACTTGATCCACTAAGCGGTGCTCTTCTTGATGGCAATCGTAGCCTCGCACAAAGCTAGGGTAAAATTATACATCTCAATCGGAGGATCCCAACAACGACTACAAAGCACTTACAACACCAAGAGTAAGCATTGGAGGCGACTTATTCCGGCTAGGGTTCCAAGAACCCAAGAGTAACAAGTTCTTCAATGGTAAGTGGGGCGATTCAAATCCCTATGATGAGTGAGTAGATCTAGGCCTCCTCCCTTGATTCCCAAAAGGCATCAAGTTCTATTGGCTAGGTAAGGAGATCTATGAGCTTGGAGCTTTGCAACAATGGGAAAGAGTGAGTGGAAGTTGCATCCTTTATCGTTGACACCCCAAAGTCCTCGTATAGGCCGGAGTCTCTAGGCTAGCAAAGCCGGAGTCTCCAGTGGGGGTGGAGTCTCTAAGATGAGACTATGAGCCAGTCTCCGGGCCAACTTCCAGGAGCTCGTGAACTTTGGGCTAGATTCTAGGCCGGAGTCCTCAGCTGGAGACTCCGGGGTCGGCAACTCAAGAAACTAGCATCAGGTTTTTGAGAGTTTCTTCCTCCATGCATGTTGCTATACGTAGGCTGGTGGGTGCAATTGGGTATGTGTATGTGTTGGGGATATACTTTTCGGGTATACCCACATGACTCACTGACCAGGGTGGTCCACCAAGGGTTATAGCTTTGCTCCATGGGCGGTCTAGTCAGAGAAAGAAGACGGAGTTACTTCCAGCTATGCCAAGGCCCATATGACTTACCGACTTAGGCCTGTAGTTTTACTTGTAGTCCAAGATATACTTACTACCGACTCTATAACATAGCCGGGTAGGTCTCTCCTATAAACCCTAGGTCGGATGACTATATAATCCATTCTAGGGAAAGACTTTAGGGCCATAACCACAACCTACCTGCACAGGTGAACCTCTCTTGTAATCCACTATAACATATGGCTCTGCGTATATATTACTGGGTTGCTAGCAGGAGTAGGATCCGATCACCGCTGTTGGATGTGAACCTGAGTAAATTTGTGTGCTCACCATCCCCGGAACACCGTATGTCTCACACCTTCCTTTCTCAACGCCTCTAGGACTCCCTATGGCGTACTTGTCATCAATCCGACGATAGTTGGCACCCACCATGGGGCAAGTGACCTTCGGAACTTTGTTCTAGGAAGAATCTGCGTGTGTGGGAATCGGCAAAACAATAGTCATTGGTCATGTTCTCTATGCCAGCGACGTCCCTCTCGTTCTTCTCGAAGAGACTTGGATTCCGACTAAGGAGCCCGTGATGACCTACACCACCATGTCAATCGGCGAGATCGATATCTATCCCGGTTTCGCTGAACTGGTGCAACCCACCATCAAGGTGACGATAGTGGAGGAAGAACAATCCGGATCTACTCTGTCTATGGAGGCAGAAGAGTTCAAGATCCCGAAAAACCCTAAACACATCCAACCTGCTCCTGAAGCAGAAGAAGTGGTGGAGGAAAAATCTGAATCTGATCTCCCTGATGAGATCGAATCTACGGATGAGGAAGACAACAACTCTGAATCTGGCATACCCAACGCTGGAGCTAGAAAATCACTACTGGGCATTGGCTAAACTAGATAATGAAATGCCCTTACATCAATTTCCGAGGAACCTCTAAGATAATCCAGAGTTTCGAGGAAGTTGATGCTGAGAGTCGTGCACATCTCAGATCTCTCAAGAAGAAGAAGAAACATTGCTTTGTGGGTTACGTTGGCTCTCGATCTGGCTCTACCGATGCTGGAGCCAAAAACAACTCAGTCCTCGATGCAATCGGAGAAAACTCCGATTTACCTGTTTCCCCTCAAGAATCAATGACGTCGGAAGAACTTCGAGAGTTCAAGAAGGAGATGGAGGCGTATGGTGAAGAATACACCTCCAAAGCTTCTCACATTGTGGATATCAAACAACGCATCGACAGTGATCCTGCCCAGTATAAGTCATATTTCAAACCACTACCATATGACAAAACCAGGGGTGGTCCGGTTCTGGCTAATATAAATACGGAACTCCACAAGTTTCTCTTCGGCAGAAAGGTGTAACACCCTCAGAATCGGCCCTATGCAAGTTTCAGCGCTTCCCGCCAAACCCGCATAGAAACGATTCAAAGGTGCCCACCAGGCACTTGCGTGCGGGTGGAAAACGAAGTAATATCATTACACAATAGTCCTCGATGGAACCCACAAAACATATATATACAACAGCGACTCAAAGAGTCAAGAATGCAGATATACAGTACAAAGATCCAAATCACCTTTAAAACGATATAGCGCCCGAGTACGAACAAGATGCAAATTGAGCTAAGAGCCCTGAAGAATAACCAATGGCGTCCATAACCCTGCCCAGGCCAAGCCGGAAGGGTAACCCTGCTAACGACGTCGATCTCAAAACCTGCTTAAACAAAAGGGGTGCCGACAAAGGGCAAAGGAAAAAGAGAGAGCGGTCAGTACTGAGGCCAGTACATGGTGAGGCAAGAATTCGGCGGTCCTCGCCTACATAGGTATGGTGGACTGAAGCGGCAGCGCAGCATGCACTAAACAACCTATAGAGACTCGATATAACTGTCGGCTATCAGAGAGGGATAAGAAAGACCTATTCGGAACCAACCTGATGCTACCACCAAACATACCCATCCTGGTATTTCCCCCTCGAGACCAAACGAGGAAGTCAACCGAGGAACTCACACAGTTGGCAGTTTTATTTATACAGATATCGTTGCAGCAATTACTAGTCAGGTATAGATAGTCATCCTGATATAATAAGCAGTGGGCAGTTTTAGTTAACCATTCTATTGTAGTTGCAATACTTACTAGTCAGATACAATTAGCATGAGATATCCCAAAACCCAGCAGTTGTTGGCACTGTTATTTAGCCATTCCGTTGCAGTGAAGCTGATTACTAGTCATATCGGATACAAGTCAAATTATAGCAGTAAACTTTAGTTATAGTTGTCTATGATCGAGACCTGTGCTCCAAGTCGTCCATAACCGCGGACACGGCTTCTCGAAAAGATTTAACCCTGCAGGGGTGCACCAAAGTTTCCACACGCACCTACACCCTTGTTGCCGGATCAGGTAGGTACAAGATCACAAAACATACACCCAACGGTATGTCGACGGGGTTTCGGACACGACGTTTCCCAGACCCAAAGCAAGCACGGGGGGCCACCCCACTAAGTATACCCGCAACGAAGTCGGACGGTCTCCGAGACGGACTCAGGGTTTGTGCCAGTGGCTGTAAACGACTGGGAACCCGAAACTCTCGGGCTTGTCGATACCGCGAAAACACTCCGCTTTCCTAAACAGTACAGTGTGCAGTACCTCACACAATTTAAATAAAGCAGTAAAGCATGGCATAAGTACAGGATAGTAATAAAGCCCCAAACTACTTTGTGGCCCCCAGTACAGTACTTTGAATGAGGTACTAAATCGATGGGGGTGCCCATACATCCCACATGTGGTTAGCGCGCTCGATCTCGGAACAGGTGTCAAGAACTCGGGGTCCTACGGGACACAAGTGGACGGTTAACAACCAAATAACATCTATTGCCCACCTGTGCCTCTGCATTACCTACTTCAATTTTAGTTATTAAACAATAATTAAAGTCTTGATCAACTCCAACAATAAACACACGTCAATACTCCAACAACTGTGGTACTTGACGACACGCAACAGCACTTGAGCAAGCGACTACGACGCGCAGGTCCAACTATCTACCAAACAACAGGTAATAGGAGGTGTCCAAGGCAATATAAGGCTGCAAGGGATATCACGGTTACGAAAACTAGAGCATCGCAACACAGATAGCAATAGATCAACAGGAGGGAATAAATACTATAAAAGTAAGATAGGTAGAAAGGGGGGAGGTGCTCGCCTGAAAACATTGCCGAAGGTTCATCCGAAGATCGGGTCGACACTCGCATCAACTCAACGGCCTTATCCGCGAAGAAGCAAAACACTAGAATAAACACCGGATGCACTATTTAATACTACGGCAAAAGATCGGGCATGATGCATGTATGATGCATGACATGGCAAAGGTGCGATGCAATTGGGCAATATTGAGCGGAACCGGGGGTCCCGACAATTAATTAAACGGTTCAAGTTATTTATCTACCCCGCAAATTAAATGTTGGATTAGCAAGACCAAACATGGCTTCGGTTCGCTATGCCAATTTAAATGAAGTCCGGAATAAGACAAAGATATCCCGCATATAGACTCCATATTTAATTACATGGTGAATCGGCATAAGGCCCCCAAACCACACCGATATGCATACGAGTATGACAATTAAATATGCAACAGTTTGATATAAAGCATTTATAAAATAGGGGCTCGGGAAAAGGTTCACACATCGGGGTTCGGAAGATCTTGGGGGTTCCGGAGGGTTTGGGATCGGACTCAGGGTTCGACAGGGATCGATCTCGCATCCGGGAAGGACTTGGCGGCCTTCGGATCCGGGGCCCGCATCCGGGAAGGAGAATTTGGTTGGCGTCGGGGTCACATCGGATCCGCCCTGGTCGGTGTCGATCTTGTTGTCGATGGCGGACTTGAGTGGATCAGGTACCGGGGTCTTTGAGTCCGGGAAGAAGATCTTGACTCCTGTGACGAAGAACTCGAGTTCGGAAGAAGGGCTTGGCGTTCCGATGGATCGGTCCTCGGGGTCGAAGAACTTGGCGTCCGAGAGACGATCCTGTCGCATCCGCGGTCGTCGGGCCATGTCGTTGGTCTTGTCGTCTCACGGTGGAGATCTTGGCGTCCCGGTTCTCGGCGGGATCTTGGGGTTCGTGAAGGAGGTCATGGCGTTGCCAGGGGTTTGATCTTTCGGACATTGAATCCGAGAAGGATCTCTTGATGATCCAAGAGGGAGTTCTTCTCGGGGATTCTTCGGGCATCTCTGGTACTGTTCGGTCTTCGGGTGGCCTTATGCCCAGCACAAGTCTTGGACAACACCAACCACATGGGTGCACTATACAACGGAAGCAGCAGAGCATTGAGGCGGCCACCGCGGTGTAGATCGGAGGAAACAGCGGCTTGGACATTAGCTTTATAGAAACGGTGAAACACACGTTCCGCAGACAACTTGGCCAGCGGCTTGCAGAGGCATGAGACATGGTGGAGCCCAACAAGGAGGGCGCCTCCCTGAGGTGCAGCTCCTGGCGACAGGGCAAGGCGGCTCGCAGGGCAGACCAAATCGGTCGACCGGGCTCACGGACGATGGCGCAGACGACAGGGGATAAGGCACCGAGCTGCAGGGCCAAACACGGAGGAAGGCCGAGGCCGGCGGTGCGGGCCCGAGGACGGGGCGCCGGCGAGCTTGCTGGACGCTGGCGGAGGGGAGGTCGGTGAGGACGAGCACAGACGACGCCCCTCCGGCGGGCTCGCTGCGAGGAAGGGCCCGGTGGCGACAAGGCAGAGAGGGACGAAGGAGGGTGGCCGGAGCGGTGAGGTGCAGGGACGGTGGAGGAGCACCGGCGGACGACGAGGAGGTTGGGCCGAGGCGGCGAGGCTCTGGCCGGATGCGGCCGTGCGGAGGGCGGCGGGCCGGAGCAGAGAGCGGAGGCGCTCGGGCCGGAAAGGGGAAGGCCGGTGGCGCGCGTCGGAGAGCCGAGCTTGGCAACGGCGAGGCGCAGGAGACGGCGACAGAGGCCAAGGGCGGCGCAGCGCTGCAGGCCCGAGGCCAGGGAAGCGGACGGGGCGCTGGGGAGGAGCGAGGCGGGCGCCGGCAGGGAAGGGGAGGCCGGAGGAAGGAGGCCGGGGGCGCGCCTGGGCGGGGAACCGAGGCCGAGCGGGGGCGGTGGTTGGTGGGGGAGATGGTGGGGTGGAGACGAGCGAAGCAGGGAGGGAGGCGTCCGCGCGTGGGACCGGGGTGGGTCGAACAGGGTCGGGGTGAGCGGTTTCCTGGGGATCGGTTCGGGTGCGTGTGTTGTGTGTTTGTGTGATGGCCCGATGGGGTGAGAGAGGAAGTGGGGTGGGGTTGGTGTGGTGGTGGCAAGGGGTTGGGAAGGTGGCGGGCTAGGAGTGGGTGGAGGAGAGATGAGAGATGAGGTGGCGAGAGGGGATTGGTCAGGGTGAGGTGGAGGGGGCTGGGTAGAAAAAGATTTAGGTGGTTTTAGGATTAGATATTTTAGACTAGGGTTTTCTTTTATTTAAAATAAATTTTGGTAAATAGTTTTAGATGAATAAAAGATCCGGCTGGACCGACGGTTTGGTTTGAACAAAGGGGAAGGATATTAATATAGAAAACAAAGTAGGTCTTTTAGCAAAATAGTTTTAATCAATTGGATGCATGCTGATGTCATGATGATGCAATGCACAAAATCAACGCGATTTTCTAGTAGTGGTTTTGCGGGATGCCACAATTCGACACCACTAACAATGGATCTCGCCCTCGAGATCCGCCTCATGGTACGGGGAAGAAAGCCGACGGTCTGAATCTTCTTGCTTCGGGTAGATCATCGTGACACCACTAACAATGATTCCTTCTCCATCTTGAAATCGGCGACACCGCCAACAAAGGTCGGTGCTCACGTTCGTCAAGAGAACACTCCGGAGAAACAAAGGACGAAGGTAGAGGTATCAAAAGATAAGGCCACCTCTAACTTCCATGAGAAGAGGAAAAGTTACATTGATCCACCAGTTCGATGTACAAGAGTGAATAGTAAGAGTCGGGTAGGTGATCAGTCCATCCTGTTCCCAACTATCAACTCTATACATGAATAGGAAAATCAGGCAACACAACTCTCGAAATTTAGAATGAAGATCTTCATAAGCGGTTTTCGGAACAAAGGGATGATGCCAGCTCTGCATTGGATCTAATGTAGATGAGGTCATCACATCGGAAACACCGGAAGATACAATAGAAATCGTATGAAAGACACAATGATTAGGTTCCGCGATGGTTCCATTGGCATGAACAACACATGCTCAAGGTATACTCCAACTTCACCAACGCTCGTCCTTCTCATATGTTTTTCAACGATACGGATATCCAGCAAGGTACACATATAGATAAAGAGTTCAAGAACAAAAAAAGATTGGATGAAGGGTACACCAAACGAGATGCAGATAAGATGTTTGTAGCGCCATCCTTATAATAGGAAAGAAGCGAAACCCTAAAGGTACGACAGAAACCCAACCACGAGAAATCCTGGACTCGAAGAAAAGATAAGAGGTGGATTCAAAACGCGTAGAGGTAAGATGAGAGCAGCAGAGGGGTAAGGAGTAAAATTAGACCTAATCAGAACTATCCAACCGATTTTTTTTTCAAAAATAGTTTTGACACTCTAGTTCGGCCGTTAGCTAGGTTATCCTACAGGCTGGACTTGTGGGGTATCGCAACTGCTGAGCTCTGATACCACTCTGTAACACCCTCAGAATCGGCCCTATGCAAGTTTCAGCGCTTCCCGCCAAACCCGCATAGAAACGATTCAAAGGTGCCCACCAGGCACTTGCGTGCGGGTGGAAAACGAAGTAATATCATTACACAATAGTCCTCGATGGAACCCACAAAACATATATATACAACAGCGACTCAAAGAGTCAAGAATGCAGATATACAGTACAAAGATCCAAATCACCTTTAAAACGATATAGCGCCCGAGTACGGACAAGATGCAAATTGAGCTAAGAGCCCTGAAGAATAACCAATGGCGTCCATAACCCTGCCCAGGCCAAGCCGGAAGGGTAACCCTGCTAACGACGTCGATCTCAAAACCTGCTTAAACAAAAGGGGTGCCGACAAAGGGCAAAGGAAAAAGAGAGAGCGGTCAGTACTGAGGCCAGTACACGGCGAGGCTAGAATTCGGCGGTCCTCGCCTACATAGGTATGGTGGACTGAAGCGGCAGCGCAGCATGCACTAAACAACCTATAGAGACTCGTTATAACTGTCGGCTATCAGAGAGGGATAAGAAAGACCTATTCGGAACCAACCTGATGCTACCACCAAACATACCCATCATGGTATTTCCCCCTCGAGACCAAACGAGGAAGTCAACCAAGGAACTCACACAGTTGGTAGTTTTA